>OU015472.1:20059736-20682236 GCA_907164805.1 Brachyptera putata | reverse complement strand
ACAGTGGTAATTCCAACACTCAGTGAAACAAAACTTGAAACCATCATTTTTCAACCGTTTATCAAATTTATCGTATTTTTTTGGCAATTTCGAATGTAAACTTTCCTTCGTCTCGCAATTGACAATTTCCCTCATGTTTTACTAGTCATGTTCGTACATCGAACCACACGTACTGTAGTTAATGAAATACGTCAGAGTGTTGAGTGTGTTCACCGGATTCACTTTCCCATCTTCCGTCCACGCTTTAAAAACACTGGTTAATTACAACCACTCGACTGTACAGGTAATAACTTACTTTTGTTAATTGGTCCGTATACAAGTTGTTGCCAAGGAAACGAGGCGTAATTATATATCTTCTTAGAGTATATGGCAATCGTTTGGATGGGTGTTCGGTAGTCGTCGATCTAGCTTCAATGAAATGCATTCTTAAAGGTCGTCACAACCCAGAAACTGAATTGAGTCCTTGCGAGTCGATTTAGAGTAATATTAGTTTTTTGGTGATAACTTTTGAGTGGTATTAGATATCGAAATTCTGAAAACGAGTAAACACAGTATGTATACTACCTTCAAGATGGTGTAAGTAATAACTATTCATCTCGAATAGCATAATTGCAAGGCGCATACGGTTAAAAATATGTATTTTTAAGCGTATACGCCTGATAATCGGGCGATTTGAGATAAATAGTCATTACTTACACCAACTTGAAGGTAGTATACATACTGTGTTTACTCGTTTTCAAAATTTTGATATCCCATACCGTTCAAAAGTTATCACAAAAAGACTAATATTACGCTAAATCGACTCCCATGGACCTAAAGTGTTTTTACATCAATTTCAACAGTTATCAATATAATACATGACATCCTATACAATTTCTTTTGATCATCTTACACCTTTCTAATAAATATTTCTCGATGTGAATATTTCTCTAAATCGACTTCTATGTACTCTCAACTGAATGTTCACACCGGAGTGGAAAACGATCCAAGAAAAAGTAGTTTTCAATTTCGTTTGATTTCTCGTATATTCTATTTTCGCGTGTTTTTAATTGTCCGTAATTTAGATTTCACTCATTCACTTTGGTCTTCCATTAAAAGCTGTAATTATCCTATATTGGAACATCGCATGTTGGAGCAGGTTATACGCACGAAGGTACAGGATTACCAACATTGAAACAAAAACAATTGATACCAGAAGTAATTAAATATGGTGCCTGAAGAACCGCCACTTTGCCTGAAGACTTGAATAGTCTGGAAATATCTAGGTCATATAAATGCATTAAATGTCGATGCAGAAACTAGGAAAACGCCATATATGCGTTGTTAGACGAGCGAATAGTAATAGTATGGGTAAAAACTGCTTCGAGTGGTACCAATTTAGCACATTTTTTTTTTTTCTTCAAATCGGCTGACCTGATCAAGCTGAAATTTTCTAGAAATGTGTATCAAAATGTAGTTCAACTTCACGCGAAATTTCATTTTTTGGGAAAATGAAAATATTTTCTTTTTTTTCCGTCATGTCATTCTAATGGCAATTTTTGAAATTTCTTAAATTCATAAAAAAAAAGTTACTCCCCGATAATGCCACAAAACTATACAGATCTAAGTTAGATGAGGAACCATATTGAAAAAAATTCGAAGTTGATAGCTATAGCCGTTTGACCTGTGGAGAACCGACAAAATAACATGAAAAAAAAATAAAATAAATAAAATAATAAAAAAAGAAACATAAAAACGAACACCAATTTTTTTCAGTATGTCAAATTGAATCCTCGCTGAAGCTCGTCTAATAAAGGGTATCTTTTTCTCAATGCGAGATTCATGTCTTACATCTTTGTCATCAACTTGTTAAACTGTGGACATTATCAATGGAGGCTATTATGACTAGGTAGGATCGTTCGGATTGGGCATCACAAGGTCGATCAATCTGGCCGTCATAAAAGGGAAATTAATTGCAATATGAATCAATTAATAAAATCTATATTAAATAGATTTTGTAGCATATACATCTTCATTCATTCGAAGTGGCTCGACCTTTCGCCGAAACGATTCATGCCACCCGGCACCTCCACCAATAAATTTTACTCGGCACCTCCACCAAAACTTTTATATTATAACGGTATCAGATTATTATTGTATCAGTCAATCTTTTCATGGGAGTCGATTTAGATAAATATTGGTTTCTGGTAAGAACTTTTGGAAAAAAATATGAGATTTCAAAATTTTAATACGGAAAAAACACAGATTTGCAAGATGATATGGAATGACATTTTTAACGTTAGATTATAATATTTTCACAGGTATACTCCTCCTAAGACTAGGTCTTACTTATAAAAATCGTGCGATATAAGTTGAATAGTTTCACTGACTCCATCTCGAAGGTGTTTAAATATCTCATGAATATGTATCTCATAATATCGGAGCTGGTTTCGATTCCCGACACCGTCCATCTGTATAGGGGTTTTTCGTGGTTTTCCTCTGTAGTCTATAGGCTAATGCTGGTATGGTTTCTACAATATACGACCGCTTCCTTCCCACTTGTTCCAGTGACATAATAAACCTTCATCACATCATCCCATCATCTCATTAATCATTCATCCGACGCCAATACACATTATAGTTATCACTGCAGTAATTAGATGAGCGTAGCGAAGATTTTCATTCCATATACTGAAAAATTTTGGGCTTGGTTTTTATGTCTTTTTTGTGTGTGTAATTTTTTTTGTCATTTTGTACACATCAGTGAAAGCTATAAAAGCAATTAAAAGGAGATATTAAATGTGAGCAACAAGTGTCACCAATAAATTAAAACGTTTAAAATCTGTGATGAATATGAAGATGGCACTGGTATAATTGTTTGGAAACCAAGGTCCATATACCAACAGATAGCCGCGGTTTTTAAACCTTTGAAGTGATCCAAGGCCTGTATATGTACATTGAGCTGACCAAATGTTCTTAATTCTACATTTCCATACTTCTAAGCTCATCTCACAACGCACATAAGGCGTTTCCCTAATCAATATAAACATGTGTATCATACCTTTCTACAGCTCTCATCAAAAAAATTAACTTCCCGCTAAATCGACTGCCGTTGACTTGCATGAGACTAAAACAATGCAGGCAATAATAGAGGAACTAGGAAGACAGTCGAGCAATTGATTGCTAAATATTGATACAATTCAAAGAAGAGTTTGATATTCTTTTATTGCAGAAATGAAGTTATTAACTTCTTCTCGTTACACATTGTTTTATGATAATAAATGAAGTATTTATAAATTACATTCTCAATTAGCAATTCAACTCCACAGTTTTCTGTTGTGAAGAAAAAGGTTATACATTCGTTTTTCTCGAAATATAACTGTGAATTGTTGATAAAACTCTGCGTTCTCTGTTTAATTGTTCATCGTGGATACCAGCAGAGTGTTGACGGATCGGAACATCCGGTGATAGTGTTAATAGATAGGAGAGACTGTCGGTCGTCACCTCTACTTTATATAGTGTCAGAAAATAGCGATGAATTTCTGCTGCCGCCCCGGTGGCTCAGTCAACTATCGCTACAGCGTTTGTACAGCGGTTCGAGTCCCGCATAAGGCATTGGTTTTTGTAAACGTCCTTTCATCTATCATCTCTTCATCGTTTCATCATCATCCGCTCATTCGTACCCCCGTATAACCTAGCTGTTGGTGGGGTCGTTGAGCAACATTGAAGACAAAAAAATCCGTGTTTTCCTATGTTACTGATAACTATTGAATTGCGTGATGCAAGCTGCATTTACATTGGATCTTTGCTCTTCAAAACGAATATAGGCTATATATATATATTTTCCGAGATTTTTTTTTCAATATGAACTGAAACAAAAGTACTCGTTTCAATTAGTTGTGTACTTGAGAAGTTTTATGAGAAGTAGACAAACGGTAACCGAGGCGTGCGATTCTTCTTGCATTCCATATAAATACTCGCTCATCTTACAATACAGCACGTCGTATGCTGCGTTTTCCCAGATCCGTTTCAAGATGGTATTGTAATGTAATAATAGATCATCTTCTCTATATAGCCTTCGAATTTACACACCCAACGGCAACGGAAATGGTCTTAGTTCGTGCCCCGGTCCATGCCTTCAAGCAACACCATGTTCGGTAACCTCTCTCTCTCTCTCTCAATCTCTCTCTCTTTTTCACTCTCTCTCTCTCCCCCTCCCTCTTCCCCCCTCTCTCCCCCTCCCTCTTCCCACCTCTCTCCCCATCTCTCTCTCTCTCTCTCTCTCTCTCTCTCTCTCTCTCTCTCTCTCAATCTCTCTCTCCTCTTCTCTCTGTCTCTCTCACCTCTCTCTCTGCTCTCTTCTCTCTCTCTCTATCCTCTTCAATCTCTCTATGCCCTCGTCTCTATACACCTCTCTCTCTCTCTCTCTCTCTCTCAATCTCTCTCTAGCCTCTCTCTCTACCTCTCCCTCTCTCTCTCTCAACCCTCCCTCTCCCCCTCCCTCTTCCCACCTCTCTCCCCATCTCTCTCTCTCCCCTTCTCTCTCTCTCTCTCTCTCTCTCTCTCTCTCTCTCTCTCTCTCTCTCTCTCTCTCTCTCTCTCTCTCTCTCTCTCTCTCTCTCTCTCTCTCTCTTTCTCCTCTCTCTCTCTCTCTCTCTCTCTCTCTCTCTCTCTCTCTCTCTCTGTCTCTCTCTGTCTCTCTCTCTCTCTCTCTCTCACTCCCACGCCTGTCCTGACCCGCCGTGTTCACTGACCTATTCACCAGGCGTCGTGCTATAGCATTAGCAAGTCACCCTGGGCTATAGGCTGCACACCGTCACACCGCTGTGCTGCGGGCGCCACCCCTCGAGTGCATACAGTGGGTCGTGGCTCGCCGAATCGAGTATCGTGCAATAACAGAAGGTTTTATCGTGAAATGAATTGGATTTCTGATTTGGAAATAAGGAAAGGTTTTCTATGTGACCATGACAAACGTAAATAATTCCGTTATAGTTGAAGTGTTTTGGAATCAATGAATTTTAAAGACGAGATTTGAGATTAGAAACATAACTACGTCTTTTTAAATGTTTTGAGGACATTCCAACATCAAAACTTCGACAAATGTATTACAAATATGTATTACAAACAACGTATTAGAATTACACATATCGTTCGAAACCTATCACCAAAAAACTGAGATTTCACTAAATCGACTTCCATATACGTTCTTAAAGGACATCACAACCTTGAAACTAGCTTTCAATAAATTGAGACGATATTTATTGGCCTAATTCTAGAGAAAACTAGGGATCATTACCTCAATTTAAGAAATTATACTTTAAATTATTTGTCTACCAGAAGCCGGCCCTTTTTCTGAGTCGTGACGTAGACAATAGGCCTACTCGATTCTGTTTGTGTTACTATCCAGAATCGGTATTGCCTGCGTCAAGACTCATGGTCTCTAGAGGACAAATAAATTAACTATCATTTCTGAAATTGAGATGAAGATTTCAAGTTTACTCTGATATTATGGTGATAAACACCGTCATTATCGTTCAAAACCTAGTTTTAGGGTTGTTATGTCCTTTAACCAACTCACCCGAAACGATTTCAGGCCGACAGACGTTATCTTATTTGACTTTCTGGATTGAACCAAAAAGAATTTCGGGCCGAAATTATGTCGCAGGAGAAGAAATATCGACATGGGAGCCAGACTTTATAAGTTAAAAGCTACAACGAATTTTCCTACAACTAGGAAAACGCCATATATGCGTTGTTAGACGAGCGAATAGTAATAGTATGAGTAAAAATGGGTAAAAATAACTGCTTCGAGTGGTACCAATTGAGCACATTTTATGTTATTTCTTCAAAATGGCTGACCCGATCAAGCTGAAACTTTCCAGAAATGTGTATCAAATTGTAATTCAAATTCACGCGAAATTTCATTTTTTTGGAAAATAAAATAATTTTCTTGTTTTTTCCGTTGTGTTATTCTAATGGGTATTTTAGAAATTTCTAAAATTCATAAAAATAAAAGTTACCACCCGATAATGCCACAAAACTATACAGATCTAAGTTAGATGAGGAACCATATTGAAAAAAGTTTGAAGTTGATAGCTGTAGCCGTTTGACCTGTGGAGAACCGACAAAAAAACATAAAAACGAACACCAATTTTTTTCAGTATGTCAAATTGAATCCTCGCTAAAGCTCGTCTAATTACCAAAGTTTGTATTATTATTCAGTTGGGAGACGACCTTCTTCTTTCGTGGACACGAGTCTAGTCGCATTTCTTCATTTCTTTCATTTCTTTGCCAACCTAATTCGCCGTGTTTCCGTGTCCGATGGATTAGCAACAGGTTACACTATAGGAAGGCTCTGGAATTGACCTGCGAAATATCTTATTTCTCACCGAACATGCAGTATTAGTAACACATGGCATTGAATCGAAGTGACGCGGCAATAAGTGAACAGGGAGATCGTGTGTGTGTCAGGTTACCATAGCAACTAGAAAAGAGCCTGGGGGGAAGGGGAGGGGGAAGTAAATAAACTGATATTGTGATTGGAGAACATGATTTGGGTGACGTTGTTGTCCCCTTATTACTACAATATATAACAAAACCTTGAAAGAAACTTTTTCAATTGATTTGTCTGATTTTTTCACTTTTTTTTTTTAATAACATCGAAACTTGATACAAAATCATTGTTCCCCAAATAAGGATACATAGATATAAAAGGTAGGATCGTTTGTACGAGGCACCACAGGCGCGATCTTACCACCCCAAAGAATAATTAAAGTAAGATACCGGTAACTCATTCAACAAACAATAAATTTTAATGCAGTAATTTGATGGTTAGAAACAATTTGAATTTCATCACAGTCAATAAATGTGAGGGATCATAAGGTCTGACAATTACATCTCTTTGGTTTGACGACACGTTGTTTGGCTGTGAACGACTCTCGGAAACAATCACATAA
Source organism: Brachyptera putata (assembly GCA_907164805.1). Taxonomy (NCBI): domain Eukaryota; kingdom Metazoa; phylum Arthropoda; class Insecta; order Plecoptera; family Taeniopterygidae; genus Brachyptera; species Brachyptera putata. The sequence goes on along the minus strand of OU015472.1, from coordinate 20,675,301 downwards.
AACAACAGCTTGTTTCTGTTGTGCGAAGTCGAGTCGTCTCCAACACCCAACTAATGATTCACTTGAGCACCTATTGTCTCTGAATCCGCGTGCAAGAATCATACATGACGTAGAGTTACATAAACATCACTTCTACTTTCATTCACACCACCTGGGTGTTGCAGGAAGAGTTGCCAGAGAGAATCTGAATTATTCGCTTCTGTCTTTTATGGAATCTCGATCAGATAAATGTATTCACTGTTCGATTTCCCTTACAGTCACATTCACACGGGTGTCGATTGTTAAGGAGTGAGAGAGTGAGAGAGAGAGAGAGAGAGAGAGAGAGAGAGAGAGAGAGAGAGAGAGAGAGAGAGAGAGAGAGAGAGAGAGAGACGAGCTATATTGTTGAATTTTTTATTCGTCTTGTTTGTATTGAGCGATATGCTGTCTGATTTTAATATTTTATATCCGTGAGAAGATTTTTATTCAAATAATAATAATAATATATTATTTCTGCAAAATCACACAATCTTATTTCATTGTTCGCTGGTTCTCTACCAACATGACAAACTTCATATCCTACCATGATTATTCCCCAAATTATTATAAGATCAAGTTTTATGAAGTTCGGATTTCAAGCATTCAACGTTTGAAATGTGTTTGCGTGTTTGATTCTCACATTTTAATCTGCTGGAATGAAACCTGTCTTCTCAACTCTTGTTCCAGGCTGACGTCATAGGAAGATCGGTTCAGTGTAGACATTATATCTTATGATTATATTATGTTCACTCTTCTAAATTGTCACGACATGAATTCAAATATAGAATTCAAATTATATAATGATACACGTACATTGCTCCAAAGTTGCACATAAATCGGATCAGCCATTTTGATTAAAAAAATGTATTTGATTAAAAAAATTGTAATACAATGTTTTACATCAATTAAAGCTTATTGAGAAAAGCTTGAAATGAAGAACAATTTGAACAGCAAGGCAGGGATTAAATTGTTCCAAACTCAAAGTTGTAAAATATACATTTTCCATTATAATCTAATACTATGAAAACGCCATATATGCGTTGTTAGACGAGCGGATAGTAATGGGTAAAAATGGGTAAAAACTGCTTCGAGTGGTACCAATTTAGCACATTTTATGTTTTTCTTCAAAATGGCTCACCCGATCAAGCTGAAAATTTTCAGAAATGTGTATCAAAATGTAATCTAACTTCACGCAAAATTTCATTTTTTCTGGAAATCAAAATATTTTCTTTTTTTCCGCTGTGGTATCTCTAATGGGTATTTTTGAAATTTCTAAATTCGTAAAAAAATGTACCACTCGATAATGCCACAAAACTATACAGATCTAAGTTAGGTAAGGAACCGTATTGAAAAAAAGTTTGAAGTTGATAGCTGTAGCCGTTTGACCTGTGGAGAACCGACAAAAAACATAAAAAAAAACGAACACCAATTTCTTGTATGTGAAATTGAATCCTCGCTAAAGCTCGTCTGATAAATATGCCTTCAACGCTCATCCAACAACGCATATGTTGCGTTTTCCTACTAATTGACATATTTACCACCACCACCCTTCGACCAATAATCAAACATAATAACAATTTCAACTTTTCCTTCATTAGTCATATCTGAAACCAAACGTTCGATTCCATTTACAAACATTTACATAAAGGCGACAATATGAACTCGTATGACTTCAAAAGAGAGAGAAAGAACTAATCGCATTGTTGTGCCATGACCTTTATCTACACACCATGACCTTTACCAAGTCGTGACCAATTGACAACACATTCTAGCATCTTTGGGACAATTCACTTCCTATCATCACACGCAACAATCGAATGTCTTCATTGTTGGTTGTAGTTCTTTTTTTCAAAAAACGAGATTGATCAATTAAAATATTTCAAAGACTTTCTTTTGTTATGGTTATGAGATCCTTGACAACAATGGACGTCAATATTATAATTGTTATTCAATTGTTTTGTGTTTTTTTTCCACTGAATTATAAGTTAAACTATCAGTTGACTTTCATTAGTATTTTGTTACTTCCTCGTTTGTGTGATTGTTGTAATTGAGACGTTGCGTTTCGAATGACACGGTGAAAGTCTTCAGAGATGTCGATCCTCTGAACTGATATGCATATATTGAAGATCGAAGATTTATTCTCTTCAAACTTAATGATTTGAATTGTTCGTTATAGACATAATTAATAGTTTATTATTTACGGTCTAGTAAATCACATTATTATATACTAGGAAAACGACATATATGCGTTGTTAGACGAGCGAATAGTAATAGTATGGGGTAAAAATGGGTAAAAACTGCTTCGAGTGGTACCAATTCAGCACATTTTATGTTTTTTCTTCAAAATGGCTGACCCGATCAAGCTGAAATTGTTTAGAAATGTGTATCAAAATGTGATTCAACTTACACGCGAAATCTCATTTTTTTGGAAAATAAAAATATTTTCTTTTTTTTCCGTTATGTTATTCTAATGGGTATTTTTGAAATTTCTAGAATTCATAAAAAAAAGTTACCCCCCGATAATGCCACAAAACTATACAGATCTAAGTTAGATGAGGAACCATATTGAAAACAAGTTTGAAGTTGATAGCTGTAGTCGTTTGACCTGTGGAGAACCGACAAAAAAACATAAAAAAAAACATAAAAACGAACACCAATTTTTTTCAGTATTTCAAATTGAATCCTCGCTAAAGCTCGTCTAATTATTATATATATGTGTTACTCTGTGTTTTTGTTGTACAAGTTTGATAAGAAATCAATTTATATACTATCTTTTCTTACATTTAACAATTACAAAAAGTATGTTTATTTTATGCGCTCAAATTGTAGCATTTATGTACTTATTTACTTGATACTATTGTATTGAACAGCTTACGTTTTGTAGATCTCTATAACCCACAGTCAAACTGTCCATTTGGCAGTTTTGTGGGAAATGGGAATTCCGAATGATATTGCCTTATTTTATTTGTACTTCTGTAAATGTGCTATCTGTGTTTATTTTGCAATAAAAAAAACATTAAGATTAGTTATTTCTTTTGGGATCGTCCTTTTGGTGGGGTTCCGGACGATTTACATCTTGTTGTTATATTGACAATTGGGCGGTATGAGTTAGGGATATATAGTTATAACTTATACCATCTTGGAGATATTGAAAATATCTGTGTTTCATTTGTATTAGAATTCTGAAATCTCGTACCGTTCAGAAGTTATCACCAAAAAACTGATATGCCGCTTAATCGACTTCCATGGACTCTTAAACATAAATTGTGGAGCAATGAAACCCGCCCTCGGTAGCTAAGTCAGCTGAGGCATCGCTTCGGAAACTGAAGTCACCGTTGGGCGTGGGTTCGAGTCCCGTATGAGGCATGGGTTTTTGTAAACGTCCTTTCACTGATCATCACTTCATAGTTTCATAATCATCTGCTCATTCGTACCCCCGTATAACCTAGCTGTTGGTGGGAGCGTTAAGCAAGAAATAATCAATCATCAATCATGGAACAATGAATTTGTACTAGGTTAACCATACTATCGGGCCTATTTATGATGAATACAATCATCTTCGCAATGGTCAGAGAGTTATTCAATATGTACCGGCACATGCAGCGCGGTGGTTAACGCGCTCGCTTCATGTGATCCGGGAGACGAGGGGAATTACGAACCCAGTTCGATCCCCGCCGCCGACCATCTTTACAGAGGTTTTTCATGGTTTCCCTCTGTAGTCTAGGCTAATGCCGGGATGGTTCCTACAATAAGTCAGCCACGACCGCTTCCTTCCCACTATCCTTCCCATTACCCAAGAACCTTCATCTCATCATCCCATCATCTCATTAATCATCCATCCGACGCCATTAGATCTCAGTTATCATAACAGTGCGTCGTTAAAACCCAATATATATAAAAAACAATAAGTGCATCGAATTACAATATATTGTCAGAAACCTATTCATGATTGTTGTTTCATGTTTTTTCTACTATTATTAGCTTTTGCTAACGGTTTTCTGTTCTTCTGTTTCTAGGTGAGCTTGCTGTTCTAGGAGCATTCAATAAACTACTGTCAACAAATCGGAGTAGCTTGCACTGCAACAGGTTGGTGCTTACAGAGTTGTGTACAACTAAGAGAATAACAACTTCATTGGATCAGCTGTTCACTTTATAGTAATTGACCACTGGGATCCAGCTTAATTATCTATATAAAAATACAGTTCAGTTACAAAAATTACTTATATAAAATGGTTAACTTATATCTAGATATAAAAGTCGACGATAAAAAAAGAACTTTATTGAAAAAAAATATTTGTACCAATGGTGAACATTGGTAACTGGCCAGTAGATGTAACACTCTCGCTGTTGCTTTCGTTAATAGCATGCGTTTAAGATGAGTTATGTCGATTGCCACAAAAACATACAAAAATAGTTTCAATAATGCTAGAGATTTCTAGTTAATCATACTGGAATAGCTTTTGAGAGCAAACTAATTTTTGTCATTTTAATACAAATGAAAAACATGTCGAGTTATGTAATTATTACTTTGGTTCGATATGCAACCTTGATTTTGTTTGTGTCAAATTCAAATTAATTTGTGATAATTTCGGGCAATTCATACCAATACAATATAATAATTACTAGGAAAACGCAGAATGTGCGTTGTGAGATGAGCGTAGAAGTATGGAAATCTGGGATTAAAAAATACTCTGTCAGCTCAATCTACATCTACAGACCTTGGATTACTTGAAACTATCAAAAACCTTACCTTGTAACTTGTTGGTATTTATAGAGCAACCTGTCGCATATACACTTTGCATTACATGTTTTGATCCTGATATTTGATGAAATGTATACTTGTATTGCGTTTTCTTCGTTATGGCTCATCCGATTGTTGCACAAATTATTGAAAATGTGTATGATAGTTGTTTCTATATTCTGTATGAATTTGAAAGCTTTTGTGAATTTTTCGTTTAGAAGTATTCACCCCCCGAGGTGCATTCTATATGATTTAATCCGATTTGAGTGAAGATAATACCAAAAAACAGAAGAAAAGGCGGTATTATCCTATATCAATAGCCCATACACAGCCACCTTGAACTCTGGGTTCAAGATAAGACTGGGTTTATCTTGTACAGGAATGCCCCCCTGGCTTATTCTTATTGGGATTTTCCAAACTTTCCAAATTTTTTCCGGAAAAACCGTTCTACCGATTTTTATGAAAAACCGTTCAACCGATTTTTCTGAAAAACAATCCAAACCTATTCTGGTGTGATACCAATATTCAAAAACAGTTTGCAGTCGATTGGTCAATTTTCCTGACCTGTATGCCGGTACAAAATAGCAGAAAAAAATGAAAAGTAAGCAATTTTTTTTAGGTATATGAAATAGAAGTCTTCGCTACGCTCATCTAATTAAACCTCGTCTTAAAACTAATGTAAAACTTCCAATACAACAAAGAAAAAAGACATCAGTTCCTATAATATATTGTACAAACCAACACTTCAGCTATCCAGACAGCCATACATTAGAAATCATACCTTCTACCTCCACGGCAATCTAGATCGTCTTCAAACCGGGCCAAGATTCCTACATGCAACACCAACCTACCATTACCATGGCAACCGCGGAGACATCTGCACAGACCTCCCACACTGTCAGCGACTACCGCGTCTTCGACCGGCACGCCCGCGCGGTCGTGGCGCGGTATAGGGGGGACCCGCGATCGGAGATCGGGTCACGTGTGTTAATATTGTTACAGTTACGGTCACATTGGTTGTGTGTGTATAATGATGGGTATTAGGAGAATTACAGGGGAGTGGAGAAATGTAGATTATTGTAAGTTGAGATGAGTGGAAAAGAGAGAGAGAGAGAGAGAGAACCTGAATACTTATAGTTTTGTTCCATTTTATTTTGTTAATATTTTGTTGAAATTATATATATATATACATATATAAATATAACTTGGTATCAGCATTTACTGCGTCGTTATATACTCAATATAAAATATAATTAAATAAAAAGTGAATACACATACCGAAAATTAACAAACTTATTTAGGCCTATATATATGTAAATCTATCGTATCTGTGAAAAATCCTTTATCATTATCATGTAGGCCTATTATCATCATTATTTACTGAACGATCTCACCAACACTTATGTTTTCTGGGGTTTCCGAATAAATGGTTGAATCATTTTTACAGAAATCCTTGCTTGTGCCGGAGTCGAACCCACGCACAACTTGCCTTCATTTATAGCTACCTGCACCAGACAGGTGGATCTATTCCACATTTAATTACAGCCCTCAATAAAATAATAAGTTTATTGTCATGAGAACCGCTCGACGACCTCCTTGCATAATACGGCATGAATGTCACCAAGAAGGATGTGAACCCGGGTCTTCCAAATAAGTAAAACATGTACTTTCTCAGTTCCGTTTCGTCTTTCGGTCCTAAATGTGACCACCGGTAACCCAGTTCTGTATCAGACGTATTATTACGCCTGTACACGCGACTTGCCCGCTAAACACGGGTTATCGAGATACTGGCCTGTATAGAGGATAATTATATACACTTGATACTTGGAAATAGATCCCCGAGTTACACTGGATTAAGGCTAATATCTGTGTAATCATTATATCAAGATTTAATTAATAAATAATAACAATTTTTATTAGAATTGAAGAAAGTGGTTTTGAGTTATCTTATAATCTTTCATGGGACATAAAATATTTTTTATTTTCTTACTGTATTAATTGAAGAGAAAATTCGAAATATAAATATAAAACCATTTTATAGTGTGGATAATTGTTCTATTAATGAAATAATTAGTGGGCTGTTCGTTACTGTCGATTAAATCAGATTAATAATATGTACTTTTAGAAGGAATTTCTCAGACAAGTGAAATATACAATTTTATTGTCAATTAAACCATAAATTGAAACGTGTAAAAAATCAAATCCTTGTAAGTGAATTTATTTTATATATACCTAAATTAATTATCTGAAAATTGACCATAAATAATCTTGATTAAATCCATTATTATTATTTTTAATTGGTGCAAGTGAATTATTGGAAATCATTAAAAATTAAAACGTTTAAAACATCAAATTCCTCAAAAGTGAATTTATTTCATATGAATTATCTTAAAATAAAACATAAAAGATCTTGATTATACTCGTTATTATTATTATTATTTTTAATTGATGTAATTAGTGAATTATTGGCTATTCAACAGGCGTATTACACTAGCATGCATAGGCCCCTGATATATAGAGAGAGATAGTTCACCTCCAACTTTTAATACAATTTTATAGAATTTATGATTATCTGTCTTTATTTGGCATCAAGTTTCACTAGAACTAGGCCTATATAATTACCGTTCGCGCAATTCTATTATTATTGTGTTTTCAGTTTAATTGTCGCCGGTAGAAAACGAAAACCGCGTGCAACTTGTTGATCGTGAACTTGACCGCGCCTGCGCAAATTATGCTAATTTCACGATTTCACCTCAAGTCGTGAATTTTCGTGAATTTGCAAACTTTTCGTTTTTAATATGAATTGTGAAGAATGTATGCAGAAATAATTGTATACAGAACAATTAAATGCAGTTTGTTTCTAGATTTGTGATTAAGGAATTCGTCATCAAAGATGGGAATCTGGTGAAACTGTGAAATGACTAGAAATGTAAAATGAAAAACAGAACTAAATTTAATTACTTTTGTTATGAATAATAATTATTAATTTTGCATTTTGACACATTTATTCAGTAGAGAAAACTTTCTGTTCATCAAACAATAATTCAAATTGCTAATCTTAGTTTCCATATATAACATACACATAAATAGAGTCATCATGAAATAAGGGGACACTGCAAAAAGCTATTTTTTCCATAATTCTGAGTTTTTTTCCATTATATATTGATGCCGCAATGTAATGTTTTATCAATTGGATGCTGCATGATTCATCAAATCATTCAAAGTGGCTCTAATCATATTAATTTTCCAATTTATCTATTTTTATTCATTTATTTATTTATTTATTATTGTTTCTATACACTGCATACAGGTAGTGAGAATGGAGCAGGAGCCCCGTAACAACATGTGCCTCACTACCTGCAGCATAATAATAGGCAGTAAGGGAATACACCTTACAATTATACATTATACAATTATAAATCACGAATTAGATCAGTAAAAAAATTATTAAAAGCAAATGAATTGAAAATTAAAATGACTAAAAATGAAATACAAATACCTAACATAATGCCTAATCTGAAATATATAAAGTTCAGAGTATCTAATTGAGTAGGAATGTTCAAAATTGTCTTCGAAATATATAAAAATCATTTGTTCTCAAATTGACAGGTAAAGATCCATAGAAAGCCATATACCGGAAATAGAACCCTCTTCGATATTCTGTGGTCCTGGCGAATAGAGGTTTTAATGTGGCCAATTGGTTTATTCAGCACTTTGTGGGCCCACTTATCAAATTTCAGTGCGTCTACTTTTTGTTTCTCGTTGCCTCTAAAATTAGGGAAATAAATATCGTCATTATTCGTTGAAATCTAGTTCTTAAATCTAGGGTTTGGACATCCTTTAAGAGTCCATGGGAGTCGATTTAGCGGAATATCAGTTTTTTGGTGATAACTTTTGAACGGTATGAGATATCGAAACTCTGAAAACAAGGAAACATAGATATTGTCAATACCTTATACATGGTGTAAGTAATAACTATTTGTCTCGAATCACTTGATTGTCAGGCTATACGGTTTAAAAAAAACATTTTTTAACCGTATACGCCTGACAATTAGGCGATGTGAAATGAATAGTTATCACTTACTTTTTTTCATTGGGTGTAACGACGCACTGTTATGATAGCGTCAGATGGATGATTAATGAGATGATGGGATGATGAGATGAAGGTGTCTTGGGTAATTGGAAGGATAGTGGGAAGGAAGCGGTCATGGCCGACTTATTGTAAGAACCATCCCGGCATTAGCCAAGACTACAGAGGGAAATCATAAAAAAAAACTGTAAAGATGGTCGGCGGCGGGGATCGAACTGGGTTCGGAATTCCCCTCGCCTCCCGGATCACATGAAGCGAGCGCGTTAACCACTGCGCTGCATGTGCCGGTGTTATTACTTACATTTACACCGTTTTGAAGGTACTAAAAACATATGTCTTTCCTCTATTCAGAATTTCGATATATCATACCCTTCAAAAATTACCATCAAAAAACTAATATTCCGTTAAATCGACTCCCATTGGCTTGTAAGTTGCACTTATTGAAACGGCAAAGATCATCAGGTAGTTGTTTGTAGTAAAGGCAGACGCGACTCATCCATCGTCCACGTGACACGAGTGTCTTTAGTAGGTCTGTGGGGCAACCACACGCGGGACGTCCGCTCGAGCCGACGAGCGGCGGTTCCGACCTGCAAACACGTTCGGACGACAAATATACTGTCGCTCACGTCGGCTGGATGCGGGTCTATAGTGCAAGCCAAGAGCACTGATGGTGGTTTTAGAATGCATGTGTGAAATTTAGGCGCGTGAAAAGCGTATACTGGAATAATGTATGTTAGGTTGTGTGACATGGGATTGGGTGGTACTGGCACATGCAGCGCAGTGGTTAACGTGCTCGCTTCATGTGATCCAGGAGGTGAGGGGATTTTCGGACCCGGGTCGATCCCCGCCGCCGACCATCTTTACAGGGGTTTTTCATGGTTTCCCTCTGTAGTCTAGACTAATGCCGGGATGGTTCCTACAATAAGTCGGCCAAGACCGCTTCCTTCCCACTATAGGCCTACATCCCATTACCCAAGAACCTTCATCTCATCATCCCATCATCTCATTAATCATTCATCCGACGCCATTAGATCTGCGCTATCATAACAGTGCGTCGGTAAACCCAATATAAAAAAGGGATTGGGTGGCAAACCTTACCTGAACCCTGACTACATTTACGACCATCATTTCATAAGTATTCCCCAAGTCCATGTTACACGACCGAGTATACTTTATTCCGATATACGCTTTTCATCTTCTCCGTGAAATGACGCATTTCTTTAGTTTCATCCGAGTTAATACGATCTTTTGATGACCATTTTAATTTGTCATTGTTTTATGATTAATCGAAATTGTATCATATTTATTTATATTTCATCTTATTTATTCATTTTGATAATTACAATAATTATTTGAACTATATTCAACTGGATTTTCTTGTCAACCCCACCAACAGATAGGACAGTTGGGAGTAAATATTATTATAGAAAAGTATTATTATTTAACAGGAAAATGGATCGATTTTGTTAATTTGGTACAACTGTGACTCCTCGTGGAACGGGTCATAGGTCTTCCTCATTCCTCAAAAGGTGACATATCGGAACACCCGACTTTTATTACCAATCTATGGCAGGAACCACCGACGAAACCTTGACACTCCTGTTTAAAAGCCTCATCATGACCTGACTAAGAATAATATTTTAAAAAATCGTTTTACATTTGTTTTTATTTATTCGTGATTTATTTTATGAGTCATTAGTTTTTGTTTTATCATTAACGATGGTGCGTGACCATACACGCTGGTAAACTGTACATATAGAAAAAAAAAATCGATTAGGTTTTTCTATATTTTTTTCTATCCATTGACCCAAATGAGGTATATTCCATTATTTTGTGGGTTAGGCATTACCATTATGTTATGTGTTGTGCGTAGTTTGGTATTGTTAATGACTGCTGTGCAAAGTTAATAATGATTACTGCCGGCTATTATTGTAGTCATAGAAACAAGTTGGAAAGAACTTGTAATGACAGAGCGGAAACAATTGCTGCCAATGTACTAAACTGTAGGGAGTCCATTGCTAGGAATAAATACAGAGTTGGTAAATAATATAATAATAGAATTTAAATGATTACATTTTTAGTTTTGTTTCAAAACCGACTATGGAATAAGTTTTTTTTTTATTTATATGTAGTGAAAATAATTTTAGAATATTATGAATTAGTCATGAATTTATTTCAAGTTACTTTAAATTAAGCTCATCCTCTACTCTATGGACACTTTTGAAAATGTTCAATGTTTTATTTGTGATATTCAAAATTAATAGTAAATCCGCTTTCAATATTATATTATTATATCCTCTAATAGTTGTATTTAATTCATTTCTACTGATATTATATTCATATTTCACTTCAACCAATTCTATTAGTTATTTAATTGGTTAGTTATTTTATTTCCTCATTACAAATTGTTCTTAAAACACGTGTAAATGATTACTCTCATGAAATTAAAGGAAAACAAACATCCTTAATAAAACATACCTCATAAAATTATAAAATGTAGTTTTGTCTTAGCTCTCTTCTTAAATCACTGATCTTAGTTATATTCTTTATATCTTATTCCAATTCATTTCATTCCCGCGTCGTTCTTTGAATGAATGAATCCATATTTACATACTTCGATATCTACTCTTTCCTACTTCTCTCATAATTGGATTAGTAAAAGTTAACAATTTCTTCAAGTAACTGTTGTTTGATATGGATTATTATCTTCGTGTGTTTATCGGGTGAACCTGACAGCTCAGATGAAGGTAGGATCGTTCGGACGTGCATCACAAGGTCGATCTCACCTTACTCAACAAACCGTTGACAGTAATTAACTCATGAGTTCGAGAGCTGTGAACAGCGCAATCATTCAATAATAATAAAGTTTATTTAGCAATTCTGCTATATCTTTTTACATGTCATAAAATTACAATCATTCATGATATAGGCCTATGTATGAGATTTATTGTGATTTGTGTTGGGGCTCTGTATGGGAGGCTCTGTATTTATCTTGCCTTTCATCATTTTTGTTTGTCAAATTAGAAGTACTTTTAATCCACTTCTAGTTCCAGATTTGAGAAGAGAAAATTTAGATCTACAAATGATTAAAATTCCAAACAATTACCAGACACACTTCAGTCCCGCGATAGAGAGAGAGAGAGAGAGAGAGAGAGAGAGAGAGAGAGAGAGAGACAGGAGTACGTGATTTCTGTGAACGATATCTCTAAAAGTCAAAGAAATTATGAAAAAATTACATTTATAATTTGATTATAAACTAATGTAGTTCATTTTCTCCCGAACGCATGCGCATTAGTGTCGAGCCAGGACCTTAGAGTGTGTAACAGTGGCGTTCAAGTAGCGTGATCATAACACAAGGTTGTATGGGAACAAATAGTTGTGTAACGACCCCACCAACAGCTAGGTTATACGGGGGTAAGAATGAGCAGGTGATAACGATGAAGTGATAAGTGAAAGTACATTTACAGAAACCCATGCCTTGTGCGGGAATCGAACCCACTAAAAATTGAATATGACAAATCAATACAACTTATTATTTAAAGAAATACAACTAATTCATTTGTGTTTTGTATATTCAATTCATTTTTTTTTTTTTTAATAACATCGAAATTTGATACAAAATTACTGTTCCCTAATTAGGTGTATGAATGTAAGATAGGATAGTTTGGACGGGACACCACAAGGGCGATCCTACCACTTCAATATCTAGTTCAGTTTGTATCGAATGGATCTGAACGACGATGTTGTCCGGTGGCCAGTGCGCCGCTGGTAATGTGATTGTCTTGCATTAGTGTGCGTGTAAGTGTGATTGTCTTGTGTGTGTGTGTCCGTATATGTCGGTGTCGTCGGGATCAATAAAGCGGTGGCCAAATTAGGTTACAAAAGATAAAGCTAATAAAGTGGTTTACATCAATGTACGCGTGTAACGAATTATCAATCTGGTCCAGTCTATATATCTACACAGCATCTTTATAGACGAACAATAGAAATTAAAAAGGAGAAAATCTTGTCGCTTGTTTGGCTTGATCGTTTGTTGCTATTGGAGATCTGACAGCGCGATTATATTTCCGATCGGAGACTGCTTGACTCAAGTACACGTTTGATTTTATTGGATATAATAACGTTTATTTTCCTATTGATCCGTTTTACATGTGCATGGGTTCGTACGAAGTTCAAGTAGGCCTACATCCAGTGTTGAATTCAGAAGGTGGATTGCAAGAACGAGGTTTAAACCCCGGTCTACTTTAGACACCGTCTAAGTACAAAATAGCATTGCAGAGGCAATGCTATTTTGTACTTAGACGGCGTCTAAAGTAGACCGGGGTTAAACTTCGTTCTTGCAATCCACCCAGAGATTTTGTTGCGGGCAAGCTTTTGTGTTTTCGGGGTGCAAGGGATACGTACAGAAAATTAAGCATGATAACCTATATTAGGCCTAAACATATACAAAAATACGCAGTTTTCTAATTTTGAAGTCAGTTTTTCATAAAACGATTATGCTACTATGTAGTTCTTAATAATATGATGAGAGGTAATTACAGTATAACGGGTACCGGTAGTGTACACTCGATCGACTGATCCATGTGTAATTGACTCCACTCCAGTCACTTCTGATCACTTACCAGGTGTCACTTACCAGGATTTACGGGCAGAATGGCAAATACAAGTAAATAACTTCTAAAATTGTTTTTTCCCTAGTAATAAATAGTAAATTCATAATACTTTTCAGTTTTTACTTATATTTTTGAAAACCGAATTACAAGTTTCTCAAAATATACACTATATAATGTTTTTATCTTGAGGGGTAAACGACGAGCTGCGGGGGCATTGCCCTCTTCCCCCCCCCCCCCGCAGGTATGCCTGGATTCAACACTGACTACTTATAAAGCTAATAGGAATACAAATTATGAATCGTGTAGGATTAATTTTTAAGTACAAATTAAAATAGGGAAATGTGTGTTTAATCTAGATATAATTGAAATGGGGTGATAATATCGCCCTTGTGGTGCCCCGTTCAAACAATCCTACCTTTCATACATATAGCCTCAATTGGGGAACATTTTTTTTGTATCAAATTTCGATGTTATTAAAAAAAAATCAAGGTATAATTGTCAAGGGAGAGAAAAAATGAATGATATACAGTATAGGCCTATACTAATATAAACTCTTGATAATTTTATAGTTTTGTAACTTTTCTATAATACTGCACCGTTCCATTTCATTTATTCATATATTTATATAACTGAAGTGTTGAATAACCTTTAAAGGCAATCTCAACCTTGAAACTGGATTTTGACGAATAATGACGATATTTATTTCCCCAATTTTGGATGTACATAATCTGCTCATTTTAAGAAATTATAATTCATTCATTTGTTCTCTAGGACTGGGGTACTTTTCTCAGTTGTGACGTGGACCTTATTCGATTTAGTTTATTTCTATACAGAATCGGTATAGTACCTACGTCATGACTCGTGGTCCCTCGAGGATAGAAAAAATGATCTTTTTTTTCTGAAATTGAGCAGATTTTTAGTTTTCTCTAATATCAGGGATATAGGCCTATATGTCGTCATTATTAATTGAAATCTAGCGTCACAGTTGTGTCGTCTTTTAACCTATTAGTTCCCTATTTACATTTTGTTGAATGAGTAACTGTATAATTAATTGTTGCGATCGAAGTGGTAAGATCACCCTTGTGCAGTAATTCCCTTGTTATTGTCATACTTACTCATTATTGTCAGAACTGAGTTAACGTAATTTTCATATTTTATACTGCTTTTATATTGATGATAATTTTATTTATGACACGTATATGTAACTACGTAAATATGTTCAATATGTATATATTCTTTTTTTAAATATTTTGACCAGTAGCATCTAGCATCTACAGAACTAGTTTTAGTATTTTATTGTGTCCATTCTTGTATACTTTTTATTATTATAGTAATAATGATCATCATATTTTAATTGTAGTTTTAGTTCTGATAAATTTGTTTAACCTTTGTATGTCATAATGTAATCATACAAGTGAACAGGTGTACCATGAAATGCTAATAAATACAATACAATACACTTGTAATATCTGGGAAACTTATAGTCAGGGATTCACGGTTTGCATTTTCATTTTTCGCCATTTTATATTATTTCGCAAATTCTTCCAACAATAATATCAAGTTGTTTATCTTTACTATATTACGAGGGAATATAAATTATATCTAAATCTAATAAAATCCTAAATATAGAATCCTTATTTTTTCTCAAGTTTAAAGAAAACAATGAAACATCCTACACGCAACAGTATAAGTCCATCCTACTCTTTCACTTGAGATGATTTCTCTACTCGCAATCATACTCTTTTTTCCTTCTTCTCTCCTTTGTCTTCTATAAGAATTTATTTCTCGCTTACCATGTTATATTATTTCGCAAATTCTTTTCACACCCGATTGTTAACTTATCCATCTTCACCATTAAGAGTGAATGTGAATTGTATTCGAATCTAATAAAATCTTAAATATAGAATAAAACTACTCTCAACAAACTGGCTAATCATCCTGACACATAAAACTTGACACAAACAATACATCAACTGATTCAAGCATTTCTCATTTTATTGTTCTTTCCTCGCAACTCGGGTCGTAAATTGAAGTACATTCGAGATTATTTCTCAGTTGAAGATATATTTAAACTAGATCTGGTAGACGTGATTGAAAGTATAATAAATATATAGCCTATATATATATATATATATATATATATATATATATATATATATATATATATATATATATATATATATATATATATATATATATATATATATATATATATATATATATATATATATATATATATATATATATATATATATATATATAATACTAAAATACAATTGGCATCAATGAAAGAAATGATGATCGTATTTCTTTCGTTCAAAGTAGAGGGATATATATAAAATTAATATAAACATATGTATGTATATACATATAGGTGTATATATATTTATATATATATATATATATATATATATATATATATATATATATATATATATATATATATATATACATATATATATATATATATATTATTATTTGAATAACATACATCGCAGTAGTACACTACTCAATGAAGTGAAGGTCAAAGATCATAAGATAGATCTGGAGAGCTCTGGAGAAACAACCATGAGTTGCGTATCCATTCAGCTACAATCCATGATGTAATACTGAATAAATCCCGGAGAAGTGAACATTTGTATTGTGTAGTTGTCCAGCAAAAGTCTCGAAGACCGCGCCAATTACAATCAATACTGAAGCTCAATCAGAATAATTGTTCCACTATACAACGTTTCTGCATTAAGTAGTGAAGTAATTATACTCAGACGCGAATTGATTTTGGATTAGATTTATCGTCAAGGCTGAAAACGATGTGGCATTGATGGGTTGAATAAGCCGCCAGGTTATTTGGGGTACGAATGATCAGGTGTGATGGATGAATGATGCTTATAAGAAAAGATGCCCTATACGGGGCTCGAACCAATGCTTGAGTATGCTAGTTCAGTCTGGGATCCGCATGAAGTTGGACTAATAAAGGCTGTGGAGAACGTCTGAAGGGTTGCTGCAAGGAGGGTATTGGGGAGAGCGCTGGATGATTATCAGGAACGATAAGGATGTGGTTGAAAAAGTTATAGAAAGACCTAGTAAAATGTTTGAGGAAATGGATGGGAAAATTTTGCAAAACGAAGACAAATAGAAAGAACGTGCAATTAAGTTATAGAGCCAAGAATAAATATAAAAGATGGGATGAATTTAGCAATAGAATTGGAAAGGGATTACAAAGGAGTACAAGGGGAGGGGTAAGAATGGAAGTGGAAAAAATGGATAGAGAAGGAGGTAAATATGTATTCATACAAATAACGACGCGGGAATGGAATGAATTGGAAGGAGATATAAAGAATATAACGAAGATCAGTGATTTAAGAAGAGAGCTAAGAAAAAATAACAAAAAAGTATAATTTTATTGAGTATGTTTGATTGTAATTTCATGAGAGTAATCATTACCACCTGTTTTAAGAACAATCTGTAATGAGCAAATAAAACATAAGTATAAGTAAATAATTATCGGATATTTTCGAATTGAATAGAATTGAAATCGTTGCTACCGTATTGAGAGCGGCCTCGCCAATGAAACTACATCCTTTAGACTAGTTACGCGGAATCTTCTTCCGATCACAAATAACTACACGGATAATTGTGCTGCTCGCAATAATACAGGTATACTCGTGAACGATGCCACAACAAGAAAGATAAAAACAACAAAAACGCAACAACGAATGACATCAGCTTTCTCCAAGTAATAAACCGACGTATCTAAGGAACTTTAGAACGAAGCTAAGTATCGTTTTTTCGTCTTTCTTTAGTTGCTTTAGTTCTTTCGAACAAGAGTAATTAATATAGAAGGTGGATGTATATGGGAATGAAGTTTATAAATAGCTATCAATTAGGAAGTGTAAGACGTTTCCGTTACTGAGGGGGGGGGGGGGGGGGAACTTCCCCCATGGGATTTTATATTTTTTGGTAAGAATCGTCACAAAACGGTCGTAAGAACGTTGAAGTTTTTTTTACTTCCTTATAGCTCTAGGTTTTTATTCGTTATTTCATACGCTTATTTTTTTATTTCGTTATTCCTTTATTGTATCATTTGTTAATTATTCTGTGTCGTTCTGGCAGCCACTGAATAAGATGGCAGTGTCTATTAATGAAGATTTTTTATATGGATATTTATTTATCTATTCATATTGGGTTTAACGACGCACTGTAATGCAAACTCAGAACTATTGGCGTCGAATGAATGATAAATGAAATAGTGTGTAGCGAGTGTATTTCTTAGAGAATGGTAAGATAGTGAAAAGGAAGCGGTCGTATCCTTGCACTTGCCTATAGGCTGCAGAGTAAAACAACGAAAAACCCATGTAAATATAATTATATATATATATATATATATATATATATATATATATATATATATATATATATATATATATATATATATATATATATATATTTATATATATATATATATGAATTATTACTACCAATTATTACTGTGGACTGATATACAAATATTTAAACTCAACGAATTATAGAAAATGCTATAAAATATTCAATTAATATGTGTATGTGGATTTATATATACATATATATAAAGCATATATAAATTGATTATTTTCTGTATGAATATATTTTTTGATACCTAATATTCCTTGTCTAGGTTAATTAGAGGAAAATCCACTCTATTTGTCAACTAGTCATTAACAACTACCTGGATTGTCTTAAAGGATCCACAATGATGATCGATTCATCAGATACGATCAAACAAACGAATACATAAATTACATAAAATTACACTTATTAATAATAGATAACATAAAATAAAAGATGACATATAAAAACATTAATAAACACACACATATAATATATGCTGTGTAATTGTCAAGCGTGTGCGTGCATATATTGATCAATTATTCCAACCAATCAATAAGCTGATTAAAGCGATAGTCTACAATTAAGTGATTGTCTCTAATTGTTAGCCCGAAGCCGTGTAATGTACCTGTTGACTGGATGTAATGCTTCGAGATGGACATAAAGATTGGATACGACATCATCACGTGACGGTTCAATCGTCCGTCTCGTTCCACACTTAAACAATGACGATTTGGAGTTTCGAACTGGTTGAAATAATCAACTGTGCCAGTAAGGTGTATTACTTTTGTTTTGATGAAAAAATAGTGTATATGAAAAAACTAGGCCTGTGTTTAATTATGTCTATGAGAGATGAAGGTTCCGAGCGACCGTCGCTTCTATCTTCTAGCACTAGCGCGCAGATGGTTCGAGCATTCATCCCTCGTGGACACATGGATATGATACATGCTAATTGCTTGCTGTGTAGAAATGAATGAAGCGATCTGAAGCCAGATCACAGACTACAGAACTAAACACTGTAGTCTGTGGCCAGATAAAGGTGAACGAGATTCTAACACGTTGTCGCGTTGCTAGATTTCAGCAGTGGAATTATTGTTCTATTTTTATTTTTGTT
This sequence comes from Brachyptera putata, assembly GCA_907164805.1. Taxonomy (NCBI): domain Eukaryota; kingdom Metazoa; phylum Arthropoda; class Insecta; order Plecoptera; family Taeniopterygidae; genus Brachyptera; species Brachyptera putata. The sequence goes on along the minus strand of OU015472.1, from coordinate 20,656,360 downwards.
TGAATTTTCTTAACCGACAATTTGGGAAATATGAGTTTTTTTTAGTCAAATGACAGTGAACAAAATTGCAAACATCCGATGAACCATTGTTTTGCTATCAGCAGGGCGGTATCAAGTCACAGTCCCGAGGTTTAGGGCGTCAAATATTCAAGGAGCAACAAATTTTCACCAGCCAGGTGAAAATTAAAATACCGGTACATTATTGAATATTAATTTACGTTTAATTTGAAAGAAATGTGTTCAATATTATAAACATTTGTATTGTGAGATGTCTACGTCTAAATATAGAGTGAAAGAATGGAAAATTGAAAAATAAAGAAAAAATGAAGAACAATGTTCAAAAAGTACTTATTAAAATAATTGTATGGTGAATTGCTTATAAGTGAATGAGGGAGAGGGGGGGGGGAAACAAAATATTTCAGGGCCCAGGGGCGCAAAATGTCTTTGAAAATTATAAGTCGCTTAGATATTTTGAATATATTTTGGAAGGTAGGATCGTACTGACGGGGCTCCACAAGGACGATCTCACCACCCCAATGTGATTATTAATAATTCCACTCATTTACCAACTGTAAATAGTAAACTAAAGAATTCAGGATTAATGAACAATTCAAACATTTAACGACGCACTGTTATGATAGCGAAGATCTAATGACGTCGAATGGATGATTAATGAGATGATGGGATGATGAGATGAAGGTTACTTGGGTATGGGAAGTATAGTGAGGAGGAAGCGGTCATGGCCGACTTATTGTAGGAACCATCCCGGCATTAGCCTATATAGATTTCAGAGGGGAACCACGAGAAACCCTGTAAAGATGGATGGCGGCGGGGATCGAGGATGGCGGCGGGGATCGAACTGGGTTCGAAAATCCCCGTTTGCCGGTTTCAAATATTTGTTTGGAGGAAAATCCCCTGAAATCTTTTATTTCCTTACAACTCATTTTACTTCCAATATGTGTATATTATGTTTATGTTCATTATGTTTAGTTTAATTTTGGGTGGTAAGATCGCCCTTGTGGTGCCCCGTTCAAACGATCTCATCTTTCATCCATAGCCTTAATTGGGGAACAATGATTTTGTATCAAGTTTCGATGTTATTAAACAAACAAAAAGTTCGATCTTATTAAAGGCAAATACACGGTGGCGTACAGGGACGTTGCCGACGCATGAAATGTGCGCGCGCATCCGAGCCTGACGCCTTTATCAAGTGTAACACTTCACACTTACAAAACAGTGTTAGTCACACATCAGTCGCCGGTAAACAAAACCTGCAATCCGACTGCAATTAATAACAATCAATTTAAACTGCCATTAAAATATTGTGAGTCAGTTACAAGTTCTGGTAGCTAATTAAAATGCTAGTTGATGAGAGAAAATGTTAATTTATTGGCGGCTGTCGTTATATGTGGGGCACAAAAACAATATAGTGTAATGAATCATTATAAAAATACAAACATGTTCAAACATAATATGGGAAGAAAACATTATAATATGAAGAAAAGAAGTGAGCTGATGAGCATGGAAACTATGTATGTAAATTATGTTATCATTAAAAAAAAGAATTTAAATTCAAATTTTAAAAAAAAGTATAGGAATATAACAAAATATTGAAGAATTGAACGAAATATTTCAAATCTTGAAATATAGCTTTGAGTAGTTTTAGTTAGGTATATTTGGTTGTTTTCTGGTGGGATACCGAAAAGACACAGAGTAATAAATCAATATAAAAATACAAAATAATTCATAAACATAATATGACAAGAAGACATAATATGTGAAAAAGTTAGCAGATATAGGCCCTACATATAAACTATAGGCATGTAAATCATCTTTAGGCCTATATTAAGAAATGAGGATTGAAACTGAAATTCCAAAAATTTGAATAGACAAAATATTGAAGAATTAAACAAAATATAACAAAACATACGTATTATTGGAGCAGTTTCAGTTAGGTATAAATTGGTTGTTTTCTGGTTGTCACCATGGTCACTGATCCTATGATCAACCAAACTTGATGTTTCACAGCCATCTAGATATTTGTTGAGCTTCTCAATAACATAAAACTCTTCTGAATATCGTCAATACCCTTTTCTAATGAACTTAATCTGCTATAAATAACTCACCATTTTATAGAACATGTTTTCCTAATTTCTTTATACGACATCTTTGGAAACCTGTATGTAATTAATTTTTTTTATTGGAACCCAATAGAAGCAAGGTGTCTGTTTAAATATAGGTAACATAAATCAAACCAGTCGAATTGAAAAATTCATCAACTTATAAGTAAGTTATTCAACATAGATTGAAAAAAAGTACGGTTATCATTAAAAATATATAAAAATATATATTATATAGGCCTATATTCTATTCTTAAATTTGATGAGGTTTCTTAATCATCATATTTATATGCAGTAGGATAAAGAGTAAAACAGCTTTCTATGTACTCCATCAGTATATGTAAAGCTTGTTAATAACGTATTTATATATATTCCATGGAAATTGAAAGTGATGTCTATTTTCCAAGTAGCACTTTCAATACGTCATATCAGAGTCGATAATGAAGTTCTACCTTCTCCGAGAAGTACTGCTTTACCGACATGGTCGTAACACAAGACTTCCACAACAACATTAGGTTATATATATATATATATATATATATATATATATATATATATATATATATATATATATATATATATATATATATATATATATATATATATATATTAGATCTTTTAAACTTTCACAGTTATCATATGAATTCATTCTTTTGAGAAATGAACTGTTTACTGATATACAAATATTTAAACTTCATCTGCTATAAAAAAGGTAACTAGGCCTATATCTGTGATCGAGGAAGCAACAAGCTTCCGAGACGTTAGATAAATAAATATACACATATTAATTGAATATTTTATCATTTTTTCTATAATTCATTGAGTTTAAATGTTTTGTATATCAGTACACAGTTAATTTCTCAAAAGAATGAATTCATATATATATGTATATATATTTACATCGGGAAAAATACAGAAACGAAAATGTTGTTATTGACAATAATTACGGACATGTTTGAAAGGTTTTATGAAAATCGGGTGAGCGATCAACAATGACTTCTTACATTACATTTCATGTACATTTCTCACTACAATATCTCGCTCATCCCACAACGCATTCGCTGCTCGTTTTCCTGGCCTTCCTTGCAATCACTTCAACGGGCCAAACACATGCAACACGAACATGAAGTGAAACAATACCGTATTCGTTTACTATTATGCATTGTAGTTGTTGTTGTTGTTGTAATTAGCGATGAAAGTGCAAGTTGTGTTGTTCATTGTAGTGTAACGTATCGTGTATTACTGTGAAGTGTAAACACTTTCTTTGGAATAGTTTATTGAAATCGAGTGCAATTGCATTGTAATTGTTTTGAATGCATTTAATGCGACTGTGTTAGTGTGCGTATGTGTGTGAATGATAGGGGAGTGAGTGAAAACAACCGTCTGTTAGTGTTAATTGGAAGAGTTTTAATGATCGTTTTGTACCAGCAGTAATTAGAGATTACGTAGATGTAGAATTTCCATAACTTTATATATCATTAAGGAATACTCAATTAACTTGCCATCAAGTATTTTATCCGTTTCTATGAATACATTGTTTCATTCGCCATTTCAAAAGAGAGCTTAAGATTTGTTTTAATTATAAATAATGTAAAGTAAGTGGAGTAAAAAGAGGAAGGAATGAATGACTATTGAAAAAGATTGTCATGGGAAATAATATTATTTTTTATGTAGGCCTAAATAAGTATGTAAGTGAATGGAAATATATATAAGGCATGCTTCACTTTTATTCATTAATGTAGCAATAATAAATTAAAATACAGAGATTTAATATAAAAATATTTTTCAGACTGAATTGAGAGAATGAATAATCCAAAATTCTTGTGGAACGAGAAGTGACTTACTAAAATGAAATGTCCAAACTTCTTCATACAAATACGTTAAACTTGAAAAAGTTCCGCACCTAGTAATTATTCACGGTTAAAACATTAACGTATTTAATATTATAATGTAAATATAATTTTAGTAACGCTTTTTTATCGCTATGTAATGACTAGGTATATTTAAACATGTACTTGTAACACCCATGTGTAAGACCTCTTTATGTGACAGTCATTGACGACCGAGTGTCTCCTCTATACGATAACACGAACCATCGGGGGTGTCGACCCGCATGGTCTCGACACAAAGTTTCACTCAGAAGACTGAAGCGTTTTTATTCGAAAAAGAAAAACTTCGAAAGAGAGAGAGAGAGAGAGAGAGAGAGAGAGAGAGAGAGAGAGAGAGAGAGAGAGAGAGAGAGAGAGAGAGAGAGAGAGAGAGAGAGAGAGAGAGAGAGAGAGATCATTTTCTTCTTTTTTATTTTGTTTTAAAAACAGCCTCCCAGAAACACAATACCTTTTAACTACATTTTAACTAATTTAACAAACTTTTACCGTCTCGTTTTTCGGAGTAAAAAGGTCGAAAGTTGTACGTATTTTAGAAGATATTACAAAATCTTCTAATAATAGTAAAAAAAGAGCTGAAATCTACTAAATTTCTTCTCATTTCTTTTCATCACTTCCTGTTATTATGTTTATTTTTATTTGTCAAGACTTGATATTATTTTATAAATGTTTACAATTACAATTAACGAATCGATTGCTGGTTAATTCATCTAAAAGCAGGTTTTTATTGATAACTTTTCATTAGAAATAGTTTCATCATTTTGATTTATTATTATTTCAGATTATTTTTCTAGCTTTTGGCTTCTGAACATAAACCCATCACCCCATCATCTCATTCATCATTCACTAACGCCAATAGATCTTGGACATCCATATAGTGTGTCCTTGAATCCAATATAAATAAATATATTTTGTCTTTCATTCGTTCGGTTATTTTAAAATCCAAAAAACAAGACAAAATCAATGGTTCTAATAGTTGCTGTTTCTTCATCCATTTTGGAACATCTTCAAATGTAGTCTGGCAATTTTTGAAATTGTTTCCGGTAAATTTGTAATTGAGTTGATCGAAATTTAAAAATAGAAATATTCGATATTTTCAAAATCGACTTCAATATATGCTATTTGTTCAGTGAAACAAAATGTTAATTTCGTACACAATTTCACAACTGTTGGAAAAAATCTGTAATCTCTTGAAAAGATGAAAATAAGTAAAACAACTATAAACAAGGACAATCGATAGTTATTTATAAAATCGATAAAATTTCTTTTCCATTTCTTTTCTCGATATCCTGTGATTATTCTGCCTTTGTTTGTATCTATTCAGCATGCTCTTTCTTTTCTAAACGCCTATTAATATCAAAACACACCTCTCTAATTGAGTATGCCGTATCGGCGAGTCTAACCTCTTTGATCTAACCTCTCTGGTCTAACCTCAGTGGTCTAGTAAAACAAAAGACGGGTAATGATAGCGCTGTTCAAGCTATAGACTTGTGGGTCATCGAGTCAAATATGGTGTGTGCTTCTAATGTAGGGTCAATTGACCCTGATTCAAACACATGGGAGAGTAAAAGTGGAATCCTTAACGTGCTGTCGAATGTGTGTTGGAATCACCTGGGTTCGGAACCCTGACAATACGAATGGAAACGTTTCAGATTGGGTTGAAGATATTTTGTAACACTTATTATATTTTTTTTATGTCGCTTAACGACCCCACCAACAGCTAGGTTATACGGGGGTACGAATGAGCGGATGATAATGAAACAATGAAGAGATGATAGATGAAAGGACGTGCACAAAAACCCATGCCTAATGCGGGACTCGAACCCACGCCCAACGGTGACTTCAGTTACTACAGCTAGCGATGATTGACTTGGCCACCGGAGCGGCTTATTTTCTCATATTTTTGTCATGGAATAAATACATAGATTACGTGTAATACACGGAGGGATTCTTGGATGAAATTTACTTTCGATGTGATTTTATGTTGAATTAATTACAATTAGACCCTAATATAAATCTGTTGGAATTTCTTTCATCTTTTGTTTGCTGAAATCGTCACTAAATTTGAAGTGAAACTATTCTTTGTGAATTATATTGTATAAGCTTACATATATTTGTAAAAAAATTGATATTCAAATTTGTATCTGAATTCATACTTCAATTTATGTGCGAGATTACTGTATGAAAATGAAATATATTATTATTTCTGAATATCCATGAGAATCTAATTCAAAACGCTCCAAAAATTACATGTTGATTCTATGTATTCTGGATATTTAAATAATGTCAGGAACTGGATCAAAGTTACTACATTGTTTGGTCATTGTTGACAAAAACGTGATGTTTTTTACTGTAATTTATTCTGTCTTTATACCCGTTTCTTATGCATTATTTTCACGCAATTCGAACACAATATAAAGCGGTTGGAGGATTATCCAACAATGTACACGAAATGGAAACTAGACCACAGAAAAATACACATTTAAATAGATGTGACTAAATTGTAATTGATAGCTCTGAATATCATTAGAACTTGTATTACGAGAGCAAAACAACGTAATTCAACAAATGTACAAGTAAAAGCTCTGATGTTGGTTTTAATAAATATATATCTTTCGTTCTTTATATCACTTATATTGAATCTGTTATTGAAATTTTGGATGTGTCATAGGCCTATTTATTTCATTGGAAACAAAGTTGAAATAAAATGTTTTTAATATACGAAAGAAGATATAAACATGGCAATAAGCATATTACCTCAACAACTATAGAAAGGTTGGGGGTATAACAAATACGTTATTATGGGAGTAAATGAACTAATACCGAAGTTGTGATTTGAGACCCAAATTTGGGGGACATTGTTGCTCACTTATTGCGACACAATGCGATCTATTCCTACATTGAGAATTATTTAAATGAAATAAATTATATTTCAACATAATAGGCCTAATGTTAGTAGTTTTGTATCAAATCACTGGCATTTGAATTTCTAAAAACAAGGAGCTACAATTGAATAATATCAAGGAAATACAATTAACAGAACATTTGTTGAATTAGTTTAAATTTAAATTCCAGATTATTATAATGAACGTTCATTCGTGTATATATTAATTACTGAGCAATATATATTATTCATTTACATTATTTATTAAAACATTATTCAATTAATTCATTCAAATACTAAAAATTTCATTTCCAGTCTGTGACGGTTCTGACAATTTTCCGTTCATTCCTCATTCACGGCTGCTCTGTCGATACACATCTGACATTTGGACCCGGGTTCAAACCCCAGCCTGGTATGTCCACAAATAAACGATGTTATTATACTCTTGTTTGTCAGTCGAGCAGGCGTATGGGATCACCGCCATTGTTCACAACAATTGCTTGCATTGACTTAATCTCAATCCGCAATCTGAGAATGCAGAAAACAATTTCTTTGTTTTATTTGTCTACATATAGAGGCCTATAAATATATGTATATATATATATATATATATATATATATATATATATATATATATATATATATATATATATATATATATATATTATATATATATATATATATATATATATATATATATATATATATCCACATATATATATACATGTATGTAAATACTATGTATAAACTTATACATACGAGCGAAAAAGTTCTTCTACCGCCCAATTATTGTACAAATTTCAATACCAATTCGTAATCTCTCTGAAAATTCCATGATTCAACCATCTTGACAGACTTTATTGGGTTTCTCAGCATAAACCTCCTCCTGAAAAATTCAGAGGATTTATTACAGATTTATTCAAAATCCAATAAAATGTTGTAACAACCTCTTGTCCTTGGAACTATGATATTATCAAAACGGCAAGACATTTGAAAATTCCAACTATCTGATCATCAGTTTGAACATCAACTCTGACAAGTTTCACGTGCTTGAAATAATTTCTGTGATGCAAATAAAAATTCCCGTTTTTAATTATCTCGCCGGTACAAGGAAAAAAAACGGTACAAAATTTTTTGAATTGTTTTTTCATCAGTTCAATACCAATTCACTTCAATGATTCTGCATTAGTAAATTCAAAATATAGTTATTTGTCAGAATTAGTTCTTTTAATTTTTACATGGAATGAATAGCCTTAAACGCCGCCCCGGTGGCTAAATCAACTATCGCTAGCGGTAGTAACTGAAGTCACCGTTGGGCGTGAGTTCGAGTCCCTCATAAGGCATGGGTTTTTGTAAAAGTCCTTTCACCTATCATCACTTCATCGTTTCATTATCATCTGCTCATTCGTACCCCCGTATAACCTAGCTGTTGGTGGGGTCGTTAAGCAACATTAAAAAAAAAAAAGCCTTAAATACAAAAACCAACAGTGATATTCGTATTAGTTAAGTTGGTAGACGACATTTTTCCATTCGTGGTTGCAAGTATAAATATATAACTTATTATTCTAACAAACCTGTTCCGAGGACTTGGAATAATACTCCATAAGGGATTGACTCGATGGCTTAACAGAAGAAATTCATTTCCTACTTAACGTTATTAGTTGATAAACACGTAATGGCAGTGTGTGATGTGAGATTAGCATATCAACAATTGATTAGTGTGAAGCAGATTATAGTTCAAATGTGGAAATGTGGAATAGTATTATCGAGCGTGGCATTGAAGGTTTGCATACCTTACAGCTTAATGCATTTATATGCAATAAAAACTGGCATTGTTAACATGTTACTCAACAGTATATATAATCATATATATATGTATATATAGAGAGAGAGACCATTATATATATATATATATATATATATATATATATATATATATATATATATATATATATATAGAGAGAGAGAGAGAGAGAGAGAGACTATAATATATAAATATACAGTATATATATAGCCGCCCCGGTGGCCAAGTCAATTATCGCTAGCGGTAGTAACTGAACTCACCGTTGGGCGTGGGTTCGAGTCCTGCATAAGGCATGGGTTTTTGTAAACGTCCTTTCACCTATCATCACTTCATGATCGTTTCATTGTCATCCGCTATATATATATAGTTATATATATATATATATATGTTATATATATATATATATAAATATGTTATATATATATATATATATATATATATATATATATATATATATATATATATATAATTATTATATATACATCATAATTGAATATAGTCATTATAAATTGCAATGTAAATACCACGATATTGAATTTTGGTAATAAAATCTCGCAAATGAACATTTATCATATTTTATTATCTTCTCACAGACAATTTAGAGTTGAAATTTCTCAAAATATATCAAAATACATTTTTCAAATCGCACAAATTAATAAATTACAATTAGGATGTGATAACATCCCACATTTGTATTAGATGTTCTCAGACTGTATTGTAGACGTTAAAAGTACCAAAGATTGAACGGCTGTAATTTTGTCAACTGCTCCCCCCCCCCCCCTCCCCCTCCTCAATATCTATCGCATTGACCGTGCGATGAAGTAATGGTACCAATCCTTGCGACTAGTCACTCAATCTGTAAGAGCCGACTCAGCCACCCTCCCCCTCTTTCAGCGCCCCTCGGATAAAGGGTGCATTGCAAGGGTGGGGGAGGGAGGGGGGCAATTGGTTCTATATAGTCGACAACCCGTCAGAGCAATATCAGGTTGATACTGCTGTTGCAGTTCGTGCAGACAAATCTAGAAGTGTGGGAATTATTAGATGGGCTTTTTGAAATATTCTTTGAACATGTCGATGAATGTAGCTTATCGAGGTGTGATTACACGATATGCTGTCCTGATGACATTATGACCAGGAGGCCATCCTAATAGACATCTACATATTTAATTAAAATTGATGTCATGGATCACTATTGAAATATCTATAACTTTTTTTTTTTATTATTACTTATATCACAGCACGACACTGATTTTTTTTTAAATCACACTTTTCATAGTATACTCATTTTTACAATAAAAGTAAGACATTACATTTTGTCGGTTCAATTTTTCACATTCATTGAGATTTTATGATACTGATGAAAAATAAAAATACCGTGAAAAACAATGAGAATAATGATAATAATTTGTTAAACTAGATTGAAACTCTTTTGGGTTAGAAATAACAGAGAATAGATATCATATGCAGCGTTCAGTTATAGGATGTGAGTAAGGAATTCTACTATAAATAGTGCGGTGTAATTGAAGTATATGTTTATTATTAAAGTATATGTTTCAATATTCAATTTATCTTGATTAATATTACTTTCTACTCTGCAAATATCCTGATAAAAACATCAAATTACAATTGTGTGAGTAACACAATCATTTCAGTGTTATAATTTTCTCTGATAATATTGATATGTTAACTGTCTTGTACGTATTTATATTTAATAGACTCTTGTTACAGACATAAAATCAGCCTAGCTTGTTTGGCTAATAGGTATAACGCCTTTCAAAGAAGTTATTATCATTAATATCTTATTTAACTCGAGTTAAAACTCCGATTAAAAACTTAAACAGCTTTTACTTGACGTGAACGTATGTTATTATCGCTATCGAAATGCAAAATATTACAGTATTATTAAATTGAAAAAAAAAGTATATAATATGTAAAACACTTTTAATGTTCTTGTATAACAAGCTGAAGGTGATGAAGCAGAAACTTATTTAGTCTCTAAAAAAAATAGTTGAAATGAAATTCATTCTCTTTTCTCCGTTAATGCTAGTTTAATAACTCGAATCTATGCTCGGATGATTAGTCAATTAGGAGAACGTTTATCTGTCAATCATATAGTATGCAATGTCAAAGGTCAATGTTACATATAGGTACTCTCTCCTGGGTCAGATAGGTATTGTGTGTATCATGGCATATCGCTTTATCACATTTATCTGGCATTGTTAGAAGCGAGAGAGAGAGAGAGAGAGAGAGAGAGAGAGAGAGAGAGAGAGAGAGAGAGAGAGAGAGAGAGAGAGAGAGAGAGAGACGATGTAAGTGTGTCGTGTTGATGAGTGTGAGAGAGACAGAATGATGAAAATGGAGAATTATGATTGGTCATTTCGGGTCAACGTCGGGTCAATTTCTAATAAGAGATGTAATGGTACAACATTATAAGCATTAGTGAACTAAAATCGAAGTGTACAATAAATAATAATCCAGTATTGATAGTTATTATTGTAGTAACTGAGAGAGAGATGTTTATTAGAAGCCATGACAACAAAGCAGTCGTTTCTTGGACACAGTAAAACAGTCGACGCTATTTATACAATAATGCATTATTTCGACAAAATGATACAATGAAGTTCAAAAGAAATGAAAAATAAATCATTTCGAAAAATATGTTTTCAAAAATAATAATGATGACAAATAATCGGGACATAATGAAATGTGCATCAAGATTTTGATGTCTATTTAAATGTGAAAGTAGCATAAACTGTTCGACAAAAGAAGACAGTCGTATAAAGACAGAGAGCACAAATAAAATGTAGAAACGTAAAAATAGTACCAAAAAATATGGATGTTTTGTGTTTTCAAATTCTAATAATTTTATCTCAAGTAGGCTTTGAAGTATTACAATCTACGTTTAGGAAATTACTAATTACTAAATTGCTAAATAATTGTTTTCACTACATCTAATTTAAATTCACATTTAATCAATCTACCACAGCTACTTAGTTTCTACTGGCATAAATGCAGCGTAGCATATCTTCAGTACCTTGTGACACCATCTCTCTATCGACTGTGGACTCAACTCAGTTCTTTGATAGAAACCAAACAATAATATTTGTCTTGAACGCGCCGGGCCTACTCTTATCTCCTGCTTATCGCAGGGGATGTTTTCACGCCCCCGAGGTAGACACAATAGCATCGAGTATCGATATGAGGGATGAAACATCCCCTTGGGGGGCGATCAGTCTTTTATTCACAGTTCACAGTCGAATAAGACACTGTAATGAAAGAAAAACTGGAGAATTATTTGAAGGTAAAAAAGCTGTTTAAGGCGGTGCGTGCGCCGTGCTTATAAAAATAGAGAAATTCATCTTTACTATTTTTATCCTTAATGACGAACAAGTGTATTTGAATGAAAAATATATCAAACCCAAGATAATTTCATGCTCTTCAATTGATATGACGTTCTATTTCTGTGAATTCAATCATTTTCAAGCTAATACGTCAATAAATTTTATCACATTCTTGATATTTATTGACGTATTATCTCAAAACTGGTTGAATTACCAAAAATAGAATGTCATAATAATTAAAAAGCGTCAAATTATCTTGGGTTTGATGTACTTTTTGTTCAAATACACTTGTTCGTGATGAAGAAAAATAATAGTAAAGATGAGTTTCTCTATTTTTATATGCACCGTGCACGCACCGCCCTTGAATACATGTTGATATCCTCTTTAAATTGAAGTTCACTTGGAACATGGTGATACAGTTGTTTTCACGAAAGAGGTAGGTCGTCTACCAACTAAACAGAAAAACTTCGGTAATTGAATGAATAATCTCTATGCAAATTTGAATATTTAACGCTTTGAAAGATGCAGTTGTGTTCTAAGTGTGACATCTCGTCACGTAAAATCATGAATCTCCAAAACTGTATATGTAGGCCTATATGTTTTTGTTATGTGTGTGGATATTTTTCTTTTTTTGTGAATACAAGTATATTGTGTTGTGTATTTTGGATGTTACGGAAAGCATCATCATTTTGTTTATCTCCATTCGTATTAAAGTTAATAAATAAGATAGAATTTGCCTCTCAATTTTCAATATAATGTATTGAATCGATTATTTTCTTTAAATTGAAAGCAAGAGAATCGTCTTGTACATTCCCTCCATACACAGTTATCTAGAATTATTGTTTTCGAATGCACTTAATAACCGAATGCATCTCATTATATTTCATTCCATGGAATTAAAAAGAAATTCCGTCTAAAAGAAAGCGAATTGACCTGAAATACATCTGGAATTGTTTCCGAACACCCGGTTGAATCGGGTCAACAAAGACTGGAGTCATCTGCAGTCATCTCCCAATAATCTTCAGCACGACGTGGAACCTTTGCTTATAATTAAAGTTATAAGCTATGCAAGTTTTACTTTTATCTACGAAACGAATAATTACATATTTATTCTTGCATTGTTTACTTGTTAGTTGTTCAGAAAATGATTGGTTGATAGCTAAAATGAAAGTCTGAAATAATTGGTGTTTGTTGCATATTCTAGTTTTTAATTTTAATATATCTTGATACTATCTCTCAGTTTCACCATAGATACATATTACTAACAAGTCAATATATTAGTAACATATATATATATAAATAAATATATATATATATATATATATATGGTTTATTCACCAAGTATCACACTAAGGCCCGGTTTTACTAATTCATAGTTAGGGGATTAACTTGTTATCACCCTTGATTACATATGTTATTTCTGTACCGTTAAAAAAAGAAATGGAGTAAAATAAGAAGGCATATAAGAGAGGAAGATTTGGAGAGAAGATAAAAAAGGAATAGAAGGAGAAGAAAGATATATCGATAGAAAAAATTGTTCAAGGATTTGTTTGCTGTGTAACAAACTTCTGGATTGGTAATTGTGCATTAATTTTGTGCCATGCCGTTTACAGTGTTTATTGAATGAGTTAAATTATGATCAACAAGTCTATTGGGGTGTTGAGACGTCTTTTGTGGTGCCCCATCCGAACGATCCTACCCTCGATCCTTAGTAAATGATTTTAAGAGCAATGAATTTGTGGTCCAGATTACAGGACTTTAGCTATGGTGAAATAATCACAATGATGATACCTATTCGATATTTTATAAATTCAATTACAATTTATAGGCTATGCTTCCCTAAATTTCTAGTAACATTAGAAAAAAAGGTTGGAAATATGTTAAATTATGACGATTATTTTCAAAGTCTTGAAAAAATACCACTAGCTCGGGCTTATGTTTAAATCACCTGTTGATCCTTGATGATTATTCACATCAAAGAAAATTGAATGTGAATGATTTGTCTTCCATTGTTGCGATAAACAACTGAGATTATGACGTCAGCCAGCATGTAACGAGGCGTCTTAAAGAATCAATGTGATATTAGTTCAATGTTCCAAGGTGAAAGATTAGTCACGCTTAAGTTTACTCAAACTTATTGATAGATTCAAAAGAATTAAAATGAAAGTGTTCACAAGTCGAATTTATGCAAAAAAGTATCGTTTCTATTTTGTATTAATTTCCATATTTTTGTGTGGTGTGTGTTTATATGAGGAATGTCTAGGATCCAGTTAAAGGTCAAGTTAGGTTTACATCTTTATTATAGTTTATAATTGTAACACTCTGACCTTTGAACTGTACAACAATGTGATAATTTTGTACAGAAAGTGAATAGTTTCTCTTGTAATAATGTTTAGTTGAAGATTATTTATGTCTCAGTAATAATTGGTTGGTTTATTATATCTTGGATCAAGTGTAACGTTAAGCTATCACATTTATGGTTTGTTTGTTCAATAACGTATATAAAACTAACTACGAAGTCATTGTTGACCAAGGATGAAAGGTAGGATCGTTCGGACGAGAATCACAATTAACCCACTACGTTCGTTGTGTTGTCATTTTTCAAAATCAATTTTTAATTTTTATATTTTTTTTATTACTTATTCAAATTGACAATAATGATAAAATAATTCAAGTTGATAATGATTAAAGCTAGAATGTTAATGCAATATCATATTTTGTGTTTTACTCTTTGTCACATGCTCATTGATGGATATATATGATTAAGGCGTCCCTGATTCTGAAATTGAAATTTCATTTTGGAAGAAATATGCATATTAGGGAACATTTTCAATATAAATGCATATTTATGCATATTTATACTTTTTTAAGTGCATATTTAATCATTTTCAAGAGTTTTACTTGATATTTATATTATTTTCTCTATACAATATTGCAAAGTGCATTTTCATTTTTTATTCGGTCGTGGTCGTCGCACATACGCTAGATACTATTCATTATTAATTTTATTAAAAGCAACTTTTTTGAATTAAAATTAAGTTATTTTTAATGGTCCCAATTCCAATCTATATGCCTACATATATTTACTATTGACATTTTCATCATAGTTTTGAACCTGTAATTGAAAGCGTCTTTGTTAAACAATCATCAGATATTATGCAATTTTAAGTGCATTTTAAGTGCATATTTGTGCATTTTTAAGTGCATAAGTGCGTGCATAATTGAAGGTTTTTAGTGCATAAATATCCTAGCCCTAATAATGATAATAACAAAGTGAATAGTCAAATAAAGTAATCTAAGAGAACATGAAGAAGGAGGCCATGAAAGAGAATATAAGATAATAAGGTAATACGAAGCCTTCATAAGAACGAATTGTTGTTTGCGAGCAACAACTAATAATAATTTGGCAAAATTTGGTAATAAAGCAAACAAATAAAACCTAATTTAATACCAACTCAAACTCTACGGTTCATAAATACTTCTAACCGAAATGTAATCAGTCTATTTGTCAATCATCCTAATATCAAGTGAAAGTTCAATCACGTTCGATTTATTCGCAAACAACGAAACTTCGAATCACAAATGTACCGAGTGATAATGATGATTGTCGGTATACATTAGCAACATGATCTTGCACATCGGTATACGGTATACGGTCTATCCTTTCTCCCGAAAACCGATCTGACTTGGTGAGTTTCCTCGCATTGCGATGTGTTTGAATCTGTTTCCGGCGAGACTCGGACACGACCTTGGCGCACAAACCAGGGATCGTGATACTTATATATTCAGCTTTAAATTATATGTAGATTATTTGATATATAAAAGTGGAATATTTATAAGATAGTGAAATCAATTTGATCGAAATTTAGCGAAGTTCCCATTTGAACTAGTTGTGAGCTGTGAGTATAGTCCACTTTTAGCGAAATCCCCATTATAACCTAGCTGTGGGTGGGGTCACTAGGCACAATCTTTAGCGAAGATCCCATGTAAACTAGTTGTGAGTAAGATCAACTTTTTACGAAGATTTACTTTATGGTGTACCAAATATTTTATTTCATGTAAAAATAACTAAATCTTTTCTTCATTTATTTGTATTTAATTTTTTATATTTATTAATATTGGTTTTAACAAATCAACTTTGAGACAACTAAGATCTATTGGCGTCGATGAATGATGTACGAGGTGGGATGGAATGTTATTTTATCAAGTGCTTATAGGAGAGTAAGAAAGAAGTCTGCTTTTGAGCAACTATTCGAGCATGCACTTTAAAGACATGGGCGAACCACGGTGCGTATAAGGATAGTTGACCATGTCGGGATTCAAACCTCAGTCTCCTAAGTAAACAACGCTTTATTGACTGATCGACCTGTCTCAAAAAAATCTATTTTACAACCATGCCAACCATAACAATAGTTCCTAAACATTCATAAAATCTATTATACTCGTTGGTGCGGTCGTTAAACGTAGTAGTTCCCGGTCGTTAAATAACAAAATAACATCTAAATATGCTAAAAACAAGCAAACTGAAACACTTATTGTTAACATTCTCTTACAACGGGCTGTATGTTATACGACTATAGCTATTAAACAACCCGTTTATTTGACTTGTTCCCTTTCTGCCCGCATGGGAATCATCCCTTAGTAATCCCGTTGACGGCCCCTTGGCGCCGTGTGACGACATACATCCATGAGGCTGTGTCTGGACCCACACACGTCATCAGCCACGTGACTCCCCTCCCCTCACCCCCGCCCTTCAAGTCTCATCAGGGCAAATAGCAATTAGGGCTGAAAGGAGAAATAACTTGATCGAACCGCACTGGATCGACGGTGGGGGGTTTAGGGAGGGGGGGGGGGATGAAATTGTGTGTGTTTTTGACCACCCCCTTTTGGGGAGAGCTCTGGAAATGAAGGGTGAGTTCGCTGATCTGAAAGTAAATTCCGTTCCTCGTTTTTCCCTATTGTCCTGCGGGGGAATGCGCGGGATGAATGAGGTATGGCTTTTGTCATAGGTGGAGGCGCCGAATTATACGATCTCATCAATTGGTCGTTGCCGGGGGGGGGGGGAATTCGTCATTACTTTTTTGTACAGTTATGATATTTATGAGGTTTTATAATTCTCGACGACGAGGTTTAAGATAAGATACACTGCTGCATCTTTCATAAGCGTTAAATCCTTGAAGTTGCAGCGAATTATGTATATAATCAGACTGATAACAGACATCGGAACATCGGTCTGTGCCAGCATACGGACGTTGTTATGGTTCTATTCGTTGTTGTTGTTGCTGTTGTTGATCGTTTAGTCATGAATACAATGCGTCGTTAAACCCAATATAAATTTCAAAAAATACGTTAATAATTATATATATATATATATATATATATATATATATATATATATATATATATATATATATATATATATATATATATTGAGTTTAACGACGCACTGTTATGATAGCGCTGATCTAATGGCGTCGGATGGATGATTAATGAGATGATGAGATGAAGGTTCTTGGGTAATGAGAAGGATAGTGGGAAGGAAAGCGGTCATGGCCGACTTATTGTAGGAACCATCCCGGCATTAGCCTAGACTATAGAGGGAAACCATGAAAAACCTCTGTAAAGATGGTCGGCGGCGGGGATCGAACTGGGTTCGTAATTCCTGATGAACATAATCTAACCGGTTGTTTTGTCTGTCCCGCCGCAGAGCCATGCCGCACACCACTCGGCCAGCATGAGCGGCAGGAGTCCCGGCGGCTCGAAGGCCGGCCAGGGATCGCGATGTCTGCTGATCCTCCAGCGCAGCCTGGCGATCCAGCTCCAGAAGGTCGGCTCTGGAGCCCCCAAGGTCGCTCCAGGCGGCGACCCGTTCAACTCGACGCCCTCCGAGTACTGGATGTACGACAGCGGCTACCTGCTCTTCCAGGTAAGACTTATGCTTACATATTACATATCACATATTTTATTTATTCATTACAGATTGTTCATAGAACAGGTGGTAATGGTTACTATACCTAATGAAATTACAGTCAAACATACTCGATAAAATTATACTTTATTTGTTTCTTAGCTCTCTTCTTAAATCACCAATCTTCGTTATATTCTTGATATCTTCTTCCAATTCATTCCATTTCCGCGTCGTTCTTTGTATGAATCCATATTTACCTACTTCTCTATCCACTTTTTCCACTTTTTTTCACTTTTTCGCTTGATCATCCTGGCCCTGGTACACCACTTACACGCGGACAACAGGACCCTTTAACTAATAAATGTCGTGTAGTGCTAGCTAGCTTCAAGAGGCTAGGACTATGATTGGTTTATTAGACGAGCTTTAGCGAGGATTCAATTTGACATACTGGAAAAAATTGGTGTTCGTTTTTATAGTTTTTTCCTTTTTTTTCGGTTCTTCACAGGTCAAACGGCTACAGCTATCAACTTCAAACTTTTTTCCAATATGGTTCCTCATCTAACTTAGATCTGTATAGTTTTGTGGCATTATCGGGGAGTAACTTTTATTTTTATGCATTTCAGAAATGATAAAAATACCCATTAGAATAACACAGCGGAAAAAAAAGAAAATATTTTTATTTTCCAATAAAATGAAATTTTGCGTGAAGTTGAATTACATTTTGATACACATTTCTAAAAAATTTCAGCTTGATCGGGTCAGCCATTTTGAAGAAATAACAAAAAATGTGCTAAATTGGTACCACTCGAAGCAGTTTTTACCCATTTTTACCCATACTATAACTATTCGCTCGTCTAACAACTCATATATGGCGTTTTCCTAGTATCTACTATACACAAGTTCCCTGTCATGGCAACATCTCTAGTCTCTGTGTATTTCCATTGTTGTTAGCACACAATCCTAGCCCTGATCTTGAGGTGAGCTTCGAAATGTGATGAATTATTGCAGTCCAAGAGACAGTGACTTGGTTTTTACAATATATTGTCATTGTTGGTAGCTCTTTTCGTAAACAATAATCAACTTTAGGCCTAGCCTCTTGGTGCTAGCTAGCACTACACGACATGTATTAGGCAAGTGTCCAGGACTCTTACCTAATACATGTCGTGCTAGGCCTAGCTAGCTCCAAGAGGCTAGGACTTTGACTCGTTAATGTCCACTAGAAGAGCTACCTGTCATGGCAACATGTCTAGTCTCTGTGTATTTCCATTGTGTGCATTGTTGTGACCATTATTATGAATGTTCATTATGGATCGACAGTTTTTTATAAGATACTTCTCTGAATGTTGTGAAGCAGTTCCACTACAATATTAACAACCGCCAAGTCACTGAAACCTTTTATATGTTATGTTAACACCGAAAATGTTACGCTGTGGGCGTTACCTTAACTTCTTATTGATCTTTTTTGTCTCTCTCCTTGATTCTGTCCTCCATTTTCTCCTCGATTTTTGATATAATGTATTTAATGTTAGTATTATATAAATAGTTATAAACTTGAAACGTGTAGACATCTTATTCAGCATTATTCCCATAACCAAGTTTCCTCCAATATTCCCTTCCAAATAAGTCCCGCATAGTGTCCCCTACAAAAAGGTTCCCGCAGGATTTATCTGGATCATGTCTCGCCTCGCGTCCAACGGCTAAAAGCGTGAGCATAACTTTTTATTCCGGCGTCTGTGATGCGGGTGGTCTAGACCGCCAGGGGCGACGCTCGGCGTTCTTTTTTCTACTACCGTATAAAGTACAGACGCGATCCTCGGCTGGAGATTTATCTGTAATAAGCATGAATTAGCTGCAGAAGGAAGATGCGATGGCTGCGGGCCAAGAAGGTGACGATCGATCGTTTCCCCGATCAGTTAGGACTGACGGTGGGGTGTGTCGGTCTGGCAGTTGGCCATGATGCCGGAAGTCGGCGTGGTTTTTATTGTGTCTTCGGGAAGTGGTAATCTGTCACGAGCGACAACAATGAAGATAACGGTATCTGGATGAGATTGTTGATACGATTAAAAGATCAACAATGTGATGTAAATAGAATTGTATGAGTGTATTCGACACTAATAGTAACAACAGAATGCGCTTCTGAATCCCAACATGGCCGACGAAATGTTATAAATAAACTGTCAACAATGCTACATGTGTATGAAGTGACATTGTTGAAGTGTGGGCGTGCTCTATTTCGTGACTTTTCACAAGTTCCACTTTTTAACACTGACAGCGTATACCCGCTACTTTTACTGTCGAATATAGACTCTTTCGTTTCTTTCCTTTGATTTTTTGAATATATTTGTCATAAAAACTTATGGGTTGAACTTAGGAAAATATGTGAGTGTTGGGTGAAAGAGAGGCTGGTTTATGTGGAATAGTCACATTGATCTATGCAAGAATAAATAATTGTAAATATTGCTAGAGACAAATTTCCAAGAGGTCTGCGAGGAAGACCAAGAAGAAGATGGGGAGATAAGTTATTGATTCCAGTTTAATAAACAAGCCGAATTGGCTTAGGAAGGAGGTAGAAGAAGATGAAAACTGTTATTGATATTCACATTTTTTCTGTTGGTATAATAGTATTAGTAGTGTAACGTACCTGTGGCTCAGTCGACTACGGCACCGGTTTAGAAACTGAAGTCAGATCGGGCGTGGGTTCGAGTCCCTCCCGCGCACAAGGCATGTTTTTTTTTGTAAACTTCCTGTCACCTATAACTTCACTTCATCGCGTCATCATCACCTGCTCATTCGTATACCTCCATTTAACCTAGCTGTTGGTGGGGTCATTAAGTATTAGTAATATCATGGTAATATAATGATGTTGTCTTTTTATGTTCATACAAAGTTCAAGGTTCGACTCCCGGATGAACCATGTAAAACGTACTTTCACTTGTGATCATTTTGTGGTTCCACTAACATCTGTTCGTTCGTACCTCCAACTAACCTGGCTGTTGGTGGGGTCATTGAGCATACAATAATCAATCAATAAAAAATGTGGTCTAACAATATATATAAAAAAAAGTGATGGGAATTTTTTTCTATTCTGCGATTTTGTTAATTGTTATATTATATATAATTGTTCATCATTATCATGTTATAAAACAATAAAACGGTTTAATTGAAGTTGATGAAAGAAAATGTGCCGTCCAATCGATGTTTAATTGAATTATTCCATTATATGTTCTGTCATTTAATAGCCTTTGTCTCTCGAAGGACATTGATTGCTATTTATTGTTACTTATTCTTTTTTTCTTTCAATGGAAAGATTGTTTACCCAGGAAGTTATGTTGGCGAGTTGATTTTCATTTGGATTCTGATTCGTTTTTTCTTGGATATCACATTTTGTACCGTTGATCAAAGTCAGTCAAATACAATACAAAATGTGTTACATTCAATCACAATTGGACACTAAATAAGTCGTAATATTGTTAATATTTAGTTTCAGTAAGAATATATTTTAATTTCACCGAGTGATTAAAGCAATTTCAACTACTATTATACATTACTTATCACAACTACGTATAATTAATAATCTTATATATAAAAAGCTTGTGTCACATGTTAGAGGATGAACTCCTCCGAAACGGCTCGACCGACTGTCGTGAAATTCCTCACGCACATTCGATAGGGGTGGTAAATGGTCCTAAAGTATACGAGATCTTCCGCCGAGCTTTCTCCTATGAGCAATATCCAAATTTCGGCATTTCAAGGACAACACCAGTAATGACGTTGTTCACTGACATTACGAAATTGCACAATGTCACTCAAGGTTACTCACCATTTGCGGGGCTACACGCTAGGTAGCATAACAACCAACATTCACTACAGATCACTTCGATGGCAGAACAACGGTTGCCGAGTCAGCTAGTTAATTTATAATATTGTTCACTTGACAAAAACCTCATTTGAAACTTCATGAATTTCGAAATGAAGTATACATATTTTCCCTTTCTTAGATACGGTAGTTAACTCGGCCAACACTTTTGATATCACTACTTTTATGTGCCAAACTGTTGAAATAGCATCCAAGGGCAAGGGCTCTTTTTACAAGTAATTTTTTTCGTGGGATTAATAATTTTGATACATTTTCTAGACAACTTGGAACATTTTTACTAAATTATGTAGGCCTACTTGAAACTTTACATATTTCAGATTAGGCATTTTGTTAGGCATTCGTGTTTGATGTTCATAGTTATTTTAATTTTCAATTCATTTTCTATCATTAATTTGTTTTCATTGACCTAATTTATGATTTATAATGTAGCTATTATGCAGGTAGTGAGGCGCATGTTGTTACGGGGCTCCTGCTCTATTTTCACTACCTGTATACAGTGTATAGAAACAATAATAAATAAATAAATTATTAAATTAGCATGAAGTGTGACACTTGAACAGTTGCTTGTGTTTTGTTGGCCACAGTCTGAACCGGGCCCACAAATCTTGATTGAATCATAGAAACGTATCGACTTGCCTGGTTTAACATTACTTCTCAGCAATCTCAGCCTTTCTTCCGCTATCAATTACCCGCCGTGACACCTGTCGGCTACACCACTGAATAAAGCGATATTTTTAGATGAATCTTCAAGTAAATAAAAATAAAAGTTAATTCTTCAAAGAGTCTGACAATCTTACACGTGTATCAAATAGTTTTTGTTATGATATCTATATTTATGTTCGAACATTATTTTGATACGCTTTAATCAATGTCATCCTCCCTCTCTCTCTCTCTCTCTCTCTCTCTCTCTCTCTCTCTCTCTCTCTCTCTCTCTCTCTCTCTCTCTCTCTCTCTCTCTCTCTCTCCTCTCTCCTCTCTCTCTCTCTCTCTCTCTCTCTCTCTCTCTCTCTCTCTCTCTCTCTCTCTCTCTCTCTCTCTCTCTCTCTCTCTCTCTCTCTCTCTCTCTCTCTCTCTCTCTCTCTCTCTCTCTCTCTCTCTCTCTCTCTCTCTCTCTCTCTCTCTCATCACCCGGCTGTCGGCGACGAACTTTGAAGGATATATACCTGAAGAGCATATACCGGAATCCGGAATAAACTTGACTCGGTTGTGTGACATGTGCTGGGTGTCAAACCTTACCTGAATACTAACCATATTTTACAACCATGCATTGAAAAGCACCCCTTAAGTCCATGTCAAACGACCGAGTCGACTTTATTCCGGTATACGCTCTTCAACGCCCCTTTCTGATATACTGTCGATACATAATAAACATTTACATTGTGCCAATAATATCATACTGACCCTCAGACGTTTCCGAACAATAAAGTATCTTTATTTATCATCAAATCGTTCTGCAAGCAGATATATCTGCTTCCGTTTCACCCTAACATGGTGTAGTTGTTGGTTTTCCATCCCCTCAGAAGAGAAAGTGTAAAAGTTCAAAACAGACTTCAAGAAACTTCCAAAAGTATAATGCAGTTTATTACTTTAATGAATCAAAAGAAATAGAAGAGAAATGGAATGAGAAAAAATGAGGAAAAGCTTTCATAAAAGATGGAATTACAGTGTTTCGTACGCTATAACTTGCAGAATGAAAAAACAGAAACACAAGGGAGAAAATAATTCAATTTTAGAACATTCAGTGTTAGATATAATGAATAAACAAAATTATTAAGGAAGAGTAAATTGCAGTCTTAATAAAGTTTACTTTTCTTCATTGAGATATTTTAATCAATTCACATACTCAGTTTCTTCGTATAGCGGCTGTTATTTAAGTAAAGTTCATACGTCCCCATATAACTCAGCTGTTGGTGGGGTCGTTGAGCCAACACTCATCGCACATCATGTACATACGGCAGCTTGGCGGTCTCAGGTCAGTGTTAGGTTGGGCTGAATTATTTTAGGATAGATTGGTTAGATCTGGTTAGTTTTGTAAACAACAACAACAACGTCTGCATGGGATAGCATATCCCGACGATCCAACGAATCGAGTCTGCCCATTTTTTTAAAAATGGTTCAATTAAAAATATGGAATAGAATAAAATATAGCCTGAATTTTCCCAGCTCATAAATAAATTGAAAAAAAGAACTAATGCAGGATTCCCTTCCCATCTGAATTTCCGTCCATTCTTATAAAAATGTTACAATTAAAAAATACTGAAAAGAATAAATATAACCTGAATTATAACATAAATTTAAGAAAAGAACAAATGGATTCCCTTCCCATCTGACTTTTCGTCCATTTTTATAAAAATGTTACAATTAAAAAATATTGAATAGAATAAATATAACCTAAATTATCACATAAATTTAAGAAAAGAACGAATAGCATGTTTTCCTTCCCTTTTGACATTTCCCCATTATAAATCAGACGACTGGCGTCGGTCCAACAGTAACCTACACTGCAAGACGCATCGCATATCGCACGCCGTGATAATAGTGCACCGGAAACCGCTCGATGCGCCATCTTTGAAACGTAAATATCAACAAGGAGAAGAATGAACGTTAAAACGTTAATGACTCTTAGAGTAGAGGAAGTGTTGAACAAACAAATGCTTAAACAGACTTGGAGAGGTTTAGGATCGGGCGTTGAGTGAAGGACTGACTTTTAGTTTTTTGTTTTTTAGGAATGTTTTGTTGGCTGAAGAGTACCGTAATCGAGTATTTAGGGGTTGGAGGGGGGGGGGGGGGGGGGCGTTCAAGGTGCTTACACAAATCGAGAAATTTACCTTTACAATTTGTTTCTATTTTCAAAAACGGGTGTAATTGAAAAATTCACATGTCTAAGATAATGTAATGCTCTTTATTTTTTATTCTTTTCAATAACATCGAAACTTGATACAAAATCATTGTTCCTCAATTGAGGCTATAGATGGAAGATTAATAAATAATATGACATTTTATTTTTATGAATTCAATCAGTTTTGAGATAATACGTCAATGAATTTCAGCAGATTCTCTTTATTCATTGACGTATTATCTTAAAACTGATTGAAATCACAAAAATGAAATGTCATATTGATTGAAGAGCATAAGATTATTTTGGAGATGTGAACTTTTCATTCAATTGCACTGGTTTTTGAACATAGAAAACAAATTAGTGGAGGTGAATTTCTCTATTTTCATCACCACCGTGCATGCACCCCCTTCAGAGCTCATGAGAGTCGATTAAACGAAATATCAATTCTTTGATCATAACTTTTGAACGTTCATTGGATGAGCGTTAGCGAAGATTTCCATACAACTCTTACAGAGCTTTAATTGTCTGTCTGTTTTTGTTTGTTTGTTTGTAAGCACTGCACAGGTCGCAGGGTTTGACCGATCATCATGAAACTTTTTCTGTGTACACAAACTTATTCAACTTAGAACTGTAAAGTTTTTGGGTCAAATCGGTTGGACCATTTTTGTGAAACATCATCTCAAAGTTTATAAAAACTCCATAAGATTAGGCTGAGCTGAAAAAAACTGAAAGTAAGATCTATATATAATTATAATTCATAATATAATATTTATTTTCCTCAAATGTAAAAACGGAAGTGATACACATAATTAAAAATTTGTATGCAATTCGAATCAGCCGTTTCGAAGAACATAATGTAATACATGTTCTTAATTCATCGAATAGATAGAAATAATAGCAGAAAAATGTCGCAGTGATAGATTCGCGGCTTCCTAGATTCGTTGGTATCGAATAAAGTTCATTTTATATTATCAAGGTGTGTCGAGTTTTCGATTACACTTTATGTATAGACATCTCGCTCATCCTCCAACTAACATGCTGCGTTTTCCTAGTTCTAAGATAACTTGACAGATCATCAGATAGCGAAATTGATAAATTTGTATCATATAATATTTTCGCATCCCTGAACATGCGATTTTTACTAAACCTAAAATATCTAAAATAACAAGATTTCTTTTTGTCCAACTATATTAGGTTGCCATAGCGACCGCCAAAACTTCATCCCCCCACCTCCCCTCTCCGGCACTATTACAGTTCAGGACGACAGAAGTGTGTTTGTGAATGTAGAATTGTAGAAACGAGGGGATTTGTGGTTAAAAGAATCTCCCCGTCAATGTGTGGTTCCGGTTGACTAAGTAGTTGATCCTGTGGGGGGAGTGGGGAGGGAGGGGGTAAGTGTAGGGAGGGAATGTAAAGTGGTAGTTTTAGCATCAGCAATGTATCTGACAGTGGAGGCTCCGATCGAACGTCTCCCCTATGTAATAGCATTAGCGACCGGATGTGTCGCACCTTCTATATGGAAACGTAGCTTCTGGTTTCTATTATCTATGATTTGTTGCTGGCTCGGTTCAATTTAGTTGAGAGTGTATGGGAGTCGATTTAGCGATATATCACTGTTTCGATTTTAAATTTTGGAATGGTTTTGAGATATCGACTTTTTAATACTGCAGAAACACAGATCTTTTAAGTTTAAAATTACTTATATTCTATTATCTTCTCTTCTGAAATACTTTCGATCTATAATAAACATTCACAATATGTTACCTGTTATTTGTATGTAACGGTACGCTGTGAGGTAAAAATCGATGGTAAAAATATCGAGTGTTACTTTTACATACAAATGGTTTTTCTACCTTTGTTATTATAAAATTTAACCAATTACTATTTTCGACAAATATTGTCTGCATCAGATTATGTATTTGTTAATTTTGTATTTTGGAAGCCGCCCTCGTTAGCTCAATCAGCTGAGGCAACACAATAATCGAGTGTGTATTATCTTTATCTAGATCTCTGCCCATATTCGGGTTGCCGATGCGACACAGAATAATAAAAAACAACAAGATACAGAATATATAATCGCATTACAGATAATAAAATAGAAGATTGGATAATGATTAAGAATACAATTGAAGAATGAAATTATGAGAAAAAGTAGTATTAATTAAATCTGAATCAATTCGAACACCAACAAAATTAGTAATGGTATGTAAAAAAATATATATGAAGTTGTATTTGTCGTAAGAATTATTATTGGGGGAGGCTGGACCGTGGTTAGGGTTAGGTAGGTCAGGTTGGTGTCGACCGGTATACCGACCCGAAACCGAGGTTTTAACCACATTCACGGGCGGAAAGGCTACCTAAAACACCGATACCTAAAACATTGAAATCAGCAATTCTACAAAAGATAAGTATTGCCGCGCGAACAGCCTAGACGAGCTGCGATTGGCTAATAGTAAACAACCGGTAGCTGAAAAAATACTCGCGACCGGGACGCCTTGAGAAAATGCTCACATATACAAATGCTAATTCGACTTCCTTGCACTTTCATCTCAAGTGAGGGTCTATTTTTAAACAATCACGCGTGGGTGATACGGCTGATGGATCCCGCCTCGAGTGCTGCACTTTTCTCCCGACTCGTGAGTGCAACGCGTGCTGAAGTAAAATGCTCTTTACCACACGTGTAGCTCGTAATGCGTGCGATTGATTGATTCCTCTGATGGAAATCTCTTGGATTCAACTCTTGAGTGATGTGTTTAAGGTGGATACGGGCGTGACGGGAATGCAAATCATGACAAACTAGCCACCCTCGGTAGCTCAGTCAGCTGAGGCATCGCAACAGAAACTGAAGTCAACGTTGGGCGTGGGTTCGAGTCCTGCATAAGGCATGGGTTTTTGTAATCGTCCTTTCATTTATCATCACTTCATATAGTTTCATAATCACCTTCTCATTCGTACCCCCGTATAACCTAGCTGTTGGTGGGGTCGTTAAGCAAACAATAATCAATCAATCATGGAAAACAATTGAGTAGTGTTATTGTGTGTTATTGGGGATGATTGTCCCAACTTGGAATTTTGTTTTATACTTTTTACTTATTAATTTGATGTTATTAATTAATATTCAACGAAATCACAATGATTATTCATAAAAGTCCATAGGTCTATACAATAATCTCTAATAATAAAATTGAGAAATCGAATTGAAGAATACTGAAATATCTATATTTATATTTGTACATATACATTGTCCAATACATTTGTATTGCTATTTCAACTCCAATCATAAATGTCAGTCTTATTCTTTCATAGATATTTCAGTATCTTTCAATTCGATTTCTCAATATTTATCATCAGAGATTAAAGTGTAATAGACTTGTGGCCTTACATGAAAAATCTCTGCGATTCTGTTTTCCAAGTTACTGACTTTCACAATCAAAAAATATCCAGTTAATAGAATTCTTTATAATCTTTCGAATAATTTTTAATGGAAACAAATAATAAAAAAATAACATTTTGAATTCCTTGGGGAGGTAAGACCACCCTTGTGATGCCCCGTCCAAACGATCCTACTTCCAACATACCCTTGATTGGGGACAACGATTTTGTATCAAGTTTCGAAAACAATAAAAAAAATCCTTTCAAAACTGCTGATCCAATTCGTGTACAACTTAGCAATTAATTGTATCATTCTTGAATTTAAATTATGTAAATATATAAATATATTTCTCAAAATTATCACGATCTCTACTATTAAATATATATATATTTAGAATCTACACGGAATGCCGACCAGCGTATATCTGAATATCTGATAATGGACTCGAAGCCACGCCCACAGGCAAACCTCGTGTGAAACTGGTCCATGAATAAAACACTCCGAACGAGTATTAAAAGAGATCATTCTGGTCTATAAAGCACTGCATACCTGTCAGCTGTCACGAGCCGATCGAACAGATCTTGCTCAGCTCCTGATTGCGAGTTTCTATACACCTTGTCCTTGCATTTCATCTCCACTCAGCCGTGTGCAAGGAAGGTAACGTGATTATGATGATAATATGATAATATGATAGCTACTTTCATTACTGTGCGAAATCAATTATAGGGTTTTTAAGAGTCCATGGGAGTCGATTTAGTGAAATATGAGTTTGTTCGAACGGTATGAGATATCAACATTCTAATAAGAAGGAAACACAGATATTTTCAATACCTTTGAAATGGTATATGTAATAATTTATAACTAGAGATGTAGGGAATTATAACATTAGTGAAATAGACAATTAAATCTAAATATTTCACAATGATAGACACCCTACATATATATTTGGTTTTTAAATCCTGTGATGTACTGTGGGCCTATGTAGGCCTCTATATATAGATTATAGATAAATAGCATAAATGATTATATTAAATCTTTAATTATAATTATTTTCATTAATTCATGATTAATATGTAGCCTATAATAGGCCTATATATTTATATATTATTATTGAATGCTACATTTCACTTATGAATAAGACTATACACAAACTGAATGCTATATTTCTACAATTCTATTTTTATAATCTACAACTCGTATCACTTATTTGTGAAGTATATACACGTAAATAAACAGACTCCTCAGTACCGATTCAGTATACGTTTGGCAATTATGCGACAAAAGTCGAATAGTTTATATACTCATACCATCTTGAAGGTATCAAGAATATTCGTGTAGTGTCCGTATTAGAACTTCGATGTCTTACAGTCTTCGAAAGTTATTATTTTTTTTATTTCTTCAATAACATCGAAACTTGATAGAAAATCATTGTTCCCCAATTGAGGCTATGGATGGAAGTTTAGATCGTTTGAACGGGGCACCACAAGGGCGATCTTACCACCCCATATATATACAAATCATCACCAAGTTATCACCAGGAAAATGATATTTCGCTAAATCGACTCCCGTGTACTCTTAATGAGACGGCGGGGATCCAGTAGTACCACTTTTCACGCGGTTTTTAATAATTGTAAAGAAATCAGCTAGATGTGCATGTATGTGTGTGTGCGGCGAAGTTGGTATCGGTTGGATATGAATGGTTTCAGAGCAAAAGGTTCTCGTTTTGGTGAACGGAATCGTGATTGTGTTGTCGGTAACTGAGAATAGAAAACTAATGTGATATTGATATTGTTAGAGATAGTTATTCGCAGACTGGAATAGTCATTATATAGTTTATAGAATAGACAATATATTTATCTATTATTTATTCAATATTAATCACAAATGCATACAGTATGATCGATGCGGTGGTGATGGCCCTATAGTAACTACCTACACTCATAAAAAACACGTCTACGAAAACGAAAATACTCAAGATATTGCAAATAAGTTATAACATGTAGACTTGACATAAAACGATAAACAACACTGTTTCATTGACTCTCTTCTCTTCTCTTTCTGAACAATTTGTTTGACACTCTCTCCCCTTCAAATACGGTTTTCTTCAGTTGGTTCCACTCTCTGATTGTACGGTCGATGAAAGAGTAATGTCCAACATGTATTCGTCCTTTTGAACACTCCATCTTAAATATACGTATATATGTAAATATACGTATATAATATATATTCTATATATGTAGAATAGAAAACTTATTATAGTTAGAGCTGGTTGTACCAAGTGATGATTAGTGAATTAAGCGAAAATAAGCAAATTAACTTGTTATTACTCTTGGATACATATGCCATTTTTGTACCTTCAGTAATGATTAACTAATTAATATTTAATCACCAGTTGGTACAATCGGCTCTTATAGAGTAGGCGACATGCATGGAATATTTCTCTTGTTTTATATGCTATCAGCAACTATAAATCAGTGAATCTGTTCCTTGTTTTAATTGTCGATGTAAATTAATTGCTCAAGAAAGTATTGAAGCTAAACCTTATTTCGAAATAGTCATGGATCGGTTTTGCATAAAATCACATACTATTTCATAAGTCAGGATGTACACAATCGTATATCAGAACATTTGTTAATTAATGTCCAATTCACACATTTATAAACACATTTTTAGTCTCTCAATTTCTTTCGTTTCTGGATCGATCTTTTTGATTAAATGTTTATACACATATATGTATCTTATAATGAGCGTAGCGAAGATTTTCATTCCATATACCGAAAAAAATTTGGCTTGGTTTTTCTTTTTTTTTTTTTTTTTTTTGTAATTTCGTACGCGGCATACAGGTCAGGAAAAAATTTCAATCAACTCGAAACTTTTTTTCCAAATTGGTGTTATACCAGAATAGGTAGGGATTGTTTTTAAATTTGAAAAGTATGGAAATTCCCCATAAGAATAGGCCGGGAGAGAAATACTTTGGAAACCAAAATTTTCGAAAAGCTCTCAAATTTTTACTGAATGTGGAAAGAACTATCATACATATTTTAAGCGATTTGAGAGACAATCGGATGTGAAACAACGAAGAAAACGCATTTTTAATGTACTTTTTCACACATCAATAAAAGCAATTAAGAAAGCAATTAAGAAACTATTAAATGTGAGCAACAAGTGTCACCAATAAATTAAAACGTTTAAAATCTGTGATGGATATGAAGAAGGCACTGGTATAATTGTTGGGAAACCAAGGTCCATATACCAACAGACGGCCGCGGTATTTAAACCTTTGAAGTGAACCATGGCCTGTATATGTACATTGAGCTGACCAAATGTTCTTAATTCTACATTTCCATACTTCTAAGCTCATCTCACAACGCATATAAGGCGTTTTCCTAGTAATAGTGTACGTGTAATATAGCCGTAGTAGGCAATAGTCAAGTTGTCATTCAATTAAAAGTACACTAAATTATATAAAATTATAAATGATCGTTTGGTCAAAAAGCTCACATCACATATGAAGTGTATCCTCGACAGCGCATCGAAAGCCAAGTAGGCCTACTCTATTTTTAGATTACCTATACATGAAAATCTCTTATTTAATGTTGTTGTGACGGAAGTGGAAGTAACCCCTGAGTTGGGGTGAAGGGGGGTGTACGTGGGCCGCGACCGCCACGCCATAAGGGCTGTGTGACGTATGGTCTGACGTGTGGTGATGACGGCCTTTAAGGAAGCGTGGCGAGACCATAGACGTCTCGAGGGGTTGGGAAGGGGGGGGGTGTCACTCACACTGGCAGTGCTAGATCACTGTGAGGTGAAACACGGTAGATCGGGGGGGGGGTGTTGGTGTTGTGTCTGATGGACCAGGTGGGATGTTTCAGAGAAGGGGGGGAGAGAGAGAGAGGGGGGAGAGAGAGAGAGAGAGAGAGAGAGAGAGAGAGAGAGAGAGAGAGAGAGAGAGAGAGAGAGAGAGAGAGAGATAGAGAGATAGAGAGAGAGAGAGGGGGGAGAGAGAGGGGGGAGAGGGAGAGAGAGAGGGAGAGAGAGGGAGAAAGAGAGAGAAACAGAAAGAGAGAGAGAGAGAGTGCAACAAGCTCCAGCCCGTCTACATATTACACCCCTACATTACCGTCGTTGCAATCCGAAAGCAATTCTACTTCACGCAGACAATACTTCACTGCTAGTATTATTCGAAAGTTTTTATATTTGCTATTTTTTAGCTGTTAGAGCAGTTCGAGTTATTTTGAGAGAGGGCATGGTTTAGTTCAGTTCTGATCGATTAGGTTCATTGAATAAGCTAGATTGGATTATTAAGGTTAGTTTAGGCTTTGATCAACAACAACAACAACAACAACGACGACAATGTCTACATGTGGTGACATAGACCTTTGGTTCGGTGAATAGCGGCTGCCAATAATAATGGTCGAAAGAAATCATTCTAAACAAGCCTGTAGGCCTACAACAAACAGAAGAAATTGAGATTTTTTTTAAATTATGAGTGTCGTGACATCGGCGTGAGAACTACGGTGTTTTCCTTGCCATGTAATGAGGAAGATAATGACGCATGCTCCGTTGACTTTTGAGTGAAACTAAAACAGTTCTCACTTTACGCAGAAATACAGATATCGTTTTTAATATTCATGATTAGTACATCTCCGTGGAAAAGAACAAGTAGTCGACATTTTTACATCATTAAAATATGTTTTTATTTTTAACAATCGGTATGCCGGGAAAATGAATAAAAATACAAAGTTTTGTATTCATAAATTCATTAGTTCCCAGTTTAAGATTGCATAGGAGTTGATTTAGCGAAATATTATTTTCTTGATGATAACTTCTAAAAGTAACAGATACCACAATTCTAAGAAACAAAGATACTTTCAATATCCCTCGCGATAGTTCAAGTGGGAATTATCTGACTTTGACTTTATGCTTAAGTTTTAGAAGTATACAGCTGTAAAAATATATTTGTCAGCACGTATACCTGTGTAAATGTAAGAATCCAAGGTTAATATTATTTATCCTCATTTTGAAGGTACATAAGAGATCTGTTTTTTTTAATGTTTAATGTATTTTTTAACGACCCCACCAACAGCTAGGTTATATGGGGGTACGAATGAGCGGATGATAATTAAACGATGAAGTGATGATAGGTGAAAGGACGTTTACAAAAACCCATGCCTTATGCGGGACTCGAACCCACGCCCAACGGTAACTTCAGTTACTACCGCTAACGATAATGTTGTATCAGAATTTTGATATCTCATCTCATACGGGTCAAAAGCTATCACCAAAAACTAGAATTTCGCTAAATCAAATCCCTTGCACTCTTGACTAAATTAATCACACTCCAAAAAACAGTATCTCTCTCTCTCGCTCTTTCTCTCTATATTATTATCTCTCTCTCTCTCGACGATTTTGTTTTCACAGTGCATGCTTTTATATAATAATATTCCCAAAGTCACTTAACACAATAATTTAGTTGAACAGATAATATTGTGTATTATCGGTCGTAACAACTGGTCGTAAGTACTTAACTGTGGACCAGTAATTTCACGTATAGCTCGTTACTTGTTAGTAATAAACATGATTGTGTAATTGTTTGATGCATCTATCGCAACATGCAAGCACGACATCTGAACTGTCGTGTCTACGTCACAATTGCCTCAATATATTAGAGATAGAGCCAAGGTCGATTTGAGGGAGAACGGGGTGCGTGCGGTATTTTTTTTTTGGGGGGGGGGGGGGAAAGAGATTTCTACCGAGAGTACAAATGTGTTCGTGGTAGATCAATACTGGAACGACCGATTACTTCCCACTATCCAAAAACATATAATAAAATAAAATAACCTCCATCTCATCATCCCATCATCCCATCGACGCCAATAGATCGTAGTTATCAATACACTGCGTCGTCAAACCCGATATAGATTTGTAAAAATCATTGATCATTCACCGACGCCAGAATATTACAAAACATAAACAAATTAAAACATACCAAACATTAAATTTGTGATATTTCATCTCTCACTTTTGTCGTTTATCGCGTTAAACGGTAATAGCTCTTCTCATCCAACCGACTACTCGACATGAGAACCCAAAAGAGGCAAGAAGCCGCTCCCGTGGCCCAGTCAACTATCGCACTGTGTTAGGAACTGAAGGAGTGAAGGCGTGATTTCGAATCCCGCTTGAGGCATGGGTTTTTGTAAACATCGTTTCACCTATCGTCATTTCATCATTTTCATTATCACCCTTTCATTCGTACCCCCGTATAACTCAGCTTTTGGTGGGGTCATTAAATATAGAACTAAAATAAATAAAAAATCATTCACCGACGCAGAAACATTACAAAACATAAACAAATTAAACCAAAACATATAAAACATTAAATTTGTGATTTTCCATCGCTTACTTTTGTCGTTTATCGAATTAAATGGTAATATCTTCTCTCCAGCAACCGACCTCTTGACATGAGTACCCAAACGAGGCAAGAAGCCACCCCGTGGCTCAGTCAACTATCGCACTGTGTTAGGAATTGAAGGCGTGGGTTCGAGTCCCGCATGAGGCATGGGTTTTTGTAAACATCGTTTCAGCTATCGCCATTTCATCATTTTCGTTATCACCCACATCATTCGTACCCCCGTATAATCCAGCTTTCTGTGGGGTCGTTAAATTGAATTGAAATAAACATTACAAAGAAATTAAAACATATAAAACATTAAATTTGTGATTTTCCATCGCTTACTTTTGTCGTTTATCGAATTAAATGGTAATATCTTCTCTCCAGCAACCGACCTCTTGACATGAGTACCCAAACGAAGCAACACGTGACGTGTGACGTATGCTAATGTACCGCTGAGTGTGTACCTAATAGAAGAAGCACGAAAAGAAAGTGAGCCCTCGGAAGATAGCGAATATATTGATCGTATCTCTTGTTGTTTTAATATATTTAAAATTATTAACTTTCGATTTGTCTATTTGTCTATTTGTTCATTTGTATCTTTCTGTCTACTACCTGTATGTAATTGTTGTAAGCATTGAGTGTGATTAAAGTGGTTACAAATTGAAAAAAAAATGAATACGAAAATAGAATATTTTAATCCAAGAGGGTGCTTATACAAACAGAGATATCCACCGTTACTATTATTTTAAATGTTCACGAACCATTAACATTGAATGAAAAAGTATACCAACTCAGAGATGAATTTATGCTTTTTAATTATTATGACATTCTATTTTTGAAAATTCTATTAGTTTCAAGATAATATGTGAATGAATACCTAGAATGTAATGAAATTCATCAACATATTATCTTCAAACTATAATGGAATTATAAACTGTCACATAAATTGAAGAGCATACAATTATCTTAGGGGTGATATACTTTTTCATTCAATTACACTGATTCATGAAATAAATTAAAAAATAAGAATTTATCCATTTGTATAAGCACCGTCCATGTACCCCCTTGGATAAAACCTACGCATATTCAACAGCTAATTTTTTCAGAAGATTTTGAGTGTAGTGAGTACGCATATTGTCGTCTATAGTTTTGGTCAGTATATTTATTGTGGTTGCATTTTAAATGCAGCTTGATCGACAACTTTATGTGCCCGCAACTGTACCTCGCCTTTCACTGTCGTCTCCCACGGGGTTTGAACGCTGATTTGGACCAGTTTGAATATCGTGAAATTATTAGAGCACTTTGTAGATCAGAATATTATAACGATTTTTAAAATTGATTGAGTCTTAAAAAAGGAAGAAAGTTTGGGAAAAGATATTAAAATTAGTCCGTCCTCCTGGCTTAGTCGTCATTCGGACTCAAAGTCAAGTGTTGCGTGGATTCAAGTTCATCACAAGGCGGTGATTTCCATCCATCAAACACTCGCTCATTCGTACCCCCAAAACACTTGACTGTTGACAGAGTCGTTGAGTAACGGCTGAAGGCGATTTATGTGGAACTTCGGAATAATGTTAATCATTACTAGGAAAACGCCATATATGCGTTGTTGGACGAGCGAATAGTAATAGTGTGGGTAAAAATGGGTGAAAACTGCTTCGAGTGGTACCAATTTAGCACATTTTATGTGTTTTCTTCAAAATGGCTGACCCAATCAAAGTAAAAAAATTTAGAAATGTGTATCAAAATGTAATTCACTTCACGCAAAATTTCTTTTTTTATGAAAATGAAGATATTTTCTTTTTTCTTCCGCTATGTTATTCTAATGAGTATTTTTGAAATTCCTAAAATTCATAAAAAAAATTACCCCCGATAATGCCACAAAACTATACAGATCCAAGTTAGATGAGGAACCATATTGAAAAAAAGTTTGAAGTTGATAGCTGTAGCCGTTTGACCTGTGGAGAACCGACAAAAAAAAACATAAAAACGAACACCAATTTTTTTCAGTATGTCAAATTGAATCCTCGCTAAAGCTCGTCTAATTATGATAAAATTCCGTGGAAATTTGAATTAATTTTGAAGGAAAATATCCCAATATACTACTCTGTGTTATTCTTACGGGTTTTCTCTCAAGTGCTACAACCGATTGCACCTCAAATCGATTAGATGATCACATGCACTTCTGTATGCATGCCGAGTTGCAACTGCATTTGTACTTTCCTTCAACCTGTAGAACGTGAACAAACAAATCTTGGTCTGATTTTTCGAGTACGATGAAATTGAGACTTCACTTCACTCATCCAAGCCTAACCTCTGATTTCCGTGTTCCAGGGTTTTCTGGAAGCCAACCTGAAATGTTTCTGGAACGCCTCGTTGCTGGAAGCGATGAAACTCCTCCAGTTCCAGGGATACGTGGCTCCAGGCGTGCTTCTGGTGTCATCCAGCGCATGCGCTCTGGAGGTGGTGCGCGCGGCGTGGTCGAGAAACGTGCTCAAGCCGCCCAACAACTACGTCATCGCCGTCGTCGGTGAGTACAGCATGCACTTCGTTAAACGCGTCGTTGAACTACGTCGTAACGTGCCCAGGTCTCTCATTGTCGTCGTGTTAAGGACATTACAACCATGCGGTCGATTTGAAAGAATAATGAGCGATGTCTTTCTTTCAACCATAGAGAAAACTTTTTTCTTATTAACATCAAAAAATTGATACAAATCCGTTGCTTTTCTATATATAAAGGCAAAGGATGAAAGTTTAGGATTATTTGAAGGTGAATCTCATCTTCCCATCGTCTTATTCATCATTTACCGACGCCAATTCATCTTAAAATATGGATAAATATAATTTGTTTATGATTTCCATGTCAAGAAGAAGGATCTCATGATTTGTTTTCAATCAGAATTTCATAAATATACAATAATAAAACGCATGCTTGTCAGTTCTTGGAAGGTCGAAATCTTTAATCGTCATCACCTCGGGTCATGATACGAAAATATTTTTCAATTTAACAATCAATTAATTGCTGATGTCTATAGTTGTGTGCACGAGAGTAGAGTGTCAACTACCACCATGACAAACCCAAGTACCACTGTTTTATTCGCGTAGCTGTAATGTTTGTGGGATACTAGGGAAACGCGACATATGCGTTGTTGGATGAGCGAGGCATATTTATGTGATGTAATGGAAATCTATATGCACCTCGAGTTCAAACCAATTATGTCACAACTGCCGTCCTGTTTTATCCGTTAATCATTTTAATCATTCTATATTAATTGGTGACACATATTGCTCAGATTGATGATAAGTTTGTAATACCTTCAATTGATATAGGCTATAAGTTATATATAAAAATAAAAACTCCGTTAAAATGTGGAGCACGAACAAAAACGTCATTTTTTAGTAGGGCCCACGGTGAAATTGAGTCTTCGCTTCGCTCATCCAATTACAATTTTTTTTCGGGACAATGTTCACAATAATGAACACAACTACATATCTCGAAAGGTGAAAAATCCGCGAGGTTTCAATTAGATTGGGTAATCACCGAAGTTTTCACACACTTATTACTTTAGTACATCCACCGCCTTCTTCCGTGGATCCAAGTATATTCTTAAAAGATATCTCGATCGCTTTTTGCCAGGGTTACCAACGTGTCAAGTCTCGTCCAACTGTTTGACAAGATCCGACTACATCGAGCTCGTTACTAACTCTCGGTTAACGTTTAATTAACAGCTGACACTTTGATTGGTGGAGCCACCGATCAGACGTGTTACCAATCCGTCCCGATATCTGGCGCTTCAAACATACGTGTTCATCATAACATAGCAGCCAGGACATTCGCTGGGCACAGGGGTCGGCAAATAGCAAATACATAGATGATGATGATTATTGTTTGCGTAACGACCCCACCAACAGCTAAGTTATACGGGGGTACGAATGAGCAGGTGATAGTGAAACTATGAAGTGATGATAAGTGAAAGAGGACGTTTACAACACCCGTGCCTTATGCGGGACTCGAACCCACGCTCAACGGTGACTTCAGTTTCTGAAGCGGTGCCTCAGCTGACTGAGCTACCGCTCAGTTTGTTATCATATTGTTTGAGAGTAGGCCTATATTGCAATAGTTATTTGATGGCGCAGTCCTGGTGTGGGGCACGTGAAGAGCGTATACCGGAATAAAGTCGACTCGGTTGTGTGACATGGGTTTGTTAGTCCAACCTTACCTGAACTCTAACCACATACCATTGAAAAGTACCCCGAACCCCGAAATTTAAAAAAAGAAATTTTCAAGTAAATTCATTCATCAAGGGTGTGCATGCACGCTGCTTATAAAAATGGAGAAATTCATCTTTACTAATTTTTTTCTTCATCACGAACAAATGTTTTTGAATAAAAAGTATATAAAACCCAAGATAATTTTATGCTCTTTAATTATTATGGCATTCTATTTTAGTTAATTCAACCAGTTTTAAGATAGTACGTCAATAAATATCAAGAGCATGTGATGAAATTTATTGACACATTATCTTAAAACTGATTGAATTCACAGAAATAGAATCTCATATTAATTATAGAGCATAAAATTATCTTGGGTTTGATATACTTTTTATTCAAATACTTCTTATTCGTGACGAAGAAAAAAAAAGGAAAGATGGATTTCTCTATTTCTATAAGCAGCGTGCATGCTCCTTAACATTTTTCGAGAATGGTTTGTTTGAATGACGGTTAGTGTTGTTTCATCTCATCGTATTAACAGTTTGCATCACTTGTGCAGACTATTGTCAAGGAAGTCCACATTAATCTCATCTCAACTTACTAATGTCGACCCCTGGTTTCATGATACGATCAAATAATGAGTTATTATTAACCAGTTTGTCCCGGGGCTTATAATATAACCAGATAAATTACTTAATTATAGGTCCTCAACAGCAGCCGTCTTGTTCTCCGAGGTCCTCACACGCCTATCATTATCTGTTGGCTTGTTTGTTGGGAGACAGTGTCACGTGACAATCACGTGGCAGTCACGTGGTACTTGTTGAATCAAGTGGTTCGCAGATTTCAACGCACGGGTCTTACATGTATGTTGTTAACGTCGATTGGTCATTGAATTCTTTAGTGATGTTGATATGTAAACAAGAGTTGGATGACCGAGGCGCATCTGTATATATATATATATATATATATATATATATACATATATATATATATATATAATTATATATATATATATATATATTTATATATATATATATATATATATATATATATATATATATGTATATATGTATATTTCACTATTCAGTTCTTATTTTCCGCTTAGAATAAAGTGTGTGATTGTTAAACAGCCTTGTGAACCGCTGAAAACATATAACAATAGCGTCCTGACAATTACATACACAGACACAAAGATGGCGATAAATGATCAATTGAGTATTCTTCAATTTTCGATTTGTCATTGTTTAGTAAATGTGACAACAATAAATAAACAATTCAGTGAAAGTTATTCATTACTCGTCTGGACCACTGTCTTGTGTCGAAACCTCAATAAATGATATAAACTTGATATTATTGATGGAATTATAGACGAATTTATTAGACGAGCTTCAGCGAGGATTCAATTTGACATACTGAAAAAATTGGTGTTCGTTTTTATATATTATTTTTTTTGTCGGTTCTCCACAGGTCAAACGGCTACAGCTATCAACTTCAAACTTTTTTTCAATATGGTTCCTCATCTAACTTGGATCTGTATAATTTTGTGGCATTATTGGGGTGTAACTTTTTTTTAAAGAATTTTAGATATTTCAAAAATACTCATTAGAATAACATACGGTAGCGGAAAAAAGTGCGTGAAGTTGAATTACAATTTGATACACATTTCTGAAAAATTTCAGCTTGATCGCGTCAGCCATTTTGAAGAAAAAACATAAAATGTGATGGTACCACTCGAAGCAGTTTTTACCCATTTAAACCCATACTATTACTATTCGCTCGTCTAACAACGCGTATATGGCGTTTTCCTAGTTTACTTACAATTATGTGACCAGCATAACTGAAACTACTACAGACATCAAACTGAACCGATTTATTCCTAACGCGTGTTTTTGACGAATTAAAAAAAATCAGTTCTGAAAATCTTTGAAGATATTTATTCTGTAAAAATATGTACATTTACGTGTCTGTATTACTACTTCTCATTACATTGCGTTTCATAACATAAAGCAGGTACAAGATTCACATGTTAAATATCAGTCTCCTGTCTCTCACCCATGACCATCTAAGAGCTTTACAGAATAAAATACGCTTTTATTCTGTTAAATATAAAATAAATATGTTATATGTTAATTCACATTCCATACTCTTGACTTTGTACAGAAAAATCTGTTCAACATTCCTTTGTCCAGAGACATAGCATGAAAATGCACTTTAAATTATTACATAAATCTACTAAAAACGAATCTACAAAAAAAAATAGTATATCTAATTATTTAACATTCTCATTATAAAAATAAAACATGACATCATAATTTAAAAAAAAAAATCATTCTTTAATTAGAATAGTAATAATTTGGCATAGAGATATTATGAGGTCGTATTTTAACGAAAGTACTAATACACTTTCATATTGTTGCGTCACGATTCTCGGATTTCGACGGTCACGATCGACCGTCCCCCCTATCCCACACCGCTAACGGTCGGCTAGTTCGAGCTTTCATCTCTCGTTGGTACAAGTGTAAAGGATTTATAATGATGTCAATCTGAGACTTATGAAAAGTGGTTCGTTAGTTTTACAAAAGTAAACATTGTTAGGCGGCCATTTTGTTTTCTTTGAGTCTTGAAGTTGGGTAACTTTTGGAAGAATTGGATTACGTAGTGGTTTTGTAGAAATTAAGACTAGTTATATTTTGTCGGCACCGCCCATGATAGAATTAGAACGAGAAGATGACATTGCTAAGAAAAATACAGATTCGAATTATATAATTTCTTTCAAATAATACTATAATTTTACTTCCATCAATAGCCTTAATTAGGGAACAGTAATTTCGTATCAAGTTTCGATGTTATCACAAAAAATATATAATTATTACATGTTTTTTTTATCAACATCGATAATTTTGACGTAAAGCCATTGTTTTCTTTATATAAAGGAAAAGGATGAAGGTTTA
Source organism: Brachyptera putata (assembly GCA_907164805.1). Taxonomy (NCBI): domain Eukaryota; kingdom Metazoa; phylum Arthropoda; class Insecta; order Plecoptera; family Taeniopterygidae; genus Brachyptera; species Brachyptera putata. The sequence continues at coordinate 20,614,774 of OU015472.1, read as the reverse complement.
GGATTGTTTGATCGGGGCACCACAAGGGCGATCTTTCCAACCGAAATAAATATTTAGATTTAATTTAGCTCGTTCAACAAATTGTGAAAATTATAGTGATAAGTTGAGAAATGATGAACAATTCAAAAGTCTTGTTGGGAAAAAGTTTTCAATCTTCTTTCTGGAAAATCTTCTATTTCCCCAATTTGTGTTTCTTCATCTTCTTTTCTTCTTTCATTTGAAAAATCACTTGTGTTCTTTGAATAGACCTGTATTATAATGCACAAAATAAGCCATAGTTAAATCAATAGTGCTATTTGTTGTAAATTGCTTCAATTTTTTTTCCAATCCACTCATTGCATTCACATGAAAATAATTTCTTAGATATAAACGTAAAGACTTGATTTAACGTATAAATGAGTTTAAGAGTCCATGGGAGTCGATTTAGCAGAATATCAGTTTTTTGGTGAGTACTTTTGAACGATAAAAGATATCGAAATTCTAATAAAGAGAAAATAGTTATCACTAGTTATTACTTATACCGTCTTGAAGGTATTGAACATATCTGTTTTTCCTTTTTATTATAACTTCGATATTTTATACCGTTTAAGAGTTATCACCAAAAAACTGGAACTCCGCTACCTCGACTCCCATGGACTCTTAATGCATCCCCAGTCGAGAGGGCATTGTATTCCTACAGGACGTGGGAGAAGCAGGAAGTTCTAACAAGCAAGCTAAACCAATAGTTATCCATCTTTTGAATCACATGGAAACTCAACCCATAGAAATATAGATTTGAAAGTAAATATGTTTGAACTTTTAGAACCAATATTGACTCAAGTGTGAAGTAATATAAACTCTTTGCGCAAATAAGTCTATTGTATGCGCTGAAGAATTGCGATATGTCGAGATAAATCGAGATATATCGCATCGAGATGCTTACGTCACTGACCTCTGTATAGAATAACGTCATATTCGATTGTGAGCTGAAAATTGTGTAGTTTTGTTGCATAACATGGGGAGTGAGTGGATCTCTGATTTCATGAATAAAACGTCAATACATTTAATTGGATTTTAACAAAATTTGATATGAAATATTTCTAGTCAGTTGTTAGAAATCATAAAATAGAGAAAATAGGCTCTAGCAGAGTTGAGAAGTTATCTATTGAATGTTGAATCCTACTTTTTTCCATGAATTAATATCAACTTCAACAACAAAAGTCAAAGAGCAAAGATTGTTTCAAGAAACAAATGTCCAGTAATCGTCCACCTATATATATATAAATTCTTTATTCATTTAAAATAAAGACTCTGCCTTTTGAAGAAGGTTGCCTATGGACACAGAATAGAAAAAAATAACGAATATAACAAATTAGTGAATGGTACAGAAAAATAATGATAATATTGAGCTAAATTCTAGAAAAAAAAGTTTTGTAGTTGATTAATCAATTATTCAGAAAAAGAATAGTAAAAAATAAGAAAATGCACATGATATGAGAAAAAAAAATGGCTACACACTGAATTAATTCAAATTATATAAATGGTTTCTAAAAATTGAAATTTTACATAATATACAAGATTGTAACTTTTTTTTCATGATTGAAACAGAACTTTATTGAAAAACACAGACTAGCACATAATACATATATATATATGTAAGTAAAGTCGAAAAGTTGAAAAACATAAATTTGGTTATTATGTATATGTAGTCATTGTTGTCTCTTTCAACAATAAGTCACATATTCATCATTTAATAGTCTATTGATTTAAAATATTCATTCAAACAGACATACTATATGATAATTTAAAAGAAATCCTAAAAGCCCTCAGACAAAAATTCTTCAGACATTTGTAAATTAAATTAACACCTCAATGAGTTGTGACAAAATCTTACTCCATTCATGTGACGTCACTAACATTCTACAGGTGTCAAATTAAATATTCATAATTTGGTGTATACTAATTAAAATAATTCTCATCATATCTGAGAATTGAAATTATTATTTGATGAAAGTGTTACGACCTTATAAACTTTATTGAGAAATGTTTGAATTTGTGTTTATGTAAATGCAGTGTTTTCCACAACAATAGAATGTTTAGTTGAAGTTGAAGTTGATGACGTCATCCAAGCAGTCGAACTGTCGTTGATGTCCAAACTTCTGAAACAGTCCTTGAAGATTGGCAAATAATTAGTCCACAGATTAGTCTTTGATAGACGTAACATTAACTGTGAGAAGAAGATATTGTATTTGTTTCTTTAACTAGTTATTTATTATTAATATAATAGTTTCTAAACTGAGACGGGTAGATCAGTTGTTAGAACACTGAACCTTTATTCAGGAGACAGGGATTCGATTCTCGTCATGGTCGACCTGTACCGTGGTTTCCCTCTGATGTTGGAGGCAATATCGGGATGCTTCTTCTTCTCAATATCCAGAATATCTAATGAAATATATTTTGTCTCGATATCTCACTGATCATTCACTGACGCCAATAGATCTAAATTATCATTACAGTGCATATTCAACCCATCTTGAATTTTAAAAAATATATATATTTACAATATTTCAATTTATTTCGGATATATATTTAAGGTTTGAATGGAACGATCTCTCAAGGAAGTACAAATATTGTAGGGTTTATTACTATAATGAATATAACTACCGATTTTTTAAAATTAATATTGGTGTAACAACATTAATTAAGATGTATTAGCGTTATAGCGGAAATGAAACTAAATAATTTATATATCTTGGTTAAAAATATTATATAACTTTTTTCACTAATATCATCCTAAGTTCGTTCGACGCCAATAGATTAGAGCCATCATTCTAGTGCGTCAATAAACCCAAAACGTATATGTTTTAAATATACTTCAGATATACTTCCAGCCAATATCTACCTATCAATTGGAACGTTTTCGACCGTTATCAAGTATAGCGTTTTCCTTGTGCGATGACATCACAGTTATTGTCACGCGTCCCTCACGTCTCTGATCCCGGCTAAACAACTTCGACAACCTCGACATTTCTAGACGAACGAGCGCACGTCTCGGGCTATCCGCTAGCGTGGGCGATGCGGAGTCTCGAGCCGACAGGTTAGCCATGTTGGTAATGCAACAGGTGAGGCCGTCAAGTTGTTTACTTTGAAGTCTATTATTGGCGCGGGTTGTGTGTATAAATCATCGAAAGGGGAAATATTTGAATATTAATTGATTGAGAAAATTATGATCAAGTTATTTTGATGAATTGAGTACACCTAGGACCCTCACCGCGATAGCCACTTGAATTAATGTAAGAGAATTTTATTCTTATAATTCATCTTTTCCATATTTATTTACGTATCATAATAATTATTTATTCTATTATCTATTTTGCTTGACATTAATCAAGTTATTTTGTTATAAGAATGCCCTGGATCCTTCACCACGCCAGCCAACCGAAATAATAACGACCAATAGATCTTTGCAGCTCCAAGGAACTGGAATTTTGATTTTTTGATGTTTGAAAAAAGAGCTAGTGACTATGACAACAATATGTGATGTAGGCCCAGCACAAAAATGGAATGTAGTCCATCACACCTTGAAACTAGATTTCAACAAAAAATGAAGATATTCATTTCACCAGCAATAGATAAAACTAGAAATCAATGATGAATCAATGAATCAATGAAAATCGAAGATGAATTTTTCTATTTTTATGAGCACCGTCCGTTGGGCGTGAGTTCGAGTCCCGGTTTTTCTAAACGTCCTTTCACCTATCATCACTCCATAGTTTCATAATAACCTGCTCATTCGTACCCCCGTATAACTAGCTGTTGGTGGGGTTTGAAGCAACCAATAATCATCATCATCATCATGTTCACCGTCTTCGTTCTTTGTTTTTACAATATTGGAATTCTAATTTTCTTCACCGTTCAAAAGTTATCATCAAAAAACTGACATTCCGCTAAATTGACCCCGATGCGTTTTTAGCTGATGTTCTACAATCATTTGAAGGATCGACACCCCTCATCGATAGCATTATAACATACGCTCGAGACAGCCGTTCGGAACCGTCAGTTAATTACCATAGATGCGTGCCCTATAATGGTTTATTTCCCTGTACACCAGAACACGTGTATATAGCTATCTCCCTTCAGGCTTTTACCAGGAAATGCTGTGTTTTCGATTTGACAAATTGCTACCAACTGTTTACAGATTTATGAACCCATGTTTTCGTGCTTGATCTTGTTTGGATAACTGTAACGTTATACTTGATTCGTGGTTTCGTTTCTTAGAGGTTTGACAGCCTGATTGACAATTCGCTGTGTTCATGTGATACGATTAGTGAGACATCTCATTAGTACAGATAGAGTTGGCGGAGATTTAATTTCAAGATTCAATTTAATAACAAGATGTTTTGATGTGTGAAATCGCTTATAAAAATAGAGAAATTCACATTCACTAATATTTTTCCATATTCAAAAACCAGAGTATTTGAATGAGAAGTTTACATCTCCAAGATGATCTTATACTCTTTAATTGAAGTGACATTCTATTTCAGTGAATTCAACCAGTTTTAAGATAACACGTCAATAAATACTTTTCATTCATTGACGTGTTATCTCTAAACTGATTGAATTCACAAAAATAAAATGTCATTTTCATTAAAGAGCATAAAATTATCATGAAGATATGAACTATTCAATCAATTACACTGGTTTTTGAGAATGGAAAAAGATTGTAAAGATAAATTTCTCGATTTGTGTAAGCACCGTGCACGCATCCCCTTAACCTCTTCTGATGATGGCCCGTCCGAACGATCCTACCTTGCCATCCCTAGTTACAATCACATCGTGCCATGTTGTATTTGTTGATGAAAAATTGATTAAAAATGTGGTTACTTCACAGCCACTATTTGTAAGATTTATGATAATTAGGATAATTTCAAGATGAGTTAATTTAGAGAATTAATGAGAGAAATTGTAGGATAATTTTCATTTATTTCATGACGTAAATAATCAGAAAATGATATTATTGCTCTCGTAAATGAGTGATCGTTATTTTATTACAAAATATGGAACATTTAACAACAATTCTTCGGCCATTATTCAAGAAACCCAAGATTTAAAATCCAATTAACGAACTATAATTTCATAATTAAAAATCTTCATCAATCAAACTTTATAATCGTTTCATATTATCTAATTCCGTTATTCAACATTTCAATCAAAAAGTCCCGGAAGGCCGCTGGGCTTTTACAACACGCGATTATAACTGAACAAAATCATCTAAAGCTCAGTTTAATGGATTCAAATATAATCAGAATCTGTAATAAACGCCGGGTCGCCATAGCAACAAAGTCGTGTCAAGTTAGCTCTCACGACTCACGACAAGATGAGCAAATGATTGTGACAGGTCGGAACTACCGGCGGTTCGTGCTGGTAGATAGGAGAGACAGACGTTCGTTACCGTCCGGACATAAGTGCCATGCTCCTCATGATTCTGACAGGTCGGAACTACCGGCGGTTCGTGCTGGTAGATAGGAGAAACTGACGTTCGTTACCGTCCGGACTTGAGGAGCATGATCGAGTGTGCAGAATAACGATTAAAAGGCCAATATTTAAATTCGATTTACGGTCACAAATATGAAACACGTAGGCCCATTTTGTATGATATTTATAGTTTATACTGAGAAAATGTAGATCATTTTTCATATACACACACACACATATGTATGTATATATATATATATATATATATATATATATATATATATATATATATATATATATATATATATATATATATATATATATATATATATATATATATATATATATATATATACTTCTTGAGGCTGCGTTTTCAAATAATTGAAATGTTTCAATTGAGCTAATCATTATCTAAAGTACAAATGAAATAATATCATCGCCAATTACCAGGGTTAATGAAAAGTGTTCTCGCTATCGCTTAATCCTTATTCCGGTAAGGTCCGGATTTGAGAATAGTAAATTTGTCGATCAAGCGATAATTAGCTGATTAACTCTTGGTTATCAACGTTATTTTTGTACCCTAATTAGCTTGATTATTACATTCGAATTATTCGTAAAATATGGTCTTATTATCGGTTAATATTCCGTATGAGTTTGTTGCCCTTTTGAACTTGCAACAAAATCATTGCTGCCCAGTTTAATTGAAGCAAAGAATGGCAAAGTTTGCGTCAAGGATCGAATAAAATCTCGTAATACCTTGAGACCATCCACTGCTGGTTAATACAACTCATTCACAAAACAGCACTCAACTATACCGTTGTCCCCATGAATAGACCATTGCTTGGCGCATTTCGTTGTCCTCTAACCTCTCTTTAGCATGTCTCGCTCTCTCTCTGTCCAGTCTAAGATGCTGTCGTCGGCCTCTCTCTGCCTTATATAGCTAATGATGTCAAGGGGTAATATCAGCTGACGATAATATCACTCACTATCAGGATAGAACCGGCAAAAATAGAATTGTTTTATTTATTTTAGTACTGCTTGACGACCCCACCAACAGCTAGGTTATATGGGGTACGATTGAGCGGGTGAGAATGAAACGATGAAGTGATGATAGGTGAAAAGACGTTTACAAAAACCAATGCTTTATGTGGGACTCGAACCCACGCCCAAGGTGGCTTCAGTTTGTAACGCAGTGCCTCAGCTGACTGAGTTATGGGGGTGGCTCAAAATGAGATAGTTTTAGAGAATAAGAGCAATGTAGATACTCTATTTAGAGAAGATATCTATTTGTGATACTTGGAACTGTATTTAATTTTTGGTTCATCTTTGTTTTTCTAATTTTTTCATATTTTTTTTTCAATTTCAATTTTTTTCAATTTGTTGATATAGTTGTTCATAATACATTCTATTGAAAAAGAATGAGATATTTCATGGAAAAATAAATCTTCCTCATTCATCTATTTGTCTTCGTCTAATATCTATATCATATTATCATTTTGACCATACCTGTTTGGCCGTAAACATCATAACAATATGTTAATGTATGAAGCACAAATTTCACCAGGTGATGATATTTTGCACTAAATTCTTAAGTATGCAAAGTCTTTAGATTTATTGAATGTAGAGAATGTTTATCTACAATCCTACAAGATTTTTCAACCAACTATAACTGCCTCTAAACCCCACTCTTTTGTGCAAGGTATGTGAACACATAATAGACTAGATACTATATGAACTATATGGGAGTAAAGTGTACACCATCTGAATATATGATATAACTATACGGACTCTATAAACGTAATAAATATATGGGGCCTATAGTAAAAAATAAAATAAAATAATATTATCATAATAACGACATATACAGCATATTTCTCTGTGATTTTTTTAGTAGATAAAACAAAATAAAATAAATCATTTCCACGCTATAACGGCAACAAGAATGAAACTTATTTGTTGGTGAGTTTTTTATTTGTGGTTGTTGCGACTATCAGATTAATATAAATACTTTATATAATATAATATAATCAAATATATTATCTCTCTCTCTCTCTCTCTCTCTCTCTATATATATATATATATATATATATATATATATATATATATATATATATATATATATATATATATATATATAATATATTTATATGTATATTCATGATTATAGATAGAATGGCATAAAAAGACATGACGTATATTAATGAATACCAGTTCGCTCTAAAAAGTATCCCGCATTCATTAATTAATTGAAAAATATATTAAAAATAAATCAGCTGGCATGTAAATGTATCAGAGTTGTTATTTCAACTAAGTTATGCACATATGCAACATGTAGGTTTACGACTTCGCCGTACAAGACATGTGGCTATGAAGAAACAACCTCCTCCAGGAGATATGAAGGTTCCGAGCGACCGTCTCCCCTATCCCAACACACTACCACACGGGTGGTTCGAGCCTTCATCCTTCGTGTGTAACTTGTGTCCTCGAGAGATGAAGGTTCCGAGCGACCGTCCCCCCTATCTCACACTACTACCGCACGGGTGGTTCGAGTCGTCATCCCTCGTGGATACAAGCATGCCAAGTCTATGTACTGTACACAGAGTGCTAGTACATGCTATTGTGTTTTATTGTATTATTTGTAATAATATATTTATTTATTCAGTTCTTGTGAACGTAAAAAGTTTCACACTTGGTTGATGTTGGGTTGTGGGATGCTAGCAAGGAAATCTGTATAATTATCAGATTTGACGGATGAGTTTTATACTAGATTTCTATATTCCGATTTTTTAATTAAGTTATATTATGATTAATACTTTTCTTTGTGGTGGTTAGATCTCCTTTGTGGTGTCCCGTCCGAACGAGCCTACCTTATCATTCCTAATATGTATCGGGAAATAATTACTTTTCGTCAAATTTTATGAAAATATACATAAAAACCATCAATCAAATATACTTTTTTGTGAAAAAGATTACGCACTCAAGTTTCTATTTTTATCACGGTTGAAAGATCTATTTTTACATCCATGTTATTATTTCTTCAATTTATACATATAAAGTACTGGTGTACTAGAAAATTAATTGCTTCCAACTTTTTTATCGGCAAAATAATAACTCAATTGACTCGACAAAGGCTTTCATGTTACAGTTTATTCTCTATTTTTGACTCTCGGTATTACCAAGTCTAGTCAGCCTTAGAATAGGGTTTTATGACAACCAATTAACTGCCAGTTAGAGCTAATCCCACATTGGTAATTCCGACACCAAATCCATTGAATCTGACAAAAAAAAACTATCACTCAAATTAAGTCCACATATGTTCCTTCAACAATCCAATGTGCCACAAAACCAAATCCTACAAATACCATGACCATAATTCATCTTTCCAAACACTTAAAAAATCAATTATCACCCTTTTACGTCCGCGACACTTTTACATCTGGAAAGTCCTACACCGTGTCTTCCCTTTGTCTCTCTGCGCACAGCTGACGCCTCAAGGTCACGGTCACATTTGACCCCTGAAGGGTTACGATGTTATCCACCAGGTGGGACCCTTGACACTATTGGCCATTTAAGGCGGCGCTGAGGTCGAATGTTTCACTGCCCTCTTGGTGAGAAGTACTGCATGGTCGTGTTAACATGATGGATACTTGAAAGATATAAAAGTTTTTTTTATTAATAATTATATTGCAGTTAAGTTCTTTGTGATTTGGTAGGTGTAGAAGTGGAATTCCAAGGTTGATAGAAAATGGTGTGGGATTATTTCTGAGTGATGTCAAACATTGTTGTGATAAGTGGACAACAAGGTAAATAAAATTGTGTTCTACAATCACAACTTCTGTTTCATTTTATTTGTCTGCAAACTTTTCTAGTTTCCATAAGAAACATGATGTCTCAATTAACAAATAGGAGGGAATCCAATAGTAAAATACAAATTAAATCGAGAATAAAGAATGTATAGGTTTGAAACAATTCGTGTTTGCTTTTGCTCTGTTCTACTTGTTTCAAATTTCGAGTAGATACCAAATCAATACTTTAATTTTGAATTGAATTCATTTGACGCCCAATTTCGTTCTTTACAACTTTATAATACGCATGTCCAGTTTAAAAATTGAACAAACCCAGCTGTTAATCTAGCATTAATAATACCACAGAGATCTAAAATTTCATTTTCATGTATTTTATTGACCTATGGTTGTATTTACTAGGAAAACGCTCTATATGCGTTGTGAGATGAGCTTAGAAGTATGGAAATGTAGAATTAAGAACATTTTGTCAGCTCAATGTACATATACAGGCCATGGATCACTTCAAAGGTTTAAGAACCGCGGCTGTCTGTTGGTATATAAACCTTGGTTTCCAAACAATTATACCAGTGCCTTCTTCATATCCATCACAGATTTTAAACGTTTTAATTTATTGGTGACACTTGTTGCTCACATTTAATAGTTTCTTGATTGCTTTCTTAATTGCTTTTATTGATGTGTAAAAAAGTACCTTAAAAATGCGTTTTCTTCGTTATTTCACATCCGATTGTTTCATAAATCGCTTAAAATAGGTATGATAGATCTTTCCACACTCAGTATAAATTTGAGAGCTTTTGAAAAAAATAAAATTCCAAGTATTTCTCCCCTGGCCTATTCTTATTGAGAATTTCCATACTTTCCGATTTTTTCCGGAAAATCCGTTTGACCGATTTTTCTGAAAAACAATCCCAACCTATTCTGGTATAACACCAATTTGTAAAAAAAGTTTCGAGTTGATTGAAACTTTTTCCTGACCTGTATGTCGCGTACAAAATTACACACAAAAAACAAAAAAAAAAAAAAATAAATAAATAAAAAAAAATAAAAACCAAGCCCAAATTTTTTCGGTATATGGAATGAAAATCTTCGCTACGCTCATCTAATAAAGAGAAGATACTAGGAAAACGCCTTATATGCGTTGTGAGATGAGCTTAGAAGTATGGAAATGTAGAATTAAGAACATTTTGTCAGCTCAATGTACATATACATGCCATGGATCACTTCAAAGGTTTAAAAACCGCGGCCGTCTGTTGGTATATGGACCTTGGTTTCCAAACAATCAAACCAGTGCCTTCTTCATATACATCACAGATTTTAAACGTTTTAATTCATTGGTGACACTTGTTGCTCATATTTAATAGTTCCTTAATTGCTTTCTTAATTGCTTTTATTGATGTGTAAAAAAAGTACCTTAAAAATGCGTTTTCTTCGTTATTTCACATCCGATTGTTCCATAAACCGCTTAAAATAGGTATGATAGATCTTTCCACACTCAGTATAAATTTGAGAGCTTTTGAAAAAAATAAAATTCCAAGTATTTCTCCCCCGGCCTATTCTTATGGGGAATTTCCATACTTTCCGATTTTTTTCCGGAAAATCCGTTTGACCGATTTTTCTGAAAAACAATCCCAACCTATTCTGGTATAACACCAATTTGTAAAAAAAGTTTCGAGTTGATTGAAACTTTTTCCTGACCTGTATGCCGCGTACAAAATTACACACAAAAAAACAAAAAAAAAAAAAAAAAAAAAAAAAAAACATAAAAACCAAGCCCAAAATTTTTCGGTATATGGAATGAAAATCTTCGCTACGCTCATCTAAAAAAATATTAATATATTATATGTCTTACATATTTTGACAAATTGAATCAGATTATTCGATTTCAATTCAATTAATTTCAATTGCATTGTTTATTCTATTTATAATTTCAACATATTTGATCAAACCACCTGTATAGCTCCAGCTTACCTTGAGTTCGTAGGCTGTGTCTAATGCGATATCAGCTCCATAATCCATCCACTCGCTCCATTAACACAAATAACACTATAATAATGCGAGACAAATCCCTCCTAATCTTTATTTAAATGATCCTGTCTTTTGCACCTGTGTTAATCTCGTCTGTTGATGATAAATATGCACGTTGTATTCGAAACGTCGACGCCCGAGAACATAGAGGACCCTAATCATTTCTACCTACAGGACTTCTCGATTTCAACAGCCAGTACAGTCCGTAGCAATCTGTAGCAATTTTCTCAGATCAGAATAGTTTGATTTTATATTGTCCAGCGAGAAGGAAGGTATATGAACATGTAAATCATCTCTACGTGTCATTGGACTCATGACTGTTGCATTTTCTTCAAAATATATTATACTTAAGATCACTAAAATCGAAATAATCTACGAAAGTTGAAAGTTTAAATAATCAATAAACGAAAAAATCCAGAATGAGAATGAGATCTGCAATATTTATATTATGGTATGCACTAAAAATGAAAATGTCATAAATGACTATGAGTTTCGATTTGATAGATTTCTGAAGCGATTGAGTAACGTCGCACCTCAACCCTTACTTAATTACAAACTTATCCTCAAAATGCAAGTTGGTCCTTTTGTTAGTGTTGAGTTATGTTTTACATGCATGTTTACCTATTCAGCAGTTAAGCTAATCGAAGAGTTATGTACACTAGCTACAGTTTGGTGAGACCGACTATACCTACAGGACTTCAGATTTCAACTGCCTGTAAGCTATATATAAACTGACACAAGATTGTAGGTATTCGTTTATATCGCGGGTCGAGTGAACCAATTCTTAATGCGTGCAGAATTTGTTGTAAAGATTTTTTGTTAAAAAAAAAATAAGGTGCGTTTAAAATGTTTTAAAATGTTTTTATTGTCGGTTAGGTTGGTAGGCCTATCTATCAACTGTTTAAGAATTCTGATCTTTTATTTCAATCGGTCCAGTCCTGTTTATACTTGCTATTATAATCATGGGCATTACTTTGCAGCGGAACAATTTCTAATGACATTCGTTGTTTGTTGGGTTACCATAGCAACTAGAAAAGTTGAGGCAAAGAAACGAATTAGTGAAGTTGTGATTGGAAAACACAACGACGTCCCTTGGAAGGCATCCCTTGGTTGAAACCCACAGCTTTATCTGTTACGAGCCCATGGGAGTCGATTTAGCGGAATATCAGTTTTTCTGTGATAACTTTTGAACGGTTCAAGATATCAAAATTGTGAAAACGTGGAAACACAGATATTGTTACTACCTTCAAGATGGTGTAAGTGATAACTATTTATCTCGAATAGCCTGATTGTCAGACGTACACGGCTAGAAATATACATCTTTTAACCGTATACACGTGACAATCATGCCATGTGAGATTAATTGTTTAATACTCTTACCATCTTGAAGGTATTGAAAAAATCTGTGTTTCCTTGTTTTCAGACTTTCGATATCTCATACCGTTCAAAAGTCATCACCAAAAAACTGATATTCCGCTAAATCAACTCTCATGGACTCAACGTGGTTTCGTAACCAAATCTCTGCAGGTTATATTCTATCTACAAAAAAACATTCAATAAACAGATTTTAATGTCAAAAAGTTATTCAATCTATACTCATCATCATCAACAACAATCAATTAAAAATGTCACGAATTTGTGTCACTGTTTCCTTTACGATTTTTTTCATTCGTTACTTCAAAATTAGTCTTCTTTATGTCGTGATGAAACTCATTGTTGGAAGGGAAGGGACTGACAACAATGTCTACCAATTACTATAACCAATCACAATCTATGTTAGTCACCCAGCTCACTCTATTTTTTCTTTTAATGCTGCTTAACGACCCCACCAACAGCTGGGTTATACGGGGTTACGATGAAGTGATGATAGGTGAAAGGACATTTACAAAAACCCATGTCTCATGCGGGACTCAACCCACGCCCAACAGTGACTTCAGTTACTACCGCTAGCGATAATTGACTGAGCCACCGGGGCGGTGTAATAATTGACTATTATTTTATTAGTCTTATATAAACAGATGAATCACTTTACGATTTCCGGTATTCGAACCCGGATTGCTCACATCTACAAAATTCACTCCTCACATATGAGCTCACCTTGTGAAGATACCTTAACCTTTTAACTATTCGATCTGCTTTACTTTCGTTTAAACTTGACAGAGCAAAATGTGTCTGATAATCGAAAACAATGGAAGGTCACTAAACAATTTAAAACCCGAGCCAAACAATAGATAAATCTTCTCATTATCCACTGCCTTGTTGAAACAATTGAAACTATTCGAAACATGTAGGAACAGAAGGCTTGACTGTATGCGGGCAAATGCTATATATGGACACAGGCTGGGATGAGAGAGTAGAATGCTGGAATGAATTTTTGATTCTTTGTTTTTGTAAAGGAATTGAAAACGAGATCATGTATTATGGTATATTTGCTGTTGTTAGGCTAAGTTGTACGAATTGATGGTTAGTGGATTGAGCAATAATTAGGCCCGGTATTACGAATAATACATTTGTTGATTAAGCGATAATTAGTGGATTAGCTTGTTATTACCCTTGGTTACCAATGTTATTTTTGTACTGCAATTGATTAATTAGCTTAATTAACACATTTTTATTATTGGTATTATGGGCTATTAGCGGATTAACTAGTTATCACCCTTGGTTAGATGTCTTATTTTCGTAATGGTTAGCGAATTAGTAGACCTTCTTAACTAAGATTCGTAAAACTGGCTCTCAATAAAAATAATCGTTCATTATAAATGTCAAAACAAACACATAAAATTAATACATTTTAACATTTTTTTTTAATTTTCATAGTTTAAGTAATTGTTGGATGAGCGATAGCGAAGACTTCTATTCGGCTTCATTCGGATCTTTCTTTGTTTTTTGTGCGTTCCACAGGTCGAAAGTCAAATCCGAACCAAAAAATTCGATTTTTTTTTGTAAAATGATATTTAAATTTTGAGAATTTGTAAGGACAACAATTAAATTTAAAAAATCGTGTAGGTGGTGAATTCCAAGGTGTGTAGATTTCTATTATAATTCATATCTCTTCGTAGGTAAGTTGCGTTTTCCAAGTAATCACAAATAGTAGACCACGTTATAGGCTCAAAAGTTCGCCTAATATCGAGAAATATCCCGAGTAGATTCAGTTGTGATCTTGACATACTCATTCAAGACCAAACGAATGTATGCCGTTTTCCAATATAAATAATAATTCGATGAGCGTAGCGAAGATTTCCATGCAACTCTTACGAAGCTTTGTCTGTGTCTGTGTGTGTTTGTGGGCACTGCACAGGTCGCAGGGTTTACTGATCGACACGAAACTTTTTTGTATACGCAAACTCATCCAACTTGGAACTGTATAGTTTTGGGGTCAAATCGGTTAGACCATTTTTGAGAAACATCATTTCAAAGTTTCTAAAAACCCCATAAGATTAGGCTGGGCGGTAAAAATTGAGAAATAAAATCTCTCCAATATAATTCAAATTTTCCTCAAATGTGAACACAGAAATAATACACAATAATAAAAAAAATTGACGTGTAATTCGGACCAGCCGTTTCGAAGAAAATAATTCAATACATGTTTTTTATTCATACAAAAAATTGGAAATATTAGTGGAAAAATATTGCATTGTTAAATTCAGGGCTTCATCGGATAAAGTTCATTTTATATGATCAAGGTGTGTAGAGTTTCGCTCACAACGCGTATTCTGCGTTTACCTAGTTACAATCAATTTTATTTCCTGAAAAGCACACACAATTCCGCATGCACGTAAAAAGTAGTCGAGTTAATACGGTGTTGCTGGCAAGTATAGAAATACGTCACATAATAAGGTCGATAATGAAATATAATATTAAAGGCATTATAGATTCGAAGCTGATGTAAACTGAGAAAAATCATCAAAATTATCAACATTCTAAAATGTCAAATATTGTAATGACGTAATCCACCGCACTCTAGATATTATGAAAGTACAGCTCGACCGCAACTCTTAAATCAATTATTTCATATTCAGATTACTTCATCTATAAATATACGTTCCTCAAAACAAAAGATTCAAATCAGGAAATAAATGAGTCGAAATTAATATAAAAAATCTACATTTATCAATAAAAACAATTTTCCCACACTCTCTAAAAACATGCGCAGTAATTCCGTTCTGGTACTCTGCGCATAATGGCATCCTCCCTAAAAGTAGATCATTGTTTATCTCCTTATAAGCAAACTTGATTATCGCGCATAACAGTTGGAGATGTCTCCGATCGACCGTCTCTTCTAGCTAATAGCATTATCGATTGGGGGTTTCGACCTGTCAGGATCACGTGAAGCTAGCTGCCGGTAATTAATCAAGGTAAGGGGACAATTAGAAATCAGGTATTTTCATGTGGTTAGGTTGGGAATCGTGATGTGAATGCTAAACACTTCCTGGGTTTGATACTTTTTTATAAACTAGAAGAAGATGGGACGAAACTATTTTCTGATCTTGAAACACGCTTCCAGAAAGATTAATTACAGTACGAGTATAGCTTTATCCTGGCTTAATTAATCATTTGATAATTGTACAATATAATATCCAATATAATGAAATTCAAATGATGGAAAACATTGCCAAAGAGTTCAAAAGTAGAAGATATCAATATTCGTGTTTATTTGACTCTCAATACTAATAGTATGGGTATATCACAAAAACATTCCATACTTATAATACTTATCAACCCTTTTCATAAAACAAAATATAATATAATTGATTTACATCAATCAAAGCTATTGAGAAACCCAATACGAATTAGGAATAACCAATCAAATTGTAAAAAAATAAAAATTAGTAGGCCTAATGAATAAAACAGGAAGGCAGTGACATCATTTTGATCTCAAAGTGCATATATAGGTTTCCATTACATTTTATATTTATAAATATACCTAAATCGCTCATCCAACACTTTCCAAGTTATTAGACGAGCTTTAGCGAGGATTCAATTTGACATACTGAAAAAAATTGGTGTCCGTTTTTTTTTTTTTTTTTTTTTAAATATATGTTTTTTTGTCGGTTCTCCACAGGTCAAACGGCTACAGCTATCAACTTCAAACGTTTTTACAATATGGTTCCTCATCTAACTTAGATCTGTATAGTTTTGTGGCATTATCGGGCTGTAACTTTTTTTTTATGAATTTAAGAAATTTCAAAAATACCCATTAGAATAATATAGCGGGAAAAAAAGAAAATATTTTTATTTTCCCAAAAAATGAAATTTTGCGTGATATTGAATAACATTTTGATACACATTTCTAAAAAATTTCAGCTTGATCGGATCAGCCAGTTTTGAGAAAAATCATAAAATGTGCTAAATTGATACCACTCGAAGCAGTTTTTACCCATTTGTACCCATACTATTACTATTCGCTCGTCTAACAACGCACATATGGCGTTTTCCTAGTCATAAAAATCATTGTCTTTTCATTACCGTATTTTGTTACCGTCATATTGGTAACAATGCTGGGGTTGTCTACAAGACGTGACAGAACTGCGAAGATGATTTACTACCCTTATTGATCTCCTCCAAGACTATTCCCTCAGGGAGGTAAGTGGGGAGGGGGGGAGGGTTGTTTCGACCCCTCTTGTCGTAGTCCATGTGTTATTACACTCCCCCGACACAAATCACGTGTGCCAAGTATACCAACAGTCAATAACATGGCACGCTCGTACTTGGAGGGTAATCGCTTTCAAGTTTATGTATACTAGACAAACGCAGTATATGCGTTGTAGGATGAGCGAGAAAAAGTTGCAGATACGCGGTTGGTGTTGTAAATTAGAACTAGTGAAAAGCCATCTTTACAGGGGTTTATCATGGTTTTCCCTCTGTAGTCTAGGCTAATGCCGGGATAGTTCCTACAATAAGTCGGCCATGACCGCTTCCTTCCCATTACCCAAGAACCTTCATCTCATTAATCCCATCAATCATCCATCCGACGCCATTAGATCTGCGCTATCATAACAGTGCATCGTTAAACCCAATATATATTTTTTTAAAAGTGAAAAGTCACAAACTGAAGTGCGCGCATATTTTCAACAATGAGTTAGTTAGTGTTAGGGATTACCGGCGCGTCAACAGTGAGGTATTTCAGCAACAATGACATTGATTAAAATATTATATTGTTGACTTGATTTTGTATGACTCTTCGTCGGCCATATTGGCATTTAGAGGCGCATTCTGTTGTAAAATGTTGTAATACATTGTAGTATCGAATTTATATGACGTATAATCGAGAACTTATACACACCTTGATTCATATTAAATATACTTCATTCGGTTATTATTGAGTCTAGAAAGCCGTGAATCTCGGCAATATAGTTCTACTAAATTGTTTCCATCTTTTTGATGATGAATGGAAAATATTTATCAAATTATTTTTTTTCGAAACGGGTACACCAAAAACTGTATGTAATCATTTCTCTGGCTCGTCTCCTTTTGATTCTCTGTAATATTTTACTAAATTGCGAGCGTACAATTCGCAATACTTTTCTACCCCAGTTCATCTCTTTGTTGAAATATAGTTTTTAATAAGTTCACTATTGTTAATCTCTACCAAACGGCGCCGATAATCGACCCTCCCCCCCCCCCCCCCCCCCCCCCCTCTCCCTCTCCACCTAAGATTTGCATTCGCAATCTGTTTAATGGCTCGACTATAGAATAGAATACTTTCGCAAGTACACTGGTGTCCACATAAAATTTACTTTATTCAAATTTTAATTGATATGAAATCTACGCATATTGTATCACTAGTTGTTTTCACACACTGTCTGTCGAATGCGTGTGTACACTGCCTGCTGTTTTTAGTGCGTAAAAAGTAGGTTGATTTTCTACAGGATGCATTTCTCAGTGACTTGATCGACAACTTTATGTGACCGCAAGTGTACCTCGTTGGATATTGAAACATACAACATTTACAGAATGTTGACAATTCAACAAAGTTTCGTTTAGTAAAAGAGGAATCGGGGGAAATAAACTACAACACAATTATTTTCATCATGCGAATTGGCAGAGCAATAAAATAATAACAACTAGAATAATGACTGGAATAAATTACTAAAATTGCATGTAAAATTACGAAAACGAAGAACAAAAATGAAAATACCATGGGAAAAGATACAAAACTTATGTTTCATATGTGTGTTTTATAAATAGAGCTATATGAACGTACTAATAAGCATATTTTATTACCATTTTACAAAAACTGATAATATATGCTACGTCTTATAATATACTGATCGAACAAAAAACTGAAAACACTACCTTCTCTCTCTCTCTCTCTCTCTCTCTCTCTCTCTCTCTCTCTCTCTCTCTCTCTCTCTCTCTCTCTCTCTCTCTCTCTCTCTCTCTCTCTCTCTCTCTCTCTCTCTCTCTCTCTCTCTCTCTCTCTCTCTCTCTCTCTCTCTCTCTTGCATGACGGGCAACAGTAATTGCTAAGAACTGACCGGTCCAACAGAAGCAGATAAACACAGATAACTCATATTAGTTTAATCACCGCGTTCTGGTCAGAATACGTCACACTATTTAAACAAATCCCATGTGAATGTTTTGTCAAACCCTCAATCTTATCCCGACAATTTTCTCTCTATAAAAGTCGCACGGGTGACTATTTTAATATTTCGTTTGCTATTATTTCCATTTTATATCTTTTTCAGGAGTTTTAATAGGAATGCAAACGAAAAAAATAAGAATCGCATCCATTTTCATGACAAATTGATTACGAAAAATAACAGAAATGACAGGGGTGACATATTCAAGAAAGTGATCAACTTATATTATTTTGCAACCACTGTTTTAAATAACGTTTCATTATATTTATTAGACGCGCTTTAGCGAGGATTCAACTTGACATACTGAAAAAAATTAGTGTTCGTTTTTATGTTTTTTTGTCTTTTTTGTCGGTTGTTTTTTGTCGGTTCGTTTTTCGCTTTTTTGTCGGTTCTTTTTTTGTCGGTTCTCCACAAGTTAAGCGGCTACAGCTATCAACTTCAAACTTTTTTCCAATATGGTTACTCATCTAACTTAGATCTGTATAGTTTTGTGGCTTTAGCGGGGGGTAACTTTTTTTTTATGAATTTTAGAAATTTCAAAAATACCCATTAGAATGACACGGCGGAAAAAACAAATATTTTTATTTTCCAGAAAAATGAAATTTTGCGTGAAGTTGAATTACATTTTGATACACATTTCTACAAATTTTCAGCGTGATCGGGTCAGCCATTTTGAAGAAAAAACATAAAATGTGCTAAATTGGTACCACTCGAAGCAGTTTTTACCCATTTTGACCCATACTATTCGCTCGTCTAACAACGCATATATGGCGTTTTACTAGTCTAGGTTCATTATTGAGGTATAGGAAAGTATTAAATATTGTTGGCACCTGACATTTATTAACTGTTTACAGTTACACTAATAAACATATTACATATATGTTTATCTACTGTTCAGTTATAATAGTAAACATATTACACATATGTTTGTCTATTGTTTGTTGTTTTACTTCACTTTTAACCTGAATAAAACCAGGAAATGCGATATTAATATTCTAATTGGAGCTCCAGATCCCACATTATTAGCCCGTGTATTAACCATCGTGTAACTAGAATCCATCTGCATCATTTTAACCGAGATCCTGTCTGCATAGGGCAAAAAGTTCCCACCAGGGCGATTCCACAGATTTAAATGGTCATGACGCTCTAAGTGACCAAGATACAAAATTAACAAATATGTCATGAGAAGCAGATAATATTTGTCGAAAATGTTAAGGAGTTGAACGATTTTATATGTACTAGGAAAACGCCATATATGCGTTGTTAGACGAGCGAATAGTATGGGTAAAAATGGGTAAAAACTGCTTCGAGTGGTACCAATTCAGCACATTTTATGTTTTTTTCCTCAAAATGGCTGACCCGATCGAGCTGAAAGTTTTTAGAAATGTGTATCAAAATGTAATTCAACTTCACACAGAATTTCATTTTTTTGGAAAATAAAAATATTTTCTTTTTTTTCGCCATGTTATTCTAATGGGTATTTTTGAAATTTCTAAAATTCATAAAACCAAAAGTTACCACCCGATAATGCCACAAAACTATACAGATCTAAGTTAGATGAGGAACCATATCGAAAAAAAGTTTCAAGTTGATAGCTGTTGCCGTTTGACCTGTGGAGAACCGAAAAAAAAGCAGAAAAAAAAAAAAAAACGAACACCAATTTTTTCCAGTATGTCAAATTGAATCCTCGCTAAAGCTCGTCTAATTACAAATGTAGAAAGATCACTCTGTGCGTAACAGTAACACTCGATATTATTTTGTCCGTCGAATATCTCATGCGTTTTTTTTCATAAAGAATGAAATTTAAACCTCGACACAGAGTCACTGCACACCTATCAAGGGCAAGGATAACGGTAGGATCGTTCGGACGGGGCACCACAAGGATTATATTTCCCCCCGGGATAATTTAACGAAACATAATGTACATAAGAGTGTGTAGTTTTAAAAGATACAGCTGTATGAATAGTGTGACATAATTCTACCGACTTGATTTTAAACGTTCTAAAAATAGCAACATCGTGTTTAAATCTTAGGGGGAAAAATAATATGTTTCTTTCAAGTGACGTCACACGTTGTTGTATTAGATGAACAACAATGTCACCAAATTGTGTTCTCCAATCTCATCTTGATTATATTATTTTGTTTGACACAACTTGTCTAGTTGCTATGGTAACCTGACATACTTGCTGTCACTCGTGCTGAAAACGGTAAATTTTCGCGAAAGAAATTACGATTTTCATCCCATGTGAAATCAGTACTGTATACAGTATTTCAAAACAATAGATTACTATTATATTCATTTCCACTATTTTTCCTGATTTAATTTGAATCTTCCTTCTCTCTCTCTCTCTCTCTCTCTCTCTCTCTCTCTCTCTCTCTCTCTCTCTCTCTCTCTCTCTCTCTCTCTCTCTCTCTCTCTCTCTCTCTCTCTCTCTCTCTCTCTCTCTCTCTCTCTCTCTCTCTCTCTCTCTCTCTCTCTCTCTCTCTCTCTCTCTCTCTCTCTCTCTCTCTCTCTCTCTCTCTCTCTCTCTCACACTCCCATGGACTACCAGAGTCAAAAACACATGCAACATCTTTACTCATCTCAAAAACAAACAGAACAATGCCAACATAATAACAAACCGCTACTACATAAAACATAACAACGTGAAATTACACTAATTCACATTCGAAAATAATGACATATTCACATTTATCCATATAGAACACATCTCATTAGACAATGGTGACTCGAAACTACCAACCGTTTTATGATAGAGATAGGAGAAACTGACGATCAAACCTTCAACGAAGACGGATGTTCTTCTCGGTATAAACATGGTTTAAAGTACAGGTTCACTGTTGTTTGTCGTCTTCAAGTTTTCCCACGCCGATCTGAAGAAGAAATAGATTAGTATCTACATATTGTGATCCGGTTTTAGGAACTTATTAAATTGACAATATTAATTTCAAGTGAAGATTTGGTTTTTGTATCTAGCTGTATATTTCATTGAAGTTTTCAACCACCGGAAATCCTTTAGACTTGCACGTATATACTTACATAATAGTCTGGTGGAAGAACGCGTTTATCGGTCCGTCATTATTAACTAGGAAAACGCCATATATGCGTTGTTAGACGAGCGAATAGTAATAGTATGGGTAAAAACTGCTTCGAGTGGTACCAATTTATCACATTTTATGTTCTTTCTTTCAAAATGGCTGACCCGATCAAGCTGAAAAATTTTTAGAAATATGTATCAAATTGTAATTCAACTTCACACAATTATTTTTTTTTTGGGAAAATACAAATATTTTCTTTTTTTACGCCATGTTATTCTAATTGGTATTTTTGGAATTGATAATATTCATAAAAAAAAAGTTACCCACCGATAATGCCACAAAACTATACAGATCTAAGTTAGATGAGGAACCATATTGAAAAAAAGTTACGAAATATTTTGTGATGGCAAATTTTAGATGAACTGTTGACATGATTGAAAAAATTTCGAGATTGTCGTGTGATCAATCTTTCAAAGTTGACCGTTATAGTGCACTCGTAGTGTCAAGATAGTGTCCATGTAGTGTCAAGATAGTGTCCATGTAGTGTCAAGATAGTGTCCATGTAGTGTCAAGATAGTGTCCATGTAGTGTCAAGATAGTGTCCATGTAGTGTCAAGATAGTGTCCATGTAGTGTCAAGATAGTGTCCATGTAGTGTCAAGATAGTGTCCATGTAGTGTCAAGATAGTGTCCATGTAGTGTCAAGATAGTGTCCATGTAGTGTCAAGATAGTGTCCATGTAGTGTCAAGATAGTGTCCATGTAGTGTCAAGATAGTGTCCATGTAGTGTCAAGATAGTGTCCATGTTGTGTCAAGATAGTGTCCATGTAGTGTCAAGATAGTGTCCATACAGTCTCTATACGTACTGTCCGAGTGGGTTATGGGGGTGCTTACACAAATCGAGAAATGTATCTTGATTATTTTTTACTAATTTCAAAATGAAAAGAATGAATGAAAAGTTCACATCTCCGAGATGATTGCATGCTCTTTAATTAATGTGACATTTTATTTGTGTGAATTCAATCAGTTTTGAGATAGTACGTCAATGAATTTCATCAGATTTTTCTCATTCATTGACGTATTATCTTGAAACTGACTGAATTATTTGAAATAGAATGTCATATTGATTAAAGAGCATAACATTATCTTGGAGATGTAAACTTTTCATTCAATTACACCGGTTTTTGAACATAGAAACAAATTAGTGAAAGTGAATTTCTCTATTTTCATTAGCACCGTGCATGGACCCCCTTAACTAAATTATTTGGGAAAATCTAAAAGTGCTTCAGAAATAATAATTGTTCAAATTTGTTTTTTCATAAAATCTGTCCCTTTTGCGATAATATGTTTAGGTTTCAATATCCAAACAACCCCGCCAACTATCATCTCCAGTCTTCATAATGCAGCATTATAATTTTAATGTCACCCTCCGTAACTAAGTCAGCTAAAGCTTCACCGTTGGGCGTGGGTTCGAGTTTCGCATAAGGTATGGGACTTTGTAAACGTGCTTTCACGTATCAATTCATATATATCTTATCATTTCATTATCACATGCTCAATTGTATCGCCAAACAATCTAGATGTTGATCTATTATAATCTCAATTTTTAGATCATATTTTCGACATATTTATCGTAAGAAAAGGAAAAAATAAAAAATACATCATGGACAACATTCAACAGATTTATTAATTCTCCCTTAAGACGCATTCGAAATTATTATCGTCTTTATTGAACGCTAGTTATTCATAACAAATAATGATAAAAATCATTCTCAGAATGGGAAAATCTTTAATCATCTATAAAAATTATATTACATGGTAAAAGTATAAGTAATGAATAAAAATCCACCCTATCTCTGACTTCATTTCATTTTGAAACTAGAACGTGCGTACCGGTTCCAAACCAGGAACCGGAACGCCGTTCCGGTGCGTTCTGGCACCTTATAGATATCGTATAGTTTCAGTTTTCAAACATTTTAATTCTTAAATTTAATCATACAGTGATAGAAAGACCATGATAGAAATCTACTTCTCATTCAAAAACTGTTTACATATTCGCTGTTGGCATATTATCGATTATATTGACCTATCGATTGTTGACATATCGATTGTTGACATATCGACTGCTGACATATCGACTGTTGACATATTGATTGTTGAAGAATCTGAACAACCGTTACAATAGTTTACTATAAACAATCAATTCGAAAGTCGAACATTCCATGTTAAATAACGACACGACTCCGACTCGTCTAGCATCCAATATCCTCTAATATGGAAGAACGGTGAGAATGGAAAGTCGCCATCTTGGATTCATACCCAAGATGACGGCGCCGACCGACCGTTCCTCTTATCGATCAACGTCAACCACGGCTGTCTCGAGCCTGCGTGCGACTCGCGCGAACAACTGAGTCAATGTCAACAGGTTGTCACAGTTTGTTGTTTATTGGCGCGATGTTGGCGGCATTTGATCGAACTTGACTGATGAGTTTTATATGTTGTGGTACAACTGTTGGAATATGTGAATGGAGTTCCGCAATCCGGAGGAGGGGTTGGGGCAAAACTATCACACGTTCGGATTGTGGAGAAAATAGAAGTTTTTTAAGCGTTAAACATCAGTTGTATAAGTAGGCCTACGGTATTATTTTAAATCTATATTGGGTTTAACGACGCACTATACTGATATCCAGTGTTGGGGAAGTTCACTTATAAAAGGAACTTTTCGGAACTTTTAAAACGTTCCAATTTCGTTTTCGTGGCTTTGCTATAAAAGTTCAAGTTCAAATTTAAAAAAAAAACATAATCTCGTTCAAAAAATCACCTTGAAAATTATATGGAAACAAGTGGTTCAACACGTGACTGCCGGCTCGCCTGGTGACACGTGATCACATGATGAAATCCCGAACAGGGAATAATATACCTTCGGGATGGACGTGAAATAGTCGATCTCATTCGGAATTTGTACAGGGAAGTGCGGATAGTGCTATCGTGTCGAATAGGATTCTGAGTGGTCTAAAATTATGAACTTTCAAATGAACGTTTTATTCCGTTGAAGATCACCGAGAAATCGAACGTGAAGAAAGTTCAAGATCGTCGACTGTAAATGTGAAGCGTTCATTGAATAGTTCAGAAAATACGGACGCGTTCATTTTAAAAGTTGATTACCCAACACTGCTGATACCTACTATCGATCGGCGTTGGTGAATCATATATGGGTTGGTGGGATGATGAGATGAAAGGTTATTGTATCGAGTGTTTTGGGATGGTGGGTTGTTAGGGAACCATCCCAGTATTGACCTGGATAACGTAGGGAAAACACGAAAACTTTTGTCCGTATGGTCGACAATGACAAGAATCCAACCTCTGTCTGCTGAATGACGGTTCAGTGTGCCAGCCACTCGACCACAAGTCTCAGTCACAATCAATCTGAAATAGTTCCAAACATTTTATTTCTAAGAAATAAAAATAATTGTAGTTCAACTTTTTTTATATTATTGCCTGTCACCGTTCCTTTTCATAGTACATGTCATGTACTTGTAATACAATAACTTACACTACAGCTGTCGTATTGGCGCTCGCGTAGCCAACATAACAAAGTAAAACATGACGATTACTGCCATATTGTTGTGTAACCAGTAACTTGTAGCATGTTCTTTCGAGTTGATCTGATGGTTCATGATCAGTTCGGACATCGGTCTGACGTGACACGCAGTAGAGCAAACATTACAGTCGTGTATTTATCTTGTCAAGTTGGCAGACAACCAGCAAACATGATCTTTAGGCCCCTACCTCATTGCTCGGGGAATGTTTGGTAGGACCGATGGTGGAGTTGGGTGGTCAAACACAAGTACAGTGAAATATGTTTATAAAAATAGCTTATTTACAATACTCATAATATTTATTCAATATTTGTAAAAGGCGCTGTCCATAAATGATGTCACACAATTTTAGAGTATATCGAACCCCCCCCCCCCCCTTCCCCCTTGTCCGAGTAGGTCACAGAGATGATGCCCCCCCCCCCCCTTTAATGATGTCACTATCGCCAATATTTACCCCCCCCCCATGAAATTATTCGTGCGAATTTGGAAAAACTGGGATTAAGATATTGAAAAAAAGTTTTCCTCGATTTTTTCAGTAATTGCACATGGCCTGGACGACATTTCTATTCACAGCCTCCTAAATTCTGCATTAAAATATAATCTCATACAAATTATATGGCTTAAATTTTTTTAAAAAAAACGAAGAATACGTAGTGTAAATGTGGATGTCACATTAGTGTACACCCCCAACCCCCCCCCCCCCCCCCACCCATCTTGTCACAAATTGTCACATGGTTGATGCACCCCCCTCCCCCGAAATGTGGACGTCATTTATGGACAGCCCCAAAGCGTGAGCGCGAAGACTCAACTTTACCGCTATTGAAAAAACTTTTCTTTTTTGTTGTTGTTGTTCTTGTTGTTGCTCGCGTAACCTAAGTTGAATAAAACCACGACTGTTGGTGAACTTATGCACATAATATGTCATCATCCAAGTCCATGCTGTCTAGTTTGGTGGTGCAATCGATTCAACTACTTTTGAGAGGATCTGTTTAGACATTTCGAAAATCCCCACAAGAATAGGCCTGACCCAAAAGGTAAAATTTTGAAAAGATATTTTCTTCGAATAAATTCAATAGAATAGAAACATAGAAGATAGAATAGAATAGAATAGATGGGTATAATGATACTTAAAAAGTGCGTACTCTACGTGGGACCAGTCCCTCGGCTGAATGAGCCGCGGAGGACGACTATATCCTGAAGGAACAACATGATTGTCCCGATTTGTTCCATTGGATCCATTGCGATCTTATCTTCGCACTGAATAACAATGACAATTTACAAGACTTTTCAAGTTTTTTTGCCAGAGAGAGAAAATCTTTGTCTTCTATTTGTATTATTTTTTATTTTTTTCACTCATGTTTTTATTATTATTATTATTATTATTATTATTATTATTATTATAACGTATGTAACGCCAAACTTGTTGGCAGCTTTAGAATCTCTTGAAATCTGTCAGATTTGCTTTGAGCTGTCCCTACAAGAATACAATAAAGCTGAATTTGTGTAATTCACAGTCACGTTCTCAACTAGGAAGTCACATATACTTTTATTTGTTAATACCAGGAAGCTGGCCATAATAGAAGATGATAACATATTCTTCTTCCTTTCTTCTTCTTCTTCTTCTTCTTCTTCTTCTTCTTCTTCTTCTTTACGCGAATTACCACGCCGTTGAAGTGCCGTAAAACAACCTCTTCTTCCTCTTCTTCTTATTCTAAAAGTAGAATCAACGTACACACAGATCAGCTGTTTTTGCACACGGACTTTCATGTTTGACCTTCACATCAAGAAATGACAGACTTGTATGAGACCTGAAGCCGGAACAGTCGTACGTGCTCAATTACACCGCGTAATTGCATGGCGTGGTTTTTATGTAATGTGGGATTGTTTTAAAAAGGCGCTAAACTGAACAAGATCAGAGAAAGAAATCTCAGGACAAGTGGCATGAATCATCTTCTAACGTGATGCAAGTCACTTATACATGTTGTATATAGGGTATGTATGTATATATATATATATATATATATATATATATACCATTTTTTTTCCCGCTGAAGCTTGATACAAAATCATCGTTTCCCAATAAAGACTATGGATGAAAGACCGTTTGGATGGGGCACCACAAGGGCGATCTTAACACCCAAAAGAATTAATTAAAGTAAGGTAACTCATTAAACAAACAATGAATCTCAAATAATGGTAGTAATTTCAGGGTTAGAAACAATTCAAACATTCACAGTGATGAGGAGATTTTATTTCCATCTAAATTAATAATCTCTATAAATATAGAGTAAAAAATATAGAATAAATTTGATAATATAATCTTTATATAAATCATCGCATTAATCCTAACAAAAGACATCGATTTTCTTTTTCAATCATCACATATCCAATGCAGATAATCGATGCTCCGTCCTTCAGTTTTTATATCAGTTCGTCATGTTGGTACAGACGCCGCCGTCAAGATGGTCCGATCGACCGTCTTCCCTGTCTCTTAACACTGTCGATCACGAGTCTCGAGTCGGTGAAGTGACCTCGGCATTGTTGCAAGTGTAAAATGCATTTTGATTGGTTGTGGTCATTTTAACGAGGAATCTATACTTGTTTTCACGTGCGAAGAAGGTCGTCTACCAACGGAATAATTTCAAAAAATTTGGTGTGAAAACATAATCTATCTGTGACTTGGGAAAGATTAGAAAAAACAGAATAACTTTACATTTAACACCTTTGAAAAATGTATCGATTGAAATAACGTCCTAAAAAATAATTGGTCCTGTATTTTTTTTTCATGTTGCTTAACGACCCCACCAACAGCTAGGCTATACGGGGGTACGAATGAGCAGGTGATCATGAAACTATGAAGTGATGATAGGTGAAAGGACGTTTACAAAAACCCATGCCTTATGCCGGACTCGAACCCACGCCCAACGGTGACTTAGCCACCGGGGCGGCTGTATTTGTATTTTTGTGTTGGTATACGAGTACTAACTCTCGTGAATGCGAGTCTAGTGCTTTATCAGGAACAAGTTCTAGCAGACTTACAAGGTTTTAGCGCTAAAACCGCGCGGATAATAACTGGCACTACGACGCGTCATTGGATAAAACCACCACACCAAGGCAGGGTCTACAGTAATTACACTTCAATTGCAATCAGCCATCAATTATACCTTACTATCACTTGTGCGGTTCAAGTACTGGACATTATAGACTCGTAAGAGATTGGCAGACAACAATGTCCCCGATCACATTTAACCTCTGCGCTCTGTTGCTATGGGGGGTGCTGAAGAGCGTATACCAGAATAAAGTATACTCGGTCCTGTGACATGGGCTTTGGAGTACTTATGAGTGGATGGTTGTAAAATGTGGTTATGGTTCAGGTAAGGTTGGACACCCATGTAACACATCCTAGTCGTCTTTATTCCGGTATATGCTGTTCAGGCACCCATGGTGTGGTAGAGTTCTCTTTTTTTTAATGTTGCTTAACGCCCCCACCAACAGCTAGGTTTTGCGGGGGTACGAATGAGCGGATGATAATGAAACGATGAAGAGATGATAGGTGAAAGGACGTTTACAAAAATCCTTGCCTTATGCGGGACTCGGTTTTAAGTGAGTGCAGCGCGGATCTGGGGTTATCCTCAAAGAGAGGTTTAGTATACATGTATTGTTTAGTACACGCGAAGAGAGTCAGAGAGAAATGCTAGAGAATGAATAACAAGGTAACATGGAACACTCCAGTTGCACAAATCACCAATTGACTTGGCCAACTAGCTTGTGATTGGTCGTGACACCGATTCTATCGCTGTTGATTGGAGTTGGGTTGGTGGGAAAAAAGATGGCTACTAAAAACTACAACCCAATTGGTCTGCCATCAACTTCGATCCAACAGTGAACTTATTCCAAAACAACGTTAGATACATAATTTTATGAATTTATTAATTTCAAAATTTATGAAACACGCTCAAAGACAAGAACTACAATTTTCAAAAAAACGAACTCAAGTATTTTCATCTCATTAAAAATTATGTAGGTTACACACCTCATCACGTTTAATCAATTATAACATAGTGATTTCTATATTTCGTATTTTTTCAATTAAAAATCTAGTCATTTATTTTTAAAACAATTAACTACTTACTCTTCATGCAAACGCAAGCATCATTAACTGTATGCAATCATATCCATCACTTTAATAACTCAATCATTTAGATTTCTAAAATAGCAGATTTCCAGCCTCGACACGTCCGTGTTCTCCCCATGCCCTAGCTCTACCGACCAGGTGTCTCGCGTCAAGTAAGATGTGAGGTAATTGTCGGTACATAAATATGCGGCAAGCAGTTGTGTTATTAATATTATCCACAGCAACGTAATTACATCGCGATTGCCTTGAAGTATTAATAAACTAGTAAGCCAGCATGGTTTATATAATATAGACTATTGTGTCTGCGATTCAATAATGTCATTTCATAGTTATTCATCACAATATGTGACATAGAATTCGAGAAATGTTTGCGATTTCTTTTTAATTAAACGCATTTTAATGCGTTTTATTAAGTATTATCTAACGTCATTTTCAAGTCGTTAGTTATATATTTATGAAGTATGTTTTGTAGAATCAGGCAACGACAGTAATAATAAATATTAAAAAGAAAAATAGAATAATAGAACAAGAATCTGGTTATTATAAAAGTAAATAAGAAATGATTATTTGGAAGGAAATAATACAGTGAAGATTCGTAGATATGAAGATCAAAAAGGAAGATAAGAGATTTCAGGATATCTTTTATCTCCACACAAACGTTTGAATTGCTCATTAACCTGGAATTCATTGGCTAACTATTA
Organism: Brachyptera putata; assembly: GCA_907164805.1. Lineage (NCBI taxonomy): Eukaryota > Metazoa > Arthropoda > Insecta > Plecoptera > Taeniopterygidae > Brachyptera > Brachyptera putata. Next base: position 20,584,436 of record OU015472.1, on the reverse strand, counting down.
CATTTGTTAATTACAACAATTACACTATAAATTACATCGTTATTTAGGTAATTTCCTTCTTCTTCTCACGTGAAAACAAGTGTATAATATGAGTATTTTATTATGTATAGAGCGTTACACCGAGCGAGAGAAGTTTATAGGATAGGGGAGAGGGGAGCGGGGAGTAGATAAGATACTTCTTCAAAGTAATTTTATTTCGGGTGGTGAGGGGGAAGGGGGGGGGGTAATATGTGAAGAGAATGACGGATTGTAACGATAACGAGAGGCCTACTACAGAGAAGCAAGAGGAGGCAACGAGGTGAACATTTTAACTCTGAATTTTCTTTTCAAAGGTATATTATTTTACTAATACCATGTGAAACATGATGTGAACGAAGCCTGATGATGATAAGGTAGGATCGTTCGGACGGGGAATTATACATTCAATATTTGTATTGATATTCTGCGTCGATCATTCGTTGCCTTCTCACGTCACAAAACTTCACGAAACATTTATATATATATAGCCGCCCTCGGTAGCTCAGTAAGCTGAGGCACCGCTTCAGAAACTGAAGTCACCGTTGGGCGTGGGTTCGAGTCCCGCATAAGGCATGGGTTTTTGTAAACGTCCGTTCACTTGTCATCACTTCATATGTATACATAATCGTCTGCTCATTAAGCAAACATGCATCACATGGTAACCGAGTTCTCAAATTGGTAGAACGTACCTCTACCCCTCCACCTCCATCTGTACCATTACACACACATTAATATCATTGAAAGATACCCCTCTCGTTAGCTCAGAAGGAAAGAGCATATGTGTATCAAGCATGAGGTCCGGGATTCGTTTCCCCGACGAGGAGGTATTATTCAGTGATAATAAATAATACCCGTCCTATCAACATCACGTGCTGTACGTTTCAACAGAAAGCCATGTACTCATACATACATATATATATATATATATATATATATATATATATATATATATATATATATATATATATATATATATATATATATATATATATATATATATATATATGTGTGTGTGAGCACGGAGATTTTCGCGGCCAATGGTTGATGGTAAAAATGTTTCCACGGTGAGTTTGCTGCGATTAGAAAGCATGTGGGTCCTAAAAAGGACCGGTTGATGCGACGTTTCGCTGGAATTTCATCCAGCATCATCAGGCGACGGTGGTAAGTGGTCGAATGGCTGGGAGTGCTCTTCGACGGCTCGTTTTATACAAAAACGTCAAAAACCATCCGGCCAATCAGGAGCGTCCTCCCTCCAATCGGTGCGCTGGTTGGTGCGTGCGGTGTTTGCAGGCGCTGGATGAGGAAGAGACGACAGCCAGACAGGTACGGCTGGTGGTCAAGTCCGGTGGGATGACTTGTTTGGCTCTGCTCTTGGTGGTCGGGCCGCCGGATGGTAAACGGACGAGACGCGCCTGAAAGCGAGCGTGCAACCAGCAAGGATCGACAGGCGCCGAAAAGCCGTGAATACCAGCGTCGCGGCACCGGCGCCCAGAGCGACGCGCGCTCGCCTTGCGACTGCTACATCAGTACTTGCTGACTGAGACCCCTGCCCGACCAGACTTGTTTTTGCTTCCCAGCCTTTTCAGACTTGCTACCTTCCTCTCGTCATCCAGCGCCCGCGAAATACGCGCGAACCAACCAGGGCGACGTTTGAAGGAAGGACGCTCCTGTTTGACTGGATCGTGCTCTACCGCCCTCCTTTACCATCCGGCGGCCCGACCACCAAGAGCAGAGCCAAACAAGTCATCCCACCGGACTTGACCACCAGCCGTACCTGTCTGGCTGTCGTCTCTTCCTCATCCAGCGCCTGCAAACACCGCACGGACCAACCAGCGCACCGATTGGAGGGAGGACGCGCCTGATTGGCCGGCTGGTTTTGACGTTTTTGTATAAAAGGAGCCGTCGAAGAACGCTCCCAGCCATTCGACCACTTACCACCGTCGCCTGATGATGCTGGATGAAATTCCAGCGAAACGTCGCATCAACCGGTCCTTTTTAGGACCCAACATGCTTTCTAATCGCAGCAAACTTACCGTGGAAACATTTTTACCATATATATATTAAATATATATATATATATATATATATATATATATATATATATATATATATATATATATATATATATATATATATATATATATATATATATATATATATATATATATATATATATATATATATATATATATATATATATATATATATATATATTCATTTTCAATTATATTTAGGATATAATTAATTTAGGCTATATTTCGGATGTCACATTGTATTCAATCATATTATATATTTCCATTTCGTAGGTATCGTAGTAATCCAGTGATTTATAGTGTTTCTGTGTAAGAAGCATTTGAATGCTGAAAAGTTCCCCACAAAAACTGTCCATCTCGCTAGAACGACTTCTATGTGCACTTAACAGTCACAATATAATGTGAAAGCACTCGCAAGGACATGTAACGTTAATGCAAGCCACTTAATATGCAATCAATAAATCTGGCCAATAAGGAAATATCGAGTGAATCATCTTTGATCACCACATGTTCGTTCATTTAACAGGGCCAATGAATACGGCGCTCTGAAATTCACTTCTGCAGACATTCCTCTATACCTGTCAGCTGGAGAATGCTATTGGGATAAAATTCCATATGAATTATTTATATTATTTAATTATTTTATTTATTAATTTCATTTATTTAATTATTTATATAAATATATATATATATATATATATATATATATGTGATTGGATCGTATCCAAGAAGTTTAATTATCACATTATTCCTCATGCCTAGGTAAAGGCCGAAAAGAGTACACAAGGACCTGTGGTAAAGTGCAATCTTTACACCTTGGGTGAATCTAAGCCCTCTATAGGGCTAGCCCCAGGAAGTGTCGTCACTCTGAGAATAGCCATGACATAAAAGTAATTTGTGTGTGACAATTGGTGGACATCGTTGCTTCTGTCTTCCAACAATGAGTAACATCACTTGAAGGAAGCCCATTGGTGTAGCAAGTACCTGAATATCAATTCTGGTATCTAATTACAATTACTCTCACTTCAGTTGATTCTGAAAGTTTCCTACTGGTTGTTCAAATGCCCCAACAAGGTCACCTAGCTAAAGCAGTGTAACATAAACTTAATGATTCACTACCATTTAGTTATATGCTACACTTTTCAATAAAGAAACTGTCTAAACCAATTTGAATCACCAACTCTTGTACATAACAGTTACAACACCGAGGTGCACTTTACTTTACAGATCAAACTATAAATAATGTTAAAATGAAATACGTGTAACAACTTTCAAGACTGAATTATAATATATCAACATTCTCGTTAAGATTATAAGAACTGCATCTCATTCTGCCCACGTGCTTCTCCCGGCCTCCTAGAGCTATATCACCGTTCACTGCCCACTGGATGGTATCACTTTCACGGCCCACCTGAGCGATATGCACTGACCACGGCCTACAAGATAATTATAAGTATCGTGCGGATCCAGTGGGTCGTGGCACAACGATTTATATGAATCCTACACAATGTGAAATGATCGCTTTTATATTTTATTACCTTTCAAAACAATCTTTATTTCATTCAAAATGAATAATATACGCAGATGTAGCATTTCTGACGGATTTTTGACGATATAAGTGATTTCTAAGGATGGCAATTGAACCTTCAATCAACTTGCTTATGTGGTTTATTATCTCTTTTTTCTTTTCATACCACAGGAAATTTAATGTTTCCAGTTCTCATTATTAGAGAATATAGGAAAATTGTCAATTATCGCTAGCGGTAGTAACAGAAGTCACCGTTGGGCGTGGGTTCGAGTCCCGATAAAGGCATGGGTTTTTGTAAACGTCCTTTCATCTATCATCTCTTCATCGTTTCATTATCACCCGCTCATTCGTACCCCCGTGTAATCTAGCTGTTGGTGGGGTCGTTAGGCAACATAAAAAAAGGAAATTTGTGAATCTCAACATAAAAAAAGGAAATTTGTGAATCATGTCTAGAAGTCTACATTGGCGACAATTTTTGTTCTAAATATATTATACAAAATTCGCAGAACTCTCCATTTTGGCATTGGTTTTTTGGATTTATTATTTTAATAGCGGAGTTTTAATTCTCACAATACCTTGTAAAAATCAGTCCCAGCTGTTTTACCTGAATGTTCTGCTAGTGCCACTTTGTGCACCTCAAGCTTACAATTCGTTGCCGAGAGTATGTAATTAACCTATACGGTATTTGGCCGGCCGGAATCGACTGTTACGAACGGAAGTGATGCTCAGTCTACACGACTGTGCACTTATCACATTAAGCTTATGCACTTACGGGAAGGAACTATGGATGTGTTCATTTACTGACGTACGAAATCTCTTTCCTGAATTTGTTATCACAACTTCTAAACATATTGGTGGGCTCAAAAAGTATTCTCAATATATATACATATATGAACTTTTTTTTTTTTTTTTTTAATGTTTCTTAACGACCCCACCAACAGCTAGGTTATACGGGGGTACGAATGAGCGGATGATAATGAAACGATGAAGTGATGATAGGTGAAAGGACATTTACAAACACCCATGCCTCATGCGGTACTCGAACCCACGCCCAACGGTGACTTCAGTTACTACCACTAGCGATAATTGACTCAGCCACCGGGGCGGCACTATATATGAACTAAACCAATTGCCCATATTTATACAAAACATTAGGAATAGTATAAAACTATAAATTATTATTTATATTATGTCCTTTGGAGACGTAAGATCGCCCTTGTTGTTACCGTTTCGAATGATCCTATACTCCACTATATCGTTAATTAGCAAAAAACGACTCTCTGACAAAGTATCATTTTTTTTTAAACATATATTACCAAGTTAATATCATATGCTACACACATATAATATATTTTAATCTCATTAGAAATCTCTAATGATCTCATCAGATCATGTAATCATTAGATCATGTGATCATTAGATCATCATTAATCATTAGATCTCTCATTAGATCATCTAGTTAGAATTTTATTAGGATGAGATGGATTAGGATTAGTTTCTTATTTGCGTCTAGTTCTTGAAGAACTTAGAATTAAGACTTAATTAACACTAAATTATTTCATAATTATTTTCCAAGACTTCAACGAATTTTGTTGACGCCCAACTTATTTGGAATATAAATTCTTATTTCAGAGATCTCTTTAATCGTCATGTGATATCTAATTAAGAATATTAATTATTTATCTAATTGATTCTTTTCGGAATTCTTATCCATTCGTTTTGAAATATATTTTCTTCGTCCTATGGACATCTTTCGATCGATGTCACACATTGTTGTGATAAGTAAACAACAATGTCCTCCAAATTGTGTTCTCCAAACACAACTTCAGTATTTCGAAATCATTTATATTCAAGTAAACAGTTAGAGTAGGTGCATATATATTTATAATATATATATATATATATATATGTATATATTTTATATACCATTAGTAATTTTGTTAGTGTTTAAATTGATTTAGATCTCATAGCTTCATTCTTCAATTGTATTCCTAATCATTATCCATTATTTTATTTTATTATCTGTGTTTATATATTTTGTATCTTATTGTTCTCTCATTATTCTGTGTCACATCGGCAACCCGAGTATGGGCAGAGATCTTAATAAAGGTTATACACACATTGATCACCTCAACTTCTCTAGTTGCTATGGTAACCTGACAACCGATCTGGGTTGTTTACAGGTTCGTTTGAAGAACGGCAGAAAGCGAAGGTTCACTTTGGAGTCTAATTGCAGCTAATCTAGGATTGTTTGACTGTAAAGTGGTCGAGCCAATTAGAAGTTATGACATCGACATGTTACGTCACGCAGATAACGATGTAAAAACAGTCGTATAGGTGATGCCACCTTACCGGCGACACAAAAGACGTACAGAAAAAATGTCACTAAAAAAAAGTTTAATCGAATTTACTTCTGTTTGAACAAGTTCGTTTCTACCAACAAAGTGAAAACTTGGAATGAAACGATTTTTTTTTCATTGACAATAAAATAGAAACAATTAAGGTTATTTTATCACTGAGCAAGTTATGGGTAAATGCATACAAATTTTGATCGAAGCAAATAAAATCTTGATATCGCATTTTGATCAACGCATACAATAATTATTGTGAATAAATTAATAAATGGATGAAAATTCAAATTCAAATTCTGTAAGCTCGAATATCAGGCAATGTTCTTCATTGTCAATTTTTGGAAACGCAGTATAGGTACATATTGTGATGCAAGCGAGATATTTATATGAAATGTAAATGAAATCTGTACACCTTGGTTTTTGACCATATTTCAAAAAACGTGTATAACATGTCCGCCAGATTTTGTCTGTAAGACATTTCGATTTTTTGTGATGAATATGTTTCACATTCTTTTGTTAATCTAATGAGCATTTCCAATATTGCAATAGTAAATTTATCAATTTATCAGAATCAAATGATCAATTTATCCTAATCAAATGATCAATTTATCAGAATAATCAGAATCAATTTATCAGAATTTATCAACTTATACGATTTTGAAAAATTCAAAATATAGAAGACAAGTAGGCTACTGTCACAAAAATTTACAAGTGGATCGGTTGTAACATTCGACCTGTGGAGCACCCCTTCCCCCCTCCTCCCCCAAGAAAAAACAGAAACGTCGATTTTCCCAATGAGATTTATTATTATTAAATAATCTGTTCTTCTACTCTGTTATTGTCTTGGCATGTATCGTGTCCAATGTCAGACTGTATTGTTGGCCGCAGCAGAAATAAGAAGAACGCACAACAATAGACAAGATATGACCGAACGGATCACGGAGGCTGTGAGTGTGACGTAATGATTAATGAACGGCCACCTTTATGTACGAGTCGAGGATGTTGCTGCGTTATAACTCGTAGCCGTAAACACGACAACAACAATAACAACAACACTTGGCTAGGAGAATTAATAGGAGATAGAGAATAGATAAAGAAGCTGGTAGTAATAAAAATCTAATAACTCTTGAATGGATGTATATACTCCTTTTCACGTACGTGTTTCGTAATGTTATCCGGTGTGAGACAGGGTCGAGCCAGGCCGAAGATGTGGACAAGGAAAAGAAAGGCATTCACGAACCTACGACCCCTTATTTTCTAAACAAATACAATCTTGTCAACATTGAGGTGATAGGCCTCCTAGTTGGAGCAAGGGGCACCATCCCAACATTTTTTGTAGATTTTTGTACGAGATTCAACCTCAGTAGTAGGTTACTGTATACTGTAGGTACAGTATAATGTTACGCTCCTTGCTATAGACGGTTCAGTATCCATTTTTATAAATCATTTATATTCAAGTAAACAGTTAGAGTAGGTGCATACATATATATATATATATATATATCAAAATTATTTTCAAGATTAGACGCTTATTTGAAAATAATTTTAACATTACTTATGTCCGCGAAAATTTGAGAAATAATAATATATATATATATTATTATATATATATATATATATTATTATATATATATATATATTGTATATAGGCCTACCATTAGTAATTTTGTTAGTGTTTGAATTGATTTAGATTTAATTACTCCCTTACTATTTTTAATCATCATCCATTCTTTTATTTCATTATCTGTGTTTATATATTTTCTATCTTATTGTTCTTTCATTATTCTGTGTCACATCGGCAACCCGAGTATGGGCAGAGATCTTAATAAAGAAGATTTTACACACATAACAAAATTGAGTGACGATTTTGAATAACTGTGTTTGTTTTTGTGAATTCTGTTTTCTTGAATGAATATTCACATTTTCAATATAAAAACGGTAGATTAATGAATCGTTATTCAGATCTGCCCCATTGTGGTATGGTTTGTCAAGCGACTCAGTGAATGATAGGCCAACAATTGTAACACATTTAGAAGGGTTGAGATTTGAATATAATGTTGGATACAGACGGAATTAAAAGCTACGGAAATTAACAAAAATTGAACTAGAAAGTCAATTAATTGTGCAAATATGAAGCTTAACATGCAAAAAGCACATTCTAAAATAAACTTTTTCTGGTAAACATATTTTTGTATTTTGTTTGAATTTTATTCGTATTATTCTGAGGATAACAATGTAGTCACAAAATAACCTCGTCGGTGACGCGCCTCTGAACCCCAATATTAATTCACTCACACGTTCATTACCACTCATTCCATTCATTCATTCATTCATTCATACATAATTATATTCCATACCAATTTGTCTATATTTTAAAAAGAGCATAATTGCAAGTGAAGTGTGCCACCAAAATCTCTCCCACCCAATAAGGAAGGGAGATAAGAATGTCAACAATATAAACTCAAGTGTAATTTTTCCTCCTGAATAATTTAGGTCTTAGCATTTCCATTAAATTTTCTCGAACTTTGAATTTACTTCGATTTCTTTGATTTAATTTACTTTTCTTGAACTTGGATTTCAAATCTTCCTGTATGGGTATTTTTTCATGAGTATCGTAAAAATTACGGAATGGTTTCCCTCAGAAGTGGTGCAAAGGATAGTGGCTTTAAAACTCTACAGTGTCGAGTTCGATGAAGACACTTGTGACTGGAAATATTCAACATGATTAGTGTTTGCATGTTTTTTCATCTTATCATGTTGGCAATACCAGCTCCAACACCCGTGGCTGGCACTATAGTAGCTATGTAACACATGACTGTCAAGAAGTCTTAGCTAATAAAATTCTATGAATAATAACTCTTTTAACGAGACAAGAGGTTTTAAGATGGATGAGTGTGTAGTGGTGTTGGTCGAATGCCAGTAGAGGGTGCCACGGTCGATGACTCGCCCTCGAGCCTCATTTCAGCACAAGTCTTAGGACAGGTACAGTGACGTCACTGTAGCGGTGACACCTTGCTTGATGATCACAAGTGAGGATCATTATGAATAGGACTAGGACTTTAACACCTTTAAAACTGCCAAAAATGTAGGCAAATATAGTACCTTAAAAAGTGAAGAAAAATACATGTTTTTGCAGTCAGGGACGCATGAAACGTATTAATATTTTATTTTTGAGTACTACAAAGCGAAAGAAAAAAAGGTTATGTCTTGAACATCCTAGCCTTAATTATAAAACTCTGGAGTTTCTGTTTTAGACTGGATTTAGTTTCATGATCGGGGGGTTCGTTAGTCCACTTGGTTCATGCAGAAGTCATTGGTGAATCTTACGTACTTCTTAAAACAATAACTTACGATTTTTTTGTAATTGGGGTGTGATAAGATCGTTCTCCCAGCAGAACGATCCTACCTTTTCATCCTCAGCCTTAATGACTTTGTAGCAATTGGTACATGATGAGTAAATCTTGAAAAAGTAAAAAGTCGGTCGATTTTATATATTTTCTTCATATGTAAATCATTCTGTAACAAAAATCGTGATGATTCTATAGGTCGTCAAATATTGTTGAATCTCCTAAAATTCAAAGTTTTGTATTTCATCAGCAAATAATTATTTCCATGTAGGTTGACATTTGAGTATTGTTCAGGCTTCTAATTACCATTTAGACTATAATTATATAATCATACTTAAATTTTGCTCATCATTTAAGAAAACGTATTCGGAAACCTATTTTTAGAACAAGAACGAATATGCAAATTGAACTTCTCATTTAACTTCCAAATTCTATAACTTCCACATTCGAACATGACAACATACTACACGAGCTCTCTCTCTCTCTCTCTCTCTCTCTCTCTCTCTCTCTCTCTCTCTCTCTCTCCTTGATGACCCTCGCATGAGTCACCTCCTGGACCTATACACACAGATGTCCGTGTTACCATGTAGAACGGCTAGGGTCATTGTCTCTCCATCAACAGGTCTTCGGAGCACAGTGTTTGCATACCTCGAGGCCAGGACACATTCAAGGGACCAGTTGCTATCTACCAGTTATATATATATATATGTGTAGTTGTGTATATTTTCACAAGGTTTTATGTAAACTTTTAATAATCCATGTTTTCGGTTCCTCTTGTGTATTTATATTTATTTACGAAACTTTGGTGAGTTTTAAATAAATATAAATACACAAGAGGAACCAAAAACATGGATTATATATATATATATATATATATATATATATATATATACAATAATCATCATTATATACACACATCGCACATCACGTACATCAACCAGGAGCAGGTGGGCCAGTGGCTAGCACGCTGTACCATCGTTCAGAGATCGGGCTTTGATTCCCGTCGCGGTTTCCCTCCGTCGTTAAAGTGGATACTGGGATGGTATTAGAAGATTGCTTCCTTTCCATTGATCAAAACACCCAATAAAATGACTTTTATCTCTCGTTTCCGACATCGCATTCATCATTCACTGACGCCAATGAATCTTAATCATCATTACGGGGCAAGCAGTGGTTAATTAAGCCACGTAAGCCCGGCTTATCCGCCTTTTTAGGGGGTAAGCCGGGCTTACTCACCTATGTCCAGTTCTGGTGTAATGTAAGATCCATCTTTATCAAAGTGAAAATAGTTTCAAAACTTATCCAAGATCCAACACTCAATTTCTATGATACTGATAAACATTCTCAGTGCTGGCCTTTGTATCTGAGCAGAACAAAACTCCAAAACCGCATAAATAGTACTCACGGTACATGACGCACACACAAGAGCGACTTTACTATAGAATGGTTCTACAACGCGCGTAAAATACTCCAAGTCTAACCCTCAATCAATTTTTTCCGCCCTGGACCCCCTGAGCTGCCTCCCCCAGGCCCCTTATTGTAAACGATCGTTTTAAATACGGAGAAGCGCGCCAAAATAAAATAGACCATTGTTACGGAGGGCTTACTCACTTTTTTCTTGACAATTCAACTACTGGGTGCAAGAATCATCAGACGAGCTTTAGCGAGGATTCAATTTGACATACTGAAAAAAATTGGTGTTCGTTTTTTTTTTTTTTTTTTTTTTTTTTTTTCTCATGTTTTTTGTCGGTTCTCCACAGGTCAAACGACTACAGCTATCAACTCCAACCTATTTTTCAATGTGGTTCCTCATCTAACTTAGATCTGTATAGTTTTGTGGCATTATCGAGGAGTAACTTTTTTTCTTATGAAGTTAAGAAATTTCAAAAATTCCCATTAGAATAACATGGCGAAAAAAAAAAGAAAATATTTTTATTTTCCCAAAAAAATGAAATTTTGCGTGAAGTTGAATTACATTCTGATACACATTTCTAAAACAAAATTCAGCTTGATCGGGTCAGCCAATTTGAAGAAAAAACATAAAATGTACTAAATTGGTACCACTCGAAGCAGTTTTTACCCATTTTTACCAATACTATTACTATCCGCTCGTCTTACAACGCATATATGGCGTTTTCCTAGTTCTTGACAATTTAACTACCGGGTGCAAGAATCATATTGATTCAATGAAATCCAATGTTTTGTGAATACGATCAATCATACAGCACGGACGTGTGATTGATTGCAATCTGATTGGTGTAATCGACACGTACGCCTAGCTGCTGATTGGTCCATGCGACACGTACGAATAGCGAGGTAACAGGAGTATTGTCAAGGAGCTGTCAACGATCAATCAATATTACGGCAATCAGTCGCCTGCATCGACCTCTGTATTCACTTTCAATCACTTGCCGTTAACACGCTCACAAGGCCGTGTTTAGATCATGGAGCCTAATAATGATACACTGGGGGCCCATATTAGCAATAATAAAAATGTGTTAATTAAGCTAATTGATCAATTGCAGTACAAAAATAACATTGGTAACCAAGGGTAATAACAAGTTAATCCACTAATTATCGCTTAATCAACAAATTTATTATTCGTAATACCGGGCCTGAATTTTTTATATATATATATATATATATATATATATTGGGTTTAAAAACGCACTGTTATGACAGCGCAGATCTAATGGCGTTGGATGGATGATTAATGAGATGATGGGATGATGAGATGAAGGTTCTTGGGTAATGGGAAGGAAGCGGTCATGGCCGACTTATTTACATTACATTGTGGGAACCATCCCGGCATAAGCCTAGTGCCTAGACTACAGAGGGAAACCATGAAAAACCCCTGTAAAGATGGTCGGCGGCGGGGATCGAACTGGGTCCGAAATTTTCCTCGCCTCCCGGATCACATGAAGCGTGCGTGTTAACCACTGCGCTGCATGTGCCGGTGGATTTCGTGTTATTTTTCATTTATTCATTTATAAAGACTTTTATCTTCTGCGGAAAATTACAAATAAAAATATACAAATATAAATACAAATATAAATACAAATATTAAACAAATATATACAAATATTACAAATATAATTAAAATACATGGGTCACATGCAGCTCAGTCCTGGTGTTGAAGTTAATTGGTTTTGAATATTTAAAATGGGGTAGTGAGATCGCCCTTGTGGTGCCCCGTCCAAACGATCCTATCTTTCATCCTCAGCCTTAATTGGGGAGCAATGATTTCGTATCAAGTTTCGATGTTATTTTTATATATATATATATATATATATATATGTATATGTATATATATATATATATATATATATATATATATATATATATTGGGTTTAACGACGCAATCTTATGATAACTAATATCTATTGGCGTCGGTGAATGATATGTGAAATGTTGGGATGATGGGATGAAAGGTTATTTGATTCTGTGTTTTTATATAGTTGAAGGAGTGGCCATGGCAAGAATCGAACCCCGGCCTCCTGAATGACGGTTCAGTGTGCTAGCCACTCGACCACTCGTCTCAGTTATTGGTGATCTGATATTGTTGAATATTTGAAAACCTTTGAGAACGTTTATGAGTTATGTAATCATTTTATCGATTGAATATTTTTTCATCATTTCGTGTGGGGTGGTAAGATCACCCTTGTGGTGCCACGTCCGAACGATCCTACATTGTTATCCTTAGCCTTATTAGGGAAACAATTGGGGTATGATCAATATGTGGTATTTGTGGGTATATGAATGAGCAGTGATATATGAATGACGTTTACAAAAGCTCGTGCCCTTTGCGGGACTCAAACCCACGCCCAACTTGACTTTTGTTGCCAAAACCGTGCTTAGGTACAGACCCAGACTGGAAGTAATAGAATGTTTGCTTGGAAAATAATTCTTCGACCATAAATTGAAATAATTCTTCGCTATTCTAACTTTAAAATTCTTGTTTATTATTCCAATCTATTCTTTCATAATAATTTTTCACTTGTATTCTATTGGTTATATTCGCAAAAGAGAATGTTTCTACGAAGGAGTATGATTTCTTTTATCTTTAACTTATTTTTCACGCAATAATTTGTTTTTGGTGGAGGTGCCGGGTTTAGTGAAATCCTACTCTCACTCCTGTTATACATACTTGTATCGATTTCAACATATTAATCACATTATTAAAATACATTCGAGTAAAACATGAAATTAATTTGATTTGAAATGAATATAATTTATGGAATTAAAATGTTATTGGATCAATTTAAATGAATCAGTATATTTATACAACAGTATAGTCTGCAATTTACGATGTGTCTGTTGATTCTGTATCTTGCACGGTTCAAGTTCCATGACAATTCATGTCTGTGATCCCACCCTGGCGGGAACAATTCGCCCTAAAGGGACTGGGGACGCCTTAATTGCCAGCGAAACGGGAACCAATAACCTTCTGTCACCGAACTGCGTTACATGTAGGAACAACACGGCTCGGCATGGAGAGAGAGAGCAATGCTTCAGTAAGAATGTAGACAAGCTGGCCCGTTAAGAGCGCACCGGACGTGAGGGATTTAAACAAACAGCAGTATTTTGGTGATCAATTTACAATAATTAAATATTTGTATTTCGTATGAATTGTAATCACAACTGGGCCTATACACTCATGTGTAGGCCTACATTTGAATATAAAACGACGATTATTAAATACTAATACTAATAATAGAAATAGTCTAGGTCGTAGGTTATTATTATTATTATAAAAAATCGCGACCTCTCCCGGGACGTGAAGCCGGATCTCCAAATTGCCGGTCAGATGAGCTACCCATTCAGCCAGAGAGGAGAGTCTCCTTGTACAGTAACAATTTTTCATATCTTTCGTACAGTCACAAATTTATAGAGTCACAATTCACAAATTTCACTCGAGGATTGTACCACAAATTGAAAAGAAATTGTACTGTTTGAACGACATCTTTCAGCTAACCCAGAAATCTCTCTCTCTCTCTCTCTCTCTCTCTCTCTATATATATATATATATATATATATATATATATATATATATATATATATATATATATATATATATATATATATATATATATATATATATATATATATATATATATATGTATATATATATATATATATATATATATATATATATGTGTGTGTGTGTGTGTTATTAGGAGATCTGTATATCTCCCGTATTAGAATTTTGATATCGCATACCGACCAAAAGTTCTCACCGGAAACTGATATTTCACCAAATCGACTGCCATGCCCTCTTAGTGACTAGTGAGCACATGCAGAGAGTGGTTGGCAGCAACAGGTTTGTCAAGTGTTTCTGGAGGTGAATCGTGACGTAGGGCTGGGTCGAAACCGGGCCGTGACGGTGGGCTGGGTCGAAACCGGGCCGTGGAGATTAATTAAAATGACGTCGGCTTGAAGGAAGTGGTTCATGATATTAATTGTTGTTAGAATTACGTCGTGCCAACCTTCTGGATATGTTTTTGATGTTATCACTGCTACTCATATGGACCATGCCCATGTTCGTAGTTGAGGTCATTTCTGACGAAGTCGAATAGTGTTACCTTATACATGTGTGAATAAGACCTGGAAGAATCTGCTTTTGTTACATGTTATATATTGTAGTCGAAGTTGGCATAAATCCCAATAACTTTTTGTGACATATTGTAGCAGTTTTATAGATTACCTTCAGTAATGTCAAGTTGCTGTTTTTAACGAACTTGAAACAGTAAAGCAGATAAACTAGCTGACAAACTATAGCTGATAAACTAGCTTTCCTTTTAAGCAGATTGACTAGATTTTAAGCAGATAAAGCAGTCAAGTTTTCGATCAACTTGGATAACAATGTTGAATTTGATATCCAATTGATATCCAAGATCAATAACTTCAAATATATATTATTCAAATCCTACGTTTCCCACCCTGTCTACCTTAATTGGGGAACAATGATAGTGCATCCAGTTTCTGTGTCGAAAAAATCAATATATGAATGATTCCCTCTTGTTCCAGGTGATATCGACGACTGCCTGATCCAGCCTCTCCCTCAGGGTCAGTTCACTCCTCTTCCCGAGGCGCTCTGCTGGGTCATCCTGGACCTGACCTCTTCAGGAGAGCCGGCCGTCCTGGAGAAGATTCGCACAACGCTCGGGGCGACGTTCCCCTCCATTCAGAAACCGTCGACCGAAGTCGTCTACGACGCGCTCGCCAAACTCTCTGCCGACAGGAAGGTAAGGAGCTCGGCTATTCGTCGGACCGGAAGTAGGGTTTAAATTAGTTTTAGTGTAGTATTAATTGATTGAAAAATACTCTGGGAAGATCGCCCTTGTGGTGCCTCGTTCAAATGATCCTTAGCAGTTATAGGGAAAGAATGACTTTGTGTCAAGTTTTTAACGTTGATGATAAATAATAGTTCAGGATGTTTGTTTGGTTAGGTTAGTTACTTTGGGTTAGTCCAAGATAGGATAAATTCAATAAATTAGTTAGATTGGGTTAGTTAGGTTAGTTCGAACGGGGCACCTGGAGGGCGATCTTTTCACCCCGTAAGAAATAATTTATGTTATTTCAATTAATTTGTGTGAACTTTTCATTTGTAACCATGAACTATACGCACATTTGAACTTCACTACGCGATTATGACCAGTCAAATCAACAATAAATAGTTTCCAAAAATAATACGAAAGATGATTGGTTCTTCAAATGTGCACGCAATAAAAATCATGGGGTGGTAAGATCGCCCTTGTGGTCCTACCTTGTCATCCTTAACCTCAAGTGGGGATTAATTGCATCCATTTCTTGTTTTTTTCTTGAAATCATCCAGGAAATAATAGACCACCACCCCCCCCCCCCTACCTCTTCCAGGTGTACCAGACGTCTCAGGGGTACTTCGTCGTGACGCCCGAGCGGCGTCGCCGTGACTCTAGCCGCGACCAGCGCCGTCACAGCCGCGCAGGTCACGCGGTCCAGGAGATAACCAATGGCGGCGCGTCTGAGTCGAGGCAGTTACTCATGTCGCCGGACGAGGCGCTGACGCTCGTGCACGGCGAGATGTCGACCACCAGGGACGGTGACGTCACACACCAGTCGGTGCAGACCAACCTGGCTGACGTCATATGCGGTGGTGAGTGCATGACGTCATTACGTAGATTTAGTGGACGATGAGGTCGGGGGCGCTGAAGAGCGTATACCGGATTTTTTTTAATGCTGCTCAACGACCCCACCAACAGCTAGGTTATACGGGGGTACGAATGAGCGGGTGATAATTCAACGATGAAGTGATGATTGGTGAAAGGACGTTCACAAAAACCCATGCCTCATGCGGGACTCGAACCCACGCCCAACGGTGACTTCAGTCTCTGAAGCGTGCCTCAGCTGACTGAGCTACCGAGGGCGGCAATATACCGGAATAAAGTCGACTCGGTCGTGTGACATGGGCTTCGGCGTTCTTTTCAATGGAATGTGGTTAGGGCTCAGGTAAGGTTGGCCACCCAAACCCATGTCACACAACCGAGTCGACTTTATTCCAGTATACGCTCTTCACGTGCCCCGATGAAGTCTGCAATGAGATTTAATCTCGTAATGGTTCGACTGATTCATTTTTGTTCATTATTCGTGTATGTCTGTCTTTTTCTAGCAAATATGCTGTTGCCATTACGGTGGGGTTAAGAGCTATAGTATAATATAGACAAAATGAATGTGCATGTGGTAACATTGTAAAAGTAAGGGTAGGATTATCTACCAATCATCTAGCCGGACAAAAGGATGACAATCAGCACGCGCCAATACCTGGACTGAACCTCCCGAAACAATTATTCAGTGTTTTTCAATAAAGTCAAGACGTTAGAAAAATTATAACTTAACAAACTATGATTGTATAAAATTAATAATTCTTCTTTACATTTCCTTGAAAATACAGCACGCATGTAGGCCTATACATTGAAAAACAAGGTAATTCAAGATTTTCTGGTTTTCAATCTCAAAAAATAGGGAACGATTTTCCTATACATCATTGCATTTTATCTTTAAATCTTTAAAAGGGTACTTTTGTGATACTTTTATTAATGCAACCAGTAGTAGTGCATGAGCTCCGAAAACTTGTGTTAATATTTTTTCTCGAGGTTATGTTTAATATTTCAGGGACTTTGATGTATTATTTCTTGAAAAATTTCAACAACTTAACAGACTGAATACCGTGCTACATATTCTTTCTGCACAACTTATTAAATTCAGATCTTTACATTTTACGATTTCTTAAATACTTAAAAACTTGATTACCGGTACCTCAACTTTTACTAATGATACAATTCATTTCAAATAATCAAAAACCATTCATAACAGTCTCGTTACCTAGCAACAGTGCATGATTTACGATCCAGCTTCATTCAGCTCGACTGAGTAAACCAAATAGAGAACAACAGTAGCCCACAGTAATTAATAACGTGTAAAACAGAGAAAGTAGATTATTTCCTCCATCAACATCTCGAAACATCCAATCGGTAATACCTAATTAATACAAGAGACATCCGATCGGAACCATCAACAATATAGCTTCCTCTTTGAACACCTCGAAACATCTGATCGGTATACCTATTACATAGAAGAGACGGTCGGTCGGAACCGTCAACAATATATGTTCACGCATCACTATATCTAGTGACGTCATGCTAATTGATTGAAGTTCGTTTTCGTGAGACTGAAAGTCCGATTGTTCCAGTGTTTTGTTTTGTTGCGCAAGTTTCAGTTGTCAGCGATATTGTGGCCGGGTTAAGAGAGTTATCTGAGATAACCGCATGTTAACTTCGTTCATCACACGCCTGGGTAACGGTTTACGAGTCCATGGGAGTCGATTTAGTGAAATATCAGTTTGTTGGTAATAGCTTTCGAATGGTATGAGATATCAAAAGTATAATACATGGGAAACACAGAGATTTTTAATACCACCTTCACATGCAGCGCAGTGGTTAACGCGCTCGCTTTACGTGATCCGGGAGACGAGGGGATGTTCGAACCCAGTTCGATCCCCTCCGCCAACCATCTTTACAGGGGTTTTTCATGGTTTCCCTCTGTAGTCTAGGCTAATGCCGGGATGGTTTCTACAGTATTTCGGCCATGACCGCTTCCTTCCCATTAGGCCTACCCAAGAACCATCATCCCATCATCTCATTAATCATCCATCCGACGCCATTAGATCTGCGCTATCATAACAGTGCGTCGTTAAACCCTATATGCAAAATAAAGTCCATGGAAATCGATTTAGTGAAATATCAGTATGTTGGTAATAGCTTTCGAATGGTGTGAGATATCAAAATTATAATACGAAGAAAACACAGAGATGTTTAATACCTTCAAAACGGTAGTTATAACCATTTACCTCATACCGCATAATTATCACGCGTATAGGCCTACAGATTTTTAAAAAATAGCCGTATACGCTTGGCAGTTCTACGACATGAGTTATATAGTTCAATCTACTACCGTCTTGGAGGTATTAAAAATAGCTGTGTTTCCTTCGTATTCGAATTTTGATATCTCATTCCGTTCGAAAGTTATTACCAAACATTTACTGATATTTCAGCAACTCCCATGCACTCTTAAGACGTCCCCGGTCTCGATGGGGCAAAAAGTTTCTGCCAGGGGGACTTCACAGATATATATATATGATCATAAATCTTGCACCTTCAAAATACAAAAATTAACAAATACACCATAAGATGCAGAAAATATTTGTAGAAAATGCTAATGAGTCAAATTTTATAATAACGCAGGTGGAAAGATCACTTGTAGGAAACAGTAACACTCGGTATTTATGCCGTCGATTTGTACCTCACAGCGTAGCGTTACATACAAATAAGCAAAACTGAAATATCCAACAGTTCACCCGCATGTCTCTTAGCTCTGTGGAGAGAATATGCATTGGGAATTAGTATATATACAGGCCATGGATCACTTCAAAGGTTTAAAAACTGCGGCTGTCTGTTGGTATATGGACCTTGGTTTCCAAACAATTAAACCAGTGCCTTCTTCATATCCATCACAGATTTTAAACGTTTTAATTTATTGGTGACACTTGTTGCTCACATTTAATAGTTTCTTAATTGCTTTTCTTAATTGCTTTTATTGATGTGTAAAAAAGTACATTAAAAATGAGTTTTCTTCGTTGTTTCACATCCGATTGTTCCATAAGTCGCTTAAAATGTGTATGATAGTTCTTCCCACACTCAGTATAAATTTGAGAGCTTTTGAAAAAAATAAAATTCCAAGTATTTCTCCCCTGGCCTATTCTTATGGGGAATTTCCATACTTTCCGATTTTTTTCCGGAAAATCCGTTTGACCGATTTTTCTGAAAAACAATCCCAACCTATTCTGGTATAACACCAATTTGTAAAAAAAGTTTCGAGTTGATTGAAACTTTTTCCTGACCTGTATGCCGCGTACAAATAATAATAATATAATAATAATAATAATAATAATAATAATAATAATAATAATAATAATAATAATAATAATAATAATAATAATAATAATAATAATAATATATTTTTATTCCATATTAATTGTAATCACACTCATGTGTACATTTGAATATAAAATTACGGGTATTGAAAAAAGTCGAGTTATCATTTTTTTTTTTTTAATAACATCGAAACTTGATACAAAATCATTGTTCCCCAATTAAGGCTATGGATGGAAAAAACGTTTTCTATTTCAACAACATTTGATCCATGACTATATTGTAACGACTCAACGAGACTGTAACGAGAATTTGTAACGGAATTAATCTAATTTATAAGATGAGGCATATGTTGTTTTAGGTTATTTGATTGGTTATTTCAACTCAGTGACTATTATAAATAACATATAGTCAATAATGTTGGAATAGAAAAAAAAATTAAAAAACAATCTTGTCAAAGTCATGAGTTTCTGTACATTTTTTGTCCACATCTGATCACCATTCATTTCGTATTATTTGTACAACACAGTAATGATCACACCTGCAAGTAGAAGCTCTTCGCTCATGTTATAAAGTGAACGTGAAATGAAGAAACTTTCAACGCTTTCCTTGAATATTACTCTTGAAGTGGACTGTTCTTTAAAAATAGTTGGTAAATCATTAAAAAGGTAAATTAGAAAGAGTTGCGTATCCATAGAGCCAAAGGTATATATCACACATTTTCCTAGATCTAGGATCTATTGGCGTCGGATGAATTATTAATGAGATGATAGGACGAAGATGGAGGTTTCTTATGGGTAATGGGAAGGATACTTGGAAAGAACATGTTATATAAACTAGGAAAACGCCATATATGCGTTGTAAGACGAGCGGATAGTAATAGTATTGGTAGTAATGGTTAAGAACTGCTTCGAGTGGTACCAATTTAGTACATTTTATGTTTTTTCTTCAAAATGGCTCACCCGATCAAGTTGAAAATTTTTAGAAATGTGTACCAAAGTGTAATTCAACTTCACGCGAAATTTCATTTTTTTGAAAAATGAAAATATTGGGATAATAAATAATGAGAATTTTTGAAATTTCTTAACTTCATAAAAAAAAAGTTACTCCCCGATAATGCCACAAAACTATCATACAGATCTAAGTTAGATG
Source organism: Brachyptera putata (assembly GCA_907164805.1). NCBI lineage: Eukaryota > Metazoa > Arthropoda > Insecta > Plecoptera > Taeniopterygidae > Brachyptera > Brachyptera putata. Next base: position 20,563,541 of record OU015472.1, on the reverse strand, counting down.
AGGAACCATATTGAAAAAAAGTTTGAGGTTGATAGATGTAGCCGTTTGACCTGTAGAGAACCGACTAGAAAACATGAAAAAAAAAAAAAAAAAAAAAAAAAAAGAACACCAATTTTTTTCAGTATGTCAAATTGAATCCTCGCTAAAGCTCGTCTAATGATATTTGTGAATTAATTTCAAATATTTCTCAAAAAAATGGATGAATTCATTTCAAACTAGTCCAGGTCGAAGGGGAGGGAGCAAAAAAAAAGATTCATAACATCATTTACACTCCATTTATCCATTCTAAATCTAAACACATAATTCACATCGATTTCAAAACGTTCATTTCACGTTCCATTCTCTAAAATCAATTCCATTACATTCTCCCTTGAAATGTCAACATCCATTACCACACCACTAATCTGTTTCTTACCGCGCGGAGCAAAGTTCAACCAAGCTGATCTCATTCACTTCGCTCCAGCAACAATAAGAGCTGTTACGTAACCATTGATCGGTAGTTCACGCAACGGCACGGCCAGGCACGTGCTTGAAACGCAGACTGCATTCCTTAAGGGGAACCCACCCACAAAAATGTATCAAATAGTTTATTATTTAGTGATGTATCAAGGTTGAAATAGTATATTGAGAATTTGAAATTTAAAAAAAGTTGAAAAATCAGAGAAAATTTTGGAAAAACTAGTTGAAAAATACGTTAATCCGTAACATACACGAAAACCATCAGATAGTTAACATCTAGAGGAAAATTGATACTTTGGTAAGGTAAACCTTCCTCTACCAGCTAAGATATTTTTCTTCAGCATACCTGAAGCCGTTCTGATACAAATAAATAGTTTCTGTTGCCTCGATTTACGGAAAAAAATTGCGTGACGTTCCCTGGTCTTGTGTGCCAAACGCATGTGGTTGAACTGTTTAATTTTAGCTTAGCTCAAAGCCAGTTCTATTACGAACACATCGATACCACACACGGTGAAATACCTCAAGAAGTAATCAAATGGTGTATGTAACGCGACATGCATGTTTTGTGACCATTTTCAGTATCAACTAAAGCATAAACAATCGTAGTGGCTTTCCGGATGAACGTATTGTTGTGAAACTGCTGCACACCATTCAGAGAAGTACCTTCTGGAATATGGCCGATCCATAATCAACATTTACAATATTTTCAAAAATAATCACCCTGGTGGGAACTTTTTCCCTCTGGCGACTGGGGACGCCTTAAGACAACATTTCTCCGGTGTTTCATTGTTATTGTTGTGGAACTAGGAGACCGTGAAAGAAGTGTGCAGTGAACAGTTGGGTGCTCATCAGTGTCTGTTGATGATGTAATCTAGGAAGAGATTGGAGATTTTCAGTTTCGATAGAGATGGCTGTGGATTATTGGATGAGTGATGGCAAGGACTTTCATCTTGCTCTTACTCTGTTTTGTTGTTTGAACACTGCACAGGTCGCACGGTTTGATTGATCAACGTAAAACTTTTTCTGGACACGGAGACTTGTCCAAATTGGAACTGTAGAGCTTTTGGACCACTTTTGAGAAATACCAATACAAATTTCTCGCAAAATTAGGCTGAGCAGAAAAATTTGAGAATAAAATCCCTCCAAAAAAATACGAAGCTCTGAACACATTAATCCAGAGATCTTGAACTCTTGAACCTTGTGTTGATTCAATTCAGATGTTTAAAGAAAATGTTTGGATTAATGAGAAACAATATATAGTGGTGCTAGAAGTTGGTAGCCAATTTCAATCATAAAACGAAAAAATGAAGTATAGTGACATCGATATTGCATGTATATTGAAACGATCATTTATTTTAGTTCATTACCATGTTTGAATAGTGTGTTACAAAATGAGCCAAATTATTATTACGCATCTGATCGAAAGCGTTTATCAGACTGAACAGTCCTGAAGTAAAACTAGATAGTTTTCTTCGAGTGAATATCCTTGAATGTATTGTAGACCAATCGCTGGGATGATTAGTAATACACTCTTTTTACCCTTCATCTACATATGAACACACTGGCACATGTAGCTAAGTTGCTAACGCGCTCGCTTCATATGATCCGAGAGCTGAGGGGAACCTGGTTCGATCTTCACATGGGATTTTCGTGGTTTCCTTCTGTAATCTAGACGGATGCCCAGATTTTGTTTGTATTATTACGACAACCATCATTTAAATCTTCACACCACCGAGAACACTAGCTGTGTGTAACTATTGTCTCAAAGTGTGTAACAAAACCTATTCTATATAGGCCTATATATATATATATCTTCATTGAATAAAAGTCTGTCTTATACACACAAGATTGTTTAAAAAACACAGAATTTAAATCAATTAATTAAAATATCAAAAAAACATAATATTTGAAAGAGTAATGAAATAACAATTGGATGAGTAACAAAACATAAGTTAATTAAATCTAGAAATAATTATAATAAAAAATGGAAAAATAATAATGATAACTTGAAAAAAAGAAAGAAGTGAATAAATACGGCTAACAAAAATGAAAAATTTGAATGAATACGGCTAACAATATTTATATATAGTCTATATATATATAGTATATAGTTTATATATTTATATATAGTTATATATATATATATATATATATATATATATATATATATATATTTTCTATATATAGACCACGACCACTTCCTTCCCACTATCATTCCCATACCTGAGAAACCTTCATCTCATCATCTCATTAATCATTTATCCGACGCCAATCGATGTTCATAGTTATCATTACATTGCGTGATGAACCCAATATTAATAAATAAAACAAACATGAAAGATACGACGCAACATTGATCAGGCTAGATCATAAAACTCGCACTAAAACTGTCATAAGTTCGTCACGTGATCCTCCCAGCCAATCAGAACAATCGTGATTCGTGTGTCTATTTTCCAGGAAAAAAACAATTCTCTTCTTGTATTCACTAGAGATGAAGTCGCGGACCACCCGGGCGTTAGTGTTGAGAGCTAGGGGAGACTGCCAATCGGAACATGGATAAAAGTATAATTGAGTTTTTAGAAGTAGTTATTTTATTTTTGCTGCGCTTCGTTCAACAATGGTCCACCCTATACGATCTTTAATTATCTTCTTTAATATCGTATTTATATCTTGGAAGATGAGATAATAATAATTTTTGTTGGACTGGTTCTGATGGTTCCGATCGACCGTCTCTGTGTGTATTAACATTATCTGGTGGGTGTTTCGATCCCCTAACATTGGAAAAGTAAAGGAAACCGCTTGTAAAATGGTGTAATTTCCGGTGATGTTAAAACAGCTGTGTTAATGATAGTGAAAACAATGAGATGAGAGGTGCTGATAATTGGATGAGTGTAAGTGAAAGACTTCATCATCGGCTCTTTCTCTGTTTTTTGTTTGTTTATTTGTTTACTATGCGAGCTGGACGTTTGCAAGGCGAAACCGATACGCATGAAACAAAATTGGTTTATTTATTTTATACTCAAAACTATTAAAGCAAGAACTTTACTTTTTGTTTTTTCGAAGAGATAGATGTGAAGAAATTGACGGTTGAAATTTTGGAAAATACCCATCAAAATATTATATCAAAAAGAGATGATAATGTCTTTATTCGAAAATTATTAATTGTGTATATGTTGACAATGATTTGACAAGATTTATGAAAACGAGTAATTAGTTACCAAGGTGTGTAGATTTCTATTACATTTCACTTCCTCATCTTGAATGGGTCGTCACATCGCTACCCTTATGGCAGTTAGCTGTGAGTGAACGAAATGGAAAATATTTTTGAAATACCCTTATCATGCTGAGTAAATATTCTACTATTAAATTTGCGAGAATATTGCAGAATGCCTTTAAAATGGAATTAAACGTCATCAAAATCTAAACTCAATGAATGTGTTTTTTTTTTTAATAACATCGAAACTTGATACTATGTAAATGATAAATGATTATATGTAAAATCAAAGCCTGTAAAATCTTTCGAAACATTATTTTAAATGTTTGTCATGTTTGTGGGCACCCACAACAGAGCGTAAATAGATAGCAAAAGAGCTTACAAACTGTGGTAGAGTCCATGGGAGTCGATTTAGCGAAATAACAGGTTTTTGGTGTTAACTTTGAATGATTCAAGATATCAAAAATTCAATTCGGGGGTACACAGATATTTTTAGATGAGCGTAGCGAAGATTTTCATTCCATATTTTTTTTTTTTTTTTTTGTGTAATTTTGTACGCGGCATACAGGTCAGGAAAAAGTTTCAATCAACTCGAAACTTTTTTTTACAAATTGGTGTTATACTAGAATAGGTTGGGATTGTTTTTCAGAAAAATCGGTCGAACGGTTTTTCCGGAAAAAAATTGGAAAGTATGGAAATTCCCCATAAGAATAGGCCAGGGGAGAAATACTTGGAATTTTTTTTATTTCAAAAGCTCTCAAATTTATACTGAATGTGGGAAGAACTATCATACACATTTTAAACGACTTATGGAACAATCGGATGTGAAATAAGGAAGAAAACGCATTTTCAATGTACATTTTCACACATCAATAAAAGCAATTAAGAAAGCAATTAAATGTGAGCTACAAGTGTCACCAATAAATTAAAACGTTTAAAATCTGTGATGGATATGAAGAAGGCACTGGTTTAATTGTTTGGAAACCAAGGTCCATATACCAACAGACAGCCGCGGTTTTTAAACCTTTGAAGTGATCCATGGCCTGTATATACATTGAGCTGACAAAATGTTCTTAATTCTACATTTCCATACTTCTAAGCTCATCTCACAACGCACATTCTGCGTTTTCCTAGTTATAATCTTTGATGTGGTATTTTAGTGATTTTGTAAATGTTTCAGCTTAAAAATAAAGTCTCTATCATATTATTACTATTTTAAGCAAAACCCAATTGAATTTATATTGAATACTTTCACAAGCATACATCTGAAAAAAAATTTTTTAGCTGTATGCCTGTGACGTTGTGAAAATCCAAGATTATTATTTTCAATTTCACATCATTTTGACTGAATTAATATTATCTGTGCGTCTCCCATATTGAAATTTTGATATCTCACCTTTTAAAAACCATCGCAAAAAAACTGATATTTCTCTAAATAGGCCCCCACGTAGGGCCTACTATCAATTTAATAAAAATAATAATACTGATTCGATTTCTCGCGCCGATCCGAGCAGAAAAGACAAGTAGAAATAGCAACAGGTTAGTGATTTCAACGCACGAGTTCACAAATGCGTCCTTACAGCCTCATTCACACTTCTCTCACTGCTGCAAATAACACTTTTACATCGACAGTTAACAGTTTGTTAGTTGTTAGTTAGTACCCGTCTTCGGTCACCTGAAACTGACTTCACGTTGGGCGTGGGTTCAATTCCCGCACTTCAGCCATGGTATTTTGTAATCTTCCTTTCACTCATCATTTATTTGTATGTTTATTATTTAATATTTTTCAAATGAACACACACCATTTTTTTTCCGTTTTTTAATAACATCTAAACTTGATACAGAATCATTGTTACCCAATCAAGGCTAAGGATGAAAGATGAGATCGTTTGAACGGGGCACCACAAGGGGATCTTAACATTCCAAAGTATAATTGAAATATGGTATCTCATTTAACAAACAAATCAAATCTTGAATGAGGTAGTAATTTCAGGGCTAGAAAACAATTCAAACATTCACAAATCACAGTGGGGAGAAAAAAATCTGAGTCTTCTTATTATCTGGATCTTCTTCTTGAAATCTTCTTTGATCTCTCTTTTTCTTTGTTACATAATACATAAATATAATATAAATTCATGAATCTACAGCTCAAATACTCATGCTAGTAAAAAGCTAATCTTAAAACCTTGGTTTAATTAAAGTGTGCTTTGGTTGTTTTATGATGGCACCATGGTCACATGGATCAACCAAACGTTTTGATTTACTGCCATCTAGATATTTGATGCGCCTTGCAACAGGTCAAATCATGGTTTTAGTGACAGGCTGGCCTTGAAGAGGAGACTCGTTAGGAGATTGTTGAATTAATACAAAAAAAAGGGGTAAGAAATTGTTGAATGGCAGGTTGTAAGGAGTGCTAAAACGTTCCGCCCTAAAAACATTTTACATCCAGTAGGTACAGTCAGTAGCAATAAAACTTCAAGCCCGAACATTTGTGTCCAAAGAACTTGTGTCCAAAGAACCTGTCTTGTGACAAGATGAGATTTCTTATGTCGTTATAACGAGGGATATATATATTTTTTTTTCATAAGATTTAAAAAAAGAATAGAGATGCAAGATGGAGATATGAGATAATAATCTGTATGATTTTTTATGAATAAAACTTGAAATATAGTTTTCGCTAACTCGTTGCTTGCGTCTGCGCGTTGAAGATTTGCAGTCACCACAAACACTGCTTACCACGATTAGCTTCTTAGAGCCGATTGTACCAACTGATGATTAAATATTAATTAGTTAATCATTACTTAAGGTACAGAAATAACATAGGTATCCAAGGGTGATAACATCATCACTTAGTTCAACCGGCTCCTTAGTGATGTCATAAACCACAGCCGCATTGGTTTTAAATTTATAATGCTAATTTTTGCTTAATTCACTAATCATCACTTAGTTCAACCGGCTCCTTAGTGATGTCATAAACCACAGCCGCATTGGTTTTAAATTTATAATGTAAATTTTAACGATATTTTAACGATTCGAGACGACCGTTTTCGGACTATTCTTGTCTGAAATGTGTCAAAATATGGATTTATGGACACTATTTAATTGTATTGCCTAATTTTCACAGTTATACAGCTGAAATGACTCATTTTATACCTATACCTCGCCATGCCCGAGACAATTTATGCTCCAAAGTTGATCATTTTATCTAACTTCATTTTAATTGTATTGAAATTATCTGTGACCTGGTATTAGAATTTATTCATCTCGTACCGTTCAAAAATTATCACTAAAAAATGATATTTCGCTGAATAGACTCCCATGGACTCTTAAGAACCTAATAATTTTTCATTTGTGGAACATTTTCTTGCAAAAATTATCTTTGAAACAGTTGGAGAATATTTATTCATATAAATGCTAAAAGATAACAAAATTATTAATTAGTTAAATACCGCATGTAAGAAAATTATTGAAATAATTTGTATGTATCTGTGTTTCTCTATCTTGCTCTCTCTCTCTCTCTCTCTCTCTCTCTCTCTCTCTCTCTCTCTCTCTCTCTCTCTCTCTCTCTCTCTCTCTCTCTCTCTCTCTCTCTCTCTCTCTCTCTCTCTCTCTCTCTCTCTCTCTCTCACTTGACAGACCGCATGTGTGTCGTACCGAAAAGTTCGAATCCTCTCGTACGACGAGCGTTAGCGAAGACTCCCATCCTACTCTTCTGTCTTTTTGTTTGTTTGTTTGTTTGTTTGAGAGCACTGCACAGGTTGCAGGGTTTGACCGATCGACGTGAAACTTTTATGTACAGGCAAACTTATCCAACTTAGAACCCTATAGTTTTTGGGTCATATCGGTCGGACCATTTTTGAGAAACATTATCTCGAAGTTTCTAACAACCCATAAGATTAGGCTGAGCGGAAAAAAAATGAGAAATAAATCTCTTCAGTATGATTCAAATTTTCCGTCAATGTAAACACGAAAATGATATACATTATTGAAATATTGTATGCAATTCGGTCCAGCCATTCTGAAGAAAATGATGTAATAAATGTTTTTTATTCATCGAATAGATAGAAATAATAGCAGAAAAATGTTGCAGTGATAGATGCACGGCTCCCTAGATGCGTTGATATCAAATGAAATATATTTTATGTGATCAAGGTGCGTAGAGTTATCTCGATATAGTCATCTCGCTTATGTTGGAACGCATATTCTGCGTTTGCCTGGTTTAATCAACGCACGTTTCTCCCGCCAGGCAATCCCAACGACAAGATCCTGTACGCGCGCGTTGCCAGGCGCGGGTCGGGTTTCCCCGGCCGCCGCTTGGAACGTCGTCACTCGCTGCGCCTGTTCGGCAGCTCGAAGCGTCTGTCGTCGCCCAGCCGCGGCGGCTCGATGAGGCACATCGCCAACAAACACTTCCCGACGTCCGACAGTTCCAGCTCGGCAGAGTATCCTAGCACCGACTCCACCACGACTGCGTCGCCAAGTAAGCCAACGCGACTACGAACTATTGGTTGATTAACCTTATTTATTGCTTTTTCCGTAATTCTATTATTTTTTATTTTATAAATTACCTTTTTTTTTTACCTAAAACTCCTGAAATTTCTGAAAAGATTTTCTTAGGAAGTGATAGGCCTATTAACCAACTACAAACTTTCAACTATAAGTCTAATACATAATATAATATAGATGGAATCATAATAAAGTTCGATGATCTGATAGGTTTTAAATATTTATGAATATCAATGTACAAAAAATATTTGTAAACATTTTTGTCCTTAAATTTTGAATAACTTTTAAAATTACATTTCAATTCGGGCAAATTTTAGTATTAGAAATGTTGAGAATGAGCCTTCACCATCAACCTTCATGAATTTCTCCAATATTAAAAATGAAACAAACAAATATATTGTTTTTTAATTTGCGTTGACTGGGTTGAGATGTGTTCCTAACCGCCGCGCCATGTCTTGTGTCCGCCAGAAAAGTCTTCTCTTCTGTCGCGCCTCTTCCGCCGCAGCAAGCGCGCCACTTCCGTTCCGCCGCTGGCAACGTTCAGCGCCCAGTTCCCGCCCGCCGAGTGGTTCAACCAGCGGGTCGTTCACCTCCATTCCGTCGGCACGCAGACCAACGCGGCAGACGATCACAGCGTAAGTCTTTCTGCCATTTAATAATGATAATAATCATAATGCTGACCAGTGTAAATGAAATTTCAGTAGATCATTCACTGCTTTTTTCTTTCAACTAATTTTATTTCTAATTATTGGTAAGCCCTACTCAATTTTAGAAAATTATTATATACCGGTATTAATTATTTTAGAATGGTGATTTCTTAAAAAAAGCTCTAATTACCTCGACGTTTTGATGGTTTAATTGATGTGACTTAGAAAAAATGATGTCAATTGTATCTTCAAAATGACGGATCCAATTTATGTAAAACTTTGTAGTAATGCCATTAATGTGAATTATTTTTTAGTTTGAAGATAGTACATGAGTCAGTAAATGTTATTTATATATTTACATGACTGGGCCTACAGCATCTTATATTTTCCTACCAATATTGTACAGTATAGATCTTATAGATAAAAACAGTTATAATACCTTAAGCAATGATTATATAGGTCTTATGAATAAAAACATGATTATATTTATAATACCGTTTCAAGGATTGATGAAATAATACCGGTAAGTTGAATAACCAATGAGTTAAAAACTAATAGGCCCCTACTAATAATGATAATTAATGTGAATGCATTATAACTCTACATTTTACAAGATAATTCAACTCAAATGGATGTTTTATTTCAGATGGTTGGCAGCCTTGGCCGGTCTCAAGTGAGCTTTGCCACTTGGACGGACGACGAGGGCGGCTTCTCGTCTCGTGCAGCGACTCTCCCCCGGCGCCACCGCCGCCACGAGTCTGGCTCGAGTATCGCCAACCAGACGGTCGCCAACTCCACGCCCCGCGCCTCCCGCCGCCACCGCTCTCCCTCGCTGCACAGCTCAACGCTCCCGCGCAGCTCCCACTCCAAGATCGACACGCAGTCGCTGTGCACGTCACGCAACTCCGTCCTGCCGAACCTCACTCCGCACGGGTCCAGCTTCTCGCCGTGCAAGAGTTCCGCAACAACGCTCTCCTCAGAAAGAACGCAAAGTTCGAAGAATTCGAGCAATCGCAAACCGTCCCCGATCCCGTCAGTCGACGACGGCGGATTCGAGAGGTCGACTTATCGAGGTAGTTACAGGAACTCCGGAGCGTATCAGACTTCTCCTCCGGACGGGGTTCAGCTATCCCCGAAACTCCGGCAAAGTGTAAGGAGCCAACACCAGAGCCCTGTGTCGGTCAGTAACGGAAACGTAGGGAATGGAGGCGCAGGTTTTCAAAATGTCCCGAATGTGGAATATAGAAATTCGACGAGAATGTCGAATTCGCCGTTAAAACAGAATGGGACATTGACGAGTTCGATGTCCCCGAATAAGGTTGTCGGCAGTGCCGTGAGTCCTGGGAGAGTGCCCGGGCTTCAGAACAGGAACGGTTCGAGGTCGAGCGTTACGAAAGGTCAAGGTTCTTCCACCGACGTGAAGAGTTCGAGCTCTCCGAAGAACAGCCAGCTGATTTCACCAACCAATAAGAGTTCTTTTACGTTGCAAGTCTCGACGTCCAATCGCAGCTCTCCGACACATTCTGCGCCGTCCGCAAACTCCGTCCCGAAGTCGGTTCACTCTCCGGGGCGAAGTTATATCGTCAGTTCCGAGTCTCCGGTAACAAGTACTACCACTACGACTACAACCATAAACGGATCAAACACGAAAATATTTGTTCAGCAACAAAACTCGCCAGTGAGATCACTGATTACGTTTGAGAATGGTTTGAATAAGTCGAAACAAGATTATGATGAGATTTTGATATTCAACGAAACGGAGAAGTCAGATAAGGAGAATTTCCTTCTGAACGGAACGAACGAGAACGGTTGTAAACGATTGAGACCGAAACTGGAAAGACCCACCTCGTTGTACAGCCCTAGGGAGGTGATTAAAACCGGATTCGGTATCGAAAACAAAATAAAACCAGAGATCGTACGAAGATTTCCTTCGGTAGAATCGTTGACGTGCAGCGACATCACGATTACGAACTCGGAAGACGGTAGAAGTAATAATTTTAGTAACTATGTAAATAATAGTAATAACACGAAAGTTGATCCAGTGAATGGAATCAATACTAAATGTCCTCAGATTGGCAACAATGCCAGTCTAAATTCACCGAATCATCACCCAAACTTGCAAACGCCCTCCACACTCACTTCTAGCGGTAAAACGATGAACAATACTCGAAAACTGTCCAATTCTGGGATCGCCTCGCTCTCTTCGGGCGTCGGCAAAGACGGACTGAGCTACAAAAACGTATTCGACAACACGTTGGAAAATCCTTTCGGATCGAAAAGCAACATAACGAGTCCGGACAAAACGTTCGACTCGACCGGCTCATTCAATAACCTGTTCAACGCCAACTTGGAATCGGAAAACAAACTTTCCTCGCAAGATTCGCGCGATTTCTCGAGCACGAAAACGTTGGACGAGATGAAAGATCGCGTCGGCAAGTCGGACTTGTGTACGTTTCCGAGCTTGAGCGACTTGACGGTCAGTTTCAAGTCAATCGCGGCTCAGAAAATCTTACAGGGAATTAGCATAAATAGTATCGACACGCTAGTAGAAGTCAACATGGCTGCCGCGGAAAAGCAGAACAACTGCGACGTCACTGTGCACACTGACTTTGGATTGGTCTAAAAACAAACTCGAGTTTTACGTTTCGTTTTTACCGGCGAAACCTTCATTGTAATATAATAATCAATACGGTTCTGAAATACCATCTTTGATTTCATAATATATTCGTCTTTCGATCAATGGCCACTGTGTTGCAGCTGGCAGCTACTTTATCATCGGATCCCGGAACTTGGCACACTATAATACCGTCCCGAAACTGGACAGTAAAAACGACGAAAGAAAAACTGGCACAATCAACTGGCATTACCTGGAAAATTCCTGACTAAACCTGCATTGTCTTGAATGGTCCCGAAGTGTTAAGGTGCTATAGAGGGTAATATCTTCAGTCTTACAAAATGTTGTACTTAATTTGTACTTAAATTAGTCCTGAAAATAGTCCTGAAACATGAATACACGTGAAAATCATACTTGTTGACAAAAGATTGCCTCTCAATTACGTTGTAAAATGACAAAGAAACGTGTACTGAAGAGATTGTTTAACATACAATAACTTGTCAAGTTGCGTTGTTTGATCCTCACATTTCCGTCGGAAAAAGAGAAGGTACCGTGGATCGCAGTTCAACATGTTGATGTTAATCGGAGCAAAATAAAATCTCATGAAAATGAGAAATGAAAGACGATTATTTCTTCAAAAGTTCATTACTCACATATCGTGGAGGGCGTTCTCATTCATTTTTAGTTATTGTTATTTAATTATGTGTTTAAATAATACCATAGCGAGCAAAAGTACTAACGAAATTACTAATATTTACTTTCAAACGTTGTCGCAATCGCCTTTTTCGTGGAACTTTATGCCATGAAAGTACCACGTAAGAAGCTGTTCAAAGAATTGCATTTACGTTTAGCTTGATGAAATTTGATTATGAATATTTCATTTTAGCTTTACACTTTACCGAGTTTCCATCTTATTGAAATAAGATGTGGGCTAATATTTGTTTAAAAATTAAAATATAGCTTATTTAAAATGAAAAATATTATAATTAAATCTATAATTAACACTTCTGTATACATCTTGCATGTATAGCTAGCTTCTATTCATTTGTTATTATGTAACTTAATTTTATATAACCTAGCTGATATTTTGTAAAAAATAAAATTAGCAATAGTTTAGCGTTTTTATTAGTTCTCAACTCAGGGGTGCCAACTAAAATACCTTATGATAACAGTTAATAGAGTGCATAATAATGATAGATAGGTGCAGTACATGAAAATTATAATCGAATCCCTGTGTCCATAATACAAAATATATATTATACATTTTAATTAATTCAGATGAAATGTGTTTTATTTCAACTGTTAACCTAAATCGTAATCATATCCTTTAGTATGTCGGACGTGAGTAATAGACAAGTGTATACAAAAATTTGATTGATTATTGTTTGCTTAACGACCCCACCATCAGCTAGGTTATACGGGGGTACGAATGAGCGGGTGATTATGAAACTATGGAGTGATGATAGTTGAAAGGACGTTTACAAAAACCCATGCCTTATGCGGGATTCGAACCCACGCCCAACGTTTCGCTTCAGTGTCTGAAGCGTGCCTCGATCAGCTGACTGAGCTAACGAGGGCGACAAAAAATTTGTCACTTTGAATCTTGACTTGATCTTACCACCTTTTTTTGTGTTTTCAAATATCACGGCCTTGTACAGTTTGTAAATCCCTCCCCACAACGCCGTCCTATGTATGATAATCCTGACAACGAGGCGTCAACAACTTTACATTGTAGAGTACACCTGAATTTTTATTCTTTTGGTTTCTTTATTTTTCGAGTTTTTTCCTATTTTTCGTGATCTTCTTTTGAAAGTATCAATGGAGGGAACATGTAAAAACACTCCATTTGAGATTAAATAAAGCATGCTATGCATCGAGAATAATCCGAGGTCAGTTGAAGTTAAGATGGTTATCATGGGTATTTCGAATCAGTTATGAGACATGGACTCGTATACTGGGGTGGTATGAAAGTCAGTGAAACTATTTCAGAGTGCAAAAAAACTATCACAAAACAGACGATTTTCATGTAGAGAATGGGGGGAACTTCCACAGATGTTTCAATATTTACACCATATTAACTTGAGTGTCCCACTAGAATACACTAGGTACTCCACCTGACACAAATGAATTCAAATAATCTTTCAAACCTCAGCTCTCCTACCAGAGGAGCAGAATATAGGCAATAATTCAAATATCTTTTCAAGTATCTCAATAACTTTGCAAATGTTCCATGTCTAGGTAGCTTAGTTGCTAGCGTTGGTGGATTCAGATCTCGATGTGGAAGGTCCTGGTATCGAATACCATTGGGGACTGCTTTTTTTCTGTCATATTTTGTTTAATATACCCATATGCAATTGTACAAATCCTCAATGGACATTAGCTCAGAGATAATTCCTCTCTTCACTGGATAAATTAATAACACTGTAATAACTCTCATTACTGAATTAATCCGAGTAATTGTTGAGTGAAATATGACAAAAACACAGCTCTGTATGGGATTCGATAGCGAGCCTCTCCGGACCACTATCCGAAATCGTCTGCGCTAGTTGTTATGAAGCGAAAAATGTATCATTGAAATAGCCGAAATTGATAGCAGATGCCGTCACCAGTCAAAACTAAGTTTGACGTAAATTTGGAATAAAATTTATGAGAAAACTCGATAGGTGGCCATTTATAATCTGAAGGAGAGGGAACTTGTCGTGAGACGGTATTAACGATCGGGAATCATGAAAAGTAACAGGGACTGAATCTGCAATCACATTATTTATTGTATGGGAAAAATTAGACAAAGAATAATTTTAACTTATAATAGATCGACTTACGTGGTCAGGGCTAGCAGCGTCATGTTGCACTCACATTTAAGACTGATGTTAATTGATTAAAATAGGCCGTTATATACTATAGCAATTTGGTGACGTCAGAGTAAAGGGCAAAAGAAAGCGTCATAGGCTGTCTATAAGAGGGTTACACAGTTACAAAGTTTAAATTTAGGTTTACAATAAGAGTTGAAAGGCCGAAAATAGAACAAATAGATTAATTAAGTCTCTTATAGAAGCTAGGAACACAATGAACAGTTATAGAATCAGTTATTATTTACTTGAGAATTGAGGTTAAATTATATTTATAGAAGATTGATTGTTATCAAAGAGTAAAAGGAAGATTATTTATGGGTAATTATGTATTATAGGGAACTCGCCTATTTGAAGGAACACATTTCTGATGTTGATATTTTCTAATAATACCGTCACTATATTATTAAGAAATGGTGGCACATTTCCATTTGAATGGCGTTTTCATAGTTTTATCGTATTGTGAAAATACGAATTTAAGAACATTTTTTCGTTTTGACAGCCATATCACGTACATACACTAGCGCCATCACCGGTTGATTGTGGCATTCATTGACGGTGTTGCCATGTATTTATTTACCCGTCCCAACCTCGTTCTTGACGCTCAACAACCATGTGGATGGGCCATGTGGTTAGGATCTGTCACTACCTCATTGCTGGATGCCACCCAGGCGGTGGTTGATATTCTTGATTTTGTGGCCCTTTCTATGACGCCAGTTAGTGTTTGGTCCAGCTTTGAGATGGTTTGTTATTCATGTGTTCAAGGGGTATTGAGTTTTAGTAGGATCACCGCTAATGAGTAGTGTTTGCTTGAATGGTTGCAAAATCATGGAGTTTTACGTCGCGGTGTTAACTGCCCGTCCTGTAACATCCCGTGTAGAATAACTGGGGGGGTGGAAGTTTTATTGCGGTCAAGATTGTAAACAAGAAGCGAAAACGCTGTAATTTCACAGTTACCCTGCGGAAGAATTCGTGGTTCGAAAGGTCGAAAATGTCTGTTTCGAAAATATGCGCGTTCGAGAAGTGTTGCGAATCGAACCGCGTTTATAATGTGAATTTTTGTGGCAAAGGACTATACCAGTGCACAAGGAGAAAATACATGCCTTCTTTCGTATGATTGCTGAACTATATAATCCAGTGGGGGGGAGTGGGGGCGAGTTAAGTGAGGATTAGTTGGCAACACCGCATTCCAACATGGCGGACTCCATACACATTTTTCGCAGTCGTCGCACTTAGAGTGAGTAAAAAAATTGTACCATGTAAAAATGACAAAATGTGCCCTCGTTTAAATGATTACTGCAACGAAATACACAATATTCAGGCATTTTCGTCAAAAAAAATCCAAAAATAGGCGAGTTCTCTATAATACATATTTACCTATTAATGTATAGGCCCTATGAGTTTAATGAAATGTTGAATAATAGAATTAATTGTATGAAAATTGTCACTTCATGACATTGCCGCCCACTTTCAAAAATTGGAATACCTCCCAAAGGTGGTGTTTCAATTGTAGTAATATGAATTTTCAATTAAAATAATGAACGTGAAGCGCTATTGTATGTTATAATGATTTTTGTAAAATTAAAAAATAATGCAATTAATTCACATGTAGGAAATTATACAGAAATTACAGTGTATTCTTGAAGTGTTCACCACAGTTGTGGACTTTACATGTTTTAACTAATACTAAC
Source organism: Brachyptera putata (assembly GCA_907164805.1). Taxonomy (NCBI): domain Eukaryota; kingdom Metazoa; phylum Arthropoda; class Insecta; order Plecoptera; family Taeniopterygidae; genus Brachyptera; species Brachyptera putata. Next base: position 20,547,561 of record OU015472.1, on the reverse strand, counting down.
CTAATAAAGTAAAATATTCCTCTTTTGTGTAAAGATCCATGATAAAATAGTCACCTAAATTGTTCAGTAGTAAAACATATACCGGTAGTGAAACATTTAATACTTCTAATGTGTAATAATGCAAATCGTGAAGAATTATTGATACTTTTCCCCGATGCTTAAAGAATTTGAAAATATTAATACATAAAAATACAAATGCCTGACAAAAGTTATATTATAATAATGGAAGAAAATTTATATGTCTTATGCATACTATATCATACAGTTCCTTGATGTAATAAAAAAAATATCACTGAAAAAGAGATGAATGTGGCGCTAAGTGTTGCTAAATGCCAACAGTCTGACAGTCCACTGAGGTAATTGGGGTCACTAACACTTTCACTTGCCGAACACGAGATATATTGTCGTTCGTCGCGTCAGATTCTGAAGGTCGTTTCGAGGGTTGAACCAGGTTGCACTGTTGTTACAAGTCCCTCTGCGTCCCTTCGATAGATTGCGCGACGTGTTCTTTGCCTCTCGTGTTGGATGACGTGTGTAATGTCCTTCTTACTCTCGGTGTCCGTCAGCCTGATGTGCATCTAGAGACAAAAGAAACCAAGCATTCACTATTCGAAAAAAAATGGTAACAGGCAAGGCTGAGGTAGAAGTTATTAAAGAAATGAAGTTATGATACTGTTTTAAGATTTGTGTGACTCGAAAAAAATTAAAATCTTCCTTCCATATTCTAAAAGTAACTTAGTCAATGTATCTTAGGTATAAGGCAATTTTACCCCATTTTTTTTATTATTATTAATTCTTATTGATCGTCGGATGCATTAGGACCAATATAAATTCTTCATGATGTACATTATTAATTAATATTACTAGGTGATATTTTTTTTGTTATGTAATATTAATTTCCTATTTCTTAGTTATTAAATACTCAAATTTTAACTAAAAATACATAACTACATCCTATCGTGATTACGTTCCAACGATATGTACGACCACTGATTCTCGTACCTAATTTACATATTACCCGTTTTACTATGATTAAATATTCCGTGTCTATGCTACTTACTAATTCTTAATTTTTGTACAGGTCTCATTAACATTAACTCTACTCTTTATTTCCTCAATATTCATGAATCTTTGCATAAAGTTTCTTGTTCTTTCTATGCGTATCGTTGATTATTCTCCATGATCATGATTATTACCTATAGCATTTAATTTCATATTATATTCGTTTTCTCTCAAGTTGAATCTAATAATTTGATAATTACTTCAATATAAACCAATTTCTACTATAATACTTCGTGCCTGTGCGTTTTACACAGTCAGTTTTTTGCATTACGTTTACTCATACGGTTGCTCTTATCTTTCTTATTAGCTAATGCCTTAAATGATAATCTGCGTGTCAGTGCACTTCGTAAGTTGTAACCTTTTGCTGACACCGGTGTTTCGGCTGAAGTCGCGCGGATCTCTGGTTCTATTTCGGGGGGTGTTTCGACCCGCTCGCCTGCGTTATCGTTTACAATCGGTTGTTCCGGCTGTACTGCAGTTTGGGACCTAATCAATGTAGCTGCTCTAAAATCACGCCTATCATACGTGGGTGGTTCGGGGGGTGGGGGAACGTAAGGCCTAAAGTTATCCTGTGGGGGATCCGGGAAACCTCTGAAATGTTCTTCATCTTCATCCCAATCGGGTGGTCTGTACTCAAATAATGCTAGGGGTGGGGGTTCTGGTGGCATTTGGGCCTGACTGGCATCTTGGTTGTCTGCATAATTATTTATGTCCTCCGAAAAATCTTGTGGGGGAGGAATCGCGTTGTCCTCAGTGGGGACTGAGTCTTGATCTAAATCTGCTGGATCTACTGTTGAATAAAGTTTCAATCTATTACTGTGCACCGTTTGAATTTTTGAGTTGTAAATGTGTTTAATTGTAAAAGTAACCGGACCGGACGTTTCTGTTATTCGCCACGGGCCTGACCAGGGCTAGCAGCGTCATGTTGCACTCACATTTAAGAATGATGTTAATTGATTAAAATAGGCCGTTATATACTATAGCAATTTGGTGACGTCAGAGTAAAGGGCAAAAGAAAGCGTCATAGGCTGTCTATAAGAGGGTTACACAGTTACAAAGTTTAAATTTAGGTTTACAATAAGAGTTGAAAGGCCGAAAATAGAACAAATAGATTAATTAAGTCTCTTATAGAAGCTAGGAACACAATGAACAGTTATAGAATCAGTTATTATTTACTTGAGAATTGAGGTTAAATTATATTTATAGAAGATTGATTGTTATCAAAGAGTAAAAGGAAGATTATTTATGTATAGGCCCTATGAGTTTAATGAAATGTTGAATAATAGAATTAATTGTATGAAAATTGTCACTTCATGACACTAGTCACTCGGCTACCTGGACACATGAATTTTGCAAAGTTGTCGAGATACTTGAAGAAGATATTATAAATAAAACTCGACCTGTCGATTGCTCTGCTACCCTGGTAGAATTTGCTCGAAAACTTTTGTTCGTGGAAAATTGACTCAAGTACCAGGGAAGCAGAATGCCGCAACAGGTACTCCACCTGACACAAATGAATTCAAATAATCTTTCAAACCTCAGCTCTCCTACCAGAGGAGCAGAATATACCAACAGGTTAGGTATATTAACTATTCTTTCTTCTTAGTTAAGATTGTCAGGATGAGAAGTGAGGGAAGTAATATAGGATCAGAATTAATCTTCACGTCATTAGATCATAATCACTATATTCTTAAAATCAAGTAAGCTTACATACTGCTCCACCAAGTGTCCCTCACAACTCGCAACTGCTTGCCACGCTTCCATCTCATGCAGTTTTTATATCTGGTGATAACTACGTTAGTCAAAAACTTATAAAGTCGGCGTCCCTGCTCCGAACCTTTTCGACCGAAAAAGCACTACGTTAGTCATGATTCAAACGACTGCTCTGAACTTTATAGTATTGAAAACAAAAACATTGGTCCTTAATCATTAGTTATAATTTGTCTTCAACTGACTAGGCCTGAAGCAATTGACACTGTGAAATATAATTGAGTAATATTAATAATGCCAAAAGGGCTATCTTAAATAATTAGTTAACAGGTAATAATTCAAATATCTTTTCAAGTATCTCAATAACTTTGCGAATGTTCCATATCTAGGTAGCTTAGTTGCTAGCGTTGATGGATTCGGATCTTGATGCGAAAGGTCCTGCTATCGAATACCATTGGGGACTGCTTTTTTTCTGTCATATTTTGTTTAATATACCCATATGCAATTGTACAAATCCTCAATGGACATTAGCTCAGAGATAATTCCTCTCTTCACTGGATAAATTAATAACACTGTAATAAGTATCATTACTGAATTAATCTAAGTAATTGTCGAGTGAAATATAACAAAAACACAGCTCTGTATGGGATTCGATAGCGAGCCACTCCGGACCACTATGCGAAATCGTCTGCGCTAGCCACTCGGCTACCTAGACATACGAATTTTGCAAAGTTGTCGAGATACTTGAAGAAGATATTATAAATAAAACTCGACCTGTCGATTGCTCTGCTACCCTGGTAGGAATACTGGACTGTTGACCAATTTGCTCGAAAACTTTTGTTCGTGGAAAATTGACTCAAGTACCAGAGAAACAGAATACCTCAACAGGTATTCCACCTGACACAAATGAATTCAAATAATCTATCAAACCTCAGCTCTCCTACCAGAGGAGCAGAATATACCAACAGGTTAGGTAATAATTCAAATATCTTTTCGAGTATCTCAATAACTATGCGAATGTTCCATGTCTAGGTAGCTTAGTTGCTAGCGTTGGTGCATTCGGATCTCGATGCGAAAGGTCCTGGTATCGAATACCATTGGGGACTGCTTTTTTTCGGTCATATTTTGTTTAATATACCCATATACAATTGTACAAATCCTCAGTGGACATAGGCTCAAAGATAATTCCTCTCTTCACTGGATAAATCAATTACACTGTGTACTGTGATAACTCTCATTACTGAATTAATCTAATTAATTGTCGAGTGAAATATAACAAAAAAGCAGCTCCGTATGAGATTCGATAGCGAGCCTCTCCGGACCACTATCCGAAATCGTCTGCGCTAGCCACTCGGCTACCTGGACATACGAATTTTGCAAAGTTGTCGAGATACTTGAAGAAGATATTATAAATAAAACTCGACCTGTCGATTCAGTTATCAACAGGTATTCCACCTGACACAAGTAAATTCTCAAATATCTCGATAACTTTCTATAGCTGAGTTGCTAGCGTTGACAGTCTCCGGAAATTGATGAGGAAGGGCTTGATATCGAATACCATGAAGTTTTTTTTTGTCATATTTTGTTTAACTAGATGCAGTTGTGCTAATCTGTAATGGATATAAGCTTGAGAGAAAAAGCATTTTTTTCCTAGATAAATTACTCACATTTCAATAATTTACATTACTGAATCAAACTAGGCTACTAAATTAGATTGAATTTAATACCCTGATTTCTAGTGAGTTATAACATATTTCACACTGAATGATGTATTATTAGGAGTATAACCCTCAGATATGGAGAACAACACAATAAGTACATTGTCATCACAAGATTGATTGATTTAATGAATTTATGGACAAGAACAACAATACATATTGACAGTACAATTCCAGTTGTATTCACAATGATAATCAAACTCTGTAAAATTGATAACTGGTAAACAGTAAAAATGCATCTATGAGAAGTAAATGGAATCTCACATAAATAATAATATTGTATATTGTATGTCGTAAATTCGATTCGATTCAAAAAGATTAGTTCAATGAAATCTTAGTATTTAAAAATAGTATTTTCCAATCATCACATATTACAACTATATTATAACTGTATATTTTTGATATGCATTGTCAAAATTCATCCAATCATCGTGAAAAGTGTGTATGTTGTCATAAATGTTTGATTGCATGGTTTTAAGAAAATGCTTTCGTATGCACTGACTCTAGGGCATTTGGTTGTTCTGTGTGGCTGGCTATACCACTTTGAGAGATTGAAGGAAGGCCAGACAACTTAAACAAAAAGGATGATAGCCATAGACTACCAAATACATGGAAAACAGTCATTATGAGCATGGATAGCAAAACCATCACCAAGATCAACAAGAATAACTCGAATGAAGGTGGTGAATTTTTATTGGATGAGCTAAGCGAAGACTCAATCTCAGTCGACTCCAAAAAAAAGTACATTTTTTTTTTTTTACGTTTGTTTTTTGTTCGTGCTCTACATGTCAAACGAAAATTCAAATTCAATTGAAACTTGGCATGCCCAAGTGTCATCATCTGGATTGAATTCCATTGTTTTTTATACGCAATCGGTTGCACCACTTCTGAGAAAACTATTTTTCCATTCTCCCAATTACCCATAAGAATAAGCCGTAGAAAAATTTTCGTAAAAAAAATGTCCTTCGAAAAAATTCAAATTTTCACCGAATTTCAATATAATTATGATACACATTATTCCAAACTTTCACTTGATTCCAATCAGTCGTTTTGAAATAACAAATTATATAATGACATTTTTATATATCGTTCAGAGCTATTAAGAAAACCAATTAAATACAAGCAACAGGTGTCACCGATTAATGAAAAACGATTGAAACAAGGCCTTCTTTATTATCAAAGAAATTATTGAGAGTGAGTAATGAATATAAAAGGAGGGTAATGACTTAATTGTTTGGATCTCAATGTGTATTTATGAATACAGCTGTCATTACGTTTCATAGAGTAGTCTAATATTACATATGATATTAAACTGCATCTAATATTTCCTTCATTAGAATAGTCTACGAAATAAACCAACAAAATGGAAAGATTGAATTTTAACTTGAATGCCGTCAAAACATCACCTTGATATAAAGAATTCAATTTCATTCTTATTAGCTCATCCATCAACAAGGAAACACATAACGCGTTTTCCTAGTAGTTTGGGATAGGTCGGATGGATTATAGAATATCGCGAGGTCGTCGACAAAGAGAGAACAATTCACAGGGCGCTTGATACATGTAGAAATACCATTGATAGCTATGAGGAAAAGTGTACAACTAAGGACAGAACCTTTGGTACTCCGTTTTCCTGTACGTATGGTGTAGAGAGATGGCTATCAAGGCGAATTCTGAATCGACGATGTGACATGAAGTTCACAACGAATGAGGGAAGATGACCTCTAACGCCCCATTCGTGTAACGTCCTGAAAATACCGTATCTCCATGTGGTGTCGTATGCCTTTTCTAGATCGAAGAATACTGAAAGAAGGTGCTGCTTGGAAATAAACGTATCCTGGATGAGAGACTCTAGAATAACTAGATGATCTAAGGTCGAACGGTTTCGGCGGAAACCGGACTGTTCGACAGCTATAAGATTTCTAGTTTCCAGGATCCATACGAGTCTCTTGTTCACCATTCTTTCAAGTATCTTGCAGAGGCAACTTGTCAGTGATATCGGTCGATAGCTGGATGCTAGCTTCCGATTCTTGCCACGCTTCGGAATAGCTATCGTGATGGCTTCTAGCCAGGAGTCGGGAAAATCTTCAGTCAACCAGATTCTGTTGAAGAGTTTCAACATATACTCGACAGCTACGGAAGAGAGGTTCTTGAGCATGGTGTTATGAACTGAGTCTAGGCCAGGAGCAGTGTCGCTAGACTCCTTGATTGCGGACGTCGGTTCCCACAGGTTGAAAGAGTTGTTATACACTTCACCTGTGGGCGCTCTAAAGTCAAGACACTTCCTCTCTTCAATAGCTTTTGTTGTCATGAAGTTTGCCGAGTAGTTTTCACAACTCGACACGTACGAGAAATGGTTACCTAAGGCCGTCATAATATCGTCGGAAGAAGTTTCAAGTCGGCCGTTCACCAGAAGACCATTGATACTGGTGTGAACATGTTTACCCGATATCTTTTCAACCTTCTCCCAGACTTTCGAGACAGGTGTTCGGTGGTTTATGGAGGAGACATAGTGCTGCCAGGAGGTCTTTCGTGCCTGCTTGATAACAAGCCTAGCCTTTGCACGAAGTCGTTTGAAGGATATGATGTATGATGTATAAGGATATAGTGTGTTTTTTTGGATAAATCTATATTAAAATCTCCAGTGATAATTATCTTCTGGTGACCACTTTGATATAACTCTATTATTTTTTGAAGATTTCGTAAGATCTCGATTTTTTTCGTCCTAGGAGAGGCATAGGTAATATTGTAAACTAATCCTGTCATAGAACCATTTAATATTTGTATCGTTAAAGACCACCATTGTCTTTTAATTATTTCTGTCTGTAAAATCGTATAATTAATATGCCACTTTTTATATAATAATACACCTCCTGTGTGTCTACTATCCGAGTCTACTCTTATGATGTTATATCCATTAATGTTGACTTTCCAATCTTCTATGTCAGTTGTGAGATGGGTTTCAGATAGACCTAAAACTTCTGGTTGCCTCTTAATTATAAACTGTTCTATTTCTTCTCTTTCTGATAATATGCTCTGTGTATTGAAATATATAATAGAATTTTGTAGAGCTGCTATGTTTGACTGCATGATTAGGCTACTATTATTAACTTGATCAGTGAGGAGCTCTGAATTAATATTATCTAAATTATCTAAATTAGGCACAATATGTCCTGCTGATGGCCCATCACTAATATTTATATTATCTCTTATATTATTCCTATCTACTCTAACCTCTACTAGTTTTTTGTATTTATAAGCCTATCTTCGTTCATTTTCAACTTTCTCGAGAGACCAATGAAGAGATCACTCGATCTCTTGCTGCCTTTCCTGTTGAGGTGTAGCCCATCTTTTCCAATACAATCATTTGATACCCACATGTTTGGGTCTATGAAAGTCATACCTAAATCTTCCGCTATCCATTCTATTCTGTCGTTTATTCCATTTATAACGTGCATCGCACGGTACCTACGTTGTACAATCCCCATCACCCCAAGTTTTCTTCCTTCTCCAAACCTCTTTTTTACATTTTGTAGCATTTCTGCCACATCTTCTACTGTATTGTCCTTCTTCATCCATCCCTTCACACTATTTGTTCCAACATTTAAAATTAACACTTTGTCCTCAGGCTGAACCAACTCCCTATTTTCCAACACTGCCCCTAGCTGGTCGGTCCTGATCCCCGATAGAGTGTTTATTTTCATTCCGTATTGTACAAGTATGGGTCCGGTATCATACACCATAGAGTCTCCAATTATTCGAACATCCGATCACTCTTTTTTACACAAGGCCAACCCGGATCTTGAGGGTTCTTGAAGTTTCGTATATTTCACTTTCCCGTTTTGGAGTCCTCTTGATTTCAGTGATACCAGTATTCCGCATGCTTGTTTGTCGATTTTCTTCATGGGCCCAGGCCTTTCCCACTCTTCATCCATAGTTTGAACTCGCCTTATCGAAATTTCCCTGTCTCGTACTGCCTCGTTTTTTTCCAGTTCACATTTTTCCAATACTTCTTTCATTTGAAAAGTAATCTGGCATTCATTTTCAAGCTGCTTTAACCACTTATCACAAATGGCCTGTAGTGTATTCACTTTACAATCCATCTCTCTTTTTGTGGCTTCCCATTCTTTCTTTTCACATTCCCATTGCCTCATTTTCAGGCCTATTTCACTTTTTTCTTCTACATTGCTTCTTCTCATCAAGCTTTGAATCACTTCTTACAATCCTTTCACATTAGATTCAAGTTCATTAATGTATTTCCTCCCCAGGCCTAATTGTATACTCAACACTGGGTTTAACTCTTTTCCTATTTTGTTTACTCTTGAGTGTGTGTTTATCTAGCTGCTGCTTGGACCTAGGCCTAGCTTCCTTTTTGTCCTTTTTGTCCTTCTTAACCCTACTTTTGCATTGTGTACAAACAAGGTCACTTTTTTTGTCTTTATAGGCTTTTTGATTTACATTTAGGCATCTAAAATGAGCCCATCCAAAACATGCACAGCACCTCAGTCCAACACGAACATACATAACACTGACTCCACCTTATTCACCACTACTTCTTTTTGAGCCACTATCTTGGAAAATTAAGTCGATTTAAAGCAACCATTTCCTCTACGACATTACTGCAGGGGTGAGAAAGGTGAACATATAGACCTAAAACTTGGACTTAGTCCTACTTATACTTATAACATACTAACTTGACCAATAGAAAAAAAAAATGAAAAAATGAAAATCCTAGAATACGGCATAAATCCGTGGAATTGTTGTACAGTAATTAATTAGTATGCATCTCTGTTCTAGGACGCAGCCCACGGAATAGAAGAAATGAAGAAATGACGTCTACATATTTGTCAAGCAACTTCTTGCGATCACGGTAGAATGTTCTCTTTTTCAAACCCAACCCTATGTGAGACATGCTAACAAAATTGACCCTACACAACAGAATTTGTCTACCTGCCTCTATTTTTCTACAAGCAAGAGGTAATCAATTTTAAGGTCACTGCATAGCTCCACCCACCTGCAAAAAAACCGTAGTAGTTTTAAAATTGATGATCCCAACAAAAGCGAGATCCTAATTAGCTACGAACGAATGAGTGATGATGCAGCGATGAACCGCGTTCATCAAGCAACACAACCGCTATCCGTTATACACTACGGCTAATATGCACATTAGCGTGGAGCTGATGATTATTGATCAATTGCTACACGCCTTCACCAACAGCGAGGTTATTTGGGAGTGATGTATACGAAATACAATTTCTTAAGCGGGACTCGAACCCATGTCCAGCTAGCCGTCTCAGATTCGAAAGCAGATATTGATTGACTGATTCAAGGTGTTGAGCGCAATACTTGAAATTAAACCTTACTATCCTATTGTAATGAATACGGTGAATGCAATAATTACCATTTGGTCTCATCCACGGTAGTTTCATTCTCCTCAAATATATCTCGTTGAGACGTATCAGCCTCTAACCTAAAATTGTACAATATACCGTATAATGTTAGTTCCATTATACGTTAATTACTGATGAACAGAAACTAGGTGTTTATATCTTTGTCTGCATTTAAGTATTCGCAGTAAGCCCAACTCTCCTAGGATTAAAATATCACATACAAATAGCAGTTTTAGAGCCCCACCACTAATGAGAAAAACCATTTAGAAATTTTAATAACAAATTTTGAGAATAACTCATGGAATATAATTCGGAAAATATATTCTCCTCGAATAAAATCAAATATTTATTTCAATTATACACATAATCGGATGAGCTGTTCCAAAGAATATATTGTAATGGAAGTTTTTTGATAGCTTTTGATGATCGTCTCACTCTCTAACGTCCTTGATTCATACTGATTTCACTCTCTCTATCTAACTTCCAGGTTTTCACAGTGTTCTCACTCTCTCTAACTCCCTTGTTCTCATGGTGTTCTCTCTCTCTCCAACTCCCTTGTTCTCATGGTCTCCTCTCTCTCCAACTCCCTTGTTCTCATGGTGTTCTCTCTATCCAACTCCCTTGTTCTCATGGTCTCCTCTCTCTCCAACTCCCTTGTTCTCATGGTGTTCTCTCTCTATCCAACTCCCTTGTTCTCATGGTCTCCTCTCTCTCCAACTCCCTTGTTTTCATAGTGTTCTCTCTCTCTCTCTCTAACTCCCTTGTTGTCATAGTGTTCTCTCTCTCTCTAACTCCCTTGTTGTCATAGTGTTCTCTCTCTCTAACTCTCTTGTTCCATAGTGTTCTCTCTCTCTCGCTCTCGACTTTTGTGTTATTGCGTGTGTAACTTGCATACCTAGCTCTTCTCGTGAGAGTTACCCGGAAGTATGCCGTCGCTCTGCCAATACGCCCTCCTCCTATACTCACACAGCTCCCGCGTGGTCGTTGCGCTCCATTATACCGCTCACTTCCGAGTTCACTCGTACCAATACTGATCAAACAAATACCATACACTGGTCACTTAGGGCGTCCACAGTCACCAGAGGGAAAATGTTCCCACTAGGGTGATTATTTTTGAAAATATTGTGAATGTTCATTATGGACCGACCGTATTATGGAAGATACTTCTCTGCACGGTGTGAAGCAGTCTCACAACAATACGTTCATCCGGAAAGCTACTACGATAATTTATGCTTTAATTGACACTGAAAATGGTCACAAAACATGCATCTCGCGTTACATACACCACTTGATTACTTCTTGGGATACTTTGTCGTGTGTGCTATCGATGTGTTCGTAAAAGAACTGGCTTTGGGCTAAGATAAACATAATCATTTCAACCACGTGCGTTTGGCACTCAAGACCAAGCAAATCACGCAATTGAGGTAACCGAAACTATTTATTTGTATCAACACGACCATAGGTTTGCAGATTAAAGTTAGCTTAGCTGGTAGAGGAAGGTTCACCCTACCAACGTATCAATTTTCTTCTTGATGCTAACTATCTAATTGTTTTTCGTGGATGTAGCGGTTTAATGTTCTTTTCAACCAGTTCTCCCAAATTTTCTCGGAATTTCCAACTTTTTTTCAATTCCAAATTTTTGATATACTATTTTAACCTGGATACATCAATGAATAACCAAATATTTGATACATTTTTGTCGCTGGGTTCTCCTTAAAATAAGAGTTTTTGTTTGTATGTTGCGTGTGTTTTGTATTAGTTTGCATGTTATCCTTGAGCGAGCGAATGATTTACTTCTGGATGTATTATTCTATCTAGTAAGCCTATCAATTGTTTACCCACTTGGAATAGAAATCATTCATATTGGTTGTGAGAGTCCGTAATATTCGCGTTGTTGGTTGAGTCGTGTTGTCACAGGGCACACATGCCTACAGTCGAGGTGGGAGTCTGTGAGGTTTGTCACGGGTATCCGGCTTCCGTTCGACAACAAACCTTTTCAAGTGTTGTCCTCGGCACAGCGTTCTAAAGTGCTTTATTCTCCTCAACCTGCAGCTATTCATTTAGTGAACCATCGCACATATACACGCCTATATATATGAGGAAAGTCATACGGGGATCAGTTCTGAGTGAGTCACGTTGAGTAACCAGTCAGAGGAGAAGTGTGAAGGAAGTCGATAGTTTCATAGCAATGAAGGAAATGAACAGCTTTCTGGAATTGGGTTTCAAATTCATAACTTTACTCGTCTTGGCACTTTCACAAGTGAACCACGCCCATGGAAAAGTAGGTTGATGATAATAGTCTGGAAGTAGTACATATATATTATTAATAGCATACACATATTATACGTAATAGTAATAGAAAAATATTTCAGATTATTTATATTCATAGATTTATAGAAGTTGGTCCTTGTCGGTAAATACTCTTGAATGGAGTAAACACTTTCTTACCTGTAAATATTTTTTCGAACCCAATTTGAAATTATTCTCTCCTGAAAGCTTAGAAAACGAGTTTTTCTCATTTTTTCCGTTTTTTCTTTTTTTCGTATTATTTTCAATCACACTTAATTGAAGAGCCCCAAAAAGTTTCGTCATTTTTGGAGACTCATTACGATAAATAATTTTTGTATTTACACCTGTCACACTGTAGTGAATCGAGACCAAGAGCTTGTATTGCCTGTTATTGATTACAGTAGTTCCATACGTATACGATATCGGAAATCGCTATTCCTCTTCAGTGGTGCTACTTGAAGAGCTGACTTTTTTTAGTGTGAATCCAGTGTAATATTCTTGACAATAAATGAGAAGCACATTTTCAATTCAGGCAAAATTTCCCATTTAATAAAATTGAATTATTTCGTCCAAAACTGAGAAGAAAAATATTTGTGAAGTTCCAGGTATGAAAAAATATGAGTTTCGGAATAAATTCTGAAATGTGCTCCCCATTTATCTATTATACAATCGCGCTGAAGCATATGAAAAAAATAATAACTTTGAAATCATGCAAAATGTGGGAGTAGTATTTTTTTCTGAGTCAAATTTTTAATTGGGTTTTCTTTCAATTTGTCGACGATTTTCATTTTTTTTATTTTTCATATTATGTTTTGGGCAAAAAGACATCGTTTCCAAACATTTCATCATCTTTGAGCCCTCATCTAGGGCGATAGCAATTTCAGTGACTCGGTCCCCTCAAGGCTTTTAAGAATGTGATTATGCATTTTGTTGCGTGCACTCATCGGGCTTTTATCAACACGTTTTTGAATTCTAAAATCACTTCCCATTTCTTTTTTCATACTTGTAAAAAAAAAAACATTTGTTGAGACTTATCTATTTTCTACAATACATCAACAAATGAGATGTACAAGCATGGTACGGGTAATGTTTTGAAACGAATGAATATAGGTTTGCACGTATCTTGCACATATGGTGTGGTCGGGTCAGTTGGTGACTTGGTTTCAAGGTTTAAAGGCGCGTCGACAGCGAGGTCATTTAGCGCCTATATTCGTGTCCGTGTACTCTGCCATGGTTGTCAACGTTTGTGGATGTTTCAAGCATACGGAGGGAGCGGGATGGAAAGAGCTAGACAAGTAAGATAAGATGATGTAAAATGAAATACAAGACGTCTATAGATGAAGAGAGAAGTGACAAGAGAACGAAATAGTATAAATCTGTACTTAATCTGTAGTTATTTGGGTTAGTTTTGAATCAATATACGCATAGTATGTAAGTTTGGGCAACATTAGTACCACAGGGTTTCATCACACGTTTAACTAGGAATCAACCAGATGCCAGGTTCTTGCACATCATGTTGAAATGGATATCTCATTTTGATTTACTGACAAAATTATCGCCAAGAAATTTGGTGTGGGTAATACTCGAATGCTTTTACTGCTTGAATAGTGTAGAAGTCTTGAGTTTTTATCTATGTTAGCATTACCTTTGTTGAAACAGATTTATTGCCTTTCAAGCATAGAACATGTACATTACTCCAAGTATCCTTCTCCAGAGCTTCATTCATCATTTATATCATTTCCGTTACCTTGAATTAAGAGTTCTTGGGAGTCGATTTAGCGGAATGTCAGATTTTTGGTGATTACTTTTGAACGGTATCGGAATTCTGAAAACAAGGAAACACGAATATTTGCAATACCTTCAAGATGGTGTGAGTGATGAGTATTCAACTCAAACCGTCTGATTGTCACGTGTGTGCGGTGAAGAATACAGTGTTTCAAGCGCGATACGCCTGACAATTGGACGATATCAGATGAACAGTTATTACCCACACCATCTTGAAGGTATTGAAAATGTCGGTGTTTCCTCGTTTTTAGAATTTCGATACCTCATGCCGTTCAAAAAAATCACCAAAAACCTGACATTCCGCTAAATCGTCTCCCACGGGCTTTCAAGTGAGTGGTATATCGTCGACATACGTCGTCAGCGACCCAAGAGCTATAACTAGGCTTGTCGTTTACAAATAATACGTCGAGCAAGGGTGGTCTCTTGAGGGGCCACACATCTTAGTTACCTCATCTGATGAGAATACTTATAAAATACTCCTGTCAATTCATAAGAAAACAGAGGAATTAATCATCCGCCGATATATTTGTACTGATCAGTGTTGAAATGCGTTGCTTTGATTACCGTACATTCAATTCAGCCAGCATTCAATTATTTGGGTGTTATAATCAGACACGTTAACGAAATGCCGTCTCACTCTTATCTAGCTGTTACCATCCCGCCCCCTCCATGTGCTTGAAACATCACAAACGTTGACAACTATGATAAAAATAGGCGCTAAGCCTAAGTGACCTCGCTGCCCTTTAAACCGTAACACTCGGAGCCAATTGTACCAACTGATGATTGAATATTAATCAGTCAATCATCACTTGAAGGTACAGAAATAGCATATGTATCCAAGGGTAATAACAAGTTAATTTGCTCATTTTGCTTCATTCACCAATCATCACTTGGTACAACTGGGTCTCAGGAAATGGAGTTCTTCTGTTTCCAGCCCAACTACGAGATAGTCGTCGAGCAGCTGATCCTGTACAAGAACGACTTGATGACGGTCCATTACGCACGGATGCAGAGATTCAACAGCACGACCAGAGCACTGAATGCTTCCTTCACGGCACACAGAGACCTGGACCTGGAAACTGTCGTGAGCTAATTGCAGGCATCTTATCCACGAGTCCTTGGGAGTCGAGTGAGCGGGATATCAGGTTCTTGGTGATAACTTCTGAACGGTATGAGATATCGACATTCTGAACAGAAGGAAACACAGATATTTTTAATACCTTCCAGACGGTGTGAGTAATATTCTCTTTTCTATTTATCTAATATCACATAACTATCACGCGTATACGATAAAGAAGTATGTAATTTTAACCGTATGCGCGTGACTAATAGGCTATTCGAAACGAATAGTTATCCTTCACACCAACCTGGAGGTATTGAAAGTATCTGTGTTTCCTTGTTTTCACAATTTCAAGATCTTTCACCTGTCAAAAGCGATCACGGAACAACTGATATTCTACTAAATCGACTCCCATGGACTCCTAAGAGTGAATGGGGAGATTCAGCAGAATATTTGCCTTTAAAAAGCTGAAAAAACAGATTTCTAGCTGATTACTTGTCAGAATGTAAGAATCCAAGTTTTACAGTTTTATTTCAGGTACTAAAACTTCTGTGTTTCTTATATATTGGATTTTTGATACCTAATATTATACAGCAGTTATCGTCATAAACCTATATTTCGCTGAATCAACTCAAATGTATGATTGTAATCTACTTATCTATGAATAGTGAATTTTGATTGGGTAATTTATCGTTCCAGTTACTGGCTTCTAGCATGTCAAATTGTACTGCGAAAACGCGGCGTGCGTAAAACTTATAAGTTAGTTGGTGGTAAAGGCGCGTCGACAGCAAGGTCATTTTGCACCAATGTTCATGTCCGTGTACTTTGCCATAGTTGTCAACGTTGGTGGATGTTTCAAGCATATGGAGGGAACGAGATAGAAAGAGCTAGACACGTGAGATAAGATGATATAAAATAGAATAGAAGAAGACGATAGATGGGGGAAAAGTAACAAGAAAACGAAATGAAATACAAATACAAACGCAAGGTTCAGTACTCCCTCCATATACTCCGGTCACCCAAAGGCTTCCACTCGACCGAGACGGTCCGAACTTGGTCTGGACCCTCACCTTATCGCCATGGGTGACCCTCAGCTGTGGAGGTCACGAGGTCACGCAAGCCCCCACACCACGTCAAGGTGTCCGGATCCTTCGAGAGGCTGGTCTGAGTTTATCCCGTCTGTATAGATAAAGGTGACGGCCTTCCAACAAATGCCGAGTGGAAGATACTCAATGGTTCCACTGAAATTATTGGATATGAAAGTTTGTGATGCATACAAAGAAACATTTATTGTTCCCCAAATTTTGAGGTGCAGTAATTATCCAAAATCACGTACATTCGTGAAGGTACGTAGTGTCTAAATTTGCATCCAATGAAAAGAGCATACATTTCGAATTGATTGAGTCCAAATGAATCGAACGTAGTTTCCATCGATTCATTCGTATGACAGTTTAAAACATTCCAATGTTTATAATAGGCCTATGACTTCAGAATGTAAATTCATTTATAATTCTTCTCCTAATCAGATCAGCAGAGTCAACAGAAGCCCTAATTTTGAAAACAATTGCATATTCGGTAAATTCAAGTTGACCCATAGACAAAAGATATATCACCAAGACAGTTCACTTTTATGACTAAACAAGGATAGAGGATAAATCCCTGCGCGCACCTCCATTTTCTTCGCCTACATCTGCAATTAGTACCTATGCTCGCCACTGAAGGAACGGCCCTGGTGACTGCTCGGCAGCAGCACAATCCAGCACGCCTACAGCGTTTTCTAGTGGTTTGCGTGAGTACCTCAGGTGTTATATGTGAGGGTATTAGTATAGAGTGTCGATAAAGTAGCGAGGGTGAAGTGGGGATCAGTATCATTCTAGCATTGCTTGAAATGTCTTGGTAGAATATATTTTGTCTTTGGTCCATGGCCTAATCTGTTTTTGTTATTTGGATGTGTTCGTGTTTTGTTCTGATTACTGTAAACGTGAACCAAGAGGTCCGAGTATACTTGCCAACGTTTGTGGATGTTTCAAGTATGTGGAGGAAGCGGAATGGAAAAAGCTAGAAATGTAATATAAGATGATATTGAATAGAATTGAATTAAATAAGAGAAGACGATAGATGAAGACAAAAGAGACAAGAAAACGAAATGAAATGAGAATACATACACAAGGTCCAGAGAGTAGCTAGAGAAGAGCTGTAAGACCACGGGGAAATGTCGGCGGCTATCAGCGGAGAAGAAAGGCCTCAGATAATGAATGGTGCGCAACCAAGGACGCCCTTCGGAGTTGTGTATTGGGGGCGCTACCTCTAGGAGGATTTAACTAGGAGGATTTAATATAAGTTATCCTAATATTAAATCCTCCTAGCGCTACCTGTAACCCTTCTACAACTGCAATCCTTCGCAGCCTTTCACATCCCTTTTTCACCTAAGCTATAAGGATCCCAGACTGAACTAGCATATTCCACCATGGGACGCACTAACGAGAAATATGCTTTTTCCTTTATCTCCATACTTGTCCACCTAAGCTGCCTCAACCCAAAGTTTAGTGCATTTATACTCTTTTTCACTTATTATTATTATCTGTATTATTTTTTTCAATAACGTTCATTTTTTTTAAATCGTCGATTTTTATACATGGATATAAGTTAATAATTTTATATACGTAATTTAGTAATTCAATTGTAATTCTGTATAGATTTATAAAGCTGGATCCTAGTGGTCAATCACATTTTGTGAACAGCTGACATTAAAATTGTTATTCTCTCTCAATCTGACTCCCCCACCCTAATTTTTTTTCCGCCCTGCCAAATCTTATGGGGTTTTTAGAAACTTTTAAATGATGTTTTTCAAAAATGGTCCAACTGATTAGACTTCAAAGCTATACAGTTCTAAGTTGGATAAGTTTGCATATAAAAAAAAAGTTTCATGTCGATCGGTCAAACCCTGCGACCTGTGCAGTGTTTACAAAAAAAAAAAAAAAAAAACACAGACAAAGTTCCGTAAGAGTTCAGTGAAAATCTTCACTACGCTCATCTAATAATACTTTATTGTGAAAATCTAGCATATGAATGTATAATCACAATTCTTTTGGTTACGTCTTAAGATGCCACTATTCGGTCGCGATTTCAGCGTAAAATACATGTATTTGCATTCAACTGTCATGAGCCAACGACACGTACGATGACTTTAAAATTTGGAATGTGATTCAGTCACAGGTCAATCTTAATTATGGATCTAAGTTTGTTTCTCAAATATTTTTTTGGTCATATATAAACTTCAATCAAACTAGGGCAAAATTCAGTGATTTTTCTGATTTCATGTCATGTGAGCGCGTACACATGACATTTTTTAACAAAATATCTTCCACGACAGTCAAGATACATCCTGTAACTATACACCCCAAAAATTTGACAACAATCGCTTGATTGGTTTATTCACAGTTACTGAATGCAATTAGCATGTTTTTCTCGTACGAGTTTTGATATATATATCTCAAAAAACTCAAACGCCTGAGGGTTATACGACTTCCTATACATCTCTGTACATTGGGTAGTCTTTCGATGCAGGTCTGTTGGGTGAAGGTCACCCGAGAACACGTGCGCCATCATTTACCGCCGAGTCAAACAAAGTTATTATTTATTAGCGAAAATATGTCAAGATAAAAACGAAGCAAATATGTCAAAGAATGTTCAAAGGAGAACAGATTATATTTGCTGCTACCTCATATGGCGTATCGACACACCAAGCCGTTTGTGCTAATTGGTGGTGGAGACGCTCGATCGGGTCTACAATAGCAGGTGGCAAAAGCATCTGATAATCATCGTGTCAGTTATCCTGTGAGAAATGGGACAATTTGTGCAATTGAATTTGGGGAGCTGAGAAAGTTGGCCATATCGGTTGCGACATTTGAATGGAGATTGAAGAAAGAACCTCGTGCAGACGAAATTATGTGTGCCCATGTAATATGTTGATTTTGTGCATTTGTTTATTTGCTTTCATCATTTACGAGACGTAGGACTCGCCCACTTTTACAGTTCAATTTGTACTTGGAAACTTGTGGAAATGGAAATTATAAAACGGATAGAAAAATGACTAATGAAAAAAAAATGTATTTCACGAATTTCATTATAATGTATAAAAATGAAGTTGAAACCTACATGTCAAAAACAAATATTGCCTGTACATATAATTGAAATCATCGGTTTCAAATCACATGATACATAGTTTTCATCTGAAAGCTTCATTTTAATTGATTCTGAATGTTATTGTATTGTTAAATGTAATGCTGCTTTTCATCGCATTCGATGAGGGGCCGAAGTAAAAAAATCCCCATCAGTATATGAAACCAAACCGAACCAAACACGGATATTGGACTCTGTAATCAACGATACCCAGTTACTTATATTATTCAATAATATGCGATAAAATAATCTCAAGTCTTGATCATGAAAACGATGTAACTCTGTCAGGATGGTCGACCATGGCGGGAATCGAAGCCCGGTCTCTTGAAGGATGGATTAGCTTGCTAGCGAGTGATGAAAGTTGATGGCTGCTAGTTGTTGTTACTTGGTGGCATAGCTATTCATACTTGTGTATTGATAAGAGAATGCTGAAGGCTCGAACCACCCGTACGCCAAGTGTGTGGGATAGGACAAACTGTCGATCGGAAGCTTCATTTCTCGTAGGTAACCCGAAACTGCGGAATGTACGTTCGAAACTTACTGTCGTTGATGATATCTAATACGTGGATTCGGATACCCGAGCCACCAACCTATGCCACGCTAGTCAAAATTGACAGCTCGAAACAGTTGATCGTGTGTAGTAGAAGATTACAAGATGGGTAATCGGTCCGACGGGCTCTTTGTGTCATATATTGCTTGCTATTTTATACAATATTAGGAAGATCACAAAAATCTCTCTCTCTCTCTCTCTTTCCACCCTCCGCGATCCCAAACCCAACTCTTTTCCGAGAATTCTCGATACAATTTTCAGCTTATAAGTCAATGAGGTACGTTACGGTAATTGAAGAAATGAAGAAAAAATACAAAATGAACATGTAAATGAATGAAAAAAAATGAATAATAATAAATACAAAAAGATTGGAATAGAAAGAAAAAAATTGTTTACAAAATCATCAATTCGTATAAGTTATCGTAAGCGAAGAATCAATTTGGCCGTATTCATTAAAAAATGAAAATGTGACAATAAATATGTTAACAATACGTAATAATACTTGTAACAATGTTTTTGTCTCCCCCTCCCCCCCCCCCTTGGCATCACCGAACAAGACAACATAGAGAGAGACCAGTCTGTGTGGTTCCTATCCTAGGTCAGGTCTCACATCAGTCGTGTGTTGACGCTGGAAGTGTGCATGTCGGGACTGGCAATTCCTTATGCAAGTTACAAAATAATTACAGGCAACTACAAAAAACATCATATATACAAAAAAAAAATATAATTTCGATCGATACTCAATATCATCATTTCGATTCGATCTAATGGAATTCCTAATATTTCGATATTTTCGATCGATTTTCAATATAGCACTATTCGGTAAAAGTGTACCAATTCTTGATCGAACGGCAACCCTATAAACATTTTTTTATTCAAATAATTATATTTATAGACAGTTTATTCAGTTATCTGTTCTACAAATGAAATCAGATAATATGTAAGGTTATTTCATAAATTCGTCTCACAAATGAAATATACAACATTGGGTAATTTGGGTTATTTAAATCGTGATTATGTGTACGTACTCGACCCTACGAGCAACGGTCCCATCCTCTTCTATGCTCTTCTATCCGCCTCTTCTATCCTCTAACCTATGAGCCTATAAATCGGCGAAAATCACTGAAATGTTTATGATTAATAAAAGGGAAAATATTTTTTAGAAAACAAGTAGGTTTTGGATTTTGAATTGAGGAAGCGACTATTTTTATATCCCCTGCAGATTTGGACCCTAGAGATTACGCGACCATTGCTTGTACAAATCAACTATTTTCGATTGAATACATAATAAGAAAAAATAGAAATAATTTAATTGGATGAGCGAAGCGAAGACTCAATTTCACTTGACCCGAAAAAAATGTACATGTTTTTTTTTTTTTTTTTTTGTTCGCGCTCTACAGGTCAGACGAAAATTCGAATTCGATTGAAACTTGGCATGCCCATGTGTCATCATCTGGATTGAATCTCATTAGTTTTTATACGCAATCGGTTGCACAACTTCTGAGAAAACTAATTTTCCATTTTCCAAATTACCCATAAGAATAAGCCAGAGAAGAATTTTCGTGAAAAAATGTCCTTCGAAAAAATTCAAATTTTCACCAAAGTTCAATATAATAATGATACACATTATTCCGAACTTTCACTGAAATCCAATCGGTCGTTTAGATATAAAAAATTATATGATGACAAAAAAAAGCAAGAGAAGAATATTCGTACAGAAAATGACTTTCGAAAAAATTCATTTTTTCACCAAATCTCAATATAATGATGATACAGATTATTGCAAACTTCTACTGAAATCCAAACAGTCATTTAGATATAAAAAATATGTGATGACATTTTTACACATCGTTTTGAAGCTATTAAGAAAACCAATTAAATCCAAGCAACAAGTGTCACCAATTAATGGAGAACGATTAAAACAAGGCCTTCTTTATTATGGAAGAAATTATTGAGAATGAGAAATGAATATACAAGGAGGGACTCAAGGTGTATATATGTATACAGCTGTCATCACGTTTCATATAGTAGTCTAATATTACAACATATAATATTAAATTGCATCTAATATTTCCTTCATGAGAATAGTCTACGGAACAAACCAACTTGACATGAATTTTTAAAAGAATTAAATGCCATTCTTATTAGCTCATCCATCAACGCGGAAACACATAACGCGTTTTCCTAGTAGAAGAAATAAATGAAGAATAAAAAAAAAAAAAAAAAAATCAAAATAAAATAAACGAATAAATATTAAATTTAAA
This sequence comes from Brachyptera putata, assembly GCA_907164805.1. Classification (NCBI taxonomy): domain Eukaryota; kingdom Metazoa; phylum Arthropoda; class Insecta; order Plecoptera; family Taeniopterygidae; genus Brachyptera; species Brachyptera putata. The sequence goes on along the minus strand of OU015472.1, from coordinate 20,525,551 downwards.
ATATTATAATAGAAAAAAATTGTCGACAAATTCATCAATTCGTGTAAACTACACGTTCAGCAACACAGGATGAGAGTTCAGCATACTTGTTTTTCCCTCGCGTCTAGCCAATCGTCAATATACTGAATATACATATATTACGTCAGAACAGCTGGTGTCGCTGTAACCTGATCTATTTCATGAAGATAATTTCGAGCTCAATCCTTTTTGGATGAGCGAAGCGAAGACTCAATTTCACTTGACCCGAAAAAAATGTACCATTTTTTTTTTTTTTTTTTTTTTTTCGCGCTCTACAGGTCAGACAAAAATTCAAAATCGATTGAAACTTGGCATGCCCATGTGTCATCATCTGGATTGAATCTCATCAGTTTTTATACGCAATCGGCTGCACAACTTCTGAGAAAACTAATTTTCCATTTTCCGAATTACCCATAAGAATAAGCCAGAGAAGAATTTTCGTGAAAAAAATGTCCTTCGAAAAAATTCAAATTTTCACCAAATTTCAATATAATAATGATACACATTATTCCGAACTTGCACTGAAATCCAATCAGTCGTTTTGATATAAAAAATTATATAATGACAAAAAAAAAGCAAGAGAAGAATATTCGTACAGAAAATGTCTTTCGAAAAAATTCATATTTTCACCAAATCGCAATTTAATGATGATACAGATTATTGCAAACTTTTAGTGAAATCCAATCAGTCGTTTAGATATAAAAAATTATTTAATGACATTTTTATACATGTTTTAAGCAATTGAATCCAAGCAACAAATGTCACCAATTAGTGGAGAACGATTAAAACAAGGCCTTCTTTATTATCGAAGAAATTTTTGAGAATGAGTAATGAATATAAAAGGATGGTCTCAAGGTGTGTATATGTATACAGCTGTCATCACGTCTCATATAGTAGTCTAATATTCCATATAATATTAAATTGCAACTAATATTTCCTTCATGAGAATAGTCTACGAAATAAACCAACCAAATGGAAAGATTGATTTTTAACTTGAATGCCGTCAAAACATCAACTTGATATAACTTTTTGAAAGAATTCAATGTCATTCTTATTAGCTCATCCATCAACGCGGAAACAAATAACGCGTTCTCCTAGTAATATCCTCATTCCACTGTATTGAGGGTCTAATTGACCGTTTGTTCTGTCAATTATCACTAACGGTTGGAAGCTTCAAACCTGCAAAACGTTTGGCGTTTTTTTTTTTTCTGAGATATATCTGTCCGTATATACATAATATTTGAAGTATTTAAAGTGAACCTATGTTATTTTCGGTGATGTCTACATGATCTTCGAGCAATATACTACAGGGGAACGCAAAGGGAAGTAATAGTTTCAGTTATTTTGTGAAATACTTACGAAACAAGATTTTGACATCTGGGCTAGCCAGAAGGAAGGGTGACATCCAGCCAATTTCATATAAAGTGATCACACAGAGTTATTATGACTTTGAGGTGTGGTTTCGATATTTACGTTTCAATATATTGTATTTTAGAATAGATTTATGTATGCATATTCCTTATTTCTAGGATTTTCAAGATACTTGGGTCCTAAAAGTCTGAAAATCAGACAATAGGATGCAGGAACCTTGGAAGATAGTTTTTGTGCACGGCCATCAGGAGATCACGGATGTCGAGAGGGCTATGGGGGGGGGGGGGGGCGAGACTGTCCACTGCCACTTGGTTTCCTTGCATCCATGTCATCACAATTATCAAGGTCTCAAGAAAAGAAGATAACGAGTTTTGAATCGTGAATGTGCCTTTTTTAAAACCGATGAAGATTTAAAGATATATTAATTTTATTCAAGAAAACAAAAGAACAGACGAGAAGAAGTTGGAAGAAAATGGTATATTTCAAGACCAACAAACATTTGATCCGTCCTGACGTGGTTTTTCGTGGTTTCCCACAGTCCTCGAAGTGAATGCTTGAATGAAGTAGTAATTGGCCACGACCTTTAATTAGTAGAGTGATAGGCCTAGTTATATTAGGGCCTATCATTCCTTTTTTGTTTATGCTTTGTATAATGATGAACTTTGCATCTGCTGTCATTGGAAGAAGTGAACATCGCCTAAGACACTTAGTCCAAAGAGAAAGATATCAACATTCGTGTGGTTGTAATACCAATGTTGGTAGTGTCCGCATATATCCCAATAACGGTTTATACAATGTGTTCCGGACTTTCGTCAACTAAGACTTTTATCTGCGGCGAAGAAGTGTGGTCACAGACAGCGTAGACCTGATGTCGAGGTTCATTGCTTTCAATTATAAATAATAATAACATGGGGTGGTAAGATCGCCCTTGTGGTGCCCCGTCCAAACGATCCTACTCTCATCCTTAGCCTTAATAGGGGAACAATGATTTTGTATCAAGTTTCGATGTTATTGAAAAAAAAAAAAACATACCACCCATGCAGTTTTGTTTTGCCTCTCTCTTAGCCCAGTTTAATTCCCGCCTTAGGTCCCGAATCGCTTCCTTCTCTCCCCCAACTCCCTCAATTTCCTACTCATCTTTATATCCTCTATTTCAAGCCTCCTAACCGTACTGTTATAGTAAGCAGGATCTGCATTTGCTTGCAGCACCTTATATGGAACCAACATATCTCTAACCTCCTCATATACTTTCCGAAAATTGAGCCACAGACCTTCAACATCACCCTCGTCTATCTCACACCACTTCTCGAACCTACCCTCGAAAGCTTTTTGAACCACTCTTGCCTGCACCCTTTTTACACCCCCAAACTTTCTTCCCAACGTTTTCGGTTTGGACCGGAGCTGGAGCTGAGGTAACTATATGTACCCGATGATCACTAATACCGTCAACAATCATTGTTTTCGCCCACAACACCACGTCTAGAATATTTGTACTCCCTAACCTTCTACTCCTGGTTCCCTCCTCCACAACCTGATGAAGACCTTCGTTTAATATGCCCGTGACGATATTTTGCATTACTCCCCTCCCTTGTTCTCTACCTCCTCCTAGCAATTAAGAAAGCAATAAATAAAGGAACTATTAAATGATAGCAACAAGTGTCACCAATAAATTAAAACGTTTAAAATCTATGATGGATATCAAGAAGGCACTGGTACCAGGCACTGGCACAAGAAGGCACTGGCACTCCCGCCTTACGTTAGGCATGTTCAAATGTCCCGCTATAATTAAACTCTACATTATCCCTAGCACTAAGCCTATCCTCCAGTCAATAAAGCAGTCCTAAATCCCCCCCCCCCCCCCCGGTGGCCTATATGCTGCGATTACCTCCAGAGACTGCCCGCCTACCGTTATCTTCATACCCATCATCTCTACTTCCTCTTCCTTCCAGAGCACTGTCCCCTGGATTCCTTTTTTTACTGCTATCAATACACCCCCTCCATGCCTATCCCTATCTCTTCTATGCAATGTATAGCGATCTATAGTTAATTCACTTTCTGTGAATCCCTCTCCCAGCCATGTCTCTACTGCCACCACCACTTCTGGCTGGTACAGTTCTAATAGCGTTTTAAATTCATCTACCTTGTTTGCTAAACTTCTACAATTTACTACCATCAAGTTGATCTCCTGGCATTTACCTTCCCTCGACCTATGTTTCCCCCCACTCACTTCCCACCCCTTTTCTTCATGCATCGCACCCCCCTTGAGTCAAACCTGTGTTCCCAGCCTATCATCCCTAACAGCCCCCCAAACATACGTTGCCCCTCCTTTCTTTGACAAATGGAGTCCATCCCTACCTAACCCTTCTCCTCTCAACCAACAATTGGAGTCCACAAAACACACATCCATTCTTTCACACATACGGAATGGAATAAATGAATGGATATCAGGGTTTCAAGGCGCATCGACAGCGAGGTCATTTAGCGCCTGTCCACATAATTTGCTCAACATTTAGAAAAATAATAATTCTGCTAATATAATAACCAAGGCTGAAGTGAAATTTTGATGAAAATATTGAGATATTTGACACTAAAACTTGACAATTAACAAAAGTATTGATCGCTAATTTACTACAAACAAACATGTGTGGTGTAAAGAGTCACACACATGGAATGGATACAAGCCCATTTTATGAATATCTCTGTTGCAGCGCTTAAGTGAGAGCGGAGAAAAGACAAACCATAATTAGATAAGCGTAGCGAAGATTTTCACTGAACTCTTACGGAACTTTGTCTGTGCGTTTTTTTTTTTTTTTTTTTTGGTTTGTAAACACTGCACAGGTCGCAGGGTTTGACCGATCGACATGAAACTTTTTTTTTAAATGCAAACTTATCCAACTTAGAACTGTATAGTTTTGAGGTCTAATCGGTTGGACCATTTTTGAGAAACATCATTTAGAAGTTTCTAAAAACCTCATAAGATTTGGCTGGGCGGAAAAAATGGAAAAAAAATCTCTTCAATATGATTCAAATTTTCCAAAAATGTGAACACAAGAATAATATACATGAATAGAAATTTGGTTCGATATTCGGACCAGCGGTTTTGGAGAAAATAATATAATAAATGTATTTTATTAATCGAAAAGATAGAAATATTAGTTGGAAAATTGTGACGTGTGGGTTTATCTAGCTGTCTATTCTCGGTATTTTGTGGTATTATTTTCAGGTTAAATTTTGATTTTAATACATTGATATTTTTTTTACATGTTGAATTTCAATATTGGTTTCTCTGTGTTATTTGACCAGAATGTTTAATACAAAGATGTAAATTGTAAATACGAAGTGTGTAGGCCTATGTCACAATTTGTTATTGTGATGACCAATGTTAGTTGCCCAACCATATACGCCTCAGTTCAAATAGTTCCAGAAGATTCTAGTCGAAACTCCGACCGGTCAATGCTTGACGACCGTAGCTACGAGATTTTTTTATGATGTGCAACAGCGTCAGTCAGGGAGGCTCCAGTAGCGTCACAAAACCGAGACTCGCTCTGCATACAATGTTGGCCTTGGGTCACATAGAAGTGTGTGCCATAGCTAGTCTGCGATCTCTGGTAAATCACGACGCATATCGGAGTAGCAGTGTAAACAACCAGAAGAAAGAAGACGACAACAGATCACGCTGTACTGTCAAGGAACACGGACGTGTTGGGGAAACTACCATTCGCGAGACCATCTTCGACACGCAGCAATGAAGCGGACAAAAGAAAAGGAATACGGAACAAAGTGAACAGGAACAGAAGCGAGACAAAGACACTAACTACGATTGTCACACGGTACCAACAACAATTAATTTCTGTTAAAGGCCTATATTGTTTGTTTGATTTTTGTTCATTGTTAAAATAACGTAGAATTTGTTGACAGTTACGTCACAGGAATTTAGAGAGAGAAACTAAATTCGATGTATTAATATTAATAATTGGTATTTACTTTATTAATTAATTGGTCAATCAATCGACGGATTGGATGAGCAATTAAATTTCCGAAGTTTATTTTGATAATTTTTGACGTAATTCATATCTGGTTTGTATTTGTTTCATCCTATAGTAAATTGGTAATGTAAAATTTGATTTGATTTCGACTCGGTATTTTATCCAGTAAATTCCCAGAAACCTAATTTGTTAGATCCTTCCGACCTTCCTTTTTTCTAGAATCTTTCCGATAGGAAGTCGTTTTTTTATTATATTCAGTTCAAAAAAAATTTGTAGTCTCGTGGTCAGCGGAGTTAGCGGCGAGGGCATCATCACACCAGGTAGGCGGCTTGGCAGGTGACAAATGGCACCCCACGTTGGGCGCCATTTGTCACCTGCCAAGCCACCTACCTGGTGTGATGATGCCCTCGCCGCTAACTCCGCTGACCACGAGACTCCAATTTTTTTTAAATAAAATAAAATATAATAAAAAACGACTTCCTATCGGAAAGATTTTAGAAAAAAGGAAGGTCGCAAGGATCTAACAAATTAGGTTTTGGGGAATTTACTGGATAAAGTACAGAGTCGAAATCAAATCAAATTTTACATTACCAATTTACTATAGGATGAAACAAATACAAACCAGATATGAATTACGTCAAAAATTATCATAATAAACTTCGGAAATTTAATTGCTCATCCAATCCGTCGATTGATTGACCAATTAATTAATAAAGTAAATACCAATTATTAATATTAATACATCGAATTTAGTTTCTCTCTCTAAATTCCTGTGACGTAACTGTCAACAAATTCTACGTTATTCTAACAATGAACAAAAATCAAACAAACAATATAGGCCTTTAACAGAAATTAATTGTTGTTGGTACCGTGTGACAATCGTAGTTAGTGTCTTTGCCTCGCTTCTGTTCCTGTTCACTTCATTTCGTATTTCTTTTCTTTGTTCACTTCATTACTGAGTGTCGAAGATGGTCTCGCGAATGGCAGCTTCCCCAACACGTCCGTGTTCCTTGACAGTACAGCGTGATCTGTTGTTGTCTTCTTTCTTCTTGTTTTTTACACATCATAAATACATCTCGAAGCTACGGTCGTCAATCATTGACCGGTCGGAGTTTCGATTAATAATTCTTCTAGAACTATTTCAACTGAGGCGTAATTGGTTGGGCAATTAACATTGGTCATTACAATAACAAATTGTGACATAGGCCTACATACTTCGTATTTACAATTTACATCTTCGTATTAAACATTCTGGTCAAATAACACAGAGAAAACAATATTGAAATTTAACATGTAAAAAAAATATGAATGTATTAAAATCAAAATTTAACCTGAAAATAATACCAAAAAATACCGAGAATAGACAGCTAGATAAACCCACACGTCACAAAATGTTGCATTGTCGAAGTCACGGCTTTCTAGATTCATTGACATCGGATGAAGTTCATTTCAAATGATCAAGGTTTGTAGAGTTTTCGATTATACTTTACATAGACATCTCGCTCATCGTACAACGCACATCCTGCGTTTGCCTAGTATCTATCAATTTTGAATTGTTTCCTAGAATCTTTGGCATTGTGTCTTCCATACGAAGCTGTCTCCGAAAGAGCAGTATATTTCTGACACTCCACTAAAAGGTGTTTTGGAAAAAAAAAATCATTTTGAATTACATTTTGATACACATTTCTGGAAATTTTCAGCTTGACCAGGTCAGCCATTTTGAAGAAAAAACATAAAATCTGCTAAATTGGTACCACTCGGAGCAGTTTTTCACCCATAATATTACTATCCGTTCGTCTAACAACGCATACATGGCGTTTTCCTAGTTAAGGTTCAATCGCGGTTGAAATTAAAATGGGTCAATGAGAGTGACACAAGTTTCAAACTATCGACATTTAAAATCACAAATTGACTGAAACCAAATATATGTGTTGTGAAGGTCAGTGTGGATAGGGGCAGAGACTTGACAAAGCTTGATGCAGTACAGTTTGTTGAAATACGGGTTGGTTTCAAATATCCAAGCTGTCGATCGCAAGACAGCTTGACAATTATTCGGCTTGAAGACCTAATCTAGTGAACAAGAACGGGAATTGAATTAAAATTGTACCAGAAGTTGAATGAATAGTTGAGAGCTGAAGTTTAGAATATAAACTAGGAAAACGCCATATATGCGTTGTTAGAGGAGCGAATAGTAATAGTATGGGTAAAAATGGGTAACAAATGCTTCGAGTGGTATCAATTTAGCACATTTTATGTTTTTTCTTCAAAATGACTCACCCGATCAAGCTGAACATTTCTAGAAATGTGTACGAAAAAGTAATTCAACTTCACGCAAAATTTTATTTTTTTGGAAAACAAAAATATTTCCTTTTTTCCGCCATGTTATTCTAATGGGTATTTTTGAAATTTCTAAAATTCATTTTAAAAAAGTTACCCCCGGCTAAAGCCACAAAACTATACAGATCTAAGTTAGATATAAGTTAGATAGTTAGATATAAAGTTCCACGTTATATAAATAACTATGGGAAACGTCAATTATGTGTCCAGGTGCCTACAATCTTTAATACTCTTCCTAACTCATTAATAAACCTAGATAAATATATTATAATAAAACGCGATTTAAAACAGTTTTTGTTGAGTGTTATAATTTGATTACGTTCTCGAATCTGCTCCCCTTATATGTATTAAATCTGTCTCCCCTCGAAGGTAATTTCTATTTCTGTCTCTGTTTTTCATATTTCTGTTTTTCATAAGCAATATGTTATGATATTTATGTAATTCTCTTTCTAAACTCTAATTTGTTTTTATTTAATACTTGTCAGTTGACAAAATGTAGTTAGATAGATATTTTTTTTTCCTTATTGTTCACCACTAAGTCGTTTGTGTTTGTTTTATGCAGTTTATTTATTTTTTTTGTATCCTACAGACAAGCCTTTAATAGGCTTTGTAGATCTTTGTGTGTATAATTATGTAATTGCTATTATTTTTCATGTGACAATAAAAAAAAAAAAAAAAAAATGAGGAACCATATTGAAAAAAAGTTTGAAGTCGATAGCTGTAGCCGTTTGACCTGTGGAGAACAGACAAAAAAACATAAAAAACACATAAAAAAAACAACATGAAAACGAAAACCATTTTTTTTCAGTATGTCAAATTGAATCCTCGCTAAAGCTCGTCTAATAATTCGAAGTAAGTTGAACAAACATAATAGAAACCTCAACAACACGAAAGCGTCATTAAATCAATATAAATAATACAAGTGCACATGCAAAGGAGGTCCGACTTGGAACTATACCAAGTCTATGAATGGGGAACATGAAGTGTGAATAATTGAACATTGGACGATCAACTGGGTAGAAAGAACAAGAAGTTGGACAAGTTGGAACCTAGAATGACAATTGTGAGACAAATATCACGACTGGAAACAGGGAAACACATTCGTATGAAAATATGTAATACAATTTGCAGTTAAATATTGAATAATTGAAAACCTATAATGAGATAAAATTGAGAATTAAAAATTAGATTTTGAGAAATGCAATATGAATGAGATTTATGAAAAATAGAATTGTAAACGAAAATAATTCTCCAATGGAAACTATATTATAATGGACCATAAACACGGGTCTAGGAGTTCACTCCTGAATTATAGCTAGGCCTACTCGATAGAGAAGACATAGAAAAAATGGAAATACATACATGAAAGTGAATAAATAAATTGAAAACAATTATGAAAATCCATCTTCAATTGGTTTCTCAATATTAACTGATATGTCCTAATCGGCGCAAAATGACCTAGATGTCGATGCGCCGTAAAACTCAAATGATCGTTTGTACCTGGAAGATTGTAGCGTGGAAATATTAATCAACTTTTCTTCTACTACACCAGTTCCCCATTGTCGACCCTTGTTGGTATCTAGCCGAGTTTTCATTGTCGTCCAGTTAACCGAGATCCCGTTAAGATTGTGCGGGAGTTTCACCGTGAGCTTGTCTATCAACTAGGAAAACGCCATACATGCGTTGTCAGAGGAACGAATAGTAATAGTATGGGTAAAAATGGGTAAAAACTGCTTCGAGTGGTACCAATTTAGCACATTTCATGTTTTTCCTTCAAATGGCTAACCCGATCAAGCTGAAATTTTTTAGAAATGTGTATGAAAATGTAATTCAACTTCACGCAAAATTTCATTTTTTTTTTGGAACTATAAATATTTTCTTTATTTTCCGTCATGTTATTCTAATGGGTATTTTTGAAATTTCTAAAATTCATAAAACAAGTTACAGCTCGATAATGCCACAAAACTATACAATACACTATACAGTTTGAAGTTGATAGCTGTACCGTTTGACCTGTGGGGAATCGACAAAAAAAAATGAGAAAAAAAAAAAAAAAAAAAACGGTCACCAATTTTGTTCAGTATGTCAAATTGAATCCTCGCTAAAGCTCGTCTAATGAGAAAGAAATATCATGACCAACTGTTCTCGAAGCCGCAAATGAATTGGGTTCCATGATGCGTAGAATCAGGGATAAACATAGCGCTAGAGATGAGGCGTGCCAAGGTGGGCTTGTATGCATTAGTCGAACAAGTGAGTCCAACACGAATATCACGAGTCATGTGGATAATGAATGAGACACGTGAGAAAGGCTCACTAGCTTGACGGGAATACAAGTCTTCTTCCGCTTCTTGCCCAAGTATTATATCGTATTCATATTGGCTACCGAAATCATTCGGGAGTCATGACAACGGACATGATAAACTCACTCTTCACATCCGGTAGAATCGCCAGTAGGTATATTATATTGACTTGGCTACATATCGTGCGACCTGGACTCACTGTTTCTAGGAAATACTTGCTTTCACTTGACGTGTTTCCACCGCGATCTATATTTCCGTTGTAAGTGTTGTCATCGTAAGGACAATTACTGAGAATTGAATAACTAAGAGGAGTTTAATAGCAGGTCTAGGCTGGAAAATATAGCTTCGAATAAGTAGGACCAAAGCAACAGAAACTCGAATCACACGCTACAATGACGAAGATAAAATGCGCATTTTTGCGCATTACCTACGCCAACGATACGTATACTTTATGTGGCAATGTTCGGTTTGCACGCAGTAGTGAGATCGTTTCGTACGAGACAGTCAGGTATATTAGTGTGTACAGTAGATAAGGCAAAGCATTCGGGGTTTTGTGATAGAAACGTATAAATTTCACCACATGCTCAGAAAAATTAGCTCAACAAAATAGGCTACGGAGGACGGCGGATTTCTCAACCGTTTGGGGGTGGCGGGGGTGGCAATTGAGGGGTGGGCATTTATGAAATAATTTTTATCTCCGCAGTTGTTTCTGATATTCATATATATTCTCGTGATATATACTAAAAACTAATCGTAAAAAAATAATTTTCAGTCGAATTTGAATTAGAGGACGGATAAATAACAATTTCATTGACCTTTGACCTTTTGTTGGATATAATTTCAATACGGAATGAAACTGCCCGTGTGACCATTCGTTTGAAAGCTGAAATCGGCCTGAATCAGAAATCATCAACATCTTGTAGGTGTGTTGACCTTTGACCTTTGAATAATAATTTAATTGGCAATTTGTATGTATATACAATATCAATTGTGTGGGCAATATACATTAACTATTCGGGGTTTTGTGATAGAAACGTGAAAATTTCACCACATGCTCAGAAAATTTTTCTCATAAAAATGAGCTACAGAGGACGGCGTATTTCGTAACCGTTTGGGGGTGGCGGGGGTGGAAATTCGGGGGTGGGTCGTTGGAAATTAATTTTTATTGTCAAAGTGGTGGATGAGAGTTTATAATGTTTGACTCGAATTATGCTATTCATGTAATGTAGAAAAATAATTTTTAAACCAAAAAACCTCTTGAACGTGAGTTGACCAATTGATTAACCTTTGACCTTGCATACGTTATAATTTCAAAGCAACAGCAATATGCCCGAGTGACCATTCGTTTGAAAGCTTACATTGCCCTGAATCATAAAATATCAACATTTTCAATCTATGTTGACCTTTGACCTGAAAGTATTCATTTTATGTATTATTTTATTGAATATACATACTGATTATGTGTAATGCCAACTTGAGAGCTAGTTCATATGAGAAAATGTACAACAATAATCAATTATTCAGTGTAATGTCTATGTTTATCACATATATGTCTAAAGACGGGTGTATATAGTGATAACACCTGAACTTAGGTTCATTTCGGGTTGAGTTGTCACCAAAGTATCATTAGAAAATCGATTTGTCATTCCGTTACGATGACAAGTTTTATTGCCACATGCAATTGTCTTTAAGCTATATATATATATATATATATATATATATATATATATATATATATATATATATATATATATATATATATATATATATATATATATATATATTATTCTATTATATATTATATATATATATATATATATATATATGGCAATTATTATTCCGGATTTAATTAGATGAGCGTAGCGAAGATTTTCACTCAAGTCTTACGGAGCTTTGTCTGTGCGTTTTTTTTTTTTTTTTTTTTTGTAAACACTGCACAGGTCGCAGGGTTTGACCGATCGACATGAAACTTTTTTTTTATATGCAAACTTATCCAACTTGGAACTGTATAGTTTTGAGGTCTAATCGGTTGGACCATTTTTGAGAAACATCATTTAGAAGTTTCTAAAAACCCCATAAGATTTGGCTGGGCGGAAAAAAAATGAAAAAAAATCTCTCCAACACGATTCAAATTTCCCACAAATGTGAACACAAGAATAATATACATGAATGAGAATTTGGTTTGATATTCGGACCAGCCGTTTTGAAGAAAATAATATAATAAATGTATTTTATTCATCGAAAAGATAGAAATATTAGTTGAAAAATGTTGCATTGTCGAAGTCACGGCTTTCTAGATTCATTGACATCGGATGAAGTTCATTTCAAATGATCAAGGTTTGTAGAGTTTTCGATTATAATTTATATAGACATCTCGCTCATCGTACAACGCACATCCTGCGTTTGCCTAGTAATAGAAACAACGGTGAACAATTGAAGAATGTCTATTGTTTGATCATTTGCAAATTAATTACTTATTGTATTGCTAGCAAAACTTCGAATATTGTGTTTCAAGACGTGTACCTTATCACTCAGTGGTGTGGCTACCTCGTCTGACGTATACATTGTATCTGTCATGAAGAAGCGAAGGCTCAGTCTATAGAAATTGGTAATTGAATTAAAATATAATTCACTAATCAATTCTCGTTAGATGAACCAAGTCAGATGATAAGTTAACTTGTGAAATATAATATGACCTCGTTTTAGTTAAATTGTGAAATATAATATGTCCTCGTTCTCATTTTGTAATCAGGTCAAGGAAAAGATGTTCAATGCCGAAAGTCATACGATGGCTAAATAAGGTTACGAAATATATGTTCTTGTACGTATTTCGTAATCAGGTCAAGGAAACGTATGCCATGTCGAAAGTCATACGATTGCTAAATATGGTTTCTCCACATTATTTATAACTAGGAAAACGCCTTATATGCGTTGTGAGATGAGCTTAGAAGTATGGAAATGTAGAATTAAGAACATTTTGTCAGCTCAATGTACATATACAGGCCATGGATCACTTCAAAGGTTTAAAAACCGCGGCCGTCTGTTGGTAAATGGACCTTGGTTTCCAAACAATCAAACCAGTGCCTTCTTCATATACATCACAGATTTTAAACGTTTTAATTTATTGGTGACACTTGTTGCTCATATTTAATAGTTCCTTAATTGCTTTTATTGATGTGTAAAAAAGTACATTAAAAATGCGTTTTCTTCGTTATTTCACATCCGATTGTTCCATAAATCGCTTAAAATAGGTATGATAGATCTTTCCACACTCAGTATAAATTTGAGAGCTTTTGAAAAAAATAAAATTTCAAGTATTTCTCCCCTGGCCTATTCTTATGGGGAATTTCCATACTTTATAAATAAACGCGATTAACTTCGGTGTTAATAGAGTTTGCCCAAAAATATGACACAAATGATAAGACATTCTCATTAAGAATCAAAATAACCAAGTAATAAAGATCATAGTAGTTGACGTATTTCGAAACAATTACTCTGATATCTCTTGGCTATTATCACATCTTAACCTTTCGGGTCAAGGATTATTCTAAATTTAGGACAAAGCTGGGCAAAGATCTTCGCTATTATCAAAATTAACACGTGTTATTGTTCTTCCAAATCGTATGAAAGATCGCTCTTCTCCCAAAGAAGACAGTCGATACTTCCAGTCTATCGGGTCAACACCTCCAGTTTATGGAGTCGATACTTCCAGTCTATCGGGTCAACATCTCCAGTCTTTTGAGTTAAGTCTTGAAGCAGTCGTCGAAATTAACCGAATTCAACAGTACGAATCATCTATTCCTTGACGTGAGTTATAATATTCTTTAAATAACATCTAAGAAATCACTTCATGATTTCTCACTTATTTTTATAAGCCTTTTCATTGTTTTAATGTTACTATACTGTATATTTATTTGGAAGCCACTTCATGGTTTTATTTTATTTTGTAATAACTTGCTTTCGTTCTGTTCGAACTTAAATAAGAATTATAGATTTTCGTATTACTAATCAAAACCAATTAAATCTTATCGCTACGTACTACTGAACTTAGATAAATATTGTAATATCTGAAAACTCAGAAATATCTTATCACTTACTTTTTTGTTATCAATTCTAACCTTGGACTCTGTGGGTACAATCACAGTACGAAAACATATATCCTAAACAGATTCACTTCCCTAGAACAAGAACCTACATATTTCGTTGCTCATTTGACCAAACTACCCTGAGTATTTTGGCCCCATGACATATCACGTGAACAACTGAGGAACACCTATGCGCATGCGCATGTGTCAGTTGATTGATCCGAGGCTCCAGAGGGAAACGCTGTAGTGTAGCGAGCTGGGAACCGATGGGCCACGTTCAGCAATGAGCCACTGGAAGCTGATGGAAGGTTCGTGATTGATACAATGACGATGATGTAACAAGGTAGGTGCATGTGACCTTGAATCTGAGAGACGCATAAGTACTTTAGAGGTCGCAGATAGCAGTGAGTGGTGAACAACAAGTGTCAGGGAATCGATGTGAGACGTGAGATCTTCTCACTTAGCGATCCCAACTCAGCTTTCTTGGCAAATCCTCATCTCGACCAGAGTTCTCAATCATTGATTTCTACGTCTATTCGACTCCAGGACGCTTCAATTCCGCTTGTATTTTCATTTCCATAATTCTAGAATGGTTAACTTTGTTCTAATCACGCCTTGATTACAGAAACACGGCATGCACCATGTGTAGGGCTATCATGTGGTCAAATGTCTTCATCCTCATACATTTCAAATTCAAATTCGATTCCCAAAAATATTAATTAATAGCGATTTCGATATCATTTCGGTTCTCTTCTTTTGATATGATTCACAATTCCATGAACAGAATCATATTATTGCAACGAGCCATATTTCAGAAGTGTCAGTGTTGGTAGATATGTTGCCACAGTTATGCCAGGTGTGCATCCATCTGTGTTTTATTCGACGATAATAATCTGTCATACTATTACATGTTATCTTCTCGTAGAAGCATTGGTTGGTATCTGTTCTTCAAACTTCACTCATCTTTTTCCAGTCCGGAGTGATCGGTACCTTGTCTCATTTAATATTACTTCATTCAAACATTATTCAACTCTTACTGAAATATTCCAGCATCTAACTTCGGTGTCACGTTGAGTACATTCTCACGTTTACGATGTATTGTGATTTTTCAAGGACGAATAACCAACAATGCATCTTAATTGATTTCTCTCAGACTTATCATAACTGTACACGTCGGTTATCCCACAGGAACATGGAGTGAAGCTGGAAGAAGAGTTCGAGACAACCGAACAAGATCCAAACAGGTTTATCTTACGTTATTCGAAAGACTTGTGAGAAATGTTCGCACTTCTCCGTGACAAAATAGCTGGCCTCAGAGGGAAGTTATTTGAATGGAAACAGATAATCGAATCGAGGAGATGCATGTGGCTAATGGTTACCTTTTTTAATCAGATAGGTGAGTTGCTATTACATTCCTCCAATCATTCAAGCTCACTCATACATTCGTTCTTGATGGATGGATTCGTTCTTAAGCATTCTGTATACTAGCCCGTCTAGCCCGTACTAGCCCGTACTAGCATGCATCAAGCCCCTACTAGCCGCGTCCAGCCCCCGTCCAGCCCCTACTAGCCGCGTCTAGGCCCTACTAGCCCGCACCCAGCCCTTTCTAGCCCTCGTCGGGCCTGTCCTAGCCCACGTCTAGTAATACAATCATTTGTTCCAGGTATTTGGAACTTGGAAGACACGAAATGGACAAAATACTCGAGAGTTGTGATGCAGAGCTTGAGATATACCGCGGTGCTCATGTGTGTAATATATTTACCATTCAACGTTTACATGAACAGAAGAGACGTGCTCGATCTGTCTGAAGCAATATACCTCTGGTGTCTAGTTGTCATCATAACTATCACACTGAAAACATTCTTCTATCGAAAGGAAGATATTCTCAGTGTGGTGGATCAGTTATACGCGATACAGACCGATGGCCAATTGAAGAACGCTTATCAGAGAGATATTAGGCTTAAGAGTGACAGAATTACCAACATTCTAAGCTCTCTTGCTGTGATAGGGACTGTATTCATGTCTGGCATTGGTATACCGTTCTTGGTCGTGCCCTTGCTCCATTCCGAAAGAAGTCTCATTATCAGGTAAGACTTTTATAACTCACACGCTGATATGCATATTCTCTAACCATCAACACTTTGAATTGCGGAACTTCTTGCATGACCTGGGACTCGAACCCACGTCTGTCTGGAAAGAGCTTCATGAGTCGCTGGAAGTGAATGGGGAACTCATTTTACTATAATAATACGGTAACGATCTGTCATTTCAAATCGAGGATTTCAATTATGAATGAATTATGAAACTGTGAAGCACATAGACTTACACAATATTAGCACAATGGGCAGCAAGCTTATAGTCGATTTAGTTTCAATTCATACTCACGTGATGTATTTTTCGCGAGGTAAATGTCTTCAATAATTGATAGAAATGCAGTTTCCAAATTTTACTGAGGTAAAAGGAGAATTTCTGACGATAAAATCGACGACGCAGTCAGATCTGTTCAAATTGATATCTCTTTCGGTCCAGACGGAGTTCTGATGAGAGTAGTTAAGTCCAATAGGGCAATAGCAATAATCTACTATCATCAATTGCTACGACGGTGTTAAATACAGGATAAGTATCCGACTGTTACAAGGAAGCGCGGACAATACTCTAGTACCTGAAGTTGGCGATAAAGATGATCCACATATTTGGAGGACAATCACAATTTTTTCAGTTCGGCGCCATGTAATTGGAAGAGAAATTCTGAAATTCAAATTCTGAGAAAATATTAGTTCCAAACAATTGCGTCACTTACCTTACCGTTTTATTCATCAATAGAGGAGTGATGCTAAGAACTCTCTTCTCTCCTTGACTCCACAATATGGCCACCAATCACATATTCGAGGAGCTGATGGGACACGACATATCCAAGGAATAAGGCTTCCAACTAGTTGATGGTCTGGCCAATCTCACGGTTCTAGGATTTGCTGATGGCACCGTGGTGATAGGAAAAGAAGGTCTACTGACATCGTAGCCACAATGTTTAAAACCGACTAGGTTCACAACTGGGTTCCCAGCCCAATGTTACGGAGTCTTTGGCAATAGTAATCGAGGAAGGCATACTCCAGATACAGCCATGGACATTGACGACGATATGGTAAAGAAGTATTACGAGAGAGGAAACTATTACATATTCAGGAGTCAGTCCATCATGTTTGATATCGTGTCTGATACTAGATCAGCACGTATGATTATGCTTGATCTATCCCCTGCAATATGCTTGGCTGTCTCAGCATCTTATGTCATACCTGGAGAATTTAGACGAATCAATTGGAAGCGCAGTAAATACTGTCTCTTCAGGCGACACTCCTGATAGTATGCTATATACGGCTGGAATGGAATGACTGGCCACTTTCCGCGCTTCCTGGGAAACCTACACTTCACCGTATCCGTACCGTAATCCATACATCAAGGAAACAAGAAAAACCATGCAAGAGAATGAAAGTGATTGGATAAACTTGGAGTTGATGAAACAGATCTACAGAAACAGCGAAGATCCAATCATATTCCACCGAATCATATCGAGAAGTGTTGGAAAATGAGGAATTTGCAATATGGTGCGTAAACCAACAATAGCATATTCTCAAAGTAAAAATACAACTTCGATAAGATCTCCATGACGAGAATTTGTTGTCGGAGCTGAAGGCACTATAACCAGAGTCATTGTTGATGCTGGTCTAGAAATCATATTATAAGGCGTTTTATGATTCGATATGTTTGCACGCAATGAAGGATTCTATTTGGATTTTGTGGAATCATTTGAACGGGAACTTATGTCCCGCTGGTAAGCATCACGGGTACTTATACATATATATATAT
Organism: Brachyptera putata; assembly: GCA_907164805.1. Taxonomy (NCBI): domain Eukaryota; kingdom Metazoa; phylum Arthropoda; class Insecta; order Plecoptera; family Taeniopterygidae; genus Brachyptera; species Brachyptera putata. Next base: position 20,507,590 of record OU015472.1, on the reverse strand, counting down.
ATATATATATATATATATATATATATATATATATATATATATATATATATATATATATATATATATATATATATATAAATATATATATAGATAGATATAGATATCAATATATATATATATATATATATATATATATATATATATATATATATACTCTAACATAATTATATAGTTTGTGATGAATTGAAGAAAATATCAGGAAAATATGTTCACACGGCTTTAACCGGAATCATGGTGAATGGTGTATCAGAGACATCCACGTTAGGTACTGCCGATGCTCTTGGCGTACACGTCGTCGAAGTCTCAAGTTCAAATAATTCATTCGCTCCTATTTTTGAGAATCAAAAATCCGGAGAAATCCAAGCATTTGTGCTACCATAGCACTGAAGACGATATCGACAACTGATCTTCTACAATGCAGGAACATGAGTCTTGATGGAGCTCCAGGTACCGACTCGGGCCACAATAAAATGCTACAGAATCACCCGATTATCATCATTGAGTTTCCGACTGGCCGGAAACGATGATATCACGTGACTCCAGCTGTCTGGTAACCAGATGCTACTTGTCAGAGGTGAAGGTCTGTAGCTACCAGCATATTTCTTGACTTTTTCTGGTTTGGGAATTGCAACCAAGACAGAAGTTGACCAGGACAAGAGGAATTAACCATCTGTCCATTTTTGGTAGAACATATCCAAGATATGGACATTTTAATTCTAATTTGATAATAGATTGGATTGGAAAAGCTATTGTTCTAATAGAGTATGAATCGCTGCTTCTCTAATGTATACATCCATTTTGTTCTGTTCTAGAATGTGGTTACCATATGACGTGACTATCTCACCTAACTACGAGATCACTTTACTCATATCCTTAACTATTCAAACATTGCTTATGTCGAGTCTGACATCTAGCTTCATATTCATTCTCAACTTACTGATTCAATTGATTGCACAGTTCAAAATATTGAATCATGGGCTGAAAAACAACCGCGACGAAGCCGTTCATCGCATCAGAGTTAATCGTAAACGTTCGCAGCTGAACCGCCCTAGAAGAAAGAGATCCTTGACTGAAGCGTCAGGGAGTAGGTTGAAGAGTTTGATTATAACGACTGGTGTGTTCGACAGAAAAGCAGCAGAAGATTTCTCCCACATTCAACCGGTTAGCAACAACCACATGAGACATCTGCTGTACAAGAATGTGACACGAGAAGTCAAGGTCAACAGGAATGCCGTTCAATTGATCAAGAGAGAAGAGATAAACCCTCATCTGAAAGAGAAGCTGCGAAGAGAACTGGAAGAGGAAGAGCTGCAGAGAGAGATGGAGGCGATACTACGAGAGTGCGTGATACACCACCAGGCGATTATCAAGTAAATATTCTCCAAGATATCACATTTTATGAGTAAATGTCATATTTCAATCTAGAACGAACCTACTCGTTCTATACTCAAATCTACATGTATCAACATAAAGTAACAGCTATAAATATAGAGAAAGATGCGTGTAAATATATACCAATGACCTTCTGATTGCGGTCAGGAGCTCTTCCAGCTTGATAAAAATATTATTATCTTCAAAGTAATAGTAGTAATACCTCGATAGCTCAGTTGGGAGAGCACATGCAGTGGGATTTTCTATGGTATTGTCGATTGAGATCGAGTAATTTTCGTCGACAACTGGGCTTACGATCGATAACTTTACCTAGCGTGATTCTTTACGGTAACTTTACGATCCCGATAGACAAATCTTCTCGAGTCGACAAGACCCTATCGTTAACTGTTGTCGATGTTGAGAACTGTCACAATTAGACGAAAATGGCGGCGGTTTTTTGTTTTGAGATAGCCAAAGCAAAGGAGAACGTCACTTCACCATGTTTAATCGTGGAATAGTATGCTGTAATACAGATTTCATTCTTTAAATACCATCTTGTACGCTCGAACTCATTTCAAACGCTCTCATAATCCCCCTCAACCTTGACTAGATGAGCCATTATATCAAGAACTTGCACAGGTAGCTGAACAATTCTCCATTAATTGCTTCTTGTTAAATCCTAATATTATCCATTATTGCTGACAGGTTGACTGGGGACTTGGAATCTGCCTTCGATAGGATATTTTTCATACAGTTCGTCGCCTTACTTACAATGTTAGCTGTAATAATAGTTATAGCAACAACGGTAAGTATTACTCTTTTTCTCGTGACTAAATCTCGTGAGATCAGGAAGGTTGATAGGGTTGTGGGTTGGATTTAGCGAATCATCTGTTCCTTGGTGGAATCTACAATTCCTTGGACTCGATGTAACTGAGTCTCTAAGCTGGAAACTGCATGTCTATACGATAGCGTCGAGACTCCCAAGTGACTGCTTCATGCCACGCTAACTGACCGCCACACTTCCCATCCTCTCCTACAGCCACACTTCCCTCCTCCACTCCATCCTCTTCCTTGCCACTCTTCCCTTCTCCACTTCATCCTCTCAAACAGCCACTATCCCTTTCTCCACTCCCACAGTCACACTTCCCTTCTCCACTCGATCCTCTCCTACTGCCACACTTACCTTCTACACTCCATCCTCTCTAACAGCCACTCTTTCCTTCTCCACTTCATCCTCTCATACAGCCACTCTCCCCTTCTCCACTCTTTGCTTCTCCACTCCATCCTCTCCTACAGCCAATCTTCCCTTCTCCACTCCATCCTCTCGTACGCTATTCTCCTCTTGGGTCACTCTCATCACGCCCACAGACTATTTATCATGCAAAACGTACCATAAGAAACTATTGCTGGCATATCCAGACCTCAAATCATGCAAACCTGAAACCTCATTTCAGTTACCTCGAGATTCTCACCCTCATCTTCACTCTGATCCCATCAAAGCATCCGAACACCTTGTCGTGGTGTGGGGGCTTGCGTGGCCCCGTGATCTACAGAGCTATCGTCGGGAGCAATTTGTTTGCTCTCAGCAGGGTCACCCATGGCGATAAGGTCTAAAGTGAGGTTCCAGTTTGAGTTCGGACCGTCGGTCGAGTGGGTTTCTTTCTGGTGACCGGAGTTTATGGAGGGAGTACTGAGCATTGCGTTTTCCTTCTCATTTCTATCTTCTTCTTATCTTCTCATACTCTCCTTCTTCTTGCCGGCTCCCTCCATATGCTTGAATCGCCCACGACTGTTGACAACAATGGCAAAGTACACGGACATGAACCTAAGCTCAAGGTGTTAACAATCGTGCCGAGGAGCTGAATGGTTACGAGTTGATGTAGTCTCTAACGATGAACTCTGGATACCTGGTGACCTCTAGTTTTATACTTACCGGTACTTTACTTTCGCATGCGGGTTTTTGTGCGAGTGGACCTTAATTCCCTAGCTCCTCTTGGGACCAAATATGAATCATCTTAATTTCAACCTATTTCCCTCCTCCTCCCTCCCTCTCACCCCAATGAAAAGACCGCGCTCTCTCTTTGCTGATCCATCAGCGAAGAGCAAGAAATGAAACAAATGCTGAAACAATCGCCAACAAGCTTCAGATTTCTCGTGATAGAACGCGTAGAAGAAGGCACGTCGTTCTCTACAGTATCGCTCTTTTTGATTGAAAGGCGATTTCTGGACTTGCAGATCCTGTGCGTAATGCAACCAGGATCAACAATAGGACTCTGCTCTGCTACTTGGCGAAACGGCCAACGATAATCAAACTCAGTTATTACTTCAAGCAACTAGTTTTGCCAACCAATTCCCCATCAAAGTTACTCCGCACTCTTTTCTCAACTCGTCCAAAGGTGTCATAAGTTGCAGTGCCTTACTATGGTATACCATCGATAAGATTTAATCCGAATTTTCCAGTCAGAACGTGACTGATGTGTACAGGATAAATCGTTGTGTGGATGGGAAACAGGTCTCTCCACGCCTACTATTCCTCTCAAAGTGGTTGCTGGATATGTTTCTATCAAGGTTAGACCGTATATCCCCAATCCGACAAAATGTTACACCTGCCAACGATACGGCTTTACAGCACATTTTTGTAACATGAAGCCTGCCCAGACTGCGGCCTTAATACTCATTCTGAGGAGCCCTGCATTTCTGAAGTCTGCTGCGTTAATTGCCTGTGGTGCGCACTCAGCGTCATCTAGGACTTGCAAGAAGTGGTTCGAAGAAAAGAAGAGTGAGCGAATTCCGAACCATTGATAGACTTTCTTACTCCGAAGCGCGCCTTAAATATAAGCGGTTGTACCCAGATACCATTTTACCCTCGACTTATGCCAAAGTAACTATAACCCAGGATACTTCTAAAGAATCAGGGGAACTTTTAGCTCTTAAAGCCGAAAATAAGATGCTACTCGAAGCCCAACGACTATTACAAGAAACCGTGTCAAAACAAAATGAAAAAATCGTCCAACTCCAATCAAAGATTGACGAACTGATGAATATAATAACCAAAGAGAAATTTGATGTCGAAAAAGTGTCGACGCCAGCAACGAATTACATGGATATTGTAACAGAGCAGGTAACAGCTGCCGAAGAGGGAACAGTTGGCTTCAGGAACCTTATCTGAAAACCAAACTTCCAAATTCAATAAAAACGAAAAAAGAGGTCAAAGATGGAAACCACAGGATGTAGAACAAGAACAAGGATGTAGGTGGCGCCTTGGATATAACCTCGAAGCCTGCTGAAGGAAAAATATACCTGAAGAGGTCCTAGTAATTTATGAACGAATGCCCGGCTTGTTCCCGGACACTCTCGACCTTGGAAGTGAATCGAGTGTGGCCCTGTTGCAGTGGAATTATGAGTGGATTGTACACCACGACCTGTGTGGGAGCGATCATTTTCCAATAATTTTAAAAACTTAACACCATCACAACATTCCAAGGATAAGGAAATGGAAACTTCAACGAGCTCACTGGTGTAATTTCATGGAACTTGCTGTCTTCGATGATGACAAAATATTCCATGACATCCAAGATCAAGTTACCTATGTAACCGACACCATTATTCGAGCGGCTGAAGCGACCATACCACATTCAAGCGGGACAACAAGTTGTTTGTGTAAGATCCTAGAGAGAATTGGAAACAGGAGATTAGTGTGTATATTGGAAACAAGAGGTCTTATTGCGGCAGAATCACAATGGATCATCTCGTAAATCTTGAGACCTTAATCCAAGATGGTTTCATTTCCAAGTAACATCTCATCCCTGTGTTCTTCGATTTGGAGAAAGCTTTTGACACAGCATATGACATTCTCAAAAATCTTCAGCAATGGGGTTCTAAAGGACATCTCTCTACATTAATTCAACATTTTTTGTCAGAAAATAAGTTTCGTGTATGACTGGGGAGCAGAATGTCGCTGTCTTTTAACCTTGAAAACGGAGTACCGCAAGATTCAGTTCTTAGTTTCACCCTTTTTCAAATAGCCATGAACAGTATTGTGTCCTGTGTTAAGCAGCTGATCACCTGCTCACTTTTTGTAGATGATCTAGCGATTTTCTACGAATCAGCCAATCTCAGAACAGCAGAGCGTCAACTTCAGCTCACAATAACTCGTTTAGAAAGGTGGGCTGATGAGACCGGTTTTAAATTTTCTAGGTGTAAGACCACATGTGTGGATTTTAATCGTCTTCGTGGCCTACAACCACAACCAACACTGAAGCTTGCAGGATTGGACCTCGTTATTTCTGAATATGTCAAGTTTTTAGGAATGTCGTTTGACCAAAAGTTGACATGGGATTCAAATTTACAACATCTCAAAGTGAAATGTATTAAATCCATCAATATGATGAAAATACTGAGCGGTACTTTTTGCCTTTTTGGGGTTCAGATAGCGTAGTCATGCTGCGATTATATAGAGCCCTTATTCGAACTAGGCTCGATTACGGTTGTATTGTGTATGCGTCGAGACAGGAAGTCCCACATGAAAAAATCAATACAGTACATAAAAATGGACTAAGACTGGCAATAGGTGGATTTCGCACGAGCTCTGTTGTCAGTCTATCCTTCTTTTTGTCGAGGAGGGGAAATCTTGCATGAGACCCCTGCTTGTTGGTCTGCGGGGAGTGTCGGATTCATACCGACTAAAACCCCTCCTCACTTCTGTCACCACCCTGGGACCACTTTCGTATTACTTCTGGGTGGTGTCGAGTTTAGCCTCTCTGGCTCCTACTTTCCACTATACGGCTTGGGCAACAACTGGATGCAGTCTTTTTGCTTCCATTTTTCTTTTCCGCTTCCTCTCCATTACCTTTCTGATGTATTCTGAAACTTTATCCCACTGCTCCTGGCTTTTCAGCATACATTACGTTAGGTTAGAGGCTTCTAATCTCTTTCCCACGTCTTCTTGTAGATGGGCATGCCATCCTTCGGTCGCAGGACATCCGAAAAGGGTATGGGCCGCGTTGTCCGAAGAGTGGTTGCAGTAGAGACATGCTGCGCTAGCTTTCAGTTTGAATCGTGCCAGGTACTCGTTAAAGCAACCATGGCCCGACATTGCCTGAGTCAGATGGTATCCCATCTGGTCATGGTCTCTGCCATAACAGCTTTCTACTTCTGGGATGAGCTTGTGGGTCCAACGGCCTGATGTTTCCGAGTCCCACCTATCCTGCCATTCGACTAACAGCCTCATTCTTGCTGCTCTCTTCTCTATTCTTTTGCGTTCTTTGCTGCCATCGCCTGTGCACCGGTCGTAAACCTCATTTTTATCCTTCACCAGATGATCTATCGGCGGTGTGGAGGCTATAAAACGAGTGCAGCACTCTCAGATACAGTCCTGTATGCTGAGATGACCCGCAGTGCACCTATCCTCTGAACCCTCGTCAGTCTGCGACACTCTCCTTGCTTTTCTAATGTGTCCGCCCATACTTCTGCTGCGTAAAAGATTTTTGAGTGAATTACACTGTTGAGGAGCCTTCTTTTCCACTCTTTCGGTCCACCGACGTTTGGCATGAGGCGCGACAATGTTGCTGCCGTTGATGCCGCTTTCTTCGCAACTATTTGAATGTGATCTGAGAAACTCAATTTGCGGTCTATCTGAACGCTCAAATACCTGGCTGATCTGCTCCATTGTACGGCCTGCCTTCCAGCCAGTTTCCCACTCTACGAATTACTTCGTTGGCCTTCATTTCCACCAGCTCCGAAACATTTGCCGGCACAATGGCCACCACGTCGTCTGGAAAACCTACCAGTTCACATCCCTCTGGAAGGTCGAGGTTGAGGAGACCGTCGTACATGATGTCCCACAGGAATGGTAAGTCTATACTGTGAATCAGGTGAAGCACCATCACATAATAGGAGGAACTATTTGATATGTAGCTATCTGTCTAATGTCTGGAGCATGCCAAACCATCCCACATACAAGAAACTCTTCACTTCTAACTTGAAACAAATATACAGTACTAGGATGAAGGCAACGAGGCCCCTCGGAATACGGGCGTTAGAACTATTAGATTTACTCAATTTCCAGCTTCCTCGAGTTCAAATTGCAGAATTCGGTTCAGTTGCACCGTCTTTTCATCAACTGTGCGATCTATATAAAGATTACCAGTTTATATACACTGACGGATCCGAGTTAAGCACAGCAGTTGCATGTGCGTTCACTGTTGGTGACAGAACATCTGGTTTAAAACTCGGCCCACTCTGCAGTGTCTATACTGCAGAGCTTTATGCGACACACCAACCACTCATATTTGCCAAACAATACCGCAGTAGAGTTTCTAATTTGCTCCGACTCTTTGAGCTCTATCCAATCAATGTCTGTTTTTTTTTCCCAAGGGAGTATTTGATTCAAAACATCCAAAATCTCTTGTCTGATATTGATGATAGTGGGTCGGAGGTAGCTTTCTGCTGGATTCCCGGTCTTGCTGGAATAGCTGGCAACGAAAAAGCAGACCAGGCAGCAAAGGAAGCTGCTCTCCAGACCAAAGTCGACTATCAGTTGGTCCCAAAAAAAGCCCTGAAAAATGCATTTAAAAAACAGTTGATGTATTCTTGGTAAAATTCATGGAATGAAGTGACAAATAACAAATTGGAATCTACCAAAACATCATCAAACATCATTGAACCATGGCACTCTTCGTCTCGAGGTGCGAAACGGGAGGAAGTTGTACTTACAAGAGTGCGAATAGGACACAGCCTGTTGACTCACGGATTCCTGCTTCGAGGTGAGGACCTTCCAGAGTGCAAGGAGTGTATCGAGCAGCTCTCTGCTCGCCACCTCCTGGTTGAATGTGACAGGTTCCGGGATCTGCGCCGGCGCCTGCGTATGCCAGAGGACCTGTCGCTGATCCTGGGTGACGACCAGGCGGCTGTCGATCGCCTCTTGGTGTTGCTGAAAGAAACTGGTGTTATTAATATGTTGTAATTCTGTCCACTGTGATCTCATACTTTCAACATGTTGTCTACAATAGCTATAAGTATTATAACGAATTAATGGTTTTACACTTGTAAGTTATCGAATTTATCATCAAGTATTTAGCGTGTGTGTATGGCCATTCACACCATACACACATGATATCAGTCATATCGTTGATTATATTGTGAGTATGTTGAAGATTAGGTTTCGGCTTTCATAGCGGAACGTGTGTTTTGATGTGTGTCAATTCGTTAATAAGTTTTATTATGTGATGTTCTCGTTATCATTTGTTTGGGTTGTTATTTATTGTTAGTCTGTTGGTTTTCTTATTTATTGTTAGTTTGTTAGTTTTGATATTTATTTTTAGTTAGAGCTATTATTTGTTGTCAGTCAGTTAGTATTAGTTATTGTTGTTATCAGACAAGACAGACTCTGGCCTTTTACACCGGAGCATCTGTTGTTTTATTAAATGTCTGGTATTAATTGATATTCACTTCAAGTTCATTAAATTGTAGAAATGTTCAATTCTCGCTCTGGATTCAATTAATACAAGGCGCAAAATAACCTCGTCGTTGACGCGCCTCTGAACCCCAATATTCATTCATTCTGATTCTGGCTGTAGCTACCTTCGCTTACTCTAATGCCGATCTTTTTCCTCAGAACTACAAACCACTCTCACCAACCTAGGTCCAGCTCAGATATCACCATAGGCGTGCGCAGGGTAAACTATTAGAGTGGGCACCAGTAAAAAGTAAAGGTGGATGGAAATAACCCAATACGGGGGTCTCAGCCCCGCAGGGAATTTTTTGAAAAGGCATACTTCCCTGTCATTTTCAGGTTTATAGTTACATCCATAGTCTTCTTTTGGTATCGTAGTCTGGTTGAATTGTCATAATATAGAATTCAGCAGGACATAGGCCCTAAGTATTTTATAATTTTGTTTAGGCACAATTATACCGATTTTTACGAAAGTGTAAAACAGTGCATGGCTGATTTGGGCAACTGAATATCTTTTTTTGAATTAACAAAAAATCTTGTGAATTCAAAATCTTGTGATTAAAATATAACAAGTTATGTGAAATATTTTTAAACTTTCAACACTGTTTACGATAAAAACGAGCAATGTTATACATAGTGGTTTATTTGTAGCTGTACCCTTACATAAACATACTAAAATACAAATCTTGGAACAAAAACTTGACATGATAATCATAATATTAAAACTAATTTAGACATAACTACACGAGCGTTAGCGAGGATTCAATTTTACGTACTGAAAAAATTGGGGTTAAAAGTTTTTTTTTCTGCTACAGCTATCAGCTTCAAACTTCATTACATTATATAGCCTTTACTTTAATCTGTATAGTTTTGGGGCATTATCGGGTAGTTTCCTTTTTCTAATGATTTTTTTTTCAAATTTCAAGAATACCCTTAAGAACAACGTGGCGGAAAAAAATAGAAAATATTTTTATTTTCGAAAGAAATGAAATTTTGCATGAAACTCGAATACATTTTTATACACATTTCTGGAAATGTTGAGTTCAATCAAGTCAGCCATTTTGAAGAAAAAAATCAAATGTGCTGATTTGGTACTACTCGAGACCGTTTTTACCCTTCTCGCTCGTCTTACAAACTCATATATAGCGTTTTCCTAGTATGATAAGTAAATACACTAGGATAATGCTATATATGCGTTGTAAGACGAACGGGAAGGGTAAAAACTGCTTCAAAATGTACCAAAAAAATAATCGAACCCAATTTTTTTCAGTATATCAAATTGAATCCTCGCTGAGCTCGTCTAATGATTGGTAATTAGGTTAGATTAGATTTACAAAGCCATTCTCCGTTCCGAGGCAACATTGGTCTTAAAGTCATCAATGATGTCATTTAAATTAAGGGAGCAAGCCAGTTCCTGCTCAATAAATATCAGCATGAGTGCTGCCAGGCGATCTTGGGTCATGGTTGCTCTCAACTTACTTTTGACAATTGTAAGCTTTGAAAAAGCACGCTCGCAACCACAACTGGTAACAGGTATGGTAGCAAATAGCACGATAATCTTTTTCAGGGCATGAAATATTGTGCCTCGACCAGATTCTTTTAACCATTTCATCCAAATCCGGTAATCGTGATTCCCTTTCGGGACTTGACCAGATCGGTCTGCATTTAAGAGTCTAAGTTCAGCCTCGAGCTCTTCTATCTCAACTTCAAAATGAGTTGACACATATAACATATTTTCTTTCGGTATGTTCAGGTTAAGCAGCATTCCCATAGACTTGATAAGGTATACAGTATCTTGTTCATACCTTTCACCTATACTTGAGATCATGGTATCTAAGAGAGGATAAAAACATTTAATCTTAAATTCTTCCTCTGTGGACGAGAACATGTGCTGTGTAGAAGCACAGTCATCAACTTTGCTCGACACTCGCCTGTTCTTGACAGTTGGAATCATCACACCAGCCGTTTTGCAAACCTCTTCCACAGTTATATATATTTTATGAAATTCGTCCGGGCGTTTCCTCATCTGTTGCAGCGCTTCGGTCAAGGCATTTACTTGGTCCATTGCAAGAAGAAGATCGATGCTTTCTTTCTGCAAATACTCACTTACTTTAAGGACCATCTGTAAAATGGGATCCATCATGTGAAGGCATAAAACGAAGTGGAAAGATTGGAGCTGGGATAAGAGGCCTTTAGACTTCGCTTTGACGTCTGGATAGGATGTAGTGCTTCCAATTTCTTCTACTGCTTCAATGATAGGAGAATAGTTTTTTCTTACAGAAGTAACAGCCTCAGCTCTACAAGCCCACCTTGTTGTTGAAAGCGATTTGAGAGTCTTCAAACTTAACCCAAATGAATGCATTATATTCTCCAAAACAGCGTGTCTGGTAGGGCTACCTTCAATGAAGTTATACACTAGTTGAATAGTGCCAAAAAAATCGAAAATAATTCCATTCTTCTGGCGAGACACGCATGCATCTACTAATACCAAATTCAGGCAGTGAGCATAGCAATGCACGTACAATATTTTAGCGTTTTTTTCCTTACATCTCATCTGTACTCCAGTTTCGTGACCTGACATTGCTGATGCACCGTCAAAACACACTGAGGTAACCGAGTCCCATTCGATTCGCATCATTGATCGAACTTCGTCTAAAGCGTTGAATATTGATGCAGCGTCCACTTTCGTCAATCTTTTCATTGTCACATAGTACTCGACAGTTGTATCAAGCCCGGTGTCAAAATAACGAACAACTACGGCCATTTGCTCATGGTGCCCACAGTCACTGGTTTCATCTGCCATAATGGCTACAGGTTGTCCATTTAATTTGCGTCGAATAGTTTCCAAAGAAACGTTGTGAATAGAAAGAAGTAATAATGTCATTTTGTATTCTATTACAAGTGTATGTAGCATTTTTAGGAGCATTTTCGATGTGATCTGCTATGATGGGGTCATACTTCCGGAAAAGTTGCAATGTTTCTAAAAACAGACCCTTTTCTACACTTTTGGACGATTCGTCATGACCCCTAAATGGACGACCGCCTTTAGCAAGACTCAGTGTTATGTCCACTAAACGAGTCATAACCTGCCTATTTTTCAGTCTCTTCTCTTCTTTTTGGGTCAAAAAATTCGCTTGTTGGTCATCTAGAACGCAGTCTATTGATTTACCGGACAAAAAGCTCTTCCAAGTTGAGAAACTTTCTGAATGACACTTACTCAATTGGTGGGTGTTGAATTTGCTAGTTGCTTGTTTCCAATTGTTAAAGCCTGTTGTCAAGAATGCCTTATCAATGTGTCCCTTCGTTGCCGCACTATTGGTCCCAAAATACCGACATGGAAAACAGTATGCAGCATCTTCTTCAATACTATACTCAAGCCAAGTATATGATTTAAACCATTCAGACCGAAAACTTCGGAGACTTTGCCCTATTTTACTTCTTGGATACATTTTCATCTCTGGCTGATACGGTCCCCTCTTTATACGATCTTCTCTCTCAAAACGTTCTACAGGTGGTACAGTAGATGGGTCATCGTGTATCTTTGTAGAGCTTGAAGCATGAGATGGAGGCTCTACGGCAATTACCTCAAGAATGGACGGCATTGGCTCTTCATGCATCTCAGCATCTTCGACTGTAGGTGGTACTGGCTGTACATCCATCTCTGTAACTGCACTAGTGCGTGACAGTGCATCAGGGTGGACAGTTGGAACATCACTGGCTAAATAACAAATAACAATTCAGATAATCGTGTAATAAATATGAACTTGTATAATATATTGAAAGTTCACCAAAGTCTGCGTTGCCGATTTTGTTAGATCATAATTGGATGAGCGAAGCGAAGACTCAATTACACTTGACTCGAAAGAGTTTTTTGTTTGTTTTTGTTCGTTCTCTACAGGTCAAACGAAAATTCAAATTCAATTGAAACTTGGCATGCCCAAGTGCCATCATCTGGATTGAATCTCATTGATTTTTATGCGCAATCGGTTGCACCACTTGTGAGAAAACTAATTTTCCATTTTCCAAATTACCCATAAGAATAAGCCGGAGAAGAATTTTCGTACAAAAAATATCCTTCGAAAAAGTTCAAATTCTCACCGAATTACAATATAATAATGATACACATGATTTCAAACTTTCTGGACGACTGGAAATTGTAGTCACTCGAGTTTTTCGATTAACACAAAGTGTATTGATAGTAATAATAATAATTAAGAAAATAATATTCATCATAACTTATAATAATGTCGATGAAACAAACTCACCTTTCGTCAGCAATGGAAGATGCTTAGTGCTAGGTTTGAAGAAAGAAGATAATTTTGATTGCGTAGGAGTGTTCAACTTCACTTTTTTGCCACTTGCAGCCATTTCAGTACCGTATAGTTTTCAACACACGATTTTTATATGCATGTCAGATTTATAATAACAAGTTTTAATACTCCACACAACTTATAACCATCATATTTACACGCTGAATTGTTTTCAATATAAAAGTACAATAGAACGAATGAACCACTCAGTACGTCTGCTAGACTGCTTCTGATTATCTGACAATTTTGCATTTGCTTCAAATAACTAAATAAGCAATATTTGAGAGAACAAACATTCAATACACTGAAAATCCAGCACATTTCATTAATTATAACCCAGCGGTACCTACATCAAAGTCATCATGTGTTTCAGTAGCCAGCTGACTGCGTGGGACCGAGTAGACTGTAGAGTAATTGTGTCGATCGGTAAATTCAAAGAATATGCATAAAATATCATGATATGCTGGCTTTATCTACAATAGCGGCGGTACCCAACTAGACAATCACCATGCAGCTTGCCGCCTGCCGTGATTGAATTGTTATACACACATGGCCGGGTAAAGAGGGAATATCAATAACAAACGTATAATATGGGTTACCAATTCTGTAAATTGTTATTAATAACGAAAAACAAAATATATCTAGAAGTGTATTATCGAGTGTAATGTATCACCGCCTGCGGCGGTGATACATTAGGGTGGGCACATGCCTACCCTGCCCCCCCCGTGCGCACGCTTATGGATATCACAGCTTGTGCCAACAAAGCCCCACGTATCTTTGTGCAGGAATCTAACAAACTTCCACCTCACATTCTAAACTCTCAGTCTCTCACGTCTTTCAAACACAACCTGTAAGCATCCTCCTTCATGAAATCCTTTCATCAACCAGACGAGTTTCTAGGAACAACTATATACATCAGTATATTATAGACAAATTATAATGACAATACCTATACTTATATTGTGTACCAGTTAACGGGGTGATAATGAATACAATACAAGTATACGAGATATGAAGAATGTGTCACTAGCCAAGATGTACTCGAGAAGACAGAGAGCTTCTCTAAGAACTACGGAGCTCATGCTCGTAGTTTATACAGCTAGAAACATTCCTCTCACTGTGTTTCATACGCGGTGTTTATTCACGTGAACTGTATTCAAACTTGAATGACTTTGAAAACTCAGAAGTTCTTGGGCAAAAAGATTCACTCGCTTATTACGTCACGTCCGTGAATGATGTCTCTGTTTCATGTTCTGGCTTCACTTTATCCAGTTGTTGTTCCATTGTTTCTTCCATCTGATGAACACGACTGAAGTTCCTGCAGGAGTCTTGTGTAGTTGCTCGGCCTGTTCTCTCATCACCGTGCTGAAGGAATGTTCTCGACGTCGTCAACAGCAATGAAACGTCCTCGCGAGTCACACATGCATCATGTTACAGTTTGTTGAATACTGATTGTAAAATAGGAAGATACGTGAATGAATGATGAACAATGAAGGTGGAATGAAGAGATATCTGTCAGTTATGAAATGCAGTGGAAGTTTTTTTGAGTTTGTGATGGTTGCTTGATAATATTGTGGGCTTATGGTCGAGTGAAGACGTGTTGACAGCCACGTTTCATGGTGTTTGGAGAGCGTTGAAGATCCTCCTTCCTGTCTGAATAACTCTGTTCGCCGCTTTCAGCCTGCAGGAGTGACAAGGCGAGCTGGGAGCGCTACGAACATTCCTCAATCCTATGAGCCTACTCCTTCACGCACGTCGTATGGCCTCAATCTATAGATTGTGCTCTATAATCATATTGTTTAGCCGTTATTATTCTGTTTCTTTTAAAGACACAATTGTTCCAGACGAACAAAATCGGCACCCGAGTTATTATCCTGATTGTGGTCTGTGTTGTTGGATCCGTCAACTTCTTCGCACAAGTTGTACTCGCTGAGATCATCAGTTCAGAGGCAAGTCCATTCACTAGATTATTATTATCATTATTATTATCATTATTACAGTTTGAAGATGAATGTAAAGAGTATAATTCAGTGCCGTGCGGTGGTGTACTTGGGTAGGTATGCGCGATACAAAATTTCCACGAGAATTTTCTAAAATGTAGTGCATTCCATGAACTTGACCCACTCGTTCATGAATCACAACACTTCATACATTTACAATCAGTCTCGTTTATAGCCTACACATACACTGCCGTATATTACCAAAACACTTGCGAAAGTTTACACTTGACTAGGCCTGGTCTAAGACTGCTGTACGTGCTATGTTATTTTCCCTAGATAGAATAACCCATGTAATGCGATTATTACATCGCATACATAGCCTACCTTTTCACGACGTCTCCCCTGGTTGATTGATTGATTGTTGCGGCCTAGAGGCCGCGAGGTCATTTTGAGCGGACTGAAGGATTACATAAAAGAATTGTCAAAGGCAAATATCCAGTCGGAATCAATAATAATGCTATAAAATGTATGTCCAAATACATGCAACCTTATCAATGACTATATAAAACCCAACTGAGAATTGTGTCAGAACCTCAATTACTAAATAGCAAAAGTTTTAAAGACCAGACGCCGGTGTAGAGGGCCGGTACCAGTCAGGTGAGATATGAAATATGCTAGATACCTTGGGTACTTATATGTTTAGGCTTAATTAACAACTATAAAGGCCCATTCAAAACAGAAATGAGGAGTAAACTTAGCATTAGCAGTAACGCAATCATTCAGTATCCATTCACAACAACAATTTTGCATTGAGAAAAAGCCATTGAGATGGCTTGTTTGCATCAGCTGTTCATCTGGTTTCACTGGATCAACCGCCATCTTCATTGTGCAATTGCGCATAGATTTTAGTTTAGGACACATGTAGTAGGTTCTAATATCATCATTCCCTCTAAACCAAATCGTAATGTCATTGATACAATTCAAACTTCCGATTCTGTGTCGCAGACACGTTTAGGTGCACATATTTGCTTCAAAATAGTGAATTGAAGGTGGGTGTGTACAAGCTAGGATTCAAGAGAGCCAGCTAGCTTATGGCGCGCCAAACGTTTACTCGAATCTGATTGGTCACTGCTTACACCAAGCTTTAAGAATTAACAGTAAGGGTTGGAGTTGTTACCTGGAGTTGGACCTGAATGCCAAGTCCCACCATCATCCAGCGCAGGTGGCATCTGCGGCAAAATCGTAAGCTGTCCGCTCACACAGAATCACTGATTTAGATACCCGAGATGCTGAGTTCAAGCTACTTAGAGGTGATCTTGAACAGAATAGTTACTCAGACAAAATGATGAACAATGCTATACGTCATCATTCCTCAGGCATTGAAAATATCACACACATTGAGCTAAATCTGTGGCATATCTGCCTCACGTACGAGATTGCATCCGATAAAATCTGCAAATTATTATCAAGAGCCAACATTAAAACTGTTTTCACTCCATACAGAAAGATAGAAAGTTTTTGAAGAATTTGAAGGACAATGTAGAGCTGGAAGATAAAGGTGGATATAAAATATCGTGTGGAATGCGATAAAGTGTACGTCGGACAGACCGGGGAAAGAGTGTCAGAACGTAAAAAAGAAGACGAGTCTGCAGTACGGTTTAATGAGTTGGGCTCGACTTTTGCTCAGCATGCCGTCAAACGGGGCAAATGATAGATTTTGAAAATACGTCCGTTCTTGCACGCGAGAATCTACATATACCAAGAATGATGAGAGACGGTATTGAATTAGTGTTCAGAGCGAATACCTGCGAGACGCGGCTCAGTATTCCCATGTGATCTACATCCGATGTCAAGAGAGTCTCCATGAATACTGATCCTAGTTGAGTGTTCAGATACCTGCGAGACGCGGCTCAGTATTCCCATGTGATCTACATCCGATGCCAAGAGAGTCTCCATGAATACTGATCCTAGTTGTGTGTTCAGAGCGAATACCTGCGAGACGCGGCTCAGTATTCCCATGTGATCTACATCCGATGTCAAGAGAGTCTCCATGAATACTGATCCTAGTTGAGTGTTCAGATACCTGCGAGACGCGGCTCAGTATTTCCATGTGATCTACATCCGATGCCAAGAGAGTCTCCATGAATACTGATCCTAGTTGTGTGTTCAGAGCGAATACCTGCGAGACGCGGCTCAGTATTCCCATGTGATCTACATCCGATGTCAAGAGAGTCTCCATGAATACTGATCCTAGTTGAGTGTTCAGATACCTGCGAGACGCGGCTCAGTATTTCCATGTGATCTACATCCGATGTCAAGAGAGTCTCCATGAATACTGATCCTAGTTGTGTGTTCAGATACCTGCGAGACGCGGCTCAGTATTCCCATGTGATCTACATCCGATGTCAAGAGAGTCTCCATGAATACTGATCCTAGTTGTTTGTTCAGATACCTGCGTGACGCGGCTCAGTATTCCCATGTGATCTACATCCGATGTCAAGAGAGTCTCCATGAATACTGATCCTAGTTGTGTGTTCAGAGCGAATACCTGCGAGACGCGGCTCAGTATTCCCATGTGATCTACATCCGATGCCAAGAGAGTCTACATGAATACTGATTCTAGTTGTGTGTTCAGAGCGAATACCTGCGAGACGCGGCTCAGTATTCCCATGTGATCTACATCCGATGTCAAGAGAGTCTCCATGAATACTGATCCTAGTTGTGTGTTCAGAGCGAATACCTGCGAGACGCGGCTCAGTATTCCCATGTGATCTACATCCGATGCCAAGAGAGTCTCCATGAATACTGATCCTAGTTGTGTGTTCAGATACCTGCGAGACGCGGCTCAGTATTCCCATGTGATCTACATCCGATGTCAAGAGAGTCTCCATGAATACTGATCCTAGTTGTGTGTTCAGAGCGAATACCTGCGAGACGCGGCTCAGTATTCCCATGTGATCTACATCCGATGTCAAGAGAGTCTCCATGAATACTGATCCTAGTTGTGTGTTCAGATACCTGCGAGACGCGGCTCAGTATTCCCATTTGATCTACATCCGATGCCAAGAGAGTCTCCATGAATACTGATCCTAGTTGAGTGTTCAGATACCTGCGAGACGCGGCTCAGTATTCCCATGTGATCTACATCCGATGTCAAGAGAGTCTCCATGAATACTGATCCTAGTTGTGTGTTCAGATACCTGCGAGACGCGGCTCAGTATTCCCATGTGATCTACATCCGATGCCAAGAGAGTCTCCATGAATACTGATCCTAGTTGTGTGTTCAGAGCGAATACCTGCGAGACGCGGCGTACGGCAGCGACTGGATTGGAGGCTCTTCCAGCTTCAAGAGGACAATAAGCATTGTGATAGTGCGATGCAATGTCCCCGTTGTCATCACGGCAGCTGGATTGATACCGTTGACTTTCGTCATGTATCAGAGTGTACGTATATCTTCGTGGTTATTCATATTCAAATATATATAGGCCTACACAATTACATTCATACATACCGGTATACAAATATCTAAATCCGTATCTATACATTTGAATATATATATATATATATATATATATATATATATATATATATATATATACTGTATGAGTAGTACATATTTCATGTTCAACAAACAAATGTATAAGCAAAAAATAGGAGCGCCAATGGGATCACCTCTTTCACCAGTCGTGGCGAACTTATTCTTAGCAGACTTGGAAAAGAAAGCTTTGACAGAGTCAGAAGACAAGCCTTCAACATACATAAGATATGTCGACGACATATTAATACGGTGGAGTCATGGTGAAGATAAACTGTCTGCGTTCTTAGAATTGATGAACACAAGACATGCCAATATAAAGTTCACCTTAGAAAGGGAAGTAGACGGAAAGATCCCATTATTAGATGTATTAATAACGAAGAAAGAAAATGGAGAGTACGGTCACACGGTATACAGAAAACCGACACACACGAATCGGTATTTAAGCTCAAAATCACATCACCATCCAATGCAACTCAAGTCGGTTATACATTCACTCACAGATAGATCAACACAATTAGCCGATGAAGAACACAGGAATGAAGAAAGAGCATATGTGACTCAATCCTTGAAAATGAATGGATATAGAGAGAAGGAAATAACGAGAGCATTCAGAAAGAGTACCAAGCGAAAAGACCGAGATGAGGAGAAACCCAGAAGCACCGCATACTTACCATACGTCAAAGGAGTAACGGACAAAATTAGTAGATTTTTAACTAAGAAGAACATAGATACGATATTCAGCACAGATAGAAAGTTGGGAGAATTATATGGGCATGGGGAGGAGAGAATGAAGAATCAGTGTAAAGGGGTCTATGAAATACCATGCGGAGGCTGCAAATCATCATATGTAGGACAGACAGGAAGGAGGATGGAAATAAGACTGAAAGAACATAAAAAAGCAGTAGAGAATTTCGACAAAACTAACTCGTTGGTAAAACATGTGGACGAAACAGGACACATCATAGACTTTGAGAAGGCAAAGACTCTAGCCAAACAAGATAAACTGTTACCACGAATAATGAGAGAAGCGATAGAGATAGAAAGAAGACCAAACAATATGAACAACCGGAACGATGCCCGCAGACTGCCAGAAACTTGGAAATGTCTAATAATGAATGAAGAGGAGAATAGAAATGAAGAAAGAAATAGAGAAAAGGAAGGAAGTAATGACAATGATGCGATTATAAGTTTAAATACAATGGAGATCAGGGTACAGGTAAATGAGAAGAATGAAACGAGGGGACCAATAACAAGGAGTAAAACGAAGGAGGCGGAGGAAAAAAGGAAGTGAAAGAGAATATGATATATACACCTTGACGACTAGCTGACCGGTAGATGGGAACATCCAAGCAGCCGTGGATAGAAACAACAATAGCCACGTTTTATTTTATTTTATCTGTCTAGTATATTTTATATAATAATTTTGTCAATATGGAATCACCTGTGAAAATGCTTAATGGAATTTAAGGGAAACGTTGGTGAGTTATAATAAAAATTTAAATACACACAAGAGGAACCGAAAACATGAATTATTTGAATATATATATATATATATATATATATATATATATATATATATATATATATATATATATATATATATATATATTTATATATCCATACAGTGTTACAAACTTTCATTATCATCAGTATTTTAATTGATATTTCCGGGAATACCATGTGTGTTACAATTATTAGAAAAACGATTAAAATTATTTTCCCAACGTTCCAACATACTCTGACATGTTATCATCAGGGGATCATTCATTGAATTGAAATACGAAATATTAAGAGTATTGTTATAAAAATGAGAACAGAAAAATCTTAGAAAAGAAGTGAACAATAAAAACAATAAAAACCAGTATCACTTCATGTCGTGTCGGTGGCTCAAGGTGGTTTGAATATGGTCTGGCTCCTCGTGACTCTTCTCTCTTCTATCTCCTTTCCCTCTATTCTCTCATCATCTCTCTTCCTCTTTCCATTCACATCTTCATCAATATTTTGCTCTTTCCCATCTTATACATTTTGTATTATTCTCTCTTTTAACACTGTTTTCCATGTGATGGATAGATTGAGGGTGTCGTCTCTACTTTTCAAGTTTGTCGGTCTCTTTTCTATTTTAACAGAAAGAATGCTCGCAGGCCCGGAGTATGATCTGTGTCGCCAGAATCCCGCAGTTTACTTAGAGAAAAAAAAAGAACTTTAATAGTGTTATCTGATATAGAAGCCATAACAATCAATACTATTATCCCAAGGGAGAAGTCCTCCAGGATTCCAGCTTTCAAAGAATTGATGAAGGTACACAAAGTTTTAATCGGTCAACCAATACCCCTTAGACCGGTAGTGAGTGCTTTCAACTGTGCAACACAGAAATAAGCTAGGTTCTTAGCGAAAAGATTGCAACCGTACGCAGAAGACGCAGAGTCATATGTGAAGAATTCTGCCCATTTGTTGGAACTACTGTCAAATGTGAGACTAGAACCAGGAGATATAATGATAAGTTTATATGTGGTATCTCTATTCACAAAAGTGCCAGTCGGAGAGACATTAGACATGATAAGTGTGAAATATCCATTAATATCAAAACATACTATCAGTTTAACTGATCATTGTTTATCCTCTACATTCTTCAAATACGAGGACAGGTTCTATAAGCAAGTGGAGAGTGCTCCAATGGGCTCTCCACTGTCTCCAGTAATAGCGAATATATTCATGACGGACCTAGGAGAAACGGCTCCATCAACTTTCTCTCTTGGACCTATTTTTAATACAGATATGTGGATGATATAATTCTAGCGTGTAGGCACGGGAGTAAGGAATCAGATAGTTTCATAGAACATGTGAATGGGATGCATCCCAATATAAAAATCACGACTGAAAGGGAGATAGATCACAGTATAGCATTCCTTGATGTGAAACTAACGAAAGAGAAGGATGGGAGTTTGAGCCATGGTGTCTACAGAAAAATGACACACACAAACAGATATCTGAATGCTAAATCTCACCACCATCCAGCTCAACTCAGATCGGCGGTGAAGTCTCTTGTCAATCGCGCGAAAACTTCATCAGATAAGAAGAATATTTTGTCGGAATTGAATTTATTGCGTACATCACTCCAATGGAACGGTTATTCAAGGAGCATGATGAATAGTGAAATATATCGAACGCCTAACGAATATAGAGTGGGAGAGAAACTAGAAGAGGAAGCATGCGAGGAAGAACGGGAAGAAGTAAGCAAGACAGCATTACTATCTTATGTGAAAGATGTAACAGATAGAATGAGTAGAATATTACGTCAACATGACATCAAGACTTATTTCCAGACGGACAGAAAATTATAGACTCAGTCACAGAAAAATAGAGAAGCCACATTCCTCGGGAACAAGGGTGTCCACGAGGTACCATGTAAGTCTTGTGACAAAGCATATGTAGGCCAGACGGGGAGGAGAACAGAGGTCCGAGTCGAAGAACACGAATTTGCGGTGGAAAGATTGCAAGTTAATAACGCGCTGGGGAAGCATGCGAGAGGAACGGGACATGTAATTGACTTCGAGAATACCTCTATGCTCTCTGTGAATGATCCAGATTGATAAGAGAATAAATTGAAATAGAAAAGAGACCGACAAACTTGAATAGTAGAGACGACACCCTCAATCTATTCATCACATGGAGAACAGTGTTGAAAAAGGAGAGAATAATACAAAATTTATAAGATGGGAAAGAGCGAAATATTGATGGAGATGTGGATGGAAAGAGAAAGAGAGATGATGAGAGAATAGAGGGAAAGGAGATAGAAGAGAGAAGAGTCACGAGGAGCCAGACCATATTCAAACCACCTTGAGCCACCGACACGAGATGAAGTGATACTGTTTTTTTTATTGTTTTCTTCTTTTTTTCAGGTAGTTTTCTGTTCTCATTTGTATAACAATACTCGTAATATTTTTTATTTCAATTCAATAAATAATCCCCTGATGATAACATGTCAGAGCATGTTGAAACGTTGGGAAAATAATTTCAATCGTTTTTCTAATAATTGTGACACACGTGGTTTACCCGAAAATAATAATTCAAATATATATATATATATATATATATATATATATATATATATATATATATATATATGATTATATATATAAATATATATATATATATATATATATATATATATATATATATATATAAATATAAATATATATATAAATATATATATATATATATATATATATATATATATATATATATATATATTTATATTTATATATATATTTATATTTATATATATATATATATATAATGTGAAATACTCATTCTCATCTTTATGATAACACTCAGAGTTCCACGTAAGTGAGGTGGCAAGGCCTCAAAATGAATACCAATTAGCAAAAACCAACCAACAAAACTCTCAAATAACCGCTCTCGACAAAAATATTTACACATAAGTTGAGATTAAACTAAAAACGCATTATTACGAGTACCTGAATATTTATATCAATTGCTTATATTTTTTATAGTTGAAAGTACCTTTATATCTTGATAAGTGAATTAAAGTGTACACAGAAGTGAAGATTTCAGGCAGAGGTAGATTTGGATCCATAAATCGTGAAAATGCGTGTGCTGTGAGTGAAGTTCAAGACAATTCATAAAAATGACATTAGCAATTATATTTTAAAGTGTGGTTAACAATTTTTGATTTTCACAACCTTCTAGAACAGATTGAGAAATTCACGGCCCATACGACCTTTTCTTTGTGCAGTGAATCAAGGTCCAGTTAGGGCTTTGATAAAGTTAATATCTTTTGTAAATCTGTAATGGATAAGAATTGCGAAGAAGAACGAGTGAGAGGAAAGGACATGTGTGAAGAGTGTAAAAAAGGTGTTAAGTCAGGGGTGGAATGTGTGGTTTGTGAGACATGGAGACATTTTAAATGTGCGGGAGTGCAGAGAAAAGGATTTACGAAGATGATGAGGAATATATGGGTATGTAAAGGATGTGAAAGTAAGGGTAATATGGAGATATGGAGGGAAAGAGAAAGTGAAAGAAATGGGGAAAATTGGTCTGTAAAGATGGTGGAACTAGTGACTAGCTGATGGACGAAGTGAGAATATCAAAGAAAAGAGTGAGCGATCAACAGAAAGACTTGTATGACGCATTAGGAGACAGGTTTTTGTGGGAAATGAGCATGGACATACAAACAATATCAATGAAGAGAAGAATGGTGACCTTAGAGGAGAATATGGAAAAGAAAGGTGGGTATGTGATAAATTCAGATTCAGTTAAGAGATTTTCGAAAGAGAATAGAGATTTGCCAGATGAAAGAAATATTGGGAGTGAGGTTTTGAAACAAAGGACGAGTCAAGTAAAAGATACAGAAGGTGAAAAAATGATGATGAGGGCTGAGAAGATTTTGGGTAGGAGAAGAATGCCATGAATAGAAAAAGGTATAAATTCAACAGTGGCGGGAAGAGAAAAGGAGGTGTCAAGGAAGGAAAATGGAAGAAGAGGGGAAGGAGAGGCTACGGTGGAGAAACAGAAGATGTTATCAGGTGTCGACCTATTAAACTGTACGACCGTGTGCGCAGCCTCCCAGATATTACACACAAGTAGCACCAGGGAGAACAAGCAGATATCTTATGATAAGGAAGATCAAGAACCAAATGAAGACGAGGCAGAAGTGACAAAAAAAGAAGGTGAAGGATATGCGAAGAGAGAAAGGGCTACAGGGAAAGTAGAGAAAGAGAAAAGGTGGAATGACAGTGGAAAGAAAAGGGTAAATGGCTCCCCAACGGGTGGGGAGGTCCAACGAAGGAAAGGGAGTAGCCAGAAAGAAGATTATGAAGGAGGGACAGACAGCGAGAAAGGAGATCTGAAGGATGGAGAAATAGTAACAGTAACATTAAAAGACGCACAGACATGGCAAGAAGGTGGGAAGAGTAAATGGGAGAGGGGAATGTCAGAGAAGCATGGAAAACAAGTGCTTCTAATTGGAGATGGTGGAGGGGGGATGGGACAAGGATTCTGCACGACCGAACGATTCCGAGCAAGACTATTCCCAGGAATAACACTCGGAGTCCTGAACAAGAAAATGGAAATGGAAAGAAAATGGGCAGGAAGAGTAGGAACAGTTGTGATAAGTGCGGGGACGTGGGAGGCAAGGGCCGGGGTGCGAAAAGAAGATATAGGGAAAGACGTAGAGAAAGTGATGGCCACAGCTCGAAAAGTGCTTGGACGGGATGTTAAAATGGTTGTGTGTGGGTTGCAGGGAAGGAAGGGTGGCGCTGTGAACTACGAGATGAGGAAGACAGTAAATGCACTAGGAGGAGTGTATATTGAACCAATGGTGCACACGCAGCAGAGAATGAGTCGGTGGGAGAAGGAGGAGAAGTTGGGAGGTGAGATGAGGCGGGTGGTAGAGCAAGTAATCACAAGAGAAATGAAAATAATGAGAGACAACGAGGGGAGATCGACGGTTCTTTGGTCAAGAACAGTGAGGAGCTCCAACATATAACACAGGAGCAGGAAACAAGGGAACTCGAGGAAAAGAAGAAAGAGAAGGGAAAGAAGAGGAAAACGAGGAGAAGGACACGACAATGTGTACTGAAGATTGGATCAATCAATATTGTGACATTAACAAAGAACATAGAACAAATTGTTGACCACATGTTGGAAAGGAAGCTGGATATTTTAGGTTTAAGCGAAACAAAATGGAGAGGGGAAGGGGAGAAAACATTGCGGGGTGGTTATAAATTGGTTTGGTCAGGAGGTGAGACAGGGAAGAGTGGAGTAGGTTTTGTCGTGAGTGCCACCTACAAAGAAAGGGTGTTAGAAATAGTGAGGAGAAATGATCGACTCATAAAAATGAAAATAGCAGTGGAGAATAAAATCATAGAGATAGCACAAGTATATGCACCTCAAACGATGAGAGCGAAGGAAGAAAAGGATAAGTTTTGGGAGGATCTGGAAGAATTGGTGACGGGAGATGAAGTGCTAATCATCGGTGATTTTAATGCCATGGTAGGGATGGACAGGGAAGGACACGAGCGTGTGTTGGGTCCAAATGGTTGGGGCAAGAGGAACGCAGAAGGGGATAAGATGTTGGAGTGGTGTGACACGATGAGTGTAAAAGTAGCAAATTCTTGGTTTGCGAAAAATAAAAACCATACGATCACACGGGTTGGTCGAGGACAAGACGGAAGGATCTTGGAAACAGTGATCGACTATGTTTGTGTAACCAATAGTGTATTTAGATATCTGCTGGACGTGGAGGCAGTACCATCGGGAACAGTAGTTAGTGACCATAGACTGATGGTAGCAAAGCTGAGGATAGAAAAGAGGGAGAAAGGAAATCGGAACGTGCGTGTGAAACACATTAAAACGTGGAAGCTACAGCAAGACACGGAAAAGGTTGAGTTCCGCAGAAGAATATCGGAGGAAGCACCAAGTGGGGAGATCCAAGATGTAGAGGTGGAATGGAGGAGTTTCAAATTGACAATGGTGACAGTGGCAGAAGAAGTTTGTGGAATGACATCTGGAAAATAGAAAGAGAAGGAAACACCGTGGTGGAACGAGAGAGTTAAAGAAGTCGTGAAAAAGAAGAAGGATGCGTGGGACAGGAAAGAACAGAACAACTCTGAAGAGAATGTAAGAGAGTATAGAGCATGTAAGAACTTGGTGAAGTCAGTGGTTGAAGAAGAAAAAAAAAGAACGATGGAGATTTTTGCAGGCCGGTTAGAAACAGACTTTGACGGCAATAAAAAAATGCTGTATAATATGGTGAAGTTGAAGAGACGAACAAATGATACACAGACGGTCATGAGGAGGAACGACGGCACGGTGACGAACAAACCCGAGGAGCTAAAGAAAATTTGGAAGGAATACTTCGAGAACCTGTTGCAGGGAGAAGAGGGAAGCGAAGAAATAGAAGCGGTAATGAGGGAAAAAGGTACGGAAGAAACAAGAGGGAAGGACAACGATGAAAACAAGAGACCAAGCAGAAGAGAGGTGATCGACGTTATAAAGAGAATGAAAAATGGAAAAGCTACTGGGATTGTCGAGATAAATGTGGAAATAATCAAGGCAGCTGGTGTTGAAGGAGCAGAATGGCTCTACAGAGTCGTTTTAGCGGCATGGACACAAGGCAGAGTGCCTCAAGACTGGGGCAAAGGTGTCATGACACCTATATTCAAAAAGGGAGACAGATTAAGGTGCCAAAACTACAGAGGCATAACAGTCAGGAGCCAAGCAGCCAAAATATACGAGAAAGTATTGGAAAAAAGACTCACACAATATGTAGAGGTGAAGATGAAAGATGAACAGTATGGGTTCCGAAGAGAACGATCCACAATAGATGTGATATTTGCATTGAGACAAATAATGGAAAATAGGTGGGAAGATGGTGCAGTGATGAGAATGGTATTCTTGGACCTGGTGAAAGCTTATGATCAACTTCCACGAGCAGTCGTGTGGAGATGTTTGGAAAAGAAGGGCGTAAGCGAGGAGTTGATAAGAAAAATAAGGAGTACCTACAAAGAAAACTGGAGTTGTGTGCAGTGCAACGTTGTAACGTGCCATATTCCTCAATAGATGTTTTAAATTCTTTTTGTCTGTTACAGATTTTTTTTTTTGGTTTCATTATTGTCTTTATCAATGTACGTATGTTTTTTCTGTTCTAAAATGCGATATATTTGTTTCCATATTAAACTCAATGTATTTTTTCACATGTTATTTGGCCTTAGTTAAATTATGTATTTTGTTTTTACTAAGTAATGATATCATAATCTGGCGCAATATGTAAACCACGTATCAGTAGCTTCTGGAAGGAATTCTTTTCGAGACACCAACAATGACGATCGAGGGTCCTAGATATTGAAATGCGACACTTGGGTCACTGGATCAGTCCACATTGTGAGTCAATGTCACCAGGGATGGTAGGTGGTCTAAGACGTCAGAGAAAACACTCGCTCTCAAGCTTGAAATGATACCTAAATCATACCCGAAGAACGGGCAGCCGAGCCGAGTCACGGCGTGCTGTTGATTGAATCCAGACAAAGCAGATCACTGGGAATGGTGGAAGCGAGAAGACGTGTCTGGCGTATGTTCTAGTGACGGGTTGGAACCAACGTGTTGGTGAAGTATTCGGAAGAAGTGTTGTACTTGGTAATTACATTACACTAATGTAATTACATAAACGCTACAATATTGGTACCGATTCTAAGGAATCCTTATCCTGATTTCCTTTGTTTCTTATCCTTCCGAAGTCCACGACGACTGAGAAGAAAGAAGCAAGCATAATCACCCTATAAGGTACCAAAAGCGTTTAATAAGTAAACGGTTGAATTGTCGTTGTAAGCTCGCCGAAGCTAAAGTCGGCGCCGCAACTACGTGGTATTCCGAGACGTCACGGCGTAACTTTGCTGGCAAGCTGCTGGAGTGGACCAGGTACTTCACAGCGTGCAGACCAGCATATACTCGTCGTCTCCACGAGATACGCGTCAACCGTTAGCACGACAACTGTCAGATTCACCGCGTGCGGACTAGAATATACTCGTCGCCTCCGCGAGATAAACGTCAACCGTCAGCGCGACGCAACTGCCAGGTTCACCGCGATCCACAAAAACGTCACCAATAACACGGTATCATTTGATTGTATTTTAGCTTAGGTAATAATTGTAATTCAATAGTGCACGATATATAATTTGGCATTTAATTTTGGTTAGTTGTATTTTCTTTTGTTCTGTCGCATTTCTGTTTGGCCAACAGATCTGACGATCTTATATTTTATTATATATTTTTTATGCCAAATTTAAAGGTTATGAATATTTTTCATTTTTGATGCACTAATTCATTGATTCTAATTTCATTGTTTGTAAATTTTTGGAATTTCAATGAATGAAGTAAAATTGAGTTAGGCCTACAGCTTGTTTATTGGAAGGATTAAGCCTACTATTTCCTTAATAGCCCCATTAATTATTTTAGAATAAAAAGTCTGAACTTTTAAAATTATTTAAATAATATTTTAAAACTTTTTGGCGGTAACTTGAAAAGCTTGTTCAGATTATAAAAGATAAAGCTTGCAGGTTTCAACGTAGGGAGGACAGAATGGTTCGAAGTAAACGAGGGATTGAAACAAGGAAGTGTGCTATCACCAACTTTGTTTGGTGTGGTAATGGACGAGATGTTACGTGAAGTGGAGGAAGGTAAAGAGGAAGAAGCGGACTCGAAGACGTTCATTTATGCGGACGATATTATGATTTGGGGGGAGTCAAACGAAGAGGTACAATCGAGAGTGGATAAGTGGGAGGGTGACAGAGAAGTTTGGACTACGTATTAGCTGCGAGAAGAGTGAAACACTGACGATGGACAGAGGAAAGAAGGCAACGTGCAATAGTAAGGTCCAAGGAGTGGTACTAAGAAAGAAAGAAGAGTTTAAATATCTAGGGAGTGTGATAACGAAGGACGGCAAGGTGGGGAGTGAGATCAAGAATAGAAGGGCAGCGGCTGAGAGTTTCTACCAATGTGTACGAAAATTAATATGGAAGGAGGGGATTCCAAGAAGATGTAAACTAATGATTTACAAGAGTTACTATCTACCCATCCTAACATACGGTGCAGTAACATGGCCAATAGCGGGGAAAGAGGAAGCAGACATCCAAGCAGCGCAGATGAAGTTCTTGAGAGGGGTGGTGGGAGTGACTAAGCTAGACAAGATCAGGAGTGAGAAGATTAGGGAGGACCTGGGAGTGGAGAAGTCGAGTTGGAAGTTGGGTCGAGAAAGATTAAGGTGGTTTGGACATATGAAAAGAATGGGAGAAAATAGAATCCCGAGAAGAGAATTTGAAAAGGGTAGGGATATGAGGGAAAGAAAAGTGGGTCGTCCAAGAGCTAGGTGGATTGATAGCGTTGAAGGAGATGTTCAAGAGAGAAATGAAGAGTGGGGGAGAGTAGAAAGAGAGAAATGGTGGGAAAACAGAGAAAGATGGAAGGAATTGGTGGAGCGGCAACAGGAGGAAGAAGACTGCGAAGAAGCTGGAGAAGCAGAGTACGGGCAAGAAGACGGAATGGCTCACCGTCTTCGACATCCCAAGCAGCCCTACAAACGATGGTGAAGTCACCTTCACCCCCCAAACCCGACATCGTTGGATGGGGAGATCGAAATCTCTCTCTCTCTCTCTCTCTCTATATATATATATATATATATATATATATATATATATATATATATATATATATATATATATATATATATATATATATATATATATATATATATATATATATATATATATATATATATATATATATATATATGGACTTATATATACATAAAATCCTTCAACCATCGGTGTTAGTATGTATGCATTTGGCTCTCGGCCGACGAAACACCCCCTCTAACCCGCATTCACTTGGACGCCACATACATATCTGGCCAAGAGATTCAGACACTCAAAACCTCAGAGACGAGCTTTGCTTGTCTCCAAGTCTCAGAGATCTCACTGATCGTTCAAGACAGTTCTCTATCATTCGAAATTGTATTATTAAAGAGTTGTGAATCAATTATATACTCATCAGCTTCAAAAGGGTTTCGTTCCATTTCCTGGAACCATCTTCATGGTCGAAATGCAAAAATGTAACCTTCAGATTCCCCTTCCCTCATTTATTATATTACTTATTATTATCATACATTGCTTTATTCTCTCTTATTAGATGAGCGTAAGCGAAGGATTCCAGAACAACTCTTACGGAGCTTTGTCTGTCTGTTTTGTTGTTTGTTTGTGTTTGTGGGCACTGCACAGGTCGCAGGGTTTGACCGATTGACATGAAACTTTTTTTTATACACAAACGTATCCAACTTTGAACACTATAGTTTTTTGGATCAAATCGGTTGGACCATTTTTGAGAAACATCATCTAGAAGTAAACCCAATAAGATCAGGCAGGGCACAAAAAATTGAAAAATAAAATCTCTACAATATAATTCAAATTTTCGCCAAAATGAACACGGAAATTATACACTTGATTACAAATTGGTATGCAATTCGGACCAGCCGTTTAGAAGAAAATAATGTAATTCATGTTTTTATTCATCGAATAGATAGAAATAATAGCAGAAAAAATGTTGCATTGTTAATTAACGTGTACCTAGATTCGTTGGTATGGAATGAAGTTCATTTTATTTAATCAAGGTATGTAGAGTTTCAGATTTAACTTTCTAGATATCTCGCTCATTACACAACGCACATTCTGCGTTTTCCTAGTTTCAATTACTGACTGTCCCATGTACGGTTTCAAATAGTGTTCCACAGCCTTATTATAATTTAAAGTATTTCGATTCTGTAATTAACCGAGATCTCTCTACTCACCGGACGACTTGCATGACCTCACCACATGTTACAAGTTCTGCGTTCTCACACGTTCTCGTGTGGGTGGCTGTAAATCTCCGTTTCCATAATGATTATATATACACGCATACACTTGTCCAGGAGGGTAGGACGCAGATGAAAGAAGATCAGCTATCACCTGAATCCTCCAGATGAATTGTCTCTGAAACCTTAGAACCTGCAATTGTTGCTCGTTGTACCCATGTGGTTTCTATTCCAGGTAACTGAGTCTGCGTACAACTTCTACAATGTCATGGCGGCATTTTAGCGTCATGTTCAAGGAACTCGGAGAATAAGGAATAATGTGTATAATATTCAGTAACAGACATTTGATGTCAATATATGTGATGAGTTGAGAAGTATCTTTATTCTCCATGCAAGTAGGGGGACGTCCATAAATTACGTCACAGCTTAGGGGAGGAGGGGGGGTGTCATGATTTGTGACAAGGTGTTACAAGGGGGGAGGAGGGCAGACAACTGTGCGACGTACCATTTTTTCGTTCTATGTATTTTGCGCCATTCGTATAGATTCTTACATTATTATACCCACCCCAAAGACAGCAGTTGCATATCAAAGTTGCACACTGGCCAGATGGGATATATGGTAATACCCAAATCCAAGAAGAAGAAGATTTGGAGCTTTTGGGAGCCATGGGAGTAAACTCTAAAACTGGTTTATAAATATGGAAACTTATCATTACTAAATACCTATGCATGATTGCATAACAAGCAATAATTTCAATAAAAGTATACATAAAGAAATGAATATTCTAATTTTATAATTTTATTGTACCTTTGCTGTCTGTTGATTTCAATTTTTTGTTAGAAAGAGGGGTATGAGAATTTGTGACGTATTTAAAGGGGAGGGGGGTAATAGGTTTTGTGACCAACTGTGACATGGGAGGGAGGGGGGAGGGGGGGTTCAAAGTGGCCTAAAAAAGTGTGACATAATTTATGGACGTTGCCTAGAATACTTGTTGCTCAGAGACGAGCTGTGGTGAACGACCACGTCTCTCACAATGACAGCAATGGGTTGAGGCCCTTCATCTCTGCACGATTGCATCTAGCGAGATTCACATAAGCACCAGACATGGCATCACTTTCCACACCAACTACATGATTGGCGTTGCGTTTCTCAAGGCAGCACAAGCAATCGTCAGATCTGATCATTAAGACATAATCTGTTCAAATCCGACCTTGAACGTCATCTTTCAATGTGTTATATGATATCTATATTCTAACGTTGATTGAGCACTAATGCAGACTGCCTCAGACTTCTGACCCTTCTTTCTCCATATCAACACGATAACATGGTAGTGTGTGCCACTGTGAATAAACCTCAATGCTATGTCATGGTTAACTCCTTCATGCGATCTCCTGGACTGTGGCACATTTTATAACATTGTACATTTATTATGAGCGTGAGTGAAGATATCCTCCCAACTCTTACGGAGCTTTGTCTGTGTGTTTTTGTCTGTTTGTAAGCACTGCACAGGTCGCAGGATTTGACCGATCGACATGAAACTTTTTCTGTATACGCAAACTTATCCAACCTAGAACTGTATAGTTTTTGGGTCAAATCTGTTGGGCCATTTTTGTGAAATATTATCTCAAAGTTTCTAATAAACCCATTAGATTAGGCTGGGCGGACAAAATTGAAAAAAAAAATCTCGCCAATATAATTCAAATTTTCCTCAAATATGAAAACGGAAGTTATACAGATAATTAAAAATGTGTATGCAATTCGAACCAGCCTTTCGAAGAAAATAATGCGATACATTTTCTTAATTCATCGAATAGATAGAAATAATAGCAGAAAAATGTTGCAGTGATAGATTCGCGGCTTAGATTCGTTGGTATCGATTGAAGTATATTTAATATGATCGAGGTGTGTATACGTTTAGATTTTACTTTCTAGATACCTCGCTCATCTTACAATGCATATTCTGTGTTTTCCTAGTAATATATACATGCAAGACACTGTGATCGATTGATTAAATATATTACCATCTCACTCATCTTGGATTATTGATTTCGTATTGCAAAATGTCATCCAAATAAATAACTTATACGCTTTTCTGTGTTTCACTTTAAATTATTCCTAATATCGAGATATTAATCTTGATGCGTTTAGAATGACGTGATGAGTGGATACTGTGTTCCATGCTTTGGGACTTTGACTTTGGATGTTGCAATGGATTTCAATGTACAATCGATTGTCGTTCGCCAATATGCGAGTCCCTGAAATCCCTTAGAGAGGCTGGATTGCAGGTGAGGAGCAACCCCCAACATTCAAGGCCAATGACATCCTCGAGGATGTTCTGACACTGATCCCAAGGTTTGGAACCGCGACACGACAGCGATACTTCATGCCGGAAGCGACTGGTAAGTAATTTGATTGCACTGATCCGTGTGCAATGACTCAACAAATAATGGCTACTCGCGTCACACACTGGCTTTATGGTCAGTTAGGGTTACTTATGGTCAGTTAGGGTTATTTCTGGTCAGCTAGGGTTACTTATATGGTCAGTTAGGGTTACTTATGGTCAGTTAGGGTTAGTTAGGGTTACTTATGGTCAGTTAGGGTTACTTATGGTCAGTTAGGGTTACTTATGGTCAGTTAGGGTTACTTATGGTCAGTTAGGGTTACTTATGGTCAGTTATGGTTACTTATGGTCAGTTAGGGTTACTTATGGTCAGTTATGGTTACTTATGGTCAGTTAGGGTTAGTTATGGTCAGTTATGCTTAGTCAGGGTTAGTTGTGGTCAGTTAACTCGACATGTATACCACCTGTGTATTCACGTGATCAAGTTCTACATTAACTTCATAGATTTTACATCTTCCAATTTTGCCCTTACATCATTAATATTATCCATTTATATTTTTTCTCAAACAGCTCTCAACAATGGATATACGTAATAATACCAATTTAACAACGGAAAATAGAGAGTGAAATATAATCACAAATTAAAACTTAATCAAAGGGTATGAAATATCGAGCCCCACGTTGGGTGCCATTTTAACATTACTTAATTAATCAAATTAAAACAGATTATTATTAACGAAATGAACATATTCATTTGATTGATGAAATTATTTAAAAGTTACAACATGGAGGCGAAAATTACATTTTATTCAAGATTATATTGAGATTATTTTCATAATTTCGACGAGGGCAGTTGGGGGGGTTCTAAAGGTCAGGGTGGAATTTTGAACTTATGTGTGCTGCTGTGGTCGGTGCCTCTGCCATCACTGCCATCTTTGGGATCGGCTGAAGAATTGATGTCCGAAAGTTGATGTTGAATTTTAATTTATGTCCGTCAAATACCGATTACATTATATATATATGTATATATATATATATATATATATATATATATATATATATATATATATATATATTTATATATATATATATATATATATATATATATATATATATATATATATAATATATATATATATATAATATATATATATATATAATCCATATTTACAGCAACAACTAAGAAAGTTCCCACGAGGGGGGGGAAAGCAGCGATTAGAGCTGGCTACACACCCAGGTATCCGAAATGACCGCCAGGGTGCGCTAGAGTTGGGGGGGGGGGGGGGGGGTGAAGGCAGTGCACTCACCTGCTTTCACAGGAGGTATAAGCAGACGCGGCCTTTTATTGATTACAGATTATTCTTAAAACAGGTGGTAATGATTACTCTCAT
Organism: Brachyptera putata; assembly: GCA_907164805.1. Lineage (NCBI taxonomy): Eukaryota > Metazoa > Arthropoda > Insecta > Plecoptera > Taeniopterygidae > Brachyptera > Brachyptera putata. The sequence continues at coordinate 20,472,884 of OU015472.1, read as the reverse complement.
GAAATTACAATCAAACATACTCAATTAAATTAACAACAGATCAGTATACTTGCGACTGATTCGCCCGTCTCAATTTTATGCATTTAAAAACACTTTGGAAACTTACCTCATCAATTGAAATCATTTCAATATTTATTTTTAATAATTTAAAAATATATATATATATATTAAAATATTTTAGTTGGGCCTATCACTAATACAGTAATATTATTATTATTATAAGGTATCACCATGGTGAACTTCTTTATAGAAGAATTGCAAAACCAAACAATTGGGCATATTTTAGAAAATTAATTCAGGAAATGTTATTATTGTAACCTCTGGCATGCACTGCAAGATTAGTTATCAAATTATGCTAAAATACTATTGTTTATAAGCAATTCTAAACATGTTTTTTTTAGAAAAATAAAATGACCCATGTCTCGTCTCTCGTAGAGACGAATCAGTCCTTCTCGTAGGCGACTGTGACGCCAGATAGATGTGTCGTGGTTTCGTCCAGCGAAGTCTGTGACGCAACTTGATATTTTGTGTCAAGAGTCACAGACCTATATATTAATAATGCTAAAGATCAATACAAAGCCTCTGACATTCACACTGCACAACATCAAAACCATGCAGAAAATAATAATAGAATATCTTTATTGAAGGTTCTGCCTTACATTCAAGATTGCTAAGAATACAAACAATTGATTAAAATATACAAATGGAATTTCCTCTACCTGCAATGAAGCATCAAGTTTAGCTCTTACTCAGGTTTTGTATCAATAAATGATACAAGAGGAATATCCTTCAATATCTTATGAGCTAACGAATAAAGGTTGGATAAGATAGTCATTAGGAGAATGAATGGAAAAGAAGGGTTAGTTACCAACTGGACATTCAACGAATGAGTACCGTAGCGGTTAACATAGTTGTAGGTTTGGTGATCTTTCGGAGGAGGGACAATATACACGTGGGTACAGTCAATACACCCTGGCACCCCGGGAAAATTTTACTTCCATAAACCTGTAACAGTGTGCAAATACAGAGTTGTAATTAGTAGACCTACAGCTCGAAACAGTCCAGCATTCATTCCAGAAGTCTACTACCAATGGATGGGGACGTGGGTGGGAGGCAAAGTCGTCTGGGTACCGGTATAGTCCCAAGTGAAGACAGCGCGAATTCAGTGACACAGAAAATAGAAGTAAAAATGAAGTGTAAACATATCTAATCTCAATGGCACAAAAACTAATCAAACCCAAAAACAGAAACCTTTATATAATATCTGAAAAACAAGTCGACCTTCTGGCTAAGATCAAAGTGTGTCATGACAAACTAGCCACCAAACGAGGTGGCTAGCGCGCTTGAGGGAGGCCCACGTGTGGGCTGACTTTACCGTGGATTTGTGCGTGGCAGAAATAGCCAACAGCCGGGACCAGATCCCACCAGGTAATGATAGGAGGCAGCAGCAGGCGCGAGCAAAGAGTTGCCGAGCCCCTGCCTGACAGTCAGGCTGCAAAGAGGCTGCAGCACCTTTACTGGGTGAACAGTAAAAAGGCTGTTGGGGAGATACTCAATGCCGAGTTTCCTTTCTGCACCATAGAGTCCACGGTCTTGGCTGACCATCATCGAAGGGTGTTCGGGAGGGGAAACTACCAAGTCCAGCCACCACCGGCTGTCATGCCAGAAATGGCGAGTGAGCCTCTTCTGGATGAAGACGCGGAATCGATCACCAAGTGCTTCCTAGCTAGGGAGATTTCCCAGCGTCTTGGCCGTGCAGCCAACTCAGCGCCCGGTAAGGATCTGGTGTCGAATGGAGATCTCCGGAAGTCTGATCCGGGATATGAGCTGCTGGCAGTGATATACAACCGCTGCAGAGAAGAGAAGAGGGTGCCAAGTTCGTGGAAGCGTTCGAGGACAGTTCTTTTTTACAAGAAGGGTCCGAGAGACGATCCCACGAACTGGCGCCCTCTATCGCTATTGGACACCATAGCTCAACTCTACAGCGGGCTGCTGGCGGATCGTATCTCGGGTTGGGCGGTGAGGGAGGAAAAGATCTCTAGTGTACAGAAAGGTTTCATGGAGCATGAGGGTTGTTTCGAACACAACTTCGTGCTCAAATCCGCCATTGATGACGCACGACGGAACAATAAGGTGGTGTGTGTCGCCTGGCTTGATCTGGCCAATGCCTTCGGGTCCGTCCCGCACGCACATATCTATAATATGTTGCGTGTGTTCGGTCTTCCCGCAGATCTGATCGACATCGTCACAGATCTGCACACTGGCTGCACAACAGCAATTAGAACGCCAGTGGGGGAGTCCGAAGATATCCCGATAGAGGCCGGTGTGAAGCAGGGGTGCCTTCTTAGCCCGGCTATTTTCAACCTCGCTATTGAGCCGGTTATTAGGGCGGCCCTTGCTTCGATTCTCACCGACTCTGTCTCTGTCCACGGCACACCGGTCAATATTTAAGCCTATGCCGATGACCTCGTGTTGCTCACGGACAGTGCTCCATCTCTACAACACCTTCTTGATGTAGTATCCGAGAGAGCCACTTGGTGTGCCCTCACTTTCAAGCCACCCAAGTGTGCCAGTCTGCACGTAGACTGTAGGAGCCTTCTCTCTTCAGTGTTCAAGGGGGGGGGGGAAGCTAGTGTTGAGAGATGGGGAGGAATACCGGCATCTTGGAATATCGACGGGATGCAGGGTGGCTCAAACGCCGCTCGGAGCCATTGAGCATATCAAGCAGGACCTGCGGAAGCTTGATAACTCGATGTTGACCCCTTGGCAGAAGATTGATGCTGTGTCGGGTCTTCCTGATGACCAGGCTAGACTTCATCCTCCGAGGGGGGAGAGTTCGTAAAAGACCCTTGCTTGCCCTTGACAAGTTGATCAAGAGGCTGGTTAAGGGCTGGATGAACCTTCCCCAGCGTGCGAGTCTTGAGATTCTGTGGTTTCCAAACTATTTGGGAGGTGCAGGTCTCATGCCTCTCGCGGACTCGGTGGATGTGTCGAGTGTTGTACACGGCTTCCGTCTTCTGACCTGCAAGGATCCGGAAGGGGATTACATGGGGTGACCTGTCTGCCGTTGTTCGCCGCAAGATCGGTCGTGATCCCTCACGCGATGACCTTGCAAGTTACTTGAGGGGAGGTCTCGAGGGGGATTTCGGCCGTGACGGCAGCGACATCGAGTCAGTCTGGTCGGTTACCAGAAAGGTAACTCGTAGGCTGGCCGCCCGTGTTGGGGCCTCTTTTGAATGGAGTGACGTGCTCCAGGAGGTTCAGGTTACCCTACCGCACCCCGAGCGCCCCGGGGGGATCATCAGGATCCCCGGTCCGGCTAGACACCTCGTAAACCGCAATATTCGTGCTGCCCTGCGACGGCAATATTCTAACCGTCTTCTACGCAAGCCTGACCAGGGTAAGGTTTTCGAGGTGTCGAAGCAGTCATCAGTTTCAAATCACTTCATGCGGGCCGGAGGCTTCACTCGGTTTTCCGATTGGCGCTTCATTCACAGAGCGCGACTCGGCTGCGTCCCGCTGAATGGATGCCGACGGTTTGGTTACCGGGACAGGCGTTGTCGGCGGTGTGGCTATCCTAATGAGACTCTGCCTCATGTAATGGACCACTGCATCGCCGCTCACGCTTGTGCTTACCAGCGCCGGCACAATGCCGTGCTAGACCGACTTGTAAAAGCCGTTCCCGCTTAAGGTGGTGCGGAAGAATAGGCCGTCAACGTTGGTAACGTTCGTTCCGCTCTCCGACCGAATTTGTTCGTCGTCGACGAGGTGTCTAAAAAGATCTTCATCGTCGACGTCACGATTCCTTTCGAGAACCGGATCGTGGTATTCTAGGCAGCGAGACGGACCAAGGTAGCCATCTACACCCCCTTGGCGGAGCAGTTGGCTGCTGCTGGCTGGACTGTGCGGCTGGACGCCTTCATCGTGGGCGTCCTGGGATCCATCCAACGAGCCGGTTATCCGGTGGTTGGGTATTTCCCAGGGGTACGCGGCGCTCATGAGGGAGCTCCGACACCATGAGATGGTCTCGCGACATCTTAGTCGCGCACGTGTCCGGGATCCGGCGGTATGCCAACTAGTAGATTCACACTGTTCACATTTGCTCGCGTTCTCAGCCAAGGTGTTGTAGTCTCTCAACATTCACCTGATTAGTTTTAGCATGACCACACCCCGTTGTGGGCGGCCACGACTACGAGTCAGTCTGCAACGGGGGGGGGGGGGAGGGTCTATTAACTTGCCAACCGCATCCTGCACCCATCTGAACTGCGCACGCAGGTGGGGCCAGAGTAAGGAGCGGTTACTGCCCTACCACAAACACTGTCCTTGGTCACGGGACATTCAATTCCCACATATCAATTGGTGGGATCGATGAACTGAGCTCGGCCGAGCCATGAGCTGCAATATTTAATGGTTGTAATTACGACTGTAAATACATTATGGCTCGGTTCAGAACAGCCAGTCTAAAATTGTCACTGTTCATTGAGCAGTGGATTTGTTAAATCTGAGCAAAATTTCTTCTTGCCCAAGATTCTAATAATTTGACATTTCTAACAACTACTAATATGATATTGAATTGCGTTATGTAAGTGCTTTTAATAGCTTTTCTATATAAAATAAATAAAAATAGAAGTATTTATAAAGTATGGATTCATATAATATACAAGTAGTACACAAAGAAAACATACATAGAAGTAGACAAAGAAAAGAAACTTATATATAACGCGACAATTCCGTACTATACCGAAAAATACAATGCTAAGAACATCATAGTGATTGGTTTATTAGTTGGTGCAAGGGGTACAATTACCAAATTCTTCACCAACTTTTGTGAAAAGTTCAAAATAAAGAAGAGGACAATTCATCAAATAGCCATGCTGGCCTTGAGGGGTTCAATTACGATCCTTAGGAATCACTTATATGGTCAGCAGCTAAGGATCTAATTTGATTTAATATATATATATATATATATATATATATATATATATATATATATTTGCTGTTTTTTTTCCTTTTTTTTCCCATTGTGTTTTATATAATTTCTCTCTAGTGTATAATTTGTTTATTAGATAATTATTCAGAATAATTTCCTGTTATTTATATTTGTTATTTTGTTATTTTGTGTTATTCTGTGTCCAAGTGGCAACCGTATTGTCGGCAGTGTTTTTAATAAAAACTATTCTCTAGAAGCTTTCAAATGTAATATTCCAATACAATTTTAATAATTGACCACATATCTACAACTACTCTCTTTCGTTCGATAAATACTCATTCACACCATAAAAACTATGGTGTATTAGAAACTTCTTGACATTTATCTTGAAAGACATTCAATTGCTAGCAAAACTTTTCGATTTCCTGGTTGTTTGTTATAAAGTGCCGTCCCTGCATGTACTGGGTCATATTCAGTAATGTTACGTTTTAAGCTAGCCGGATGTAGGTTACTCTTCTGTCTAGTATTATATGAATGCACACAATCATTAGTTATAAAAAGATCAATCGACTACAAAATTTAATAGTAAAACATGTAAAATATACATTTCTGTTAATGTTTGAATATGAAGCTTTTTAAAAATATCCGTACATGAGGTTCTACTACTTACATAGGCTAAATCGAGGGGTTTACAACTCGCAAATTTGCTGTACACCTGATTTCAGAGATTTCAAAAGATTTCAGGGAATTTCAAGAGATTTCATACGGATTCCAAGGGAATTTCAAACGTTTTCAGGGATTTCAAGGGGATTTCAATGGGATTTCATGGCAAGTGTACACCGGATTTCAGGAGTTGTTAACCCCTCGGGCTAAATGTCTTATTGCTTTTTTCTGAAGTATAAAAACCCGATTCACTTGAGAGGAATTTCCCCAGAATAAAATGCCGTTTTTTTTTTTTATTATTATTCATTGGGTTAACGACGCACTGTAATGACAGCGAAGGTCTATTGGCGTCGGATGGATGATTAATGGGGTGATGGGATGATGAGATGAAGGTTTCCTGGTTAATGGGAAGGATAGTGGGAAGGAAGCGGTCGTGGCCGACTTATTGTGGGAGCCATCCCGGCATTAGCCTAGACTACAGAGGGAAACCACGAAAAACCCCTGTAAAGATGGTCGGCGGCGGGGATCGAACTGGGTCCGAAGTTCCCGTCGCCTACCAGATCACAAGAAGCGAGCGTGCTAACCACTGCGCTAAATGTGCTGGTAATGCCGTATTGTACAACTGAGTGAACAAATGCAGAATAAACTGTCCTCATTGTTGCTCGGCCACAATGCTTACCGAGAGCTTTAATCACAAAGCAGCTGAGCCGAGCGTTTTACAGGTGGTGTCAATGTGACTATTCCACTTGAGTCTATAGTCCACATGTATTCCCAAAAATCTTACGTCTTCCACAAATTGTAATTTTGTACCATTATGGTCAATGCCTTCCTCGCATAGTTTACCTTTGCTTTGAAATTTTATAATTCAATTACATTCCATTCAATTACGCAGGTAGTCTCACAACATCAATTTGTAAGAGATGTTACAAAAGTACAGAAAGTGTAAATATTACTAATGATGAAGAGTGCACTCGGAGCGATGAATTGAATGGAGATCATTTTCTTCGCATTTCCAAAGAAAATGAGATTACTAATAAAAATACTGAAAGTATCACCGATTATCATAGTATTCAGGTAAGTGATAACGTGGAGAGTTATCCTACACCAATAGTCAATAGGATTCAGTCTTGCTCTAACGTCAATTATGATTTACTTCTTGCTCAGCTACACCATACATAGCAAGCAGATGATTCATACGCTATTCAGGGAGAAAGAGGCTCTCGTCAGGAATTACAAACCATGAAAAATACGAATGTTTTTGATGCGGATATCTTAGTAGAAGACTCAACAACACCAATGAAACCCACACCTCTTAATATCAGAGGACACAAAGGCTGATCATAATAATATTGTGAGAGATGAAAATATGAACTCGAAAATTGAAATTACGTTGAATGAATTTGATACTTGTTATACAGATAGATTATCAACAATTATATCAAGTCTTGAAGCGCCATAAATGTTACGTCTTGTGTTCACCTTGGGATCAAATACTGAAGTTAGAGAAAACATAGATACCGTTATAAATGATGGTATTTCACATTTGATGAAATGACTGAACAAAGTGGTGACAAGACCTATGTCATAGATACTGAGGGTGAAGAAATCACTGATATTTTGTTTCATGAAAATGAATTGCCATTTCTCGAATCAACACAGAAGGAAATAAGAAGGTCCATTATGTCTGGAACAATGGTTGTTCGAGATGTAGAAAATCTGAAAGATATGATGCCTAGGTTCATACATGGGAATAATATTGACGTATCAAAAAAACAAAAAAAATAACAAGACAGAGTTCAAGATTATTGAATAAGAATCCTCTATACCCAAATAGTCTTTGTCATCATAAGGTTCCACAGGCTACAAATGAAGTTGGAAAAAATATATACTCGTCTGTATGCGCTAATCCAGAGGAAATGGATAAGCTACATGAAAACTGCATACCGCCGTTCCCACTTCAAGAAGTTGCGATAGGACCCAGGATGCGAGTATTTTTTCAGCTACCGGTTGTTTTCTATAGCCAATGGTCCAATCGACCAATCCCGGACTCTTGCTTATATCGGCTAATAAATCAGCTCATTCTCAATGTTGCGTTGGCTCTGCCGTAACACGCTCGGTTTTGGTTACGAAGGTCGCCAGTTCGAATCCCGCTTTATCAATACTTTTTTGTTTTCATGAAATGATGTTTTTGATAATGTTCTACTATCCTTCTCTATTTTCTGAAAACCTAAAAAATATATGAAGTTATATTTGTCGTAAGAATTATTATTGGGGGAGGCTCTCGTGGTTAAGGTTAGGTAGGTCAGGTTGGTGTCGACCGGTATACCGACCCGAAACCGAGGTTTTAACCACATTCACGGGCGGAAAGGCTACCTAAAACACCGATACCTAAAACATTGAAATCAGCAATTCTACAAAAGATGAGTATTGCCGCGCGAACAGCCTAAACGAGCTGCGATTGGCTAATAGAAAACAACCGGTAGCTGAAAAAATACTCGCACCCAGGATGCCACAACTGGAGTCAAACAATCGCCCCCAGCACACCAAAAACCATATTAATCACCAAAACCTTTGACATGAGGATCATAAACAGAATGCTAAACACACATATCCAACATGAAAAATATCAATAATACAAGTCAACTGCCGTAGTATAAGAAACAAAACATTGTAATTCCATTCTACGTTAGAATCACTCAATCCAGATGTAGTTATCGGTACTGAATCGTGGCTCACTGACGAGTTTACTTCAAACGAGATCTTCTCAAAAGAATTCCAAGTGTTTCGTCACGACCGACTAAACAAACGAGGAGGTGGTGTCTTTATCTGTGTACGGACCGAAATACCTGCACTACTCACCTGGACGGACGATAAATATGAAATGTCCTGCGAAACAATGAACAGGATATGCGAGTGATCGCTGCCTATCGTGCCTCGGACGTTCATCAAGTCTCTCGACTCTCACCTTCACTCATTGTCCAAATGTAAAGACGCACCCAAACCTTCATCATTGGTGGCGACCCTGACCTCCCTGACATTGTATGGCAGGCTGACCAACCTCCATCCCATAAGTCTGTTCAACTAGCCATTAATAATCTCTTGGATGATCACAACATGATCCAAGTAATTGATCAACCCACAATAGGAGGCAACTTACTGGACATTTTCTTGGTCAGCCCTCCTGAAATCTGGTTATCCAGCAGTGTTGAACAGCCTATCAGTGATCACAACATTACCCGAATCGAAGTCAATCTATCTTCCCGTCGAGCATTACCACGGAAATCAAAGACAAGAAGACCGACATCATAGGTATCAATCTCTTTCTACGCGATGCATTCAGCACCTGGAGCTGCTCTGGAGCCTCATTCTGTCACTTTGCGAGATGAGTTGGTCGCGCCGGTTTGGTATTCTATAAGAGTGTAGTGACGTCAGACCTGCGAGATCAACTCGGGAGTCGTACTGTCAGCGAGTTAACGAAACCATCAAAAATAAGTGTTCGAGAAGATATGTTGAAATAGTGTGTAAATTATTACTTAGGCAGTATGTAGTGTTTACAGTTTGAAATGACTAAATAAACGAGGTATTATACAAACTGACATAAATACTCCAATTATTTTAATACTATTATCGTAAGTGAGGTAAGGTTCATGTAAACAATGGTTCATTATGAGGTTGTAGGCCTAGGTCCTCGGCTATTTCTTATGAGGTCTTACCGATTACAAGGTTTAACTTGGGCTAGTATCCTACACTAAGACCTATAACCTATAAGATCGAATATTTACAATGATATACGCCCTAGGCCTAGGTTGTGTGCATTTTTAAGCAAGACTATGACCCTATTCCACTAGTCCTAGGCATTGGCCTAGGTCTATCTTTGGACTAGGGTAGGCCTAGGTCTAGATTGCTATTGATAGAAAAAAGGATTAGTTACAGTAGGTTTCTCTTTGGTAAACCTATGTCTAGGACTAGGCTGAAGCTTAGTTTTGATTAAAATACAAAAATCTTTGCTTTTACAGGTTAGATAAATGGAGGGTTGGCAACATTTGAATGGGTTGGAGCGGTGTTGCCAACAATGCATTGCGCCAGCGTGTGAGGATAAGGAGACGAGTCACTGAGCCATGCAACGATATGACAACGTCGGACTTTGTGAAGCTGTATCGGCTGCCACAGCGTCTCGTGCGTGGCATTGTTAACGAGTTACGTCCTGCTATGCAACAAGGCGTTAGGACGAGTGCAATTTCTTTGGAAACAAAGGTGTGAAGGTTCATTAAGGGGATTGGATACCACGTGACTTTCTGCTCGCTCATTTCTCCACGCCCTCTTCTTTTCCCCGACACACACCTTCGCTTGACCATATAGCTCATAGCTGGGACGCATAGCACAGAATGGCGGTACAACAAATAGTACGATACATACATTCACTTTGCACATGTTTGCAGCCATGTAGGATTTTTTATGATATTTGATTGACATGAACATGTACACTTCGATGTACAGCCTACCGATCAAATGCAAATACAAATACTTTGTCATTAAGGTACAAGTAAATGTACCTCTTCAATGCAAGTATAGCCCTTATGGACATGCTATGTATTGTCTATTTGACTTCTCTATGGTTTGACCTTGCTCACGAGCTGCGCGCGACAATGTTATGTTTCGTCATGTTGCAACCACGTGACCAATAGTAAACGAACAGACAGACGACGCAGCGAGAATCTTTTCGTTTGGACTCGAGATTCAGATTCAGTGTTGGGGGCGTAAAGCGAGTGACGTAACGTCAGTCTTAGAGAGCAACCTTCGCATCAGCTGTAGAATTGAGAGATTGGAAGTCCTAGTTGATTGTTGAGTGTTTGTAGAAGAATCGCTTCAAATGGCACAGGTGGGTCTACGATATTTTCATGCAGTATATAAATAATAACAATATTCATTTTTTCAGTAGTAAGTTCATATATTTTCAGAGTTTGTTTTTTATTCACAGTGTAAAATACATGGGTATGAGTAGGCCTAGTCACAACCACAATATACTGCGCATCTTATTATTTCTCAACACAGCCCATGCAGAAAGTGGAGATTATGTGCTTGCTAGACCATACTTCTCTATGGCTAAACAAAGGCCACGTCAGTTAATACAACAAGATCGTGGTAAAAGAACATGAGGATTATACTACTGTACAGGTAAGCGGGTCTTGGACGAAACTAAAAACTAGAAATTAATACATGAGACATTTTGTACACAAATTTTATTCTTCATCAAATATTACAAGTGATTATGATTCTTGACTAATTACTTCGATCTAAGGTGATTATTTTCAAAATATTGAATTTATATTGAATTTTTAGTTATACATTTCTCGATGAAACTACTACAAATAATATTTGAATTTTCTTCTCAATCAATTATAGTCACTGATGAATAAATTTGGCTAATTATGCCTACTCTTGATCGATGGTGATTGTTCTGTTTTTTTTTTTAAATTGATTCAATTAATAATTTTTAGCTACTGGTATCCATTTTGTGATGAAACTACTGAAAATAATGTTCAAAGTTACTTCGTCATCAAAAATTTCAAGTGATTAATGATTTTTGACTAATTAATCTTGATCGATGGCAGTGTGTTGCAGTTTTATCTTCTTATTGGTGGATTTAGCCCGTCTTGTTTTAGTAACATTTTCATCAGCTACTTTCTTATCAACCCTGGCCTGTTGAGCCTCTCGAATGTAGTCCGGGTCTTGGATCTTCATGCCTTTCGTGTGTTGTGGATCGATGATTTCTGGGAGGAGGCAATCCATGTAGAATTGAGATAATTTGTTCACCATTTTAGTCTCCCAGAACTCATTGTTGCGCTCTATGATATCTACCATCATGCTGTGTGGAGTATACATAATGAAGTAGCATAGTTGCCTGTTTGTAATGTGTAGCTGCCCTTGTACTTGAAACATGTAACGAGATGACAATTTCAGTTTCAGCACTCCGTTCTCATCCAAATAAATGTTTCATTTCATTTCATTCATTTCATAACATTTTTTATTCTTCCTTCAAAGTATAATACAAGAAAACAAGTAAAAAACACAAATAGTATGAGGATACACAAATAACACAATATAATATAACACAAATAGGATGTTAATTTTGTAAGATCAAAAATAAAAAAATGAATGGAGAAGAAGCCCGCGTAAGAACTCAATCTTGTGTGCGGGCAATATCATTGAAAATTAATATTTATGTTTATGTTGGCGAAACTGAAAAATTGAATCCATATATTCTACTATCCTCGATTTCTAGAAATAATTAGAGAAGAAATTCAAACACACAATTATTTTTTTTTTTTAATAACATCGAAACTTGATACAAAATCATTGTTCCCCTATTAAGGCTAAGGATGAGAGTAGGATCGTTTGGACGGGGCACCACAAGGGCGATCCCACCACCCCATTTTATTATTATTTTAAATTAAAGCAATGAACTTTGACACCAGGTCTACGCTGTCTGTGACCACACATCTTCGCCGCAGATAAAAGTCTTCAGTTGTCGAAAGTCCGGAACACAATATAAACTGTTTTTGCGATATATCCGGACACTACCAACATTGGTATTAGGAATAATCCAACCACACAATGTTGATATTTTTCACTTTGAACTAAGTCTCTTAGGCAATGTTCACTTCTTCCAATGACAGCAGGTGCAAAGTTCATCATTATACAAAGGATAAACAATAAGGAGTGACAGCCCTCCATATAACTAGGCCTATCACTCTACTAATTAAGGTCGTGGCCAATTAGTACTTCATCCAAGCATTCACTTCGAGGACTGTGGGAAACCACGAAAAACCACGTCAGGATGGATCAAATGTTTGTTGGTCTTGAAATATACATTTTTTCTTCCAACTTATATTCTTCTCGTCTGTTCTTGTTTTCTTCGTTTCTTGAGACATTGATAGTTGTGATGACATGGATGCAAGGAAAACCAAGTGGCAGTGGAAAGTCTCGATCCCCCATAGCCCTCTCGACATTAATGATATCCTGATGGCCGGGCACAAAAACAATCTGCCAAAGTTCCTGTATTCTTTTGAGTGATTTTCAAACTTTTGGGACCCAAATATCTTGGAAATCCTAGAAATAATGAATGTGCTTACATAAATCTATTCTAAAATACAATATATTGAAACGCTAATATCGAAACCACTTCTCAAAGTCATAAAAACTCTGTGTGATCACTTTATATCAAATTAGCTGAATGTCAGCCTTCCTTCTGGCTAGCCCAGAAGTCAAAATCTTGTATCGTAAGTATTTACAGTTTATTTAAGTTTTTGTATCACAATTATAAATAACAATACAATAGATTAGACTTGGAGAATATCCATACAAGAAAAAAGTGAATACAGAACAAAATACATAATAGTATATATGAAAAAAAAAAAATGAATAAACTTAGATAAGGACGTACGCACGTTTGAATGAATGAATATAGCACACCCAAAATGCATGCGAAAAGATGTCAAGAATAAATAGATCTGATGAATTCAAGAATTTCTTTTTTGAATGAAGATAATTTGGAAAGTGTACGAATATTGACAGGGATTTCATTAAATATTCTAGGGCCCATGTAGTCAATGTGTTGCTGACCAATTTGTTTATTCCTTCTGGGAATAAAAAGTAAATGAGGATCATACCCACGTGTGTTATATCTATCTACCAAGTTTTGAGGCGTTTTGAAGTTATTGATATTATTATAGATAAAGACTTACGAATTTTTGATGTATAGTTGTTTCAAGCTTAGAACATTTGTTTCTGAATAAGTTGAAAAAGATGGATATGATTTAGGTGCAGAGAGTATTACTTTTAATATTAGCTTCTGAACAGTGTTTATTTGCCGAAGATGTGAATTGTTCGCTCCTCCCCATCCAATTATACCATATTCTAAAAGTGATTGCACTAATGTTTTATATATCAATATCAACATGTTTTTAGGTAGCAGATGTCGAAGTCTATAGAAAATGTAAATAATATTTCTTGTTTTAGTAGCTGTGGCGTTTATATGCTCACACCATCTCAGATGTTTATCAACGACTATTCCAAGATATTTTGTGTAAGGGCTTGATTCGACTGTATAACAAGCACAATCTTCATTTATTCGGCATTGTTCTGAATGGAGCTTTAAAGTGAATTTATTATCTGGATTAGTTTTTGAATCAACAGTTATCGGTAAATACACAGTTTTAGATTTATTTAACGTTAGCAAATTTATATTAAGCCAGTGGTAGACGAACTGTAAGGATTTATTTGCTGTTTCGTATACGTTTTCCCATCTTTCTCCCACAAATACCAAGACAGTGTCGTCGGCATATGCTATTATTTCTCCTTCTATGTCCAATTCACAGAGGTCATTAATATATATTAAAAACAAAACCGGACCTAACACAGTTCCTTGCGGAACACCACAGTTAATAGTTTGTTGCGTGCTCAAAGGGTTCCCAAGTTTAACCATCTGTTTTCTCTTTGATAAGTAATTTTTGAAAAGTTCTAAAGGTGTTCCTCGAATGCCAAGTTTATCCATTTTATTAAGAAGAATGTTGTGATCTACCGTGTCGAAAGCTTTTGCTAGATCTAGAAAAACAGCCAACGCTTTTTTACTATCATCCAAATATTTATATAAGAGGCTGGTTAATTTATATATGGCATCATTAGTACTTCTTTTGGGCCTGAATCCATATTGATTACGAGATAATATATTTTTAGAATCTAAAAATTTCATCAATCCAACTTTAATACATTTTTCTAGCAATTTTGAGAAGTGGGACAACAAAGATATAGGTCTATAATTTTCTGGTAGCGTACGGCCATTGCTTTTGTAAAGTGGAATAATGAGTGCAGTTTTAAGATTTTCTGGAAATATACCGGATTGAAAGCAAATGTTGAAAATATGAACAAGTGGTCCACTAATATATGTACTTGCTAATTTAATTGAGTTAGCTTTAATATCGTCAACTCCAGTTGCTGTGTTGTCCTTCAACTCTCTTATGATATTCAACATTTCAGTTTCCGACACTGGACCTAGAAACATGTTATGATAGTTTATATTTTCTCTTCTGTTAGATGGAGGTAATTGTAGTGGAACGTTATCAGCAGACGGCATTTCTCTGTTTGAATTAATTCTTTGCGATAATTCCCTCCCCACATTAGAAAAATAGGAAACAAATGAATTAGCAATAACTTGAGGGTCATGTGTAGTAACGAGCTGTTGATTGTGTATCACAGACAGTTCACTTATAGGCAACGACACTTTGGAGTTGGTGCGAGCTATTTCGTTGATGATGTTCCAGAGTTTTTTTGGATCATTTTCCGAATTATTGATTTTATTTGAAAAAAAAAATATTGTTGTCCTATATATAAGTTTATTTAGGAAGTTTCTGTATAATTTGTATTTATCTTTGCGGATTTTAAGCTCCACGATGTTTACATCAAACTGTTTTCCCATTTCTATTATCTTTCGATGCATATTATCACGTTTCCTTATTGATACTATCAGACCCTTAGATATCCAAGGTTTCAATTTACGATGTTTTGAATTAGTTCCAGGATGAGAAATATCTGTAGCTTTATCTATATGCCCTTTGAATGTCCTAATAAATACATCTAAAGCCAAATTAACGTTTGTTTCCTGTAATGTTTCCAACCAGTTCTCATTTCGTAATAGCATTAGGAACTTTTCTTCATTCATGACTTTTTTACGTATAGTATTATCTACTGATCGTTTTGAATTTGTATTTTTGTTTTCGTTGAACGTTAGGAATATAGGATAGTGATCAGTTAGCATACATCTATATACACCTGAAATGGTATCTGTTCGCTTACGTGATTTTGAAAATATGTGATCTATACATGTACTGGATCGATCAGTTTCTCGAGTAGGGTAGTTTATGCAAGATGTATAGCCATTTGAATAAAGTAAATTTAGGTAATCATTTCGCATTTCATTGAGTCCATTTCCTAGAATATTTAAATTGATATCACCTATTATTATATCGTGAGTAACAGAGGCATTATTTCTAAGCATGTTATCCAAGTCATTGATGAATAACTGTATATTAGTAGAAGGAGACCTATATATTGCAACAATAGAATATGTTTCATTGTTACGTTTGAAAATAATACGAGCCGCATTTGCATTTACTAAGCTATCTTCAATTACAACTTTCACATTTGTTAATGAAATATTATAATTAAATATAAGTATTCCATCACAAAATGAATGACGAGAATCAAAATAAAATGTGCTATAGCCAGAAATGTTGAACGGCTCATTTACTTGCAAATGCGTCTCAGTCAAAACAATTATATCAAATTTGAAAGAAAGTTCTTGAAGAAAGACACATAATTCGTCAAAGTGCTTTCTTACACTTCTTATGTTAATATGTAATATTTTGAAGTCTGAATTATTTTTACATAGTTTATTTATGTCCTGTACATCAAAACAAACATGAGTGTTTTGGGTGTTATCTTCAACTAACGTGTCCAACACATGATTCATGAACAGTTGATTGATACGTATAGTTTACAGTACCGGAATGTCAGCTGGTTTTGATATAAGAATAACCGGGGATTGCTCGTCCTTACGTAAGAATATTTTGCCTCTCCTGGACCAAACAAACTTGTAACCAATTTGTTTAGTCGCACGAGTCAGCCAGAATAGATGTTTGTTAGCCTGAGTTAGATGCTCGTTGATATGTATTTTACAGTTAGCACCTTTGAAACCAACTTCCTCTGCATACAATTCTTTTTTTCCTTTCTTACTTGAAATAATAAGTTCTTTAATATTGCGTGAAAAAAATTTTGCAATAACTACAGAGGGGTTATTCGGCGTCTTTGCACTGCGGCCTAAACGATGACAAAGTTCAATATCTTCTGGCTTAATGTCAGCCCCTACGTAATTTGCGATATCTGTAACGATCTGATATAAGTTCTCACCTTGTGTTAAGGGTACTCCCTGTATCTCCAAATTATAATTTTTGGAATATTGTTCAAGTTCGTTGACTTTACTGGATAAAAACTCGTTTTCAGTTTTCAAGGCGATGTTCACTTTTTTGCACATAGAAACTTCACTCACGAGCTCTTCTATTTTCTTAGTTTGAAGTTGACTTTCTTTCAGTAGCTCACCGTGTGTCTGCGCCTGATGATTCAAATTTTTCGATATATCCTGCAGCGCATCAAGGATTAACTTGATTGTTGCCGTCAACGACTCCAACCCTGGCTCTGCTCGAGTAGGAAGATTCTCACCAATGTTTTTTATTTTTTCCGAGAATTCTTCGCTCATCTTACATGCTTCAGTAACCGTTGTAGGACTTTCTACATCACTGTTGACACTGTTTAGTCTAGATTGAACTTTTAAGCTTGACTTAGGTTTCGGCATGTTTACAGTCGGACTTGCAGTTATTTGTACACAGTCTATACACGGTAAAACAACGTATTGTGTATCCTCAAAACAGGTATCAGTAGAACATACCACAGCAGAGCGATTTGAACTTGCGACCACTCTCTAGCTCGCCAACTAACTATATACTATATAACTATATGTTGGTGAGGATTTTCTTTTGAACTGCTTCCAGTAGAGTGTATTCACGTGCACTGTATGGACATTTTATCTCCACCACCGCATGTTCATTGACCAAGCCATCTGGACTTGCACCTAAGAAGCAAAGGTCACGGTCGATGAAGAGACCGCAGGGGAGAACCTTCAATCCATAATCTTCTTCGAACTTGGCCTTAGCAAACGGCTCCTTCTCTATGCCATAATTCGTTGAAGCAGAACCCGTGAATGTGGAGTACAATAGTGATTTCACTGTACTCGCACAAGATGTGTATTGTCTCATGTTACAGATGTTACCAAAGGATGAAGCGGTAAGACGTATTACACGTTCCTGTTTCCACAGATTGCATGCAAACTGCTCAACAGTAAGCCGTTCCAGGTTCTGTCGCTCTTCCTCCGTTTTTTCCAAGTTTTTCAGGGAGCGTTGTTTAGTCTCGTTGTACTCCGTGTTTGTCATTTTGATAGGATTTGCCAGTGGGCCATAATCCTCGTCGGGACCAGCGGGAGCAACGACACAAACTTTCTTACTGGTACTCTTAGGTTTGTGGGCAAACTCTAGTTCACGCTTCCTTGCTTGGTTTATCAGAGTGGTACGCTTCTTCACATATCTCTTGGTAAATGATCCTGGACTCTTTGCTAGCAATTGCTTATGAAGAAGTGTATGCATTTGTCCAGGATTATTGTAAGATATAACGGAAGCATCGCACCGCACTTCATAAGACCCCCTTAAAGCGAAGTTGATTCTTTTGCCCCCAACAAACTTGGCAACGTGGGAATTGTAGCTCTCGGCGCAGTTGTTGTTCAGGATGAATATCAGGCTTGTTGCATGATGAGCAACTCGATTGAGCGCTGACATCACTTCCTGATACAAACCACATGCTTTGAGCTCGGACATGGTCGACATCGCTCGGGTCTTCTTTGAAACCAGGACAGAAATAACCTATAGCTGCACATTGTTTGTGTTCGCCAAACACATGTGATGGACTGTTGAGAATGTCCAGTCGAAGTTGTTCTATCCGCCAGTTCAAAGGATTGACCTGGCGATTGCGATAGTGGATAGCCGACTCCACTCCATATCTTAAGCGCTTCATTCTGTCTTTCAGGAGCTTACGCATTGTAGCATCAGCTTTGCTGGCTTTCGTTGTTGTCAACTCTCGTAGCTTCTTGGAGTAATTCCGTAGAAGATGGTTGCAACACTCCACTTTCTCAATTACCACGTGAGGTCCATACGGCATGGCATCGATCAGCTTCCGATAAACACTACTGTCACCATCCCCTTCAAAATGATCAGAAGCAAGCAGGTAAATACTATGTTGTATTATGATATAGGCCTACGTCAATAAGTCTCCATGTAGATGTCTTACCTATTAGTTTTGAGTATTTCAGTTGATGCATTTCAACACTCATTTTGAATCCTTCAACAATAATATCAGCTTCCATGCTTGTTGATGTGCCACCCCAATTCTTGAAACACAGGTGTTCTTTTATTTCCTCTTGACGAGCAGTAGCTCTAGCGCAATATGAGCAGTAACGATGTCGAACACCTATGTACAAAACTTTTTTGGTTCTGTAGCCAACAATGCATGCCTAGAATGAAAATATGAAAAAAATGAGCCTCCCTATATTATTTAGTTTTATTGCATAAATTCGGTGTCTTCAAGGGGGTGCGTGCACGTTGCTCATAAAAATAGAGAAATGAACCTCCATTGATTTTTTTCTATGCTCAAAAACCAGTGTAATTACTTGAAATGCAAGGGGTGAACAACTAAAAAAATCAGGTGTACATTCGAAAAAGAATTTTAAAAAATCACGAGGATCCAAAAAAGCATGCGAATAAAAAAAAAATCACGCGAATAAAAAAAAATCACGCAAATCAAAAATAATCACGCAAATCAAAAATAAACACGCAAATCAAGCAAGAATCACGCGAATAAAAAAAAATCACCCGAATCAAAAAAATTCACACGAATCAAGAAAATCGAGTGAATAAAAAAAAATCACATGAAGCAAAAAAATCACCCGAATCAAGCAGGAATCACGCAAATAAAAAAAATTCACGCGATTAAAAAAAAATCTCTAGAAACAAAAAATCAAGAATCAAGTGTACAATAAAATATTAGTTGTTCACCCCTCGATGAAATGTTCACATCTCCGAGATAATTTTATGCTCTTTAATTAATATGGCATTCTGTTTCAGTGAATTCCCTCAGTTTTAAGATAATACGTCAATGAATAAAAAGAATGTGATGAAATTCAGTGACGTCTAAAAACTGGTTGAATTCACAAAAATAAAATGTCATATTAATTAAAGAGCATAAAATGATCTTGTAGATGTGAACTTTTCATTCAATTACCGGTAAACTGGTTTTTGAAATTGAAATTGAAATTGAAAATGATAAATTTCTAGATTTGTGTAAGCACCATGCATGTACTCCATTAATGTTACAGACTTACAACACCTGACAACGAATTCATCCCAACTGAGTATGATCGTTTGCACCAAGCTCCATCTGCCACCACGGAATTCTCATAGGAATTCCGTCACCATCCACGTCACCGGCAGCAATTGCCAACTCACTTTCTTCTCGGGCAGCCTCTTCCATCATTTTCCAGGCTGTGTCATGCATAACCTTACCCATGAAGTCGTGGTACCTGTTTATAAAACAGAAAAAATCCAAACCCATAAAAAATGGGCTAGTTTTCCATTTTTTTTTTCATTTTAAGCAATTCAATTATTATCAAGTGCTTACTTGGAATAAGTTTTTGATGCCAAGCAAGGAATATCAAGCACAGCAGTAATTTCTTCCAACTGGGAATAACCACCGCCAGTTGATAGCATAGCTGTGACGGCGGCGGCATTTATATTCATGTATTCCTGCTTTTTTGATTCGTCTTCTGTGCATACTGTAGCCCTCTTGCCACACATTTTGCATCTGAATGTGTAATAATTGGGCAGCCCCAGTGGACGCTCTCCTATTAATTCCATATCAGAAAAAGTGCAGTCGAAAGGTTCGTGGCGTCCAATAGACTGAATTTGTCTGAAAATGTGAGCTATATCAACTATCCTTCTTCCCTTGATAGTGATCTCAGAAGAAGTGTGTATCTCGTTTGCCAATTGTTTTTTATTAGAGAAACTGGGATGCTTCCGATGCGGTGATGAACCCGCAGTCCTTGGGCTGGTGACTGGCCTGTTTTCATCACCCCAGTGACTGCATCCAGGTTCTGTAGAGAAACTGGGATGCTTCCGATGCGGTGATGAACCCGCAGTCCTTGGGCTGGTGACTGGCCTGTTTTCATCACCCCAGTGACTGCATCCAGGTTCTGTAGAGAAACTGGGATGCTTCCGATACGGTGATGAACCCGCAGTCCTTGGGCTGGTGACTGGGCTGTTTTCATCACCCCAGTGACTGCATCCAGGTTCTGTAGAGAAACTGGGATGCTTCCGATGCGGTGATGAACCCGCAGTCCTTGGGCTGGTGACTGGCCTGTTTTCATCACCCCAGTGACTGCATCCAGGTTCTGTAGAGAAACTGGGATGCTTCCGATGCGGTGATGAACCCGCAGTCCTTGGGCTGGTGACTGGCCTGTTTTCATCACCCCAGTGACTGCATCCAGGTTCTGTAGAGAAACTGGGATGCTTCCGATGCGGTGATGAACCCGCAGTCCTTGGGCTGGTGACTGGCCTGTTTTCATCACCCCAGTGACTGCATCCAGGTTCTGTAGAGAAACTGGGATGCTTCCGATGCGGTGATGAACCCGCAGTCCTTGGGCTGGTGACTGGGCTGTTTTCATCACCCCAGTGACTGGATCCAGGTTCTGTAGAGAAACTGGGATGCAGCCGATGAGGTGATGAACCGCTGGTGACTGGTGTGCTGATGCATCCAGGCGCATTGCTACCACACCAAAAACGAGTATTAGCAATAGTGACACTGTTTGTGCTGTCACATTGATAATGATCTAGATCTAAAGTGTAAAACGTTGATATGAACGTAATAAATTATTTATGTTCGCTATATAACTGTAGTGAAATAAAGTATAACATATACTATAACTTTGTTGTTTGCATTACCTTACAGAGTCATTATCAGGTAGGCCTAGGTCGACGCTGTCATTTTTGTCCGTATCTACTTCCTCTTCATTGTTGAGTGTACTATGGATGAAAATTTGATTATTTGGAGTGGGATATAATGTGCGAGGGGTGAACAACTAATAATTTTTTGTACACTCGATTCTTGATTTTTTTGATTCTCGTGATTTTTTTTGATTCTTGTGATTTTTGGGATTCTAGTGATTTTTTTGATTTGCGTGATTTTTTTTGGATTCGCGTGATTTTGTGTGTGATTCAGGTGATTTTTTTTTATTCACTTGATTCTATTTTGATTCGCTCGATTTTTTGATTCGCGTGTATTTTTTTGATTCGCGTGATTCTTGCTTGATTCAGGTGATTTTTTTGGATTCGCGTGATCTTTTTTGATTCTCGAGATTTTTTTTCTCAAATGTATGGCACCTGATTTTTTTAGTTGTTCACCCCTCGATAATGTGCTCATTACTATATTGGTCAAGAGGATGAGAGTGTGTAGTTGAATCACTAATTGTAGCCAGGCACATTGTATTGATGCATGCTTTAAATTTGAATTAATATCAGTTACATGAGTTATAGCATATGATGAAAATACCATCTCTAACTAAAATAATGAGAAAACAATGGACCAAATTAAATTGGCTGGTACGGCATTCAGGAATATTGGTTAAATGTCTAGAATATACTTCACATCCACCCTTTACTGATATCAATAAGTGGTAAGGAATGATTATTACATGAAGGTGGTTCTTCATTGAGGTCCAATTCACTGCCACGAATTTCCAAGAGACTAATAGTTGAAGAGCTACAGTAAATATATTTCCATCTTCATCTTATTTTTCAAAACCACGGAATTTGTTCTTTTTATTTCTAGTTGGGCCTACATTTATTTTATTAGGTATGATATTTAGATTTAGACTTACCGCTTCTTCTCATTGATAATTTGCATTAATTTCTTTCTATATCTGGATTTACGCTTCACTGCAGTTGTAAGTCTTTTCTTTCTTCCCATTATACTTGGGGCCTATATACACTGACCCATACCCCCCCAAAAAAAAAATGGATCGAAATGCCAGATACACTGGTTATGTTGTCACTGATATTATAAGGTAGCACTGTCTAATTGATATTTATTTACACTGATCGATAAAATACATGAACGTGAAGGGGACATCTGATGGTCCCAATAAAATATGGTTTCTATATGATGACTTGATTGTAAACTGGCAACTGACTTGTAGGTTGCCTTCCTTGTCTTTATATACTGGTCTGGATAGTAGGGAGTCCCTTGCAGGATTCCCTTGTCTAACTCCTGCAAGGGATTTTCCCTGTTTATTTCTCTCCAAGGTTACTGTAGAAGAACCCAGAATTGAGCTCCTACAGATTCAAAGATGGGTTGACCTTACCGGGTATTCGCATATTCAATGTATGAATACGCGCTGTTGTAGTATTCCCCGTTGCCACGAAGTCGCTCGTTGACGGAACAGTGTGGGCCGTGTGACAGCAGTGAAACATGGTTTACGGAATAACGAAATGCGGATTAATGGTGATGTTCAAAGTGTTGTACGGGTTTCAGCATGAAAAGTAAAGGATTGATCTTGATCTAACCCGAAGTAGAATTGTGATTATGGTATTTGAATTGTTAGAATCGTATGTGTAATAACCACTTGCATTTATCAAATCCGTGGATTTCGAACGTCAATACAGAGGACGGGAAAGTAAAAATGGAAATTCTAGCACGTAAGCAACCTTGTTTATTCTATTGTTGACTTGATTACAAAAACCGCATTTAATAATCTTATACCGTGTTGTCTGGAAATGTTATCCAGTATTGCATGTTTTTGGAGGAAAATGGGTATGACGTCACAATATGGCTGACGTATCCAGGCCCCTTGAATTAAAATATAGATTTTTATTTATCAAGCAAATAAATGAGTAAGTTTAATATAAGATCCTTGCCCTAGATCAAAAGTAGTGTATACTGTACTGGGTACAAGTTATTACCGGGGACGTAATAGTATCAGCCTATTCTTCTTCTAGTAAGTAAGCCGTCCCCTGTGGCTAAGTCAGGTATCGCTAGTGGTAGTGACTGAAGTCATGTAGGGCATGGGTTTGAGTCCTGCATAAGGCATGAGTTTTTGTAAATGTCCTTTCAACTATCATCACTTCATCGTTTCATCATCACCCGCTCATTCGAACCCCCGTATAACCTAGCTGTTGGTGGGGTCGTTAAGCAGCATATAAGATAATAAGATAAATTATGATTATTAGGTTCTTGCTACATTGAGTTTCCTGGCATCTGGGTCGTACCAGCGAGCTGTTGGACAGGACAGACCATGGTGAGCCGCAGCATCCACGCAGTGATAGCAGCAGTCAATCAGACTATGGTACACACGTGGATTCAATTTCCACTAACGCAGGCTGAGAGGAGGGTAATAAAAGAGAGGTAGGTTTTTATAATCGGCATTGGCAGTATAGTAATATAGGCCTAAATACTTTTTACACAAAATGAATGGAGCCTACTTGAATAATAAGAATTTTGCTTGATAAATAAAAATAAATAACTAGTGAGTACTACTATCTAACTCTACTCTACTCGATCTAGCTCTACTATATAAAATTTCACCTCAACTTATCACCTTAACTGTTTTTCTTAGGATTACCAAAATCTAAATACAAAGTTTACCAAGTTTCTATGTGATCAAAATATCTTCGCGGTACTGTTGTAAGCTCGTGATTGGCTAATCGACGATGTCAGCTGTTCCTCTCGAATAGTATCGATCTTTTTTCGATATGTTGCACTAAGAGTTGAAATTATCCTATTACCCGTGTTCAACCGACAAGTCCCGTTTCACTTGGGCTTATAGAATCGGCGTTTAGATTCAAAACACATCGCAGTGTTATGAGATCAAGTCGCTGCTAGTTGGAAACACAACTCGCGAGTTGAACCAAAAGTTACAGAATAAGGCTCCTGCGGGTGATGTTGCTTCTTACTGGTTGAACTTGTAAACTCTACTTGAAAATGCAAAATCCCAGTTTGTACCTCATAGAAATCTAAAACCAAATCCTGACCCCATCTACTACACAAGAGAAATGATCACACTCAAGAAACAGTGTAGGCGTGCTCTCACCCATCGTAAGAACGACAACGGTAAATTCAAGAATCTCACAGCTAGTCTTAACTCATGCAAGTTGGCTGCGCAGACCAAAGCATATTACAAGAGTCTGATGGGATGAAGAACTTGAGTCGATTCTATAGTCACATTAACAGCAAGAAAAGTGACCATAATATCATACCAGTACTCTGTACAGCTGATGGGGACCTTGCTACCACAGACATGGAGAAAGCCAACACCCTCAATACATGTTACAGCTCCGTGTTTCACTCTGATCCCTACTGGCATATCAATAACCATAAACAGACAGCCTCTTCTAGCACAGAGCCACACTCTGTTTTCCACATCCTCATGAAGTCAATCTTGGATATAATAACACGTCTAAAATCCAAAACTGCCCCCGGTCCTGACGGCATCTTTGTACAACTACTGAAAATAACATCGCATTCTATTGTACCTTACCTATCTTTTCTCTTCTCTATGTCCATAAACAATTCGAGCTTACCAGATGACTGACTCACTGCAATCATAAGCCCCATCTACATTAACGGTTCTCGCAGCAAACCAGCAAACTATCGACCAATAAGCAAAACATCGATTATATGCAAAATTCTCGAACGACTTATATCAAACCACATACATGGTGTATGGGCTGCAAAAACCTGCTCTTTGCCAACCAGCACGGTTTTCGTGCAGGCTTTTCTTGTGAGTCTTCTCTCACTAGCTTCACACAATAACTCGCTGATCACCTTGACACAGGTGGACAAGTCGATGCCGTTCTACTCGACTTCTCGAAAGCCTTCGACCTGGTCCCGCATAATCTGCTTATGGACAAATTATCCCAATTTTCCTAAATGAATCTAGACCTACAGTGGATTTGCAAGTTTCTATCGAAAAGAACACAAGTGGTGCAAATTGGTAATTGCTTATCGCAAATAGTTCATGTAACTTCAGGTGTACCGCAAGGTACGGTACTTGGACCTCTTCTCTTCACTGGATACATAAATGATATTTCCAACAAAATAAAATGCTCAATGTGACGCTTTGAAGATGACTGCATTGTTAGATGAGCGTAGCGGAGATTTTCATTCCATATACCGAAAAATTTTGGGCTTGGTTTTCATGTTTTTTCTTTTTTTTTTTTGTTTGTTTTTTTGTGTGTAATTTTGTACGCGGCATACAGGTCAGGAAAAAGTTTCAATCAACTCGAAACTTTTTTTACAAATTGGTGTTATACCAGAATAGGTTTATTTATTTATTTATTTCATTTCCAGAGATTTGTACATGGCACAAATATAGGAATATATAAAAACTTAAGACTAGAAAAAAAATGAATGAATAAGAGAACAGTATTTAGAGATGAAAGAAAAGAAGGTAATTAAGAAAATACAGATGATACATGTACGATGATTGAATGATTGAATGATTTAACTATTGTGGCTTGGAAAGGAGAAATTCATTGAGGTCATAGAAGGGGTTCTGGAGAAGAAAAGATTTCAGGTTGTATTTGAAGGATGAAAGTTTGGTGATGCTAGTTATATGGGCAGGTAGTTTATTATAAATGGTTGTGCAAAGATGGCGAGGGCTGTGTATGAAAAAAGAGTGGGAGTGTGTAAGGGAGCGGATTGAGTTGCTTTGACTAGTAGGGTAGTTATTAGATGAGCGTAGCGAAGATTTTCATTCCATATACCGAAAAATTTTGGGCTTGGTTTTTATGTTTTTTTTTTTTTTTTTTGTGTAATTTTGTACGCGGCATACAGGTCAGGAAAAAGTTTCAATCAACTCGAAACTTTTTTTACAAATTGGTGTTATACCAGAATAGGTTGGGATTGTTTTTCAGAAAAATCGGTCGGACGGTTTTTCCAGAAAAAAATTGGAAAGTATGGAAATTCCCCATAAGAATAGGCCGGGGGAGAAATACTTGAAATTTTTTTTTTTTTCAAAAGCTCTCAAATTTATACTGAATGTGGGAAGAACTATCATACACATTTTAAGCGACTTATGGAACAATCGGATGTGAAATAACGAAGAAAACGCATTTTTAATGTACTTTTTTACACATCAATAAGAGCAATTAAGAAAGCAATTAAGGAACTATTAAATATGAGCAACAAGTGTCACCAATAAATTAAAACGTTTAAAATCTGTGATGGATATGAAGAAGGCACTGGTATAATTGTTTGGAAACCAAGGTTTATATACCAACAGACAGCCGCAGTTCTTAAACCTTTGAAGTGATCCATGGCCTGTATATGTACATTGAGCTGACAAAATGTTCTTAATTCTACATTTCCATACTTCTAAGCTCATCTCACAACGCATATAAGGCGTTTTCCTAGTGGATAGAGGAATTTTTAGGGAAGAGGCTGGTGTTGGAGTGAACATATAAACTGGCAATTTGGATGAGAGTACAAGTGAGGGTGAGGATTTTAAGATTTATGAAATGTGGCTTACATGATGAACGGCGTGAAATGCCGGCAATAATTCGTATTGCTCGTTTTTGTATGATGAATATACGTTTAGCTGCTGAGGAAGAACCCCAGAAGAGAAGCCCAAAAGAGATATGAGAGTGGAAATGGGCATGGTAGACAAGTGAAAGGGTATGAGGGTTGACAATTTTTCTGAGGCGACGAAGTAGAAAAGAGGCACTTTTAATCTTGACTGCTGTCTTTTCAATGTGTAACGACCAGTCTAGATTGGGCGTTAAATGAATTCCAAGAAATTTTGTAGATGAAGCACTGGGGATGATTTTGCCATCGATTCGTATAAGTGGGGAAACGATGGGTGGGTTGGACTTGTTATGAAAATTCATGAAAATAGATTTAGCAGGTTGCAGTGCAAGTTTATTATTCAAGCAATATGATGATATAAGTGAGGTTTGACAGTTGGCAGTTTGGATGAGGGAAATGAGGGAGTTGATTCTTGGTGTAGTTAAAAGGTGATTCGTATCATCAGCAAATTGAAAGAGATGCCCAACATGTAATAATTGAGGGAGGTCGTTCACATAAAGCAAAAATAGGAGAGGGGATAAGACAGAGCCTTGTGGTACACCTTGCCTGACAGATTGTGGGTTCGAAATGGAGGGTGCAGAGTTGGGAGAATTGATACGGACGACTTGGGTTCTATGCGATAGGAAAGATGCTATCCATTTATTGGCACAGCCACGAATTCCTAGATAATTGAATTTATGAAGGAGAAGATTGTGGTCTATTGTATCAAAAGCTTTACTAAGATCATAGAAAATACCTATGGCATGGTCACCCTTATCAAGGGCGGCATAGAGAGTGGAAAGGAAGTTGAAAATTGCTGTGAATGTAGATTTATGTTTTTGAAATCCATGTTGACAGTCAGCAATTGTATTATTTGAATCAAGAAAAGAAGTTAAACGGAGAAGCATTACTTTTTCTATCAATTCGGAGAAAGATGAGAGGAGGGAGATGGGTCTGTAGTTATTGATATTGGTCTTGATGCCTTTTTTGTGAATTGGAATGATTAAAGCTTGCTTAAGCTTATGTGGAAAGATTCCTGATGAGAATGAATCATTTATGATGGCGGTGAGAGGTATCGATAGATGGTCTATGCATTTTGCAAGGAGCGAGCCAGGGATTTCATCAGAGCCGCTTGAATGTTTACATTCAAGTGAGCGCGCGACATGGCTTAATTCAATCGGATTTGTGGGGAACAAGAAAATGGTATTCGAGTGGATAGATTCATTGACGTAATTCAGAAGGGTGGGGTTTAGAGGAAGTGGAGCAGCAACATCACCTGAGCTGATGAAGAAGGTATTATGTTTTTCGGAAAGAGTAGAAGGGTCTGTGATGTTTTGACCGTCGATATTAAGTTTCAGATATTCAGGAGGCTTAGCAGATTTGGAGGAGGAGTTGATAATATCCCAAGAGGTTTTAGACTTATTTGTTGAATTGGCTATTATATTATCGTGGTATAAGAGTTTCGCGTTGCGGAGGGCTCTGATATGCGATTTCTTATTCTCTAGATATTGTAATTTAAGATTGGGATTATTTGGATTCCTTTTCAAAAAAGCATTCTGAGTTCGTAGACTCTTGCTGGAATGGCGGAGTTCGGATGTTATCCATTTATTGCATTTCGGTTTATTATTTTGTTTGAATTGACGCAGAGGGAAGGCGGTATTCAGATGACTAGTGATGATATCGGAGAAGGAATTGTACTTTGAGTCAGTATCGATTGAATTTAATGTTTCGATCCAATTTTCATCTTTGAGGAGGGAGGTGAAGTGGATGGTATTTTCCTCGGAAAATATACGTTTTGTAATGAAAGATTGATTGATGTATGTGATAGAAGCAGGGGTAATATTTATAGTGAGAGAAAGGTGATCAGAGACATTACAATCGAGTGTCAGCAGTAAATTGAGTATGAGGCAACGTGGTGAAGATATTGTCGATGAGGGTTGATGATGTGGGGGTTATGCGAGTTGGTGTGGATATTGTTTCGAAAAGATTATATGTGTGGAGTAGGTCTAGGAATTTTATTTTATATGAAGACGTTTGCAGGAGGTCAATGTTGAAATCCCCACATAGTATGACCTCAGAACGGGGATGGAGTAAAGTCGTGTGAATGATAATATCCTCCAGTAGACTAAGAAAAGAGTTAATGCACGCTGATGGTGAGCGGTAAACGGTAAGGAGGATACAGTCTGGTGAGCTTTGACTGTGCCATAAGATGCCAGTACATTCTAATATCTTATCTTTTGAGTAGGAGAGAAGATCTATGGGGTTGGAACTAATATGAGGCTTGGCAAAAATAGCCACGCCGCCATGTGCTGAAGAGGATCGATGATAAATATTGGCTTTATAATAGAGTGGAATATTGAAAGTAGTATCAGTGCTAGGGAGCCAGTGTTCAGAGAGGCAAAGGAGATCGGGGGAGTGTATTACGGTTATAAGTTCGATTTGTTCAATTTTTTTTTTAGCAGACTGGATATTGAGTGCCATGATTAGGGTTGATTTGATTGATGGGATGGGGATTTTATGTTGCTTGTTGTGATCAAACCTTATTGGCTTGTGTTTGTCCTCTGGTTGGTTGAGGTGGAGTGAGGTGGTCGATTGGGACTTGGTCGTGGGTATAAAAAATCAGTAGAAAACATATTATTCGAATTCGAAGTTGGGATTGGGATTGTTTTTCAGAAAAATCGGTCAAACGGATTTTCCGGAAAAAAATCGGAAAGTATGGAAATTCCCCATAAGAATAGGCCAGGGGAGAAATACTTGGAATTTTATTTTTTTCAAAAGCTCTCAAATTTATACTGAGTGTGGAAAGATCTATCATACCTATTTTAAGCGATTTATGGAACAATCGGATGTGAAATAACGAAGAAAACGCATTTTAAGGTACTTTTTTACACATCAATGAAAGCAATTAAGAAAGCAATTAAGGAACTATTAAATATGAGCAACAAGTGTCACCAATAAATTAAAACGTTTAAAAGCTGTGATGTATATGAAGAAGGCACTGGTTTGATTGTTTGGAAACCAAGGTCCATATACCAACAGACGGCCGCGGTTTTTAAACCTTTGAAGTGATCCATGGCCTGTATATGTACATTGAGCTGACAAAATGTTCTTAATTCTACATTTCCATACTTCTAAGCTCATCTCACAACGCATATAAGGCGTTTTCCTAGTATATCATAACATGACCAAACCTGAAGATCAAACACCACTACAAGACGATATCAACAATATAAACCCTTGGGCTTCAGTCAATGGGATGAGGCTAAACGCTGACAAGACAACCATTGTTAGCTTCACTAATCTTCATCACCCACTACCAACATCATATAATGTCAATGGCACAACCATCGCCAAATCTGACTCAAGTAAATTTCTAGGGATAACCATTTCATCAAAATTGACTTGGACTAAACATATCAACATTTTCGTCAGTAGGGCCAAACGTTCACTTCATTTTGTGATGCGTAACCTAAAGGGTTGCACAGAGGAAGCAAAAGACCACGCCTACAAGTGCCTCATCAGGCCTCTTCTTGAGTACTGGAGTGGAGTGTGGGATCCGAAAACTGATCCACTCATTGACCTCATCAGCCAAGTCCAACGAAAAGCTGCCAGGTATGTGAAGAATATCCACCGTCGCTGCTCAGTGAAACTCCAGCGGCCAGTAGTGAGTGTTACACAACTTCAGCACCAACTGAAGGGGAGCCCTAGATGTTCGTAGAGCTCGATCAACCCTCAAGTCTCTATACAAAGCTGTGACAAAACAAACCGCATGGCTGGCTATAACACCCCGACTCACTGAACCCAACTTCGTAGGACGAAATGACCACAACCTCAAGATAAACCTACCAAGACATAACACCAACATAGGCCTCCAATCTTTTCTTGGTAGATCCATTCGTCTCTGGAACGTTCCTCCCAAGAATAAATGGAAACCTTACAAAAATACTCTGCTTCAATACCATTTTATTAAATCTCTAGACTCACATTCCAAAGTGACACTTGACTACTTTTTGTTTTTTTGTTTCAACTTATTTTCCCTTTTTGCTCTACTCAAATTTTTATAAACTGCATACTTAAACTAAACATTCGCCATTGTTAAAATAAGAATAGTATTTAGAATAAACTGCCACTGGACCAATTGTCCAAACCTATAATGAAAATAAATGAAAAATGAATGTTCGTTATTTCACATTCGAATTTAAGCCCGTTTGCTTAAAACCATATTTCTAGTTCAGTCATAGCATTAGCAGCCTTGTCTTAAATCACACTGGAATATACTCTTGGGGTACACCGCTAGTTATCAGAGCCCACTCAGAGCTTGATTCGCAATTATTTTGGTTTATAACAATCTTTTGTTTTCTGTTGCTTAGGTATGACTTGAGCCATTGAGATGCTACCTTATATATACCAAAATATTCTTATTTTTCTATAATTAATGTGTGATTAATCGTGTCGAAGGCCTTGGATAGGTCGCAGATTATTGAGCCTGCTATATCGTTAGATTCTATTGCTGTAATAATTGCGAGAACTAGATCAAATGTGGCTGTTATTGTGGATCTATTGTTTCTAAAGCCGTGTTGTTCTGCACATAAAATATTATTGGGCTTCAACAAAGCTATTAAGACGTTTCAAAAAGAGTTTTTCGAGAATTTTCGAGAAAATGGACATTAGCGATATTGGTCTATAGCTGACAATCTCTGTTGAACTTCCTTTTTTATACAGAGGACGGACGATTGCATATTTCATTTTGTCTGGGAATACTCCTTTCATAAATGAATAATTAAAAATGTCCGCTAATGGAATAGCAATACAAGCACTACACTTTTTTATAATGGGAGTGATTATATTATCCCAAGCTGATGACGCTTCATTTCTGAGGCCATCTATGATAGCCATGACTTCAAGAGGGCTAGTTCTGTCTGGTTCAAAATTGTTTTTAGGGATAAAATTCATTTAAATTACATATTTACATATTTACATACATATTTTATTTATTCATTACAGATTGTTCATAAAACAGGTGGTAATGGTTACTATGCCTAATGAAATTACAGTCAAACATACTCGATATAATTATACTTCATTTTTTTCTTAGCTCTCTTCTTAAATCACCAATCTTCGTTATGTTTTGATATCTTCTTCCAATTCATTCCATTCCCGCGTCGTTCTTTGTATGAATCCATATTTACCTACTTCTCTATCCACTTTTTCCACTTCCATTCTTACCCCTCCCCTTGTACTTCTTTGTAATGCCTTTCCAATTCTATTGCCTAATTCATCCCATCCTGTATATTCATTCTTGACTCTAACAAAATTGCACATTCTTTCTATTTGTATTCGTTTCGACAAATTTTCCCACCCCATTTCCTCAATCATTTTACTGGGTCTTTCTATAACTTTTTCAACCACATCCTTATCGTTCCTGATAATCTTCCAGCGCTTCTTTCTCCCCAATACCCTTCTTGCAGCAACCCTTTGGACGTTCTCCACAGCCTTTATTAGTCCAACTTCATGCGGATCCCAGACTGAACTAGCATACTCAAGCATTGGCCGAATCAGACTCATGTATGCCTCCTCTTTTATTTTCATCCCTGTCCCCTTCAACTGCCTCATAATAAAATTTAAGGATCGTATTCCCTTTTTTGAGATATTTCTAACATGTTCCCCCCCACCCTAAGTTTTTATTTATGTAAAGTCCGAGATATTTATTTGCTTCTACTTCCTCAAGTATAGAATCTCCCATTTTATAAATCTTATTCACTTTTTTCTTGTTACTGCTGCTAGAGAAGTGCACCACTTTACATTTTCCAACATTTAGTCCCATTGAATTTATTTTAACCCATGCATTAATTCTGTCCAAATCTCCTTGTAACTGATTTTCCTCCCTCTCACTCCTAATGGTGCTATATACCACACAGTCATCAGCAAATAGACGAATTCTTGATTGAATTCCGATTTGAAGATCGTTTATAAATATATTGAATAGCAGGGGCCCAATGACACTCCCTTGTGGTACCCCAGAAGTAACCATTACCATATCAGAAATTTCATCACCTACTCTTACTTTTTGTGATCTACCTTTTAAGAAGGACTCCACCCATCTTGTTATCCTCTCATGTTTTGTTATTTGTTTTAACTTTGAAATCAGAAGTTTATGAGGTACTTTGTCGAAAGCTTTTTCAAAATCCAAAATGACGGCAGATATTTTACCCCTCTTGTCTAAAGTATCAGACAGTTCCTGCGTGAATCATTGCAGTTGGGTTACACATGAGTAACCCTTACGAAAACCATCTTGTCCATCAAATATTCCACCATTATTATCAACAATTAATTTGATTTCTGTATCAATTAACCTTTCCATGATTTTGCATATTGAGGAGGTGAGGCTAACTGGTCTATAATTACCCACATTTGATGAGAGCTGTATGACATTCTATCTCCTGGAGAAAATATCAGTAATTTGGAACCTTGCGTTGCATCAAACTTGCGTTGGAACCTGAACACTTGATTTTGTAAGTGTGGCTATAAAATCAATGCCTAGGCCAACTTAGGTCGCGAGAGCAACCTACGAGTTAGTGACTAATTCCCATATGAAGGTATAGTAGATTACGGTAATTTACATAGTTTGTGTAGGCCAACGTAATCGGTATTGTATAGGACCTATTATGAAATCAATGACACCAAATGCCAAACTAGCCACGAAGACTGTGCCTAGCTCTGAGACTCTTCTCAATATCCAACACCGATTAAACAATCCTATGTTGGCCTAGCGTAGGACAACGTTGGGACAGACATTGCATTTTCAGACATTGATATTTTGTTGTTTAACACAACAAATTCAATGGCACAGGCCTGCACCTTATAATTGGAACATCAAGTTAATATTGGTTCAACGATGCACTGTACTGATGACTAATAGTAGCCTAAGTAATTGAACAAATTCAGGATTTAATCATTCAAGAACGGGTTCAAGCTGTAGCTTGAGAATACTGAATGTCTTCAATAGACATACATACCAGTTATAATTGAGTATAAATAGTCAACTTGATTGATCTGTTTAGACTTGAGATCGTCCTGAGTTGATCACTAGCAGAGCACTGTGTACTTTGAGATTTAAACGTAAGTGATCTTCATACGATTTTCAAGACACTGAGATATAAATTTTAATTTTTTACTTTGAAAGTGAGTACAAATCAAGTATTTAAAATAGTTTATATTTTGTGAAAACCAAATCACAGCCTACTGGATCTGAACTTCTCTACACGAATTATATTAAGATCAGAGCCTAATTGAAATTATACTGTAGCCAAGAGGGCCTTGGCTATACTTTATTGGAAAATCAAGGTCGTTAAGTTTTTTCATAATCTGTCGACTCCATATAGTTTTCAATAAAAATTGCTAATTTAACACATTTAAAAAAGATGAGTCATACGTGTGTAGTGTGTGAGAAGAAGACGATTTCGGGATTGGAGTGTGATACGTGTGGAAGCTGGAGCCATTATAAATGTGCTGGGATGATATTGAGAGATTTTAAAAAACTGAAGAGCAGATCATGGGTGTGTGGTAAATGTCTTTCGAGTGAAGTTAAGGCCAATATGGTAGAGTTGTGGAAAGGAAATGGGGAAAAAGGAAAAAATCAAGAAAACTGGGCAGTAAAAATGATACAGTTAGTGATGGAACTTACGGAAGAGGTCAAAGAAATGAAGCTGAAAGACAAGGAAAATAAAAAAGATTTATATGACGCATTAGCGGATAGATTCATGTGGGAGATGGAAATGGAAATAAAAGTGATTTCTCTGGAAAGAAAAGTAAATGAATTAGAAAAAGACAATTTAGAATCACAGAAGGAGAAGTATACTCATAAAGAAACTATCACAAAACTTATACATGAAATTACAATTGAGAAGGAAATTATAGATCAACTCAAACTAGATAATCAAATGATAATTAATCAAACAACAAATGAATCTTGTTTCTCCATAATGGATTTATACTATCCGTACGATATGAATCATAAAGAAAGACCTAAAAAGGCACAGGAGAAAGAAGAAGAAGATAATAATAAAATTAAGAAGGGACAGCAGGAGAAGAAAAGAGAAGTAGAAAGTATATCTAAGAAACTGCCAGAAAAACAGAAAAAAGGAGAGAAAGAAAAACTAAGTAAAAAGGTACATAAGAAAAAAGAAGAAGAAAAGATAACCAAGAAGATAGAAATGGAAAAGAAAAAGGTTCTCGTATTATCGGACAGTCATGGCAGGCAATTATCTGCAATGCTGAGACTACACAAAGGTATTGACATTAATGCAATAGAAGTCACTAGTTTTGTGAAACCAAATGCTGGTATTGAGGAAGTTGTGAGCGATATAGCCTCACTTACTAAGGACTTTGGTCCAAGTGACGAAGTGGTTATTATCGGGGGAACAAACGATATCACAGACGGTGATTCCTCTCAGTACATAGATGATATAAAAAAAGTGGTTGAAAAAATAATTCCCTATTCAAAACACACAAATATAATAATTACAACAATTCCCTACAGAATGGATAAGGACTTCTCCTTCAATCAAAGAATCAGATCAGTAAATAACATGATACATAATCTGATCAATCAATCAAGACCTGAAACTAAGAATAGTATAAATATATCAATCAATTTCATTAATGAGAGGTTATCATCTAGTCAATACACACAAGGAGGAATTCATCTGAATAAAGAGGGTAAAATGAAAATGTGTGATAGAATTGTGCAATTAATGAAATCACAAAACATGTTGCCTGGACCAAAAAATTCAAAACAAGCATAGCAACGAACAAATGATATTCAAGATAATACGAAACAAAAAATCAACCCGCCAAACAAAACATTTCTCATTATTGCACATCAAAATATTCGAAGTTTAAACAGCAAAATTTTAAATCTTGAGATATTTCTAGAAGAATTGGATTCATCGAAAACTGGTATTGACATCTTGTGTATGAGCGAGCACCACCTCAAAGAAGAAGAAATCAAATTAATAAACCTCAATAATTTCATCATCACATCAAACTACAGTAGAAAAACATTCCAAAAAGGAGGAGTGGTGATTTTTGTGAACAATAGTTATGCAAGCCAGGTGAAAATTAGAACTGACATATCCAAGAAAAGTGTCGACAAAGATTTTGAGTGCGCAGCAATTGAAATGATTCCAACTGAAGGAGATAACGTGACTGACGGAATTATTATACTATGTATCTACAGATCCCCTCAGGGTAACATCCAAATATTTCTCGATAAATTAGAAGACATCCTTACTAACATTGGAAGGACCAAAAAGAAATTGATAATCACAGGAGATTTTAACATCAACACACTTCAAGATTCAAATAACACAGAAAAGTTCTCTAGTCTTATTGACTCCTTTAATTATCGATTCACAGTTCACACGCCTACTAGAATAGATCCATTTCATCAAACTGCTACTCTTATAGACAACATAATCACGAATATTAATTCAACAGAAGAAACCAGAGTCATAGACAATGGACTATCTGATCATTTTGCCCTAATAGCACTCATCCCTATCAAAAACACATACAAATCATATAGTAAATCAATATATAAAAGAATAATTAATGTGAAGAATAAAAAAAATCTTAATTATCATCTAAAATTGACGAATTGGGATCCTATTTTCGAAACTTCAATACCAAATGAGCAATACAACTTATTTCATGAAATATTCTCCCAACTGTTTCATGATTCTTTCCCACACAAAAAAATTTAACCTAATAACAATTTCAAAAGACAACCATGGATAACTAAAGGAATAAAAATCTCAAGTGTAAATAAAAGGAGCCTATACATGTTAACGCAACACTTCAAATCATGTATGTGGCTCAAAACATTCTACATCAAGTACAAAAATACTCTTCAAAAAATTATTATTGTTTCCAAGAAAAAAGATGTAGAGAAAAATATTAGCTCTGAGAGACAAGAAAATAGATCGAAAAAAGTCTGGCAACTTATTAACAATCAGCTAAATCAGAAAATAAATACTCAAATAGGAGACACAAACATGAAAATTGAAATAGAAATAAATAAAACTAGCAAAAACCCATTGAAAATTGCGAATAAATTCAATAATCATTACATCAGCGTGGCTAGTGAATTAACAAACAATTTAGACCCTGCAAATGAAAACTTTAGACAATATTTAAATAACGCAAACAAATCTCCACCTAATTCGATCTACTTCGAGCAAACGTCGACCACTGAAATCTTGAACATAACAAATCATTTGAAAAGCAAGAACTCTCACGGAGTAGATGACATTCCCACATCTGTAATAAAAAGCTGTATAGCATATATAGCGGAGCCCTTATGTTTCATTTTTAATAATTGCATATCACAGGGAGTTTTTCCAGAGCAGTTAAAACCAGCCATAGTCAAACCAATCTATAAGAAAGGGAATATGTCTCTCGTAGACAACTATCGCCCAATATCGCTTCTACCCTCTTTCTCCAAAATTTTAGAAACAATAATAAATAAAAGAATAGTGAAATTTTTAGACAAAAACAACATTTTATCTGATAGTCAAAATGGTTTCCGAAAAAACAGATCAACAGGAGATACAATCGAAAATTTTTTAAAGAAGATTGTGAGTCACTTACAAAATAAAGAACAAGTTATCGGTATTTTTTGTGACCTATCGAAAGCTTTCGATTGCATGAATCACGATATTCTATTAAATAAATGTTACTATTACGGAATAAGAGGAACCGCACACGACTTGCTGGAGTCATATTTAGAAAACAGAACGCAACAAGTACAAATAACTCATATAGAAGAAAATGGGACAGAACAAAAATATTTATCTGATACAAAAAAAAATAAAATTGGTGTACCGCAAGGTTCAATTTTAGGTCCTCTACTTTTTATAATTTTTATCAATGACCTTCCATTCAACATATCAAATTCTGAACTGTTTGCCGATGATACAAATATTATAGCACATAGTTCACATGAAAACTCGTTAATTAGGGCTGCAGAATCAAAACTTGTTGAATCAACCACGTGGTTTAACAACAACAAACTAATACTTAATGATGTAAAAACAAATTTTATTCAGTTTCATTCTAGTAAAAAATCGAATCACATCGACGCTGTACCCACATTAATAAATAACACTAATAATTCGATTATATCAAGAGTAGATGCAACAAAATTCTAGGAATAATAATAGATGAAAACTTGAACTGGAAAAAACACATAAATCATATAACGAAAAAACTTAACTCTGGTTTATTTGCAGTTAGATCAATACGGTCAATTACAGATACACTTACTACAAGACTGGTATATTTCTCGAATTTTGAGTCACACCTTCGGTATGGTATTGAATTCTGGGGGTGTTCAGTACATGCCAATAAAATGTTCATCCTTCAGAAACGTGCGATTCGAATTATCATGAACGTGAATAGAAGGGCTCACTGCAAACCGCTATTCCAAAAATTAGAAATCTTGACCTTCCACTGTATTTATATGTTACAAGCAATTTTATGTGTAAAAAAAAATATTAAATCTCTAAATTCAAACACAGATGTGCACACTCATAATACAAGGACTAAAACAAATATCCATATTAATCGCTTCAGTACAAAATTCGCTCAAAAAAACTCAAATTTCATAAACATTAAACTTTATAACAAATTAACATCATCAATAAAAAATATATCAGCAATACATACTTTCATACATATCCTAAAAACTTTTTTTACTGTTAAATGTTACTAGGAAAACGCGTTATGTGTTTCCGCGTTGATGGATGAGCTAATAAGAATGAAACTGAATTATTTCAAGAAGTTAAATCAAGTTGATGTTTTGACGGCATTCAAATTAAAAATTAATGTTTTCATTCGGTTGATTTATTTCGTAGACTATTCTCATCATGAAGGAAATATTAAATGCAATCTAAGATACAATATATACACCTTGAGATCCAATTATATTCATTACTCATTCTGAATAATATCTTTGATAATAAAGAAGGCTTTGTTTTAATAGTTCTTCAATAATTGGTGACACTTGTTGCTTGGATTTAATTGGTTTTCTTAATAGCTTTGAATGGTATATAAAAATGTCATTAAATCATTTTTTATATCTAAACGACTGATTGGATTCCAGTGAAAGTTTGGAATCATGTGTATCATTATTATACTGAAATTCGGTGAAAATTTTAATTTTTTTGAAGGACATTTTTTGTACGAAAATTTTTCTCCGGCTTATTCTTATGGGTAATTTGGAAAATGGAAAATTAGTTTTCTCAGAAGTGGTGCAATCGATTGCGCATAAAAATCAATGAGATTCAATCCAGATGATGACACTTGGGCTTGCCAAGTTTCAATTGAATTTGAATTTTCGTTTGACCTGTAGAGCGCGAACAAAAAAAAAAAAAAAAAAAAAAAAAAAAAAAAAAAAAAAATGTACATTTTTTTCGGGTCAAGTGTAATTGAGTCTTCGCTTCGCTCATCCAATTACTCCATTAACGATTACTTCGGAGATAGTATAGAGGACTATGATCCAAAACTGATGATAAATACACTTAAAAATAAAATAGACTTCCGTAAACAATTTTAAAAATAAACTAAAAACTTAAACTTACTCAAACTTTAAAATTTCCTCTGACCATTTCACCATTTCATTATTTATTTCATCGTATTTTATTAAACTAGGAAAACGCGTTATGTGTTTCCGCGTTGATGGATGAGCTAATAAAAATGAAATTGAATTCTTTCAAAAAGTTATATCAAGTTGATGTTTCGACGGCATTCAAGTTAAAAATCAATCTCTCCATTCGGTTGATTTATTTCATAGACTATTCTCATGAAGGAAATATTAGATGCAATTTAATATTATATATTGTAATATTAGACTACTCTATGAAACGTGATGACAGCTGTATACATATATACACCTTGAGACCCCCCTTTCATATTCATTACTCATTCTCAATAATTTCTTCGATAATAAAGAAGGCCTTGTTTTAATCGTTCTTGACTAATTGGTGACACTTGTTGCTTGGATTTATATATTGTAATATTAGACTACTCTATGAAACGTGATGACAGCTGTATACATATATACACCTTGAGACCCCCCTTTCATATTCATTACTCATTCTCAATAATTTCTTCGATAATAAAGAAGGCCTTGTTTTAATCGTTCTTGACTAATTGGTGACACTTGTTGCTTGGATTTAAATGGTTTTCTTAATAGCTTTGAATGATGCACAAAAATGTCATTATATAATTTTTTATATCTAAACGACTGATTGGATTCCAGTGAAAGTTTGGAATCATGTGTATCATTATTATATTGAAATTCGGTGAAAATTTTAATTTTTTTGAAGGACATTTTTTGTACGAAAATTTTTCTCCGGCTTATTCTTATGGGTAATTTGGAAAATGGAAAATTAGTTTTCTCAGAAGTGGTGCAATCGATTGCGCATAAAAATCAATGAGATTCAATCCAGATGATGACACTTGGGCTTGCCAAGTTTCAATTGAATTTGAATTTTCGTTTGACCTGTAGAGCGCGAACAAAAAAAAAAAAAAAAAAAAAACATGTACATTTTTTTCGGGTCAAGTGTAATTGAGTCTTCGCTTCGCTCATCCAATAATTGTCTGTACATGCTAACTCAATATTTCTATATTCTGTAACACGCATCATTATGACATGTAAATAAACATTATTATTATTATTATTATTATTATTATTATTATTATTATTAGAGCCACTAACCCAACTTTCCTGGCATCGCACCGAGCCTAGATGCCGAACAGTTATTACAATTTATTTATTTGACATTACTTACCGTCCCCCCTATCCAAAATCCACGACGGTTGGGTGTTTCGAGTATAATAACCGTTCACAAAAAGTACCGAAATGTAATGATAATCAATATCAATCATCATGTATTATAGCATTATTACGAATGAAAAAGATTGCTTTTTCGTATACAATCTTTATTATACATGTGAACGTGCATTTTGATTGAGTAAACATTGATCGAAAATTGCTTTTTAACACGAGACATTATGGCAAATGTGATTTTGTAGATAGCCGCCGCTACTGTCGACTGCGTGATCATGTTGGCTTACGTTATTGTTGACAAAGCTCTTAGATCACGAAGTAGTATATAGTAACATCTTTGCCTTAGATAGTCGAAACTTGGTTTACATTTTGCAGCATGTCGTTCTATTGAGTAGGTATAGGAGTGACGGTACGAGGTCTTTCTATACTATGGTATCACTACATCGTAGGCTATTTATTTCTTATTTAGAGATTTAAAGGCAGCAGTTCATTCTTTATTAGTGTGTTCATTCTGTGTGTTCATTTCATTCTTTATTAGTGTGAAAAAATATATATTTCAATCAATCTTGCGTGGGCGCTAAACATCTGTTTCCATAGTGGTGTATTATACATTCCTGTTTACTTCTTGGCTCACGAGTCCAACTGTAGGACATTCTATTCATGTCTTATTTACACATGCAATACATGTCCATGACCGCTTGACCTGTATAAAACACGATATCAATAATTGGAAACAAAGAATAGACATATCAGCAGATAAGTATTACACGAAAGTCAATTATAAATTATATTATGGTAATTAACAATAGATAAAGATGAATAAAGAGATGAAGTATTGATATTTGAAATATGATAGAAGCTGAGTTATAACAATGAGATCATTTGCAATTGAGCTGTGTATTGCTACAGCAGTTAAAATACCGCGGCCGCAAAAATGATTTTAACTGACGGTATTATGTCGACTGGAACTGCTACGCTACGCTACATTTTTCATCCCGTCTCGGTCGACCGAGGCAAACATTACACACCTTACGTTTGTATTTGTATTTCATATCTTTTTCTTGTCACTTTTCTCTTCTTCTATCGTCTTTTTTTATTTGTATTTCATTTTATGTATCATCTATTCACAATTTGAGGAAAGTTGACATTATTCGAAGGATTCCGACACCTGGACGTGATCTTTAGAGCTGTCACTTGCTGCCAGCAGGTTCACCCATGACGATAAGGTCTGGAGTGAAGGTCCAGACCAAGTTCGGACCGTCTCGGTCGAGTGGAAGCGTTATGGTGACCGGAGTATATGGAGTGAGTATTGAACCTTCCGTTTGTATTTGTATTCCATTTCGTTTCACATTCATCTTCATCTATCGTCTTCTTTTCTTTTCTTCATATAATCTCATCTTACTTTTCTAGCTCTATCCATCCCGCTCCCTCCATACGCTTGAAACATCCACAAACGTTGACAACCATGGCAAAGTACACGGAAATGAATATAGGCGCTAAATGACCTCGCTGTCGACGCGCCTTTAAACCCTAACAC
The DNA here is from genome assembly GCA_907164805.1 of Brachyptera putata. NCBI lineage: Eukaryota > Metazoa > Arthropoda > Insecta > Plecoptera > Taeniopterygidae > Brachyptera > Brachyptera putata. Next base: position 20,430,632 of record OU015472.1, on the reverse strand, counting down.
TACCTTACTGTTAACTAAGGAAGAAATAACAAGTTTATTCCTCCAATCCTGCCCGCTCGAAATAGTTCAAGAACTAGAATTTGAAGTCAAAATAGTCTGGATCTTGATCGAAATCTTGATTGACTCGCTTAGTCCTATTTATTATAAATATATATATATATATATATATATATATATATATATATATATATATATATATATATATATATATATAAATATACATATATATCAGGTTCTTTAAACTTTCGCGTTCAATATTATAATTACACATTGCTTCAGGGTTTTAAAATACGCGTTGAAAACCCTGAAGCAATGTGTAATTTATATATATATATATATATATATATATATTATATCAACTTTACAGAGCATATATCTTTGATCGATTGGCCCAATTCGATTAAGTTTACATGCTGTTACTTCAATTTTATATTTATAAATTATTTGGCCGTGGCGTACAAACTAAAATTCATTTCGAGTTGAGCTTCAAATGCGAGTCTTCTCTTCAAGCTGCAGAATATGGAGCGACTTTTGAGTCGAGTTTGTTAATTGTTAGTCTAAGACTAACCCCGCATTAGCGTGTGGGTTCCTTGCGAAGCTCTGGGGGCACATTCCAGTACGATTGGTAATATCTAGATAATTCTAGACTAACTTAATACCGTGCTAAACCCGGTATTAGAGAGGTTTAAATTGACATTCCTAAACAAGTCCCCCTCAAAGGATCCGTACACCTTGACGTGGTGTGGGGGCTTGCGTGGCCCAGTGATCTCCAGAGCTATCGTCGGGAGCAATTCATTTGCTCCCAGCAGGGTCACCCATGGCGATAAGGTCTGGGGTGAGGGTCCAGACCAAGTTCGGACCGTCGGTCGAGTGGGTGCCATTTGGTGACCGAAGTATGTGGAGGGAGTACTGCGCATTGTGTTTTCTTCTCACTTCTTTCCTTCTCTTTCTTCTTCTTTTTTCTCTTCTTACCTTAGTTTCTTTTTTCTTGCCGGCTCCCTCCATGCTTGAATTGCCCACATCTGTTGACAACAAAAGCAAAGTAAAAGGACCTGAACCCAAGCTCGAGGTGTAATCAATCGTGCCGAGGAGCTGAATGGCTGCGGGATATAGTAGTCTCGAACGATGAACTCTGAACACTTGGCGACCTTCAGTTTTATCATAGCCTTACTCCCACAAGCGGGGCTCTGTGGGAGGTGACCTTTATATCCCTAGCTACTCTTGGGACCAACATGAATCAAACCTCAAACCAAAACCCCCCTCCCCCAAACTCTAATTTCCCCCCCTTAATCAACGAAACAAATAAAAAAAGACCTCGCTTAATGGATGACCCCATTTCAATCACAGACTTAGCTGTCAAGACACCGGAACCACGTTTCCTGGTTGTTACAGTTAAGGCAGAGAATAAGACTTTTTTGGATGTATCACCTTTTTCTTATTGTCGAGGTATTGAAGTTCTCTTAGGAAGAGTTAGAAACTGTAAACGCTTACGAAACGGAACACTCCTTGTAGAGACAGCCAACCCCGATCAGTCCAAAACTCTCCTCCAATGTCAGAAACTGTGTTCTCTTCCTGTCGAAGTACTTCCCCACAAAATACTAAATACGTCTAAGGGTGTCGTGTTTTCACACGACCTTCTAAATGTTAAGATCGATGAGATCAAGAGAGAATTGGCGTCGCAGAATGTGGTAGATGTTTACCGCATGCTTAACCGCCGCAATGGGACCACCCAACCTACACCATTACTCGTACTAACTTTTTCAACTCCAACTGTACCGGAGAACATATACGCAGGTTACATCTGTTTGAACGTTAGGAAGCATGTCCCGAACCCATTAAGATGTTTCAAATGTCAGAGGTTCGGCCATCCCAGCTCTGGATGTAAAGGAGTTGAAATATGTGGAATTTGCTCTGATGTCTCTCATGCTCCAGCCGCTTGTACTTCGAAAGTTTGTTGCACCAACTGTGACGGCGACCACTCGGCCTGGTCAAAGAGTTGTCCTCAATGGATTAAGGAAAAGAAAATAATGGAAATAAAAACTCTGAATAATCTATCTGTGTACGATGCTAAGAAGCGATACGAAGAATTGTACTCTCGTTCCACCTCAACAAAGTCATTCTACGAAGCCCTAAACGAAAAACCAACTGCTACGTCTATAACGGATATGAGTAAACTTCAAGCTATGGTAGAGAAACTCGTGAAGCAAGTGGAAACTCAGAAGCAAATCCACGACGAAGATAAAGCACGTTATGAAGCAGAGAGAAAACGTTACGAAGAAGAGAAAATGGAAAACGCTTCCAAGCTCGAAGCGAAAGATATGGAAATATTTCAGCTGAAACAGCAAGTGAAATTGCTTCTGGAGTCGAATGCATCAAGTGTACAAACTCCAGAAATAGTAATAACACCCAAACCTTCTCTTACTCAGACACCTACAAACACCACTAAGAAAACCACTCTGTTTCGTCATCCCCAATCCAAGGAATCCCCTGCCACATCTTCCGCATCACTTGGGTCACAAGTGGAAGAAAATATGGAAGTGGACTTGTCAGATAAAGTTGCTGATGCAGGTCGAAAGATACCACCGACTGGTAAAAAGGATAAAGTGAGAGTTACGTATAACTCGTAGCCTTGATAAACTTAATTAACTTTTAATAAATATGGCGCTGTGTATTCAGTGGAACGTACGAGGATACGTAGTCCGAAGAGAGGAGATCAGACAGCTTGTGTCTGATCAGAAACCTGTCGTATTATGCCTTCAGGAGACACATTTCAAACAAGCGGACAGCCCCAGTTTAAGAAACTTTGATTTTTTCCGTTTCGATTATATCTCTGGAGACCGAGCGCAAGGGGGCGTGGCAACTGCAGTACATAATAGCTATCATTCTGAATACTTCACTCTTACCACAACTCTACAGGCAGTCGCCTGTAAAGTTTTTCTTCCACATGCAATAACCTTCTGTAATATATATCTCCCACCGGGTGAGAATATATCCGATCAAAGTCTTCTACAGCTCATTGCACAACTTCCACAACCTTTCTTCCTTCTCGGCGACTTCAATGCCCATAACACCATGTGGGGAAGTCGCTCGAGTGACCGCCGAGGAAAACTCATAGAAACCATAATTACCAACAATAACCTATCCATTCTCAATAATGGACATAGTACACACTTCCCCTCGCACACCGGATCTTTCTCTTGTATTGACCTCACTATTTGTACTCCAGCTCTGTCAGTTGCCTCGGAATGGAACGTCCATAATGATCTTTGCGGGAGCGACCATTTCCCTGTACTCGTTTCACTCCTTGACGCTCAGAGTGTACCGCCACGAAAACCGAAGTGGATATTGAAACGCGCAAACTGGACTAAATTTAGAGAAGAGCTCAGGTTTGATCTTGATCGAGACTTTGACGATGTAAACTCTCTTGTTAATCATGTGACCGAGACTATCATTAACGCCGCTGAGAAGTCCATACCTCAATCTTCCGCTCGACCTTACCGACTACCTGTACCTTGGTTCACACATGAATGTAAAGTTGCCATCAGAAGACGTAAAAAAGCCCTCGCTACTTTCGAGCGTTCCTCCACTCAGCTCAACCTCGAGGAATTCCGGAAAGTAAGGTCACAAGCTCGTCGAATTATAAAAGAATCTAAACGGTTGTCGTGGAGCCGTTACATTTCCTCAATCAATATCAGAACACCATCCTCGCAGGTGTGGGATAAGATTAGGAAGTTTTGTGGCAAAACCTCATATAAACCCATTTCAGCACTCACGAGCAATGGCCAACTTCATACTTCTCTTCCGCAGATAGCAGATGTCCTCGCCGAACAATTCTCGAAGGTGTCTAGCTCGAGTAATTATTCAGATAGCTTCCTTCGGATAAAACTAGTCGAAGAAAGGAAATACCTTGACTTTTCATCGAATAATAAGGAAACATTCAACTTACCTTTTACTATCTGGGAATTTGAGTCGGCCCTCCGAGAATCCAAAGACACGTCACCTGGTATTGACAATATCCATTATCAGATGTTGAAGAATCTCACCCGTGATGCACGTTCGTACGTCCTGTCCATGTTCAATCATATCTGGACCAATGATGATTTCCCTACATCTTGGCGGGAGTCGATAATCATCCCCATCCTCAAGCCTGGAAAAGATAAGACCGAAGCATCCAGCTATGGACACATAGCTCTTACCAGTTGCCTCTGTAAAATTCAAGAGAGGATGATAAACAGGAGACTGATGTGGTGTCTGGAAACACACGGCATCTTATGTCCGGAGCAATCAGGTTTCCGCCGTAATCGTTCAGTGATCGATAATCTCATTCGGCTAGAAGGTATAATACAAGACAGCTTTTTGAAACGGGAGCACATGATAGCTGTTTTCTTCGACCTCCAGAAAGCATACGACACTACTTGGAGGCATGGAATCTTACGTTCTCTCCATCACTGGGGTTTTCGTGGACACATGCCCAAATTTATCTTGAATTTTATGTCTCATCGAACTTTCCGCGTACGAATAGAGAATATTTTATCAACCTCTTTTAATCAGGAAAACGGAGTGCCACAAGGCTCTGTTTTAAGCGTTACACTATTTGCCATAGCCATCAACTCAATAACCACATGTGTGCGTGCACCTGTTTGTGCCTCTTTATATGTCGACGATTTGGCCATCTTTTATAAATCTGCGAACCTTGCCTCAGCTGAACGACAACTCCAGCTAACAATCAATCGCTTGGAGAGCTGGACTGACATGAACGGTTTCACATTTTCACCTGCCAAAACGTCGTGCATGCAATTTAGTCGTCACCGCACATTCCACCCACATCCTTCATTGTTTTTAGCAAATAACGTTTTACCTTTTACAGAGACTGTCCGTTTTCTGGGAATGACCCTTGACGAAAAACTAAATTGGATCCCTCACTTGAAACTTTCGAAAGCCAAGTGCTTGAAAACCATGAATATTCTCAAGGTGATAAGCGGCAAGTCCTGGGGTGCAGACCGTACATCTATGCTTCGACTATATCGATCCCTCATCCGCTCCAAGCTTGACTTTGGGTGTGTAATATACAACTCAGCCAGAAGATCGTATATTGAAATGCTTGACCCGGTCCATAATGCAGCACTCAGGTTATGTACTGGAGCTTTTCGCACCAGCCCTATACCTAGCTTATTGTGTGATGCTGGAGAGCCACCACTAACTTACCGAAGAGATTATCTATTGCTCAGTTTAGTAGCCAAGATGAAAGGTTTGCCAAATCACCCAACCAACCACATCATTCTCAACCTTCAGCCATCGTATTCACTTCAGTATTCCTCGCGTCCTTCCACAACCCGTCCAACTGCAATCAGAGTCTCTGAACTCCTTGCTCGCCTGGACTAGTCTTCCAGACGTAGTGGCAGTGAGGAGCAGTGCTGTGGCACCTTGGACGGTCCATCGACCTGTTATCATCACCTCGTTGGCGGAGAACGCGAAAGCCACGACAGCTCCACAAGTATATCAACAACACTTCAATGAACTGATTTTTAAATATGCTGGTTTCAAATTTTTATATACTGATGGATCTAAACTAAACGGCGCAGTAGGATGTGCCTTCGTTGTGGAGAATCATCATGTCAATTTTAAAATCGAACCGACTTGCAGTGTCTATACAGCGGAATTATATGCAATTGTTCGAGCTCTTACTTTTATTCTTAATGATACAGATTCCAATTACATGATTTGCAGCGACTCTCTGAGTGCTCTCCAATCAATGATTGAGGGTTATCCTACTCACCCCATGATCCAAGATGCACAAATGTTAATTACCAGGATTCACAAGCAGGGAAGGAAGGTACTGCTTTGTTGGATCCCTGGCCATGCTGATATCCATGGTAATGAGAGAGCAGACTTCTTTGCCAAACAAGCGACCTCTCGAACCGATGTCGACTCACATCTAGTACCACACAACGACCTGAAAGCATCAATGAGAGAAATTATTCAGAAACAATGGCAAACCGCATGGACTTCTACGACCAATAATAAACTGAGGGAAATAAAGAACAATGTGACAGCATGGAAGTCTTCTATCCGGCAGTCGCGTCGTGAGGAAGTCGTTATTTCACGCCTCCGTATTGGACATTGTCGGCTCACCCACAGTTTCCTTCTGTGTGGCGAAGAACCTCCAGAGTGTGATGACTGCGACACACAGCTCACTATAAAACATATATTAACTACATGTGATAAATACTGTGGTATGAGACTAAGACTAAACATGAGCGACGACATCAAGACTCTTTTAGCTGACGACTCCAATGAGATAGATAAGATTTTAGACTTTTTAGTTCGAACAGAACTTTTATCTTCTATTTAGAATTTTACTTGATACATCATGGGTGTTTTAATCATTATTATAAATCCTCCTAGATATAGCAGTTAGTTCTTAGACATTCACATTGAAGTTGTAGTTCACCGATCATGGCCCTTTACACCGTGATCGGTCTCTTTTGATCTCGATTATGATAAGATTAGTATTATTACAATCAGTATTATCAGGATTAGTATCAGTATTATTAAAATTAGTGACATTATTTTGAGGATTAGTAGTAGTTTGGTATTAGATTGTGTATAAACTGTATCCGGCCTTTTACACCGGAACATGATTTTCTAGATTAACTACCATCATTTCACATGATCAGCAAGGTTCATTTCATCGTATAGGCCCCCTCAAAGGATCCGAACACCTTGACGTGGTGTGGGGGCTTGTGTGGCCCAGTGATCCCCAGAGCTATCGTCGGGAGCAATTTATTTGCTCCCAGCAGGGTCACCCATGGCGATAAGGTCTGGGGTGAGGGTCCAGACTAAGTTCGGACCGTCGGTCGAGTGGGTTCCATTTCGGTGACCGGAGTGTGTGGAGGGATTTCTGAGTTCTATTTTCTCTTCTTACTTTTATTCTCACTCTTTTATCTTTCTCTACTTACCTTTCTGTTTCTGCCGGCTCCCTCTGCATGCTTAGAACGCCCACGACTGTTGACAATCATGGCTATGAACAGGATATGTACTCACGCTTCCTTGACGACCAAGCTTCAACAAAGGACATGAACCCAATCCTGAGGTGGAAATCATCGTGCCGAGAGGATGAATGGCTACGGGTCAAGGTAGTCTTGAACGATATACTCTGAATACCTGGTGACCTTCAGTTTTATTTTAACCTTACTTGCACACGCGGGGCTCTGTGCGAGCGGACGTTTATTTCCCTAGCTGCTCGTGGGACCAATATGAATAATCTCTTTACAAACCCAAAACCTCCCTCCCAAGAAAATTCGCACCCCAAGAAAAGACCGAGGTCGCTCTTCGACTCACGAATTGCCCTCGAAGATATTATGAACAAACCATCGCTAGCTCCGAAATTTCTCGTTGTTACGCGTGACGAAGCTGAGAAAGACTTCAACAAAGTTTCGCCATTCGCCATTAACAAAGCTATCGAAAATGTTTCGCAGAACGTTAAGAGCATCCAGAAGCTCAGAAATGGAACCCTGTTGATCGAGACGCAAAACGACAAACAAGCGGAAAAATTCCTGAAATGTACTGAATTTGTCAACCTCTTCCCAGTTAAAATCACAGCGCATGCTCGACTGAATAGTTCAAAGGGAGTCGTTTTCTGCCACGACCTTCTGAACAGTTCGGTTGACGAAATCAAAGAGGAACTGGCTTCGCAGAACGTAACCGACGTTTTCAGGATAAACAGACGAAATAATGGCATACTTCAGCCAACTCCCAACCTCATCTTGACTTTTGGTACTCCAGACATACCACAGAGGATAAGCGCTGGGTTTCACATGCTAAGTGTTCGCCCATACATCCCCAATCCTATGAGGTGTTTTGCGTGTCAACGTTTTGGCCATACTAAACCTAATTGCAAGAATAAACCAACCTGCAACATGTGCGCCATGGACGAGCACGACCCAGATCCATGTAATGGGGAAGCTCGATGTGTCAACTGCAACGGAAGTCACCCTTCTTCATCTCGGAATTGTCCTATATGGAAACAAGAACGGTCAATATTGGAAATAAGCGTCAAACAGAAACTACAGCCTAGAGATGCTAGGGTTAAATACAGAGAGATGAATCCTCAGCCGAAGTTACCGTTTTCCTTCTCTGCTGTGGTTGCTTCGACTTCGGATACCCGAGTCTCAAGTAACATGTTGGCACTAGAGAAAGAGAACAAGGACCTAAAAGAACAACTTTCTCGAATGACTGCTGCCCAAGAGGTCACACAGAGGCAACTGCTCGAACTTATGAGCGTCATAACAGACCTCAAGAGTGAAATTCAGTCCCTGAGGATATCAACTGCATCAGCTCCACTTGCAGTGCCTTCTGTGTCGAAGGAGACCGAAACTACCAAAGTAACTGAACCAAAGAAACCTAGTCAATGTACAAATGTTAAAACCCAGCGCATGGAGCTGGACAGATCTGTTGCGTCGGAGAAAGTACGCAACACCCCTGACCTGTTGTCTGCAGAAGACATATCTGACGACAATATGGATGAGGATGGAACCCATAAACCACCAAAAATTAAAGGGAAGACATTCCCTCAAAAGTCAGATTTTCTAAAAAAGTCTTGACCCAGTTGTAGATACTTATCTGTAATACTTCTGTGATATTTTTAGATTCCCGTAGTATTTATTTTTATCATAAATTGTACCTCTAACTGTGATATTCTCTTTTAATGATCATGGCGTACATCCAATGGAACTGCAATGGTTTTTATGCTCATCAAGAAGAGATCAGATTACTTTTATCCGATTTTAATCCTGTAGTTCTCTCCCTACAAGAGACTCGTTTTAAAATTGTGGATAATCCTGTTTTAAGAGGCTACTGTTTTTATCGAAAAGACTATCTGACATGTGACAGGGCGAGTGGAGGAGTGGCGATAGCCGTAAGGAATGACCACTTCTCAGAGAAAGTCAACATTCAAACTACACTGCAAGCCGTAGCAGTCAGAGTTTTCTGCCCAAACCAGCTAACGTTTTGCAACTTATATCTACCACCTTCGGAAAGAGTGTCAGAAAGAGCCTTAGTTGATCTGTTTTCTCAACTACCTTCTCCATTCATGATCAGCGGTGATTTCAACGCGCATAACGTACTATGGGGAAGTAGCACTGTAGACCAGAGAGGAAGTATCATAGAAAAGATCTGTATAGACTTAAATATCATCATCATGAACAACGGAGATTCGACTCACTTCAGCTCCGGACATGGTACTTTTTCCATGATCGACTTGACTATATGTAGTCCGTCGATTCTATTGAATCACGATTGGAGTGTGCACCCAGATTTATGCGGTAGCGATCACTTCCCTATCATCATAAGTACACACGCTATGCCTCAACAATGTCAAACGCACCGGAAATGGAAGCGCAACAAAGCGGATTGGTCGCACTTCCGAAAGCTTGCTTTGTTCGTTCCAAGCGCCTTTCCGGACATTCAGAGCCACGTCTCTTACGCCACTGACGTTATCATATCAGCTGCCGCAGTCACCATTCCTCTAACATCCGGCAAACCTCGGCGCGTTACAGTCCCTTGGTGGAACGATGATTGCCAAGAGGCTATCAAAAAACGGCGCAGAGCACTACGTATTTTTCAAAAGTATCCCACCAATATTAATCTTTCCGCTTATCGACATTTACGTGCTAAAGCTAGGTACACGATCAAGCAAGCCCGTAAAATGTCATGGCGCAACTATGTGACAACTATTAATGAGTACACACCTCCGTCCATAGTATGGGATAAATTGAAGAAAATATCGGGGAAGTATGTTCACACGGCTATTTCAGGAATCATGGTGAATGGTATTTTAGAGACATCGAGGTCGTGTATTGCCGATGCTCTTGGCGAACACTTCGCGGAAGTATCCGGTTCAAATAATTTCTCGGAAGCATTTTTAAGAATTAAGAATTAGGAGGAATCCAAACACCTATCGTTTGATAGTACTGGAGACGAGAGTTATAACTTACCTTTCACAATGTGGGAACTTGAGTCGGCACTTCGGGATTCTCGTGATGGAGCTCCAGGTCCCGACTCGGTCCACAATAAAATGCTCCAGAACCTAGCACCCGATTCACTAAAATTCATCTTAGATATGTTTAACCGAATTTGTTCCCAAGGACAATTTCCCTCGTCCTGGTTAACGTCTATCCTGGTTGCAATCCCAAAACCAGGAAAAGATAGGAAATATGCTGCAAGCTATCGACCCATCTCTCTTACAAGTTGTATCTGCAAAATCCTCGAGAGAATGGTCAATAGACGACTGGTTTGGGAACTGGAGACACGTGATCTCATCACTCCCGGCCAGTCGGGGTTCAGACGAAACCACTCGACGCTGGATCATCTAGTGAACCTTGAATCCCATATACAAAATGCCTTCCTCTCGAAACAACATCTACTGGCTGTCTTTTTTGACCTGGAAAAGGCATACGACACGACATGGCGTTATGGGATATTGAGGTCACTACATGCATGGGGGTTCAAAGGACATCTACCCATTTTTATTCTCAATTTTTTATCGGACAGACAATTTTATGTTAGAGTAGGTTCAATTTTATTTTCACAATTCACGCTGGAAAATGAAGTACCTCAGGGATCGGTCCTGAGCTGCACTTTGTTTTTGATAGCAATCAACGGCATTGCATCGTGCATCAGGAGACCCATGAGTTACTCCTTATTCGTCGACGACCTGGCAATATTTTACCGGTCACCCAAGCTGAGTATCGCTGAACGTCAAATCCAACTTACCGTGAATCGTCTTGTGCAGTGGGCTGAACGAACAGGGTTTCGATTCTCTCCTTCGAAGACCACGTCCGTGAACTTTAACCGCCTGCGAGGCGTTCAGCAGCAGCCCGATCTCACGCTAGCAGGGACCAACATTACCTGTTCGGAGTCGGTTAAATTTCTGGGTTTGATATTGGACAGGAAGTTGAACTGGAAGACGCACCTTCTGGATCTGAAAACTAAATGCATGAAGACAATGAATATTATGAAGATTTTAAGTGGAACCTCTTGGGGCGCAGATCGCGTTGTCATGCTACGACTGTACCGATCGCTTATCCGGTCGAGATTGGACTACGGTAGCATTGTGTATTCATCTGCTAGGGACTCGTATATCAAATCATTAAATACTATTCATAACTCTTGTATTCGTCTGTCACTGGGCGCCTTCCGCACGAGCCCCGTCACTAGTTTATACTGCGAGTCCGGAGAACCCCCACTTGATGTACGGAGGAAATACCTCATGTGTTCATTCGCATCAAAACTCAAGAGCTTACCTCAACATTTCATTCATAGGACGGTATTCGATCCGCCACTTCAGGCAATCTATGGTGCGAGGCACACGAGCACGAGACCACTGGGAATACGTCTACAGGAGCTACTGGCAAGCATGGGTACTGATGTGAGAGACACCATCAAGTCCAGCTTCAGCAAGAAAGCTCCCTGGATCATACCTCAGCCTCAGTGCTACACTCACTTGTCCAATTACTCGAAATCATCCACCGCACCAGTTGTCTACCAGCAAACGTTTTACTCGATGCTCAATACTCATTTTAACGATCATACTGCAATATATACGGATGGATCCAGGCTGAATGATAATGTTGGTTGCGCTTTCACAGTGGGTACAGCAGATGTATGTTTCAAACTAAACCAGAACTGCAGCGTTTATACTGCTGAACTTTCTGCGATTTTACTGGCACTACGTTTTATCAAGAAAGACAGGAGAACACGGTTTGTAATCTGCTCGGATTCCCTTAGTTCGCTCGAGGCCATTGGGAATTACTTTCCAATGGAACACCTGCTTCAGAGCATACATAATGAATTAGCCGAAATACATGCAAACGGAACTGAGGTGATTTTCTGTTGGATACCTGGGCATTCAGGCATAGCAGGTAACGAGAGAGCGGACCAAGCTGCGAAACAAGCCACTACTAGGAGCAGCATTGACCTGAAACATGCGCCGTCGAAAGACCTGCAAAACATGTTTAAACATACCTTCTTATCGCAATGGCAATCTTCGTGGAGCTCCATCACTGAAAATAAGTTGAGAATAATTAAACCTTCTGTCCGTGTTTGGCCTTCTTCCTCCCGCTCTTCGCGGAGAGAAGAGGTCGTCACGGCCAGAATGAGAATTGGCCATTGTCAACTTACCCACGGGTTCCTGCTCCGGCGAGAAGATCCTCCCAGATGTTCCGCGTGTGATGCCCCGCTCTCTGTAAAACACATCCTTGTAGAGTGCCCACAGCACAGAGATCTGCGTCGTCGCCTGAACATGCCTGACGACCTGGACAAGATCCTCCAGGACGATCAGGGAGCGATCGATACGCTAATGGCTTTCCTCCGAGAAACTGATCTTTACAACCAGATCTAGTCACTTCTAGTCAATTCTTTTACATCATATTTCGATTAGTTTATTTTACATCTGTAGTGTAGTGTATAGTGGTCATTCAGTATAGTAGTTTTTACATCTATGTGTGGAAGGTTCCGGCCTCTTTAACCGGAACCTGCTGTTCGATCTCGCAATGTACAAAGTAGTTGTTAAGTTTTATAGAAGTAAGTAGTTTATAGTTGTTATTTAGTATAGTAGTTTTTATACAGGTTCCGGCTTTTCAAACCGGAACCTATTGCTTGATCTCGTACATGACACATAGTTGCTAAGTTTTATAGTAGTAAGTAGTTTACAATCGTTATTTAGTGTAGTAGTGGTTACATCTAAGCATGACAGGTCCCGGCTTTTTACACCGGAACCTGTTTTTAAATCCGTCGTTATATAATTATGCGATAAGTTTTGTACATGTAATTAGCACGACCGTAGGCGCTGATAACCAAGTCGTTGAGCGCCTTAAAACAATACTAACTAACTAACTAACTAACATCGTATAGGCGCAAAATGACCTCGGTGTCGACGCGCCTCTAAACCCAACATTCATTCATTCATTCATTCATTCATTCCTAAACAAGTTTTACGACGGGATTATCTTTTCAGCGCCATCCTTATTTTATGTGTCAATTTACAGTAATTTTGACTGAATCCTCCTTCTTGTAAGGCGGTGGCTTTCAAATCAGCTGATGCAGATTGACAGTCGTCTCTTGACTTTGCTTGTGTCAAATTGTTCGTTTTAAGGTATTTATTTAGAAAAATCTGCTACTTCCCACACAGGTTATTTTCGTATCACAAATTTACAAATCTTAGTCGTAACATTACTTGATTTTTCCAAATACTATCGGGAAATGAATTATATAATCTAATACCTATAAAATGAACCATTTTCTAACCTATCTGTCAATGATTAGGGCATTAGGCCATTGAGTTTGTAGTTACACACAAATTAGGCCTAGCCTACATGCTTGAGAAATCGAACGTGCGATAGCTAGCCTACGTTTACTCTCGACCGTTGATAATTTTGAATATAGATTGTAGACGTATAGGCTTACATTACATGGATTAGAGTCTTTACTCTTTAGATTAGGTTCTGTTCTAGGATAAAGTCAATGCTATGATGAAGCAGCCAAGGGAAAAACGAGACGAAAATTTCTCGTACGAGGAAAGTGTGGTTCTTGCTGAGAATTATGTTAAAAGAGCCGATGTCATTAATGACGAATTTAGCCCTCATCTGACCAAGAGCCACAAGGTAAGGGCGTGGGAGCTGGTTCGGGAGGCTGTCCAAGCCGTTAGCAACGCCGACCGGTCTGTAGAGAAGGTAGGCCCAAGTTGTGTTGATTCTTTTCTAATATAGGTACCAAGTAAATCAGATCTTATTAAGATTAGTAGATACTAAGCACCCCATGTCATCATTATAATACCGGCGGGATTACTGTTCACTAGGCCTATGCCGTGGAGTCCGTAGTAGGCCCACTGTATTATAAAGTCAATCCCTAGGTCTGTGCTCGGTGGCTAAATTGCGATAAAGCTTTAAATGTAGGTAAGGTACTATAAACTCACTGGTATTGCGTAGGCATTGATTTTTTCAACAACAATTTGGTTGTTAATTTCAGCAATGGTGTAGGTATGGTCATTGAATTTGTAGTGTAAGACTACAAATTCAATGGTATGGTGTACCAACTTTAATGGTAAAGGGCTATTGAAGACTCAAATCATAGGCGTACCAATTGGTGTGATATCAAAGATATTGCCAACCATAGATTAGGCCTAATAGGACATAGACTATGAATAAATGTTACCATAGACTGGGCTACCGTATATTGCGTTTGTACACGCACAAACTCAATGCCTAGTTGTATAGTGTGTCTCGGGAGAGTTGTCAAATTTTTTATTCAGAAAACTGGACCCAAGTGTAATAGGTCGTTATAAGTAATAGGCCTACATAATAAATTATTAATGCATGTATAGGCTTGGGTATGAATAAGTGTATAATGTACCTGTAATATATAGTGTAAATGTTTCAACAGATCAAGGGTAAGTGGAAATCTTTGAAGGTGGCAACAAAGAAGAAGCTTGTCCACAATCGACTCGAAATTAATAAAACTGGTGGCGGGGTAGCCAATCTGCTGCCGCTAACGCGAATCGACGAAATGGTGAGGTTAACCATTGGGCGAGAGTCGTTGGAGGGCGTAGGTGGCATTGACACCCTTTCAGGTAAAGCACTGGCTAAAAACACAACTGGGAACATTGCTCAACTTGATTTTGCCGTAATTTTACACTCGTGCATACAGTTTTAGAGCCAATAAGGTGCCAGCACAGTTGCAATATTCATTGTGCCGTAGTAAATTTATTTCACCTGTGATTTATGAACATGGGTTTTGCTATGTAACGTACTTTAGCCTGAGAAATGGTCAAGGTTACCAAGTTATAGGGTATACCTCTAGAAATTAGTAGAATATGTGTAATTTGATATGAATTTTCTTTTTAAAATCAGTATAGGGCCCACAGACATTTAGAACCAATTAATTTTTGTTAGATATCAATTAGTCCACCAGTCTCACATGTGATTCATGTTCCCCGTTATGTTTGGCCTGTATGGTTATTTCCTTGGTACCGTACTGTATTATTAATAATAATAAGTAACAATATATTTGTTTTACAATACCGGGAGGTCTCTTATTTATTCAAAGAATACATTATAATTGCCAATAACCCCACTAAGCCACAATGCCATTTGACTTTATTTCAATTTTCATAACATTTAATACAAAACAAGGATCAATGCAATATTATTCAAAACAAAATTCACACAGTATTAGGCGTACATGTGATAATTAACATAGTATATAGTAGTGAGTAGTGATTGCCAACATTTCCTCGGTAATTTCAGCGTATATTTAGGTATTTAGAATTTTGGATTGACACAACTCTTGATTCACCTCTTGATAATTTAATTTATTTAACAAACTAAAGGCCGCCCTCGTTAGCTCAGTCAGCTGAGGCACGCTTCAGACACTGAAGTCAACGCTGGGCGTGGGTTCGAATCCCGTATAAGGCATGAGTTTTTGTAAGCGTCCTTCCACTTATTATCGCTTCATAATTTCATAATCACCTCCTCATTCGTACGCCCGTATAACCTAGCTGTTGGTGGGAAGCAAACAATAATCATTGAAATGTAGTTTAAAGTTGTGTAGGTTTATGATAGGTCTACTTATAAGTAGGGTTAACATTCCATATGTATATTGCAACGATATCCAAACTTTATTATTGAATATCAATTTAAATAGGCCCATATTATCAATTATCGATATCAAATCAAATCATAAATATCGAATGGCAACCGTACTTCTGAGTAATTATTTTTTCACAGGCTTTAGTTGTATATTGATACTATTAATTCTGCAATTGCATATATGTGACTTATTTTTCAAAATTTCTCTTGGTGATATCGACTTGTACAGGTAGAATTTTGAAATAAAATGAATCTTTTCAACTTGAATATTTATCACTGTTATTATTTTAGCCCCCACTAATCCTCCGCCCAATCGAACAACTGCTGCACCCAATTTCCGCCGGCCTCCAGTCTGCACAGCAACCCGGCCATCCCGTCAGACCACACCATTTACGTCCCGATCGTCCACGTTCCGTCCATCGCCACCAGTTAACGATCCATTATCTCGACCTTCTACGTCCCGATCGACAACGTTCCGTCCATCGCCACCAGTTAACGATCCATTATCTCGACCGTCTACGTCCCGATCGTCTACGTTCCGTCCATCGCCACCAGTTAAAGATCCATTATCTCGACCGTCTACGTCCCGATCGTCCACGTTCCGTCCGTCGCCACCAGTTATCGATCCATTATCTCGACCGTCCTTGCTCCGTGAGTCGCCGACACGACCGCAGGTGCGAGAGGAAACACTGTCCCCCGTTGAGTTCATTTTAGCCTCTCCTGATTTATTTTTCAATAGCCAGGAACAACTGCCATATTTACCACTTCTACCGACTCCCCAATCACCCGTCATAGCTCATGTTTTAACACCCATGTCTAATCATTCATCCCTAATGTCACACCATTCGTCTCTTCACCTTCCTCATTCTCCATCACCTAACATAAACCGTGAACCAGAACAACAGCGACCGGTCCGTTTGAGGGAGCGGCAAACGAAGGGGCAATTGCAGAGAAGAGTTCTGGAGAGTTCCGACAATCTTCACCAAGAAGTGAAGCTCTTGAAGGAAGAAATTGAAAAGGGCAATAAACTTAAGGAGAAACTTTTGCTGGCCCAAGTATATGAATCGAAATTATTACAGAAACGACACGCAGAAAAGATGCGGATAGAAGCCAAAAAGTTATCTCTCTTTGAAAAATACTTGTCGATGAAAAAACGCGTCTAAATCTTTCCAAATTTTAAAATCTCCAAACATTTCTTTTCAAAATTGAATTAAAACTTGAATTAGTGAAATATAGTAACAGTTATAAGTAATACACCGTATAGTAATAATAATAATAATAATATACGTAGTAATATTAGTACTGTAGGCCTAATATCTAGTTAAATAGTGATAATGCATAGTAGTAGTCTGATAACTAGAATTAAGACATTGTTGCAATTACAACACCATGTACCTATACCTGTACCTATATCAATTTTAATCAATATAGTTATGAAAACCATTGAACTTATGTATCATATCTTTATCCCATCAATTGATAGTTGTCAAATCAGCGCATGCTTTAGCTAATAGCGTAAGTGCCATGCGTGTCGGTCGATGAGTTGCCATTGGACACGAGTTGCTGCCCCGTCTTGTGGCATCGGGTGTGGATCTGCTTGTCTGGCTGCAATGATTCGTCGTGCAACGTCGGGATCTACCGCAAACTCCAGCCCTGCATCTCTACACATGTTGTGTAGCACTGCAGTGGCCACAATTATTTTGCAGACCCGCACTGGAGAGTACGATAAGATTCCGCCCTTGTCGTCGACGCAACAGAACCGACCAAACCCAATTGCACGCTCGATGGTGTTTCGAGTTTTCATCTGGGCCCTGTTGTACCCTCTCTCACGATCGTTGGTGGGATTCCCCAGTGGGGTCATCAGCCATGGCTGAAGTGGGTATGCAGAATCGCCTAAACAGTTAACAAGAGAATCCTATAGAGACAAGCCTGTATTGAAATGATTATTGTGCAAAATACATAGGACATACATACTGTCACATGACTGTATCAATCAAATTTATTTGATAGAAAACATACCAGCTCTAGAAAGCTTATATTTATATATAGACCTATATATATATATATATATATATATATATATATATATATATATATATATATATATATATATATATATATATATATATATATATATATATATATATATATATATATATAATATATATATATAATATATATATATATATATATATATATATATATATATATATATATATATATATATATATATATATATATATATATATATATATATAGTGTAAATATATTATATATTATGTGTGTTTGTGTTTTGTCAGGTGTATGTGTGTATGTAGTATGTAGGCCTATGTTTTTGTATAATTTAGTTTTTGACACTAAAGATATGAAATACTGATATAGGTACTTGAAAAGAAATGAGATTATTTACCAAAACTTTAAATCCGATATCAAAAACTAGTTTCCCTGAATCACAGCAACTTCTTTGTTCTTTCTACCAATAAAATCTATGAATTTGATCATTTAGATTGTAATAGAATTTGAACTATGGTACCAGCAGCTTACCTGATTTTTGCACTAGAGGATAAATTTAGGCAGTAGGTTACTGAATTATATGTTTAAATGTAAAATTAAATAGCAAATGACTTGCAGCATAAATGCACACTCTGCACTAGCTTTCATTGAATATCAATGTCCAAGTCGGACTTCTTTTAAAAGGTAAGTCGGTATCATTATTACATTGATAGATATAGAATCAATTTGTATAAAAAAATGCATGGTTCGGTGAACAGTTGGTACTTGTATAGTAGGCTTATTTCCAAAATCTATACTTATGATTTCTCAGCATCACTTTTGTAATACTCATCCTGTCAAATGTATACATCACATTCTCATAATGTTCTTGTTGTTTATCTATAGTATTATTTTACAATCATCGATTTCATATACAATTACCTAGAAGGCATCCATCTACGATTGTTCCATTTTGGAACAGGGACAAGAGCCGGCTGTTCCCCCAAATGTGCCCATCTCCATTGCTCCCCGGATAGTCGGCAACAATGTTGGTAAATTTGAGAGATGCATCGCATACCATCATTGCATTTATCCCAAACCTTTGGTAGCGATTTACATATTGCTGCGGCATCAGTTCCTCGGCTGGTCGCTTGATGTGAACATGTGTGCCATCAATTGCCCCCAAAACTTGAGGAAAGTGGCCAATGGCATAAAATCCTTGTTTTGTGGCAGCTTGTTCTTCGACAGTGAAGGGGAAATGAATTACGGCTGGTGCCAGCTCACAGAGTGTATCCGTCACTTGCGTTATGATACGACTGAAAGCCGGCTGTGACACGTTGCACCCTAGTCCTAACAAATGAAATGTTGTTTTATATAAATTATTCTACAATCTAGGGAAAAAAGTAATTAAGCTTACTGTATGGTAGGCCTACTGTTAGTAATCTAATACAAAATGAATATTCATTCTGAACAGCATTGGAAATGAACAAAAAGTCATACAGTCATTGTCAAGTCATTCTGTTACAAAAAGTCTAGGCAATCACATAATATAGGCCTACAAGGGAATCTACCAAGTCACACACCTGTCAGCCACTGGAATCCTCCGCTCGCATAAAACGATGTTGCTACCAATAGCTGGGTATCAGGAGGAATGGCCTGGTGGCGCATTGTTGGCCTTAACAATGTTGGGGTCAGTAACTGGAGGACGTGATTGAACAAATCTCGGTCCATGCGGGTAACTTTTAAAAGCACACTGTCGGTTACATCTCGGGCCCTCAATCTGTCCCACCTCATCGGTACCTCGTCGAATATTCCCACAGCGAAAGCTGCTCCAACTACTGCCATTCTGGCTTAACTAAGGAATAAATAAAGTGATCACAATTATTATTAATCAAGGTACCATGCTATGTTCAAGATTACAGGGAACTTGCTATTGAGTCTAACAGAGTATAGAGGTGAACATAGTTATTTCCTTCAGAATCTGAAATCATGTCAGACATTGTTCAAGTCCTACATAAGACTGTACGATACATATTTCTACAAAAATATGTAGGGCCTAGCCTAGGTCTATAATAATATTATTCATCATTCAATAACATACTATTATAGCTTACCTTGAATGCGTAAATACTTCAAACAGAATAAAATATACACAGAAATGAAATCTTGATAACTTTGTGCACTACACAATCTTGCTCTCTTCAAGTTGAATGAAGTGAAAGAAAACGGATAATACTATAATAATACTATTGATAATGATAACTAACACTAATAATATACTACTAGGCCTTTTATAAATTATATATATAATACCTATGACTATCAATATTATGTTGACTAGCAGAAAGCAGAAATCGGTGCGAAACCAAACTGTATTCGAAAAATGGCGGTATGAATGTCTTGTTTATTTTCCACTGCCTTCTCTGTATCTTGACAACAGAGACATTTAGGAAGGCAGTTTCTGTCATAAAGTGAGATAATACCGAGATAAACCCGCTCTTTGGCAGGTTTAAGTTAATCCCGGTTTTCTGGTCCTATTTCCGGCTTTATCTTTTTAGGAATACCAAGTTAATACCAATATCACTAAAACCGGATTAAATCGTACAGGAATGCCCCCCCTGGAGATCACACGGGTGTTCTGAACTTCTGGCGGCCTCTGGACACATTGAGCATGGATAATGTCATGAATATTCATAACATAACACCATCTCCATAATTTATTCTCATCGAAGATATTTGATGTTTTTCATCAATGATATTTCATTCAAAGTCAGTTTTGCACTTGACGATCAAGCATAATAACATAGGCCTACACAAGAGATCCGTTGAGAAGGAGTCTCACGATCTCTAAGCAGCCCGTCGAACAGCCCACATGCTTGCTCTGTCTGGTACACGGGCGATCAACAATGCGAGTTTTGTCAAATGTTTGTGATTGGCAAAATAATTTTAGATAAGATCAAGTTTCTGAAACTCCTGTCAAACACACATAATTAATTGTTGACAGTGTAATTAATGTTTATCACTCTAGAAAGACCTACTCATTATACCTAAAATACAACAATTGCAAGATGCTTTATATCAATCTATAATATTAATTTTCCATTTTCAATCCGAACAAAGCAAGATTCGAACGTATCATTTTGTAAATCTATGATAGGTATAAGCCTAGAATAATGAAATAAATTCTTCAACAATGTTGCTACTGACAACAGACCTATAAGAGAGTTCGATATCTTTCGTATATTTCATGCCCATTGCCTTCTGATTGAGTGAGTTAGTTTATTTATTCATTACAGATTGTTTTCAAAACAGGTAGTAATGATTAATATTATTAAATTACAAACCAACATACTCAATAAAATTATACTGTTATTTTTTTCTTAGCTCTCTTCTTAAATCACCGATCTCACTTATATTATTTTTGTCTTCTTCCAAATCATTCCATTCCCGTGTCGTTCTTTAAATGAATCCATATTTACCTACTTCTCTATCCACTTTTTCCACCTCCATTCTTACCCCACCCCTTGTGCTTCTTTCTCTTTTCCAATTCTATTGCACACGACACGATCTTGTGTGATGTTTCAGATCAACAAAACTTTATTAATATTTCCCCGTTAATAAGAAGAACAGTTGTTCTTCGAGTTGGCGGGCGGAGAGCCATCAGCTCGGGCGAAGGACTTGTACTTTGATTAAAAGTCGGAGTGAGGCGACCTTGAGAACCGTTCGCTAGGCGGGAGTTGAAGCAACAGATGCCGCTTAAAGTCCGAGCTTGGGAAAATTGTGAATTGTCAGTCCCTAAACTGGGAAAAGTCCGGCGTTCGGGCAATTTCACGAATAGCTCTATCACATGTTGATACTCACGCGACACAGGTGGGCCTATGTGATTATTGACAATCTTTTCTCTTCGATTCCACAAATTTGAGGAAAGTTGACATTATTCGAGGGATTCCGACACCTGGACGTGATCTTAAGAGCTGTCACCGGGAGCGATTCACTTGCTCCCAGCAGGTTCACTCATGACGATAAGGTTTGGAGTGAGGGTCCAGACTAAGTTCGGACCGTCTCGGTCGAGTGGAAGCTTGCTCCCAGCAGGTTCACTCATGACGATAAGGTTTGGAGTGAGGGTCCAGACTAAGTTCGGACCGTCTCGGTCGAGTGGAAGCTTGCTCCCAGCAGGTTCACCCATGACGATAAGGTCTGGAGTGAGGGTCCAGACCAAGTTCGGACCGTCTCAGTCGAGTGGAAGCCATTTGGTGATTTCGTTTCACATATCTCTTCATCTATCGTCTTCTTTTCTTCTCTTTATATTATATAACGTTGACAACCATGTCAAAGTACACGGACATGAGCACAGGCGCTAGATTACCTCGCTGTCGACGTGCATTCAAACCCTAAAGCAAACCATGTTGAAGTTGAAGGGAATTTTATTTCGCGCATAAGAGACGAGACATAGTTAAAGGGAGGTTGAATCCATTAATTCAATATTGTTTCTGTAAGCAATTTGGAGCAACTCAACTTGATCCTACCACGGGCACTGAAATCCTTGTGGCCGTGCCCACAAACCTAATGCTTGGGCAGGCCAGCGAGAAACGTGGGACATCTTGCCTGTGTACCAACAGAAGGACTGCGCACATTTCACACCGTCAAAACGAACCGAAGAACTATACTTTTTACCGACTTGAAGAGACGAAGTGTTCAGGAGGAACAAAATAGATTTGTTTCAATACTAGACACAGGGGCGTCGGAACGTTTTCAAAGTTGGGGGGGGCAAGCTCAACCGCGGAGGAAGAAAGTATGGGGTGCCACATATTCAATAACATTTGGGTATTTTTAAGGATAGAAGGAAAAAATACTGGAAATACCACGAGGGGGGGGGAGGGATCTCAGTTTGGAAAAGAAAATGCCATTCAAGAACAGTTGTACAAAGGCCAGGTAACGCGAAGACCCGCGGGGGGCAAGGGAGGAAGGACCCCTTTGGGCCCCGCAGGGAATTTTTTCAAATTACCCCTTTTTAACGCGATTTAACGTGTTTCAGTTAAGATTTAGATGACTAAATTAACTGTTTTGGAGAACTAGAGGTTGTTATCTGCCAATTATACTTATTGTAACTCCAGGGTCGTTCTGGCTCATTTTAGCGCCACGGGCAAGGACTCAATTATGAGCCCCAAAAACTGTATGCGCATTGTGAAAGTGAATGCAAGTGAGGGAGGAATCAAGCCCCGCAGGGAAATTTTCGAAAATGTATCTTTTCAAATACGATTCTACGGGTTTGGGAACTACACGAAATTTCTGGAATTCATGAATTCTTTAGTGTGGTAAGAGCTAGTTTTGCTGAATGGCTGATCCAAGAAAATGAAACGCTAAATTAATCTATATCATTCGATAACAATGCTGTTCGAATAATAACATTCACTCCACCCAATAATGCATAAGTAAAATATAATATGATTTATGGAATATCATTATTAATAAAATGTTACAAATGTGCGCCGATAGTGCCCCTTGAATTTGACGCCTCTGGCAGTCACACTCTTTGCCCCCCCCCCCTAGAAACGACCCTTATTGGAAGTTCCCTTTGTCCATTTCACTTAACTGTCATCGTTACGACTGTTGGAATTTTGGAAATTTACAAAAATTGTAATGAATAATTTACATCTGGAAGAAGCATGCTAGGGTTGTTTGTTGATTTCTGCTAACTCATAAACTACTTACCAGAGCTGTCATTTCGAAACAGTACATCAAACTCCTTTAAACACACCTTTTTTAATATGGTTCAACATGTTTCAGATGGGATTTAGGTGCAAAAATCAATTTTCTCTTAAAACTGAAGGTGCCCATCTGATATTTGATTTTCTATGCAATGTGAAATATGAATCGATGTACGATTTTATCTATCTATATAGGCCCACATCTTTCCTTCCTTCTCTTTTTTTTCTTCCTTTCCTTCTTTCTTCCTTCTTTTTTTCGTCTTTTCGAATTGTGTCTTGCAAGACCTTTTTCTTGCCCCCCCCCCCGGCCAAAAGTTGGGGGGGGGGCATTGCACCCCCTGCCCCCCCGGTTCCGACGCCAGTGACTAGACATATGATACTGGTAGGCCCAAGCCCCTATAGACCTTGATTCCACGCCTGAGCGAGCTTCAAGTACTATCACTTGAAATACATAGCTCATTAAATATTTGAAATGAGGGCACACTCAAGATCAGAATGAAGTTGAAAGACTAGATAACATTAGTTCTAGTGCACGCTTACCTTCACAGAAGTAGTCTTCTCTCTTCTCTAATCGCTGCCACGAGTCACGCGACACGAACACAATGCAGTTGTCGGTAACAATGCTAATGTGCTATCCTTGATGAAACACTGGATCAAGTTTTTTGATGAACAAAAGTAACATTTGATAAAGTTGTTTATCGTTAATAAAAATATATATAATAATTCATTTTTAATAAAAATAAAACAGATGGCAATTAAATAGTAATAACTTGATCCACTATGAACCGACAATTTAATTATTGCCTTTTTTATTATAATCGACTTTATACTAGCAACTATTTCAATTGGGGTGGCTGCCAATTATGGAATTCATCGGATTATTCATTGATGTGTCAAAACTTAGTCATATACATATCTGTATGCAGCCGAGCTCTCTCTCAACGACTGCCCTTGCCGCTCCGACAGGCGCATTAAACCTAGCCTCGGGGGACTCTGGTTGGACATTAAGGTAGGGAATTAGGAGGAACTTCTCCAGCTTATAGCCACTCTCACCTATAATTAAGAAACATTATATTACCCTGCAAAAATGATTGCTATGATTGCTATGCTATGCTAAATGAAATGAACTATGGAAAGTATTATCAAATATTTGATTTGTGCCTCACCAACTGCACATTTATCGAGTGATAATGTTTCCTATTCACGTTAACATGCTCCTGGTACATGCCATCGTTGTGAGGTGGAGCCACGATCGCAACATGCGTGCAGTCGATGGACCCGATCACACCGGGCAAACGGTACTCTCTTTCAAACCTACAATGGTTACCAGTATAATATTGATTACAAATATTACTCCCCCCCACTCCCCCCATGAAATGCAATAACACCATTAGAAAACACAGTCTTACAGAGGAAGTGAATTACACAAAATATTTCCGTTAAGTTGTCTATCGGTTAGTCTTTGGTGGAGTTATAGGCGTACAGACCACAAAGTTTTCGATCGATCATCACAATGTTTTTTAAAAATTACTGGCAAAGTATAAATCAACAGTCTGATATAATATACTAAGATTTACGGCAGTTTTGCTGCTTTCAATCTGATCCACTTGGATGCAATCAATGCTAATAGCGAAAAGGATTTCAGCCTTGGCAACGCATCCATGATTGGGCCTCGTGCATCTTTAGAACATCAACTCTAGATTAATCTCCCAACTGGTACTTCATGCATACAGGATTATGCTTGGACATACCTGTCGGTACACAAAACTTCCTTCCTTCTACGGTTGTCGGGAATGTCACCCAACGGCGAAGAAGTGCCGTGTCTCTAGCTCTGCTCACTTGGCGTTCAGCCTCGGACATAGAAGGCTGCGAGATCGCAACGGATATCTTCTCCCCGACATGCAGTTGCTGAGAATCGAACACCTTTTAACCAAGAATCTATTTATCCAAATATGTGGTCTTCACGATACACAGATGACTCGGTGAAGGATGGATGAGGTGATGGAATAGCATTTCATGTAACAGTAGACCCTTGGCCCAAGGATAATTATCAAGTATGCCTAAGCTTATGAGTGATTTTAATAGTGTGGAATACTAGATCTATGTCAATGAACCGATGCCGTCTAGGCATAGGCCTACACTTGAAACATGTGGATACACCCTAGGCTGGAACTGTATGCCATTGTTAGGCTCCACACCAAGCCTGGGGCTATCCTAGGTATATACTACGAAACTACTATGACCTAGGCGTAGGACCTAGGCCAGCAACCCGAGATATATAGACCTAGGCCTATATAACGCTACACACTGATCACAATGAGCCGATGGTCCTGGCAATACAACTTTGGATCATTTATACGTAACTAAGCGAAATAATATCTCGATCTTACCTTGACGGAGTTTGAAAGTGAAGAGGCCTGTTGGGTGGGTCCATTACCGCATATGAGAGTTCGGGCAAGATTTACTAGTGGCCTGAATCTTGGGTCCTCTCGAACGCATCATGCCTCGCATTATAACCGTGTTTATCCCGGTAATAAGTTATACCTGTTTGTAGGAGATAGAACTCAGAACTGGAATGCTCCCCTAAGATGTTATTCATTATATTATGTACGCATCATGTCAAACATTCAACTCGTGTTGCAGTGAGTGGTAAGTGTGAGGTTCTAATTAGTATGCTTGTATTATTGGACGTTACACATGGTCTTCGGGTCAGTTGAGTTATATTATACCCTCCATGACGCACTGTTGTGGACAATTCCATTTAATTACCGTTGTTTTGTGTGTTTTACGCTGCCAGAATAACGTGGTGCATTTGGGCCTACTCACTGGCTGCGTACGAACCTAGTTATTTACTTTCATTACATTGTTACTTCCATTCATATCAGGCATTTCACGTTCGGTCGAGGAATATTAAGGGAGTGGAATATTCGAGTTCGAACAACGTGTAATATTTGCAGTAACAACCTAATATTCTACAATGTTTGTTTGTGATTGCTAATACTTGAGTATATTCGGTTATTCTAACAATTGGTTGTGGCTTTACTTCATTCAACTTACGCAACGTCAGCACACTAACATTCAAATCTTCCATTAGTCAAGAATTTGTATTTCGTTTTCTTTTCAATTTTTTCTTCATCTATCGTCTTCTTTTCTTTTATTTCATATCATCGTATCCTACTTTTCCAGCTCTCTTTATTCCATCCTACTCCCTCCATATGCTTGAAACATCCACAAACGTTGCCAACTATGGCAAAGTACACGAACACGAGCATAGGCGCTGAATGACCTCGCGGAGTAGGTGTGTGGAGGTCGCGGCGTAGACAAGGGCGGAGTCTGGTGTGCAGGATCAGACACGCGTTCACAATTAAGATTCGCATCCATCCGATGATAGAAAAGGAAGTCTGATGTGCCTTGAGGCTTGATTTAGTATAATGATATTTGTATAAATGTATAACTCATGTTCTGTATATCTGTATATTGAAGATACTTACCGGTTGATCGGAAATTCAAAGACGGTCACTTCACTTGGAGACTGGTAACTTTTCAAACTCTACCCAAGTTCAAATACTGTTACAATGAGTTTACTTGTCGAGTGAAATGATGTATTTTGATGTATAGTGTACGTTTGCTGCAATATGCGATAACTCATTATATCCGACGTCGCAGCGTTTATCTCACGGAAAGTAAATCAATTTTTTGCACGACTGACTTGATTTGATGACCAATCCAGTATGTATTACCTTTCAATAGGATATTATTATTACCAGTAATAACTCTTAAGCGTCCCCGACATCAACGAAATCCTGAAATATGAACAATTTTCCACCTCTTGAATGACGAACTTTATTCTTGGGTGAGATTTAAAAATAAAATATAAGTGATTTCTTTGAATTTGTGAATTTGAATTGTCTTACGTTCTGAACGTAAGAGAAGGTTACCCATTCTCATTTCTCATTCCATTTATTCATTCAATCTTCATTCAATCTTGCGCAGTCGTCAGCAGGTAAATCCGTCCGTATATCCGAGGCCTTTTAAATACAATAAATATACTGAATAATGACTGAAAGCTGATCAAAGAGAAGTCAAGATATGTGTCGGTGGAAAAAAAACGAACAAAATGAAATAATAAGAATAAATAAAAGGGAAAGAGAAGCTAATAAATGATGGGATGGTTCTCCTTCAGATTCCTCCGTGGCCACAGGTTGGCACGGGGTTCACTTGTCCTGTTATGGAGAACCCAATCCAATTCGATGAAAACGAATTTGACCAAGATACGATCTTCTTTCTCGAGCCAAGTTTCTGGGTCAACGTCGAAAGCGAGAAGATCTTCGCGGAGGCGGGTGTAGTCTTTCACTTGACGCTGGCTGATGGCGAAAAGGTCTAGTAACATTCTCTTCAGGAGATGGCGATCGTTGATGTCAAGGAATCTTCGAGGAGTGATGTTCTCGCGGTACCATGAGTCCGGACAAACTAATCAGGAAGGATTCCATTGTTGGGCGTTCTCATCAGTAGCGTGGCCAGGATATTACCTCAGGGAGGGAGGGAGAATTTTGAAAGGGCGTCATGCAGAGACCTCTGATGAAAATGTGCAAAGGGCCTGAATAATCATAATATATGTGCGAAGTACAGCGCAAGGCAAGGCTCTTATATAGAAATACAATGACGAGAGGGAGAGGGGGGGGGGGCAATACCGCACCGCATGGATTGTAGTTCAACAACGTTCTGGAATATAATTAAATTAGCATATTCTACTGATGCAGCATGAATTCTTCCAGCCGATCCTGCCTATGATGTATTATTTGTACAGCTGTCGGTCGAAAGAGTTGGTTTGCAATAAGTCGCTGTTTTATTGATTAATTTAATTTGACCGTCTGAAATGTGACGATTAGATCAATAAGTATCAATGACTGATAGCTACGCCCACGTTACGGTGCTCAGTGGGGGGCAGATCCAGATCATTTTCATGGGGAGAGGCGATTTTAGTTTTGGAAAGAAAGCGAAATATGATGAAAGTTGTGTAACAACCCGTGACCGCGAAGTGATGACTCGTGGGAGGCATAATGGAGAGCCCCCTTCTGGCCACGCAGGAAACTTTTCGAAATTAACTACTTATTTAATATGTTTTAACATTTTTCAGATAAGATTAAGATGTACAAATTTAATTTTCTCAGGAACTAAAGGTGCTCAACCGATATTTGCCAATCACAGTTATTGTAACTGCAGGGTCGTTCTGTGTCACTTCAGCGCCCCGGCAAGGACTCGATGTCAGTTCCCAGAACTAAGAGCGCGTAGTGAAGGTGAATGCAAGGGAGGAGAGAATTGTTCAAGAATAAGAAGGAAAAGAAATGAGATCAAGAAGATCAAGACAATTAGGAGATTCGAGCTATTCTTCATCCCACTGTGAGTGTTTGAATTGTTTTCCAACGCTGAAATTAGCACCTCAAGAGTTATTGTTTGGGTCATTCCATGTCAAATCACCAAGGCCATTTCCTTCACCATCTTCGATTTTGATGAAACTTGGTACATCTATGTAGACTTGCATCTGGATCAATCGTGGAAAATTTTGTGTTCGTAACGTTCTTAGTTTTCGAGTTACGGCCCTCCCAAAAAAACAAATTTGGCTACGCCCCGCGGGGCACAAATTTTTTCAACTTCTGCACCGTGCAACGTAGAAGTCTGATTTTTTTATAAATGCAGGGATTTCAATAGGCTTTTTAAACATGTTGTTTACAGTACATTGATGGAAGAGTGTCATGCAACAAAAATGAAAACCAAATTTGAAACCCACCCCACTCCCAAAAAGTAATTTAAAAAAAAAAAAAAAATTACACACATGTTGTTTCCATGTATACAAACTTTCATCATGGGATCACATTGGGATCATGAGATATCACAGGGTCATGTATCTAAAGCGTGTTATGTACCTGTTATTTGGGTCTCGGTAGACTAGATAGCTCTACGCTCTTAATCATTCTGGGTCAAGTTTGGAATTATGAAGAATACAAAGTTTTACAAACTGAACAAGGATAAAATACCAAGCACATAACTGCATTCACATCAGTATATAATAATATATAGGTACAATAGAAGTTGATGTTGGTAAGAAGCCACATAACCACGCCACGGTCTCAACTATCTATGTGGTCTTTTTCTTTTATCGTGGAAAGGATAAACCACACAGAAGAACAATGTTGTTTTTTACATAGGGAGACAGAGTTTCCACTGCGCTACGACCTGTGGAGAGTGTTGCGACTTGATGTGCCAGCTCCTCATCTGCTCTTGACAGCTGGTCAAGTTAACCGGATCGTTAATTACTGCGACGCGGGAGGGTGCGGTCGCACTCTCGTAGATGCGATCTGCAATGATAGCTAGCGCCTCGAGGTTGTCGGAAGATGCTGCTGCTAGTATGTCACACGTCCGTTGTGGCAATCGGCCGAGCCACAACAAAACGCGCAACACTTCATCGGACACAGCCGTACCGCCGAGAATTCGCATATGGCTTAAAAACTGGGACGGTGAACGATCGCCCATCTCCTCGTGCTGTAATAGTTGTTTAAGACGTGCTTCCAGCGAGGGTGAGAATCGGCGAATAAGTTCCGACTTTAAACGGTTGCATTTGTCTGTCGTTGGCGGGTTAATGATTATGTCTCGCACAGCAGCGGCGTAGCGTTGATCGAGCGAGCCTGTTACTGTGTGAAACTTCGTTGTGTCCTGTGTTATGCCGGCCAACACAAACTGGCTGTCGATTTGCGCAAACCACAGGGCTGGATCATCGTGCCAAAATGGAGGTACACGCACGCTCACACGGGCAACCATATCGTTGTTTGCTGGGACGACGGGTTCCGTCATTGCGACACTTAAAACTGTACTTATCACTAAGAATTGCAAAGGTTCACCACGTAAAGTTCACGTTTGCCTATGTTACTCACCAAAAATCAAGATCCAAACATACATTCATGGGGTCATCAGTTCGATCGTTCGTTTGATGTTTTCGTGTTCGAATCACGTCGGGGTCACCACTGTTGGAAGCGTGAGTTTAGCAAATAGGAATGAGAACAGTATGATGTAAAATACGACTTTTAATATATAATAAATTCAACGTGAACAAACTGATAATCTAAATATTCTGATTCTGTCGAGAGCGATCACGGCCAGTCTGCTTCTTCTTTCCATTGTTGCTGTCGAACAGAAGAGACTTGTTCCGTCCGTCGGACCGTGGAATGAATAGGTTTAGAAGGCTGTGGAATTCCCCACAAGCATTAAAATGGTGTTCTCGCAAAGTGCACAAATTGAGGCCGCAGGCTGGCAATTGCGTAACTGACTCTCCGTACTATTCTGCACGCGGTGCTTTTGTGTACCCCCGAAAAGTCACCCACAGACACCAACATGCTGCCCAACGCAAAGAACCGTAACGTCAGAAGCAGCTGGTTCATCGGGGATACAGAATCATTTCTGTAAAAATAAAAGCATTCATTATAATAAAACCTAGGCCTAGTACTCAATCATTCATTGGTGCTTGATGAAATCAATATTGATTTTGAATTTTTTAAACCTAGGCCCTAATTTTGTTGGTTAGAATAGGTGATTGTGAGTGAGTGATGGTTAGGTAAGGTTAGGTTAGGTTAGTTTGAATCGTACTTCTTGGACTCACCTAGGCACAGAGAAAATAGGTAGGGCCCATATTATAGGTATAATAGGTATTATATTATAATTATGTCCGTGTACTAACCTGTCTGTTGGATGTTCCAGCCTCCCCTCAATCAGCTGTAGTACCGAAATCACGATCGGTTTCGATAGCCTAAACCTCACAAAAAACTCCTCGTCATTCCAAAATTTGAAATTGTCAGTCCGAGGCCTAATTGTTTTCGGTCTTCTCACCCGCATAGCCACAAACATTAATAACTCTTCATCAGAATCCGATTCCGTACTTTCAACATAGTCCGCCATGTTTTGTCTGTTTATCCTCCGGACAAGATAACGACTGAGTATTGTCGATCGAGATCGATTAGTTTTTGGATACGGAATCACTCGTAACTAGGTGCTTTGTCGATGGAAACTTTTCGATCCCAATCAACATCAAGATACAGAATCTCAACGCTGGTAGTCGGGCCGTAAGATGGTATATCAGGACGACTAGATGGAACGTTAGATGCAGGCATCGGTTGGAGTCTCGTTTTCGGTGCTTGTCGATTTTAGCTGGCTGTACGCTCGCTTTTAGACGGAACTCATCCGTAGGCTCAGTAGCATTGACCAAGATGGAGTTGATGACGGGCTTCCACGCAACTGGCAGGCGTAGGCCGTCGTCACGCTTGTTCATGCAGTGAGGTCGCTTCTCGATCTCGATGGCCTCACGGATGAAACGCGCGTGCAATGCTCGACGGCTACCAGCTGACGTGTGCCCTCGAGATAGATGTTGTGGCCCGTTTCTGTTGCATGCTGCGCGAGAGAGTTGGTCTTGTTGTTTGTCCTCACAGTGTGCAGATGTTCTTGGAGTCTCGAATTAGTGTTCCGGCCTGTCTGTCCAACGTAGGTCTTGGCGCAGTCGCCGCAAGAGACCTCGTAAACGCCTTTGCCTTCCAGATAAATCTGGTTCTTGCTTCTTCGTATCCAATCACTGACCTTCCGGTCGGTGGTGAAGATGGTCTTCACGTTCTCCCGGGCCAGCAACGTGCTGATGCGGTCGGTGACGCCGATCACGTAGGGCAGGGATGCGTAAGCGAGAGGTTTGTCGCGTTCATCTTCTTTGTCTCGGTCGGCTTCGCTTCTCAGCTGGCGATTCCAGGCCTTCAGAATGGTACGGTTTTGGAAACCGTTCTACAGTAGGCCGTCACGGAAAAAAAAACTCGTCGTTCATGTTTTCCGCGTCTGCAATGCGGCGTGAGCGAGTTGCCAAAGTGTAGGCCACCGACTTGATCTGGTCTGGATGATGAGGATGATGAGATTATACATTGACCACAAGGGATCTCGTACACCCTTTTGTTTTCAAGCACTATGTTGTCTTTGGCACTACGTAGTGTATCACCTATTATTCTTTCGGTGGTGAAAATAGTTTTTATGTTGATGGAGGCAAGCAGTCTGCAGATTATGTCAGTAGTACCCTGCACGTACGGTAAGAACGCTAAATGAGTCGGTTCCTCCATCTCAGGTTTCGGGTCTGTGTCGATCTTGCGATTCTATGCCTTCACTATGGATCTGTTGGAGTATCCATTTTGTACGAGAGCATGTCTGAGTGACAGGTATTCCGCTTGGCTATGGTCTGCGTCAGCAATTCTTCGAAAGCGAGGAGTGAGGGTGTTAATTACTGATTGAAGTTGCGTGGCTTGGTGATTGTAGACAGTGTGGCCAAGTTTACCTCTATCCTTTCTCTTAAGTAGGACGTCCAGGAATGCGAGTTCGTTGTTCTCTTTCATTTCCATAGTGTATTTGATAGATTTGTGTTGATCATTAATTTTGTGTTGATCATTCACGAACGTGTCGTCGACGTATCTCAGCCAGCATCTGGGCTTTAGATGTGCAGATTTCAGGGCGCTCGTCTCTAGATCTTCCATAAAGATGTTGGCCACTACTGGAGATAGAGGTGATCCCATGGGAGCTCCTTCTAGTTGCTTGTAAATTTGGTTGTTGTATGAAAAGTATGTGGAGGACATGCAGTGGCGTACCAGACCGACAATATGATCGGCTATTTTATGTTGCTCTTTGATGATGTTGAGTGCTTCTTCTACCGGTACTTTGGTGAATAGTGAGACAATGTCAAAACTGACAAATATGTCACCCGGCTCCAAGAAGAAGGTTTTAAGCATCTCTACAAAGTGTGAGCAGTTCTTAACGTATGAATCAGCTTCTAAAGTACAGGGTTGATTTAATTATGCTAGATATCGTGCTAAATCTTGAGTTGGTGATCCCACAGCACTTACGATGGGTCGGAGAGGTATGTCTGTCTTGTGGGTCTTGGGTAGTCAGTACATCTTAGGAGTGCGTGAGGCATTGGCCTGTGGTATGAGTCTTGACGGAAAATCTGGGTAAGTTTTGATGACATGTCGGATACGATCTCTGGTAGTCTTTGCCAGGTAAACTGTGTGGTTTGAAACACTCTTTTTGTATATAGGATCACTCAAGATAATGGTCATTTTGTCGTGGTAGTCTTTGGAATCCATCACGACTGTGGCATTCCCTGTGTCTGCTGGTAAAACAAATATCTCCTTGTTATTACGTAGATTTTTCAGAGCTTCTCTTTCTTCACCGCGCATGTTAGTAGGTGGGGGTTTGGCTCTCTTCAATACTCTCGCCGTATCCTGCCTCATTTGTTCGGCTATGTCTACTGGTAAGGCGCTGATAGCTGCTTCTACAGCACTGTAGTTGGTGTCAGCGCACAGTTGAAACCGTTGGATAAAGCTTGGAGCGCAGAACTGCTAAGAATATGTGAAGATAGCTCATGTGCTACACGTGTAGTATCAAGATGGAAGACAAATTGTTTCTTATGTAAGGCCTCAAACTTACTGGTTAGTGCCCTGGACGAGAGATCAAAGTTTTTCTCCTCTCGATCTGCGGTGAGCTGGTCTAATCTTTCAAAGATGGCAGGATGTAAAATATAATTGTTTTCTGTGTGAAATCATATAATGATTTAGACAAGTTATCCAAGTTGTTTCGTGTGTTGTGAATACTCTGTTTCACTAGAGAATGACTAGCCTCTCGTGATGCGGGTTCGGATTTGGGACTCGTATAAGATTTCTTGTGGGGGTAAACAGGTATCTAGATACTGTGTACCCAGAGTCCCCGAGGATCAACCCATCTCGAACCTGGCCTTGATCGTGGAGTTGTTACAAATAGTGCGGTCATGTGCCGAGCCTGGCCACCGCGCTACTATGTCCAGGATTCGTAGGTTTGACGCGCACAGCGTTTGTACGTTCAACGAAAAGAACCCCTTTCTGCTGCGAAAGTTCTGTAACTTTAACGAATCACCGATATAAAACAATAAGACACTTGTTTGAACATTGATCAACACTTTTGGAAATATTTGTTGTATAGAGATGAAGACTTACTCCTACTTTTCCTCTCCCTCTCCCTTTTTCCGGGTTTGCTTCCTCGCACCTTCCCCAGGTTGGTACAAACGTGGGCGCAGCACTGTTGTGGCTGCGCCTGGGGAAGTGCAGGCGTGGCTGATGGTAGAGCCGCCGGCTGAGTGTTATCTAGATTCAAATTACACACATAATCATGTTATTCGAGTCTATTTCATCAATGGAGGTATTTATTCAATTTTATTCGAGCAATTGTCCGTGTCGCAGGAACCGTCTTATCCCCGTGTAAATTTACGAATAGGCGGCTAGGCGGCGAATGCCGCCTACCCGCCCTGGCCAGTGAGGCCCCCAAACTATATAAGTCTGCAATAATGCTTGACTTGGGCAAATATTTTAAATTTCAATATATTTATAAAATAGGCCTACATGGCAAAATCTAATAAAATGTTGATCCTCCATGTCTGGGCCCACAGGTGAACTTGCGTTCAACACCTGTGTTGAAGATGGTTTGATCATGGGATGATCCTGGCCATCTAGCCACCACATCTACTATTCTCATCTGGTGGTCAAAGATGGTTTGCACATTGAACGGAAACCATCCCTTCCGGTTCCGATACGTTTCGGCAGTAGGTCCTCCTGAATAAAAAACAATTGATGGATTGATTTCTTTTTATTGTAGTTAGCGAGAGTACACTTGATTACATCGTCAGTAAAATTAATGTAATAGTGAGATCAGTCAATAATTAAAAGATCACAGTCAAGATTAGACACATCGTCACAAAATAGAAGTAGGCCTACTTATACAGATTACAGTATAAAAGACAAATGTAATTTGTAAGTACAAGATAATTTGAATTAGGTGTTAATAAACTCGTTAGTGCTGTAATAACAGTTTGTTAGAAGGTGAACATTTAGTGCTTCTTTGAACTGGCTCCTGGACGAGAGGCCGCGTATGTCTGGAGGGAGCTTATTGTACAGCTTCCGGCCAGACTGAATGACGCCGTTGGCAGTTAGTTTCAGCCTGCAAAACTCGTGTCTCAAGTTGGAGGCACCCCGAGTTTGATGGTCGTGGAGTCTCTGGTTACTCTGGAAAAGACCGATGTTGTCGCGGGTGTAGAGGCATATTGCCAAGATATAAAGGCATGGCAGCGGTAAAATTGAAAGTTCTCTGAATTTCACTTTACACGAAGAGTTGTACTTCAGAGAGAGCATGCTCCGTATCAGTTTTTTTTTAGACCTGAAAACTATCTCGCTGTATACAGTGGCACCCCAGAAAATGATGCCGTACTGCAGGATAGACTGGGCATGAGCAAAGTACGCAGTACGAATTGTGGAGATGTGGCAGAAACAGAGAAACGGAGAACCGGACAAGGAAACATATTGTAGGGGAGGAAAGGAGTGGGACTCTGGCTATTGCTACTATGATAATCAAAGTATATTATTGTGCTGCTGCTTCCATGTATGTTCTTTTAGATACTGTCCATATTCTGATATAGTTTGAATGAAATCCACAAAATAGCACCTTGCACTTTCATTGAGAAACGTTTGAACTTTTTTTCCTGGAAGTTTTCGGTTTGAACTCGGACAAACTCACCCGTTGAAAGTAAATATGGCATTTACTGAAAGCTCAATTATTTGTTCTCATTTTTATCGTATTAATCGTTGTTTCTTTTACAATCAAAATAAGTTACATGAACAAAACTGCAAATCTGTGTATGGTAGAGGAATGGGACAGGATGCCGGGGGGAGATATGGCCCACTATTCTGAGGTTATTTGTGATGAAATATTTGAGGTTATATTACATTTTACAGCTGAAACATGATTTCATTCATTTCTTATTCTTATTCTTATTCTTATTACAAAAAAATGAAATAGTAGCATTACAAAAATTACAGAACAGGGCTATGAGGAGTATTCTAAGAGTTTGCAAAGATACATCTATTGAGAAAATGTTAAAGGCATTAAATTGGATAAATTTTGAAGATAGAATATTACTCAATACTCTTAGCTTAATATATAAAATAAATAATGGACTAGTTCCTCAATATCTCTGTAATAAAATTGAATTTACTAAAGATAAATACATAATACTAGAGCGTGCAAGAATATAAATATCTCAAGAACGTCAAAAAAAGAAGAAGACAATTCAATATTTATTGAGGGAATTAGAATTTA
Organism: Brachyptera putata; assembly: GCA_907164805.1. Lineage (NCBI taxonomy): Eukaryota > Metazoa > Arthropoda > Insecta > Plecoptera > Taeniopterygidae > Brachyptera > Brachyptera putata. The sequence continues at coordinate 20,394,097 of OU015472.1, read as the reverse complement.
TAATAGATTAGAAAATAAAGTGAAAGAGGCGAAAACCTTCAGTCAATTTAGATGAGAGTTGTAAAAGTATTGAAGATAAGAAGTTGATTCCTACTAGGAAAACGCCTTATATGCGTTGTGAGATGAGCTTAGAAGTATGGAAATGTAGAATTAAGAATATTTGGTCGGCTCAATGTACATATACAGGCCATGGATCACTTCAAAGGTTTAAAAACCGCGACTGTCTGTTGGGATATGGACCTTGGTTTCCAAACAATTAAACCAGTGCCTTCTTCATATCCATCACAGATTTTAAACGTTTTAATTTATTGGTGACACTTGTTGCTCACATTTAATAGTTTCTTAATTGCTTTTCTTAATTGCTTTTATTGATGTGTAGAAAAGTACATTAAAAATGAGTTTTCTTCGTTGTTTCACATCCGATTGTTCCATAAGTCGCTTAAAATGTGTATGATAGTTCTTCCCACACTCAGTATAAATTTGAGAGCTTTTGAAAAAAATAAAATTCCAAGTATTTCTCCCCTGGCCTATTCTAATGGGGAATTTCCATACTTTCCGATTTTTTCCGGAAAATCCGTTTGACCGATTTTTCTGAAAAACAATCCCAACCTATTCTGGTATAACACCAATTTGTAAAAAAAAGTTTCGAGTTGATTGAAACTTTTTCCTGACCTGTATGCCGCGTACAAAATTACACACAAAAAAAAAAAAAAAAAAAAAAAAAAACATAAAAACCAAGCCCAAAATTTTTCGGTATATGGAATGAAAATCTTCGCTACGCTCATCTAATTATGTTCCTAATGAATTTAGCCGTATGTAAGATATTCATCCATATCCATGCACCTTGAGAAATACGATCCAGGGAACCGTGACACTTGGATAATAATCGGGATGGCTGTGATTTTGCTTTCCAAACAAGATATCTTGAAAAACTGATAATGCAGGCTGTGAATTCTTTGCTCCGCTTATCAAATACCAATTGTTTTCTTCATAGTTTGAGAAAAATATCAAATTGCAAAGTTGATTTTTTACTCACATAATGAAGATAAGTGTATGGTGATTGTCTTGATAGTAGCAGATTTTCACAGAGATCACATCAATACCAAACTTTGTTGAAAACTCATGGAAATTAAGGTATTTCAAATTTATTACTGAGAGCGTATAATTTCTGTACTTGGTATCACCCAATTCCACCGCCTACTCCACGCATACAGTACTACGCCTAATTCCACGCATACAGGCCATGGATCACTTCATAAGTTAAAAAACCGCGGCTGCCTGTTGGTATATGGACCTTGGTTTCCAAACAATTATACCAGTGCCTTCTTCATATCCGTCACAGATTTTAAACGTTTTAATTTATTGGTGACGCTTGTTGCTCACATTTAGCAATTCCTTAATTGCTTTCTTAATTGCTTTTATTGATGTGTAAAAAAGTACATTTTAATAGAGTTTTCTTCGTTGTTTCACATCCGATTGTCTCACAAATCGCTTAAAATATGTATGATAGATCTTTCCACATTCAGTATAAATTTGAGAGCTTTTGGAAAATTTCGGTTCTCCAAGTATTTCTCCCCGGCCTATTCTTATGGGGATTTTCCATACTTTCCAAATTTTTTCCGGAGACACCGTTTAACCGATTTTTATGAAAAAGAATCCCAACCTATTCTGGTATAACACCAATCTAGGAAAAAAGTTTCGAGTTGATTGAAACTTTTTCCTGACCTGTATGCCGCGTACAAAATTACACACAAAAAAAAATGAAGAAAAAAATAAAAACCAAGCCCAAAATTTTTCGGTATATGGAATGAAAATCTTCGCTACGCTCATCTAATTAGTATAGGTTTTATGGTAGAAATTAGTGAGTGAAGAATTAACTATAGTCCACTGTTCTAGTCATCTTTTGATCCCGTATTGGTTACATTAGTTGATTAGTTCTAAGTTGTTGAATAGTTTCAGGATTTTACTGTTGTGAGTAGTTTTATTTTATCGCATAAATAGTTATTTAGTTTTATAGTTATAAGTTTTGTACATTTTATCGGATTGTTATTACAATAGTCAATTTTAGTAACGTCATCGAACTGTGATATTACAGATATTAGTTCATAGTATAGTATATTTAGTTATAGTAGGTTCCGGCCTTTTACACCGGCGCCTGCTCCCTCGTTATTAGATTAGTAGTAGTATTCACCGAAAGTGAATCTACACTTTTGATCGAATATTGTATCGGGCAAAAATTACATAGTATCGGCGCAAATAACCCCGTCGTTGAAGCGCCGCAAAACAACACAAATTCAAATTCCATCTTCTTTTAATGATTTGTACAGATAACTATCGGTTATATCAGATATAAAGTTCTCCTGCGTTGCTACTTCACGACCAAGTAATAAAGTTGATATCTTAGGATCCCCTAGAAATTGCCTAATTTGCTCTTGTAAATCGAACATTATGAAATAATTCCCACTGGCTACATTCACGTTGGTACTCTTCAGACAATGTCCACAAACAATATCATCCTTGCGTCTGTCACCTCGACCACCATCGCTACCAACAGGTACACTTGACAGTAGGAGCAATACATGTGGTAATTATTTGTTTGTGATGGTGTAGAAAATACGGATTTAAGCAGATATGGTGTCAACAAGAGACTGCCAATTCCTAACAGAGCACACGTGTACTCAATCAAACCACTGACTGCTCTTTTTGTCAACGAAAATTCTAAGACCATGGTCTGAATCATAATGACTACATCTCCCAAACTTGAATGCTTGTTGACTTGTACTCGTAACCGTTCCAAGTCAAATACATTATCACCGTCCTCCTCCTCGTCACCTCCATCATCATCGTCACCACCACCTCCATCATCATCACCATCCCCTCCTTCATCATCGTCAAAACCACCTCCATCATCATCGTCACCACCACCCATCATCCATCCAACCCCCTCATCACGCCCCCCCCCTCACATCGTCTCACCACCCCCTCCTCATCGTCCCCCACCACCTCCCATCACAGACCACCTCCATCATCATCGTCCCCCACCACCCCAAATTTTTTGGGGGTTTTTTTTTTAACCATAAATGGGCCCCCTTCATCACTCACACCCTACACATCTCCCCCCACCTCCCTCAGCACACCCCATCACAATCGTCCCAAACCCCCCCCCTCCCCCCCTCCCACCACCACCCACCCCATCATCATCGCACCCCCCCCTTCACATCACCACCCCCCTCACCGCCACCACCACCCCACACAGCCCCATCCCCCTTTTAAATTCACCCCAAGGTCACCCACCTCCCTCATCTCCCCCACCACCCCACACACCAAACCCCCCCCATCCAAGTCACCACCCCTCCTCATCACAAACCACCCCCTCCTCCTCTCCCCCCACCTCCATCATCACTCCCCCAACCCTCCCTCATTCCCTCACCACACCCCTCCATCAAATCATCACCCCCACCCCCATCATCATCGCCCCCCCACCTTCCTCCCCTGCACCCCCACCTCCATCCTCAAAACCCCCCCCCAAACCACCCCCCGCATCTCGCACACCACCTCCCCATCATCGCCCCAACCTCCATCAACCACGACCACCTCCATCATCTCCAAAAACCCCTCATCATCGCACACCCCTCTCCTCATCCCCCCTCCCCCCCCAACCCCCCCTCCCTCATCTCACCACCCATCACCACGTAACCCCCCACCTCCATCACACTCACCCCACCCCCCACATCATCGACCCCACCTCATACGTCACACCCCTCCTCCTCGCACCACCCCCCCTCCATTCTCGTACCACCCCCTCCATCTCTCCCCCCCCACCCCCCATACTCAACCACCCCATCACATCGTCCCCACCACCTCCCTCATTCCCACCCTCCCCCCTCATCCGTACCCCACCTCCATCTCTCCCCACCCCCTCCATCATCACCCAAACCACCCCAATCCTCCCCCTCACATCGTCCCAAACCCCCCCCCACCCCCTCCATCATCACACGTCCCACCACCCACCCCCCCATCTCACCACCCCTCCATCATCCACCCACCTCCATCATCTCACCACCACCTCCATCTCATCACCCAAAACCCCCCTCCAATCATCCTTCACCCACCCCCATCATCATCCACCACCCCATCACACGTACCACCTCCCATCATCTCAACCAAACCCCCATCTCACCACCACTCCATCTCCCACCACCTCCATCACATGCAACCACCTCCTCACAAAACGCCCCCCCCCCCCCCCCCAAAACCCCCCCCCCCACCCCCCCCCTACACCCTCCCCCCCCCCGCACTCCCCCCCCCTCACCCCCCCCCCCCCCCCCCCCCCCCCCCCCCCCCTTTTTTCCCAACCCCCCCCCCCCCCCCCCCCCCCCCCCCCCCCCCCAAAAAAACCCCCCCCTCATCTCCCCCCCTTTCCCTTATCCAACCCCCCCCCATCTCCCCCCCCACCCCCCCACCCCCCCCCCTCCCCCCCCAAACCCCCCCCCCATCCAAAACCCCCTCCTCATCTCCCCCCCCCCCTTTTATTCCCCAACCCCCCCCCTCATCGTCAACCCCCCCAAAACACCCCAACCCCCCCCCCCAAAACCCCCCCCCCCCCCACCCCCCCCAACAATCCCCCACCCCCCCCCCCCCCCCCCCCCTTCCCCACCCCCCAAAAAAACCCCCCCCCCCCCCCCCCCCTTTTCCCCCCCTCCCAACCCCCCCCCTCCCTTTAACCCCCCCCCCCCACCCCACCCCCCAACTCCCCCACCCCCCCCCTTTTACCCCCCCAAACCCCCCCCCCCACCCCAACCCCCCTCCCTCACCCCAACCCCCCTCCCCCCCCCCTTTTTTTCCCCCCCACCCCACCCCATCTCAACCCCCCCCCTCCCTTTCCCCCCCCCCCCTTTTCCCCCCCAACCCCAACCCCCCAAAAAAACCCCCCCCCCCTCCTCACCCCACCACCCCCCTCTCAAACCCCCCTCATCATCCCCAACCCCCACCTTTTTCCCCCCCCCCCCTTTTTTCCCCCCCCCCCCCCTTTACCCCCCCCCCCGGCCCAAACCCCCCCCCATCATCTCCCCCCCCCTCCCCAACCCCCCCCCTTTTTTTCCCCCTCCCCCCCCAAAAAACCCCCCCCCTTTTTCCTTTCCCCCCCCCCCCCTTTTTTTCCCCCACCCCACCCCCCCCCCCTCACCCCCACCCCCCATCCCCCCCCCCCCCCCGGGCCCCCCCCTCCCAAAACCCCTTTTTTTTTCCCCCCCCCCTTTCATCTCCCACCCCCCCCAATTTATCCAAAACCCCCCCCCCCCCCCACCACCCCATCAACCATCACCCCCCCCCCCCATCCCACCCCCCCCCCAAAAAAAAAACCCCCCCCCCCCCCCCCCCCCCCCACCAAACCCCCCCATTTTCCCCCCCCGCCATCAAACCCCCCCCCCCCCCCATCATCCAAACCCCCACCCCATCCTTCCCCCCCCCCCCCCCCCACCTTTTTCTCCCAACCCCCCCCCATCCAACCCTTTTCCTCATCTCCCCCCCCCCCCCCCCCCTCCCCCACCCCCACCCCCCCCCCCCCCCCCCCCCCACCCCCCCACCCCCCCCCTCCCCCCCCCCCCCTCCCCCCCCCCCCCATCATCATCGTCACCACCCCCTTTTTTTGGGGGGGGGGGGCCCCCCCCTTTTATCTTCCCCCCCTTTTCTCCCCCACCACCCCCCCAGCACCCCCACACACCCCAAAATCCCCCACCCCCCCACCCCCCCTCACTCCACCACCGCCCCCCCCCCCATCGCCCCCCCCCCCCCCCCCCCCCCAACCCCCCCCCCTCCCCCCCCCCAACACCACCTCCCATGCCCACCACACTCATCCCCACCTACCACAACCCCACCCCAACACCCCCCTTAACCCCCCCTCCCCCCCCCCCCAAACATCATCCAAAAAACCCCTCCCCCTCCCACCCCCCCCCCCCCCCCCCCCCCCCCCCCCCCCCCCGCCCCCCCCCCCCCCCCCCCCCCCCCCCCCCCCCCCCCCCCCCCCCCCCCTCCCCCCCCCCCCCATCCCCCCATCCCCCCCCCCCCCCGCCAACCCCCCCCCCCCCCCACCCCCCCCCCCCCCTTTCCCCCAAACCCCCCCATCAACCCCCCCCCCATCTCAACCCCCCCCCATCAAAACCCCCCCCCCCCCCCCCAAAAAACCCCCCCCCTCCCCCCCCCAACCCCCCCCCCCCCCCTCCCCTCCCACCCCCTCCCTTTATTCCCCCCCCCCTTTTTTAAACCCCCCCCCCCCCCCCCCCCCAAAAACCACCCCCATCAACCCCCACCCCCCTCCCCCCCTTTTTTTTCCCCCCCCCCCCCCCCCCCCCCCCCCGTCCTTTCCCCCCCCAAAACCCCCCCCCCCCCCCCCCCCAACCCCCCCCCCACCCCACCTTTTTCCCCCCCCCCCCCCCCTTTTTTTCCCCCCAACCCCCCCCCCCCTCCCCAAAAACCCCCCACCCCACTCAACCCCCCCCACCCCATCTCCACCCCCTTTCCCCCCCCCCCCTTTTTTCCCCCCCCCCCCCCCCCTCAACCCCCCCCCCCACCCCCCCCACCCCTCACCACCCCCCCCCCCCCACCCCACCTTTACCCCCCACCCCATCATCATCCAAAACCCCCATCATCGTCACCACCCCCCAAAATCCCCAAAACCCCTCCCCCCCCCCCCCTTTTTTAAAAAACCCCCCAAATCCCCCCCCCCCTCCCATCTCCCCCCCCCCATCATCAACCCCCCCCCCCCCCCCCCCCTTCCCCCCCACCCCCCCCCCCTCCCCCCCCCCCTTTTTTTCCCCCCCCCCCCCCCCCCCCTTTTTCCCCCCCAAAAAAAATTTTCCCCCCCCCCTCCCCCTTTTTCACCCCCCCCACCCCCCCACCACCCCCTTCCCCATTTCCCCCCCCCCTTTATCATCCCCCCCCCTTTAAAAACCCCCCCCCCCCCCCCCACCCCTTTTCCCCCCCCCCCCCCCAAAACCCCCCCCCCCTTTTTCCCCCCCCCCACACAACAACCTCCCCCCCAGCGAACACCCCCACACACCCCCCAACCCACCCCCTCCACACCTTCCCCCACCACCACCCCCCCCCCCCCCCCCCCCCCCCCCCCCCCCCCCCCCCCACCCCCCCCCCCCATCCCCCCCCCCCCTCCCCACCACGCCTCTCCCCCCCCACTCCCCCCCCCCAACCCCCCCCCCCCCCGTTCCCCCCCCCGTCCCCCCTCCCCCACCCTCCCCCCCACCTCCCCCCCCCCCACCCCCCCCAACACCGCTCCCATCCCCAACCTCCCCCCCCCCCCCCCCCCCCCTCCCCTCCCTCTCTCCCCCTCTCCCCTCCCCCCCCCCCCCCCCCCCCCCCCTCCCCCCCCCCCCCCCCCCCCACCCCCCCACCCCCCCACCCCCCCCCCCAACCAAAAAATTTTTCCCCCCCCCACCCCCCCCCCCCCCCCCCCCCCCCCTTTCCTCTCACCCCCCAAAAAAAACCCCCCCTTTTTCCCTCCCATTTTTAAAAAAAAAAACCCCCCCCCCCCCCCCCCTTTCCCCGGTTTTTCCCCCCCCCTTTTTTTTCCCCCCCACCCCAAACCCCCCCCCACCCCCGTCCCCCCCCCCCTCCCCCCAAAACCCTCCAATAAAAAACCCCCAAAAACCCCCCCCCCCCAAAAAAAAAAACCCCCCCCCCCCCAAACCCCCCCTTTTCCCCCCCCCCAAAAAACCCCCCACTTTTAAATTTTTCCCCCCCCCCAAAATTTTTTTCCCCCCAAAATTCCCTTTTTTTTTTTCCCCCTTTTTTTTTTTTTCCCCCCCCCAAAAAAGGGGAAAACCCCCCCCCCCTTGAAAAAACCCCCCCCTTTCCCCCCAAAAATCCCTTTTTAAAAAATTTCCCCCTTTTAAAAAAACCCCCCCTTTTTCCCCCCCCCCCCCCCAAAAAATTTTTCCCCAAAAAACCCCCCCCCAAAAAAAAAAACCCCTTTTTTAAAAAAAAATTCCCCCCCTTTTTAAACCTTTCCCCCCTTTTTTCCCCCCCCAAAAAATTAAAAAAAGGAAAAAAATTTTACAAAAAAAAACCCCCCCTTTTAACCAAAACCCTTTTTCCCCCCCCAAAAAATTTAAAAAAAATTTTTCCCCCCCAAAAAAAAAAATTTTTTTTCCTTTTTGGGAAAAAAAAAAAAAAAAAACCCCCCCCCCTTTTAAAACCCCCCCCTTTTTTTTAAAAAAAAAATTTTTTTTTTCATTTACCATCCATCACCACCACCTCCATCATCGTCACCACCACCTCCATCATCATCGTCACCACCACCTCCATCATCATCGTCACCACCACCTCCATCATCATCGTCACCACCACTTCCATCATCATTAAAGTAAAACTCCCACATCTGTTAATCTCCATGTCACATTACAGATATCAGTAACATCCTGATCACATCGACGAGACCCACTGTCTGCTAGCACGCATGTCCTTTGTCGAACACACTTTTAATTGGATGATCACCACCACCTCCATCATCATCGTCACCACCACCTCCATCATCACCACCACCTCCTCCGTCGTCACCATCTAAAAGTAAAACTCCCACACTGTTACTGTCATCTCCATGTTCACCATTACAGATATCAGTAACATCCTGATCACATCGACGAGACCCACTGTCTGCTAGCACGCATGTCCTTTGTCGAACACACTTTTTAATTGGATGAGCGAAGCGAAGACTCAATTTCACTTGACCCGAAAAAATGTACTTGTTTTTTTTGTTTTGTTTTTCTGTTTGTTTGTTTGTTTTTCTGTTCGCGCTCTACAGGTCAGACGAAAATTCAAATCCGATTGAAACTTGGCATGCCCATGTATCATCATCTGGATTGAATCTCATCAGTTTTTATACGCGATCGGTTGCACAACTTCTGAGAAAACTAATTTTCCATTTTCCGAATTACCCATAAGAATAAGCCAGAGAAGAATTTTCGTGAAAAAATGTCCTTCGAAAAAATTCAAATTTTCACCAAATTTCAATATAATAATGAAACACATTATTCCGAACTTTCACTGAAATCCAATCATCCGTTTTGATATACAAAATTATATAATGACAAAAAAAAGCAAGAGAAGAATTTTCGTACAAAAAATGTCTTTCGAAAAAATTCAAATTTTCACCAAATCTCAATATAATGATGATACAGATTATTTCAAACTTCTACTGAAATCCAATCAGTTGTTTAGATATAAAAAATTATTTAATTACATTTTTACACATTGTTTTAGAGCTATTAAGAAAACCAATTAAATTCAAGCAACAAGTGTCACCAATTAATGGAGAACGATTAAAACAAGGCCGTCTTTATTATCGAAGAGATTTTTGAGAATGAGTAATGAATATAAAAGGATGGTCTCAAGGTGTGTATATGTATACAGCTGTCATCATGTCTCATATAGTAGTCTAATATTACAATATATAATATTAAATTGCATCTAATATTTCCTTCATGAGAATAGTCTACGAAATAAACTAACCAGATGGAAAGATTGATTTTCAATTTGAATGCCGTCAAAACATCAACTTGATATAACTTTTTGAAAGAATTCAATGTCATTCTTATTAGCTCATCCATCAACGCGGAAACACATAACGCGTTTCCCTAGTTACAAGATTATGTTCTCTTTGAACACTTGATACACCACTAAAACTTAGTACTTGATTCTCATCTCTCCTTCTTTTCGTTCTTAAAGGCAATGTATGAATTGAGTTTGGTTCAAGCCAAACTCTATAACACCAGCACATTTAGCGCAGTGGTTAGCACGCTCGCTTCTTGTGATCTGGTAGGCGACGGGAACTTCGGACCCAGTTCGATCCCCGCCGCCGACCATCTTTACAGGGGTTTTTCGTGGTTTCCCTCTGTATTCTAGGCTAATGCCGGGATGGCTCTCACAATAAGTCGGCCACGACCGCTTCCTTCCCACTATCCTCCCCATTAACCAGGAAACCTTCATCTCATCATCCCATCACCCCATTAATCATCCATCCGACGCCAATAGACCTTCGCTGTCATTACAGTGCGTCGTTAAACCCAATAAAAAATAAAAAAAAACTCTATAACGTTTCCTTGGTTGCGCAGAGTCATCAGAATATCAGGGTCTTCGGCATCATCGTGCCGAAGACCAAAGCTTACATCCATTTATATTTATATTTATATTTTCATAAATCCCAAATATACACCGAGAGAAATTACATCGCCTTCTTTATTCTTCATTTTAGACTTCTGTAATCTTTAAACCAGAGTCGATACATATATGTTTACTTCCTGTAATGTTATACATATTAAAGAAATAAAAGGAAGTAAAAGAAATGAATAAAGAAGGCAGTGGTTCAGTTTGAAATCTGGATGTCGGTATCTTTCTCTTGATTTGATAATAATCAGTTGATGGACATTGTTGTCAATCTGTTTCAACAATAAGTGATCTCTAACTTTGACAAAACCGTAAAACCAAACGATTGAAATCATTGTAAATCGAGTGATTATTTCTGTTTTATCGAGCATTTATCTGCATTGCAGTTAAACTTTCAATGTAAGTGTTTATTTATATATATATATAAATATATATATATATATATATATATATATATATATATATATATATATATATATATATATATATATATATATATATATATATATATTATAAGAATGTTGGATTCATAATATTGGTAGGCTAGATGGTAGAAAGAACTTGAAATATGGCCTATAGCGTATACTCTAATTGCATTGATTAAGTTTCACCATAGATTAAGGATATTATTTACTCAATGGTTTCACATATACCAAATAGACCCTATATTAAACAAAATTTTTATATTTTCTTCCAGAATGTATGCCCAAGTGAATTTTATACAACTAAAAATCGGGGCAATGGTACCTACAAGCACAATAAAACTTTTTGATGAGACGGCCAAGGTGGATCCGCGGCAGAAATATCAAATTTTCTATGCACCGGACAATAAGAAATATACGCCGGGTCTGTACGCCGCCACAATCCTTCGTGTAGGAGGTGATTTACATTTACCCGTTTTGAGATCTTCAAATCTAATTAACACAATTGAATGAAAAGAAAAAAATCACTCTGCTCGCTACATCATCATAATCATCATCAAATTCATCATCATATCATACTATAACTATAAGAACCAAGAGCATTCTACATAGAGCTAGTTCTGCATTATTGAGAGAAACACTGCAGAGGACCAGACGTGAGTAGAATCATCTATTGATCGATTTACACATTTTTCTAAGTAATGAGTTACACCCTTTTCTTTTTGAAACGATTGGCCGCTTGTCATATGAAAGAGGGGAAAACTGTGCCGCCCACACTCAATGCCGACAGGAAAAGAAGTTCAATGGGTAATTATGCATTATAGGGAACTCGCCTATTTGAAGGAACACATTTCTGATGTTGATATTTTCTAATAATACCTTCACTGTATTATTAAGAAATGGTGGCACATTTCCATTTGAATGGCGTTTTCATGGTTTTATCGTATTGTGAAAATACGAATTTAAGAACATTTTTTCGTTTTGACAGCCATATCACGTACATACACTAGCGCCATCACCGGTTGATTGTGGCATTCATTGACGGTGTTGCCATGTATTTATTTCCCCGTCCCAACCCAGTTCTTGACGCTCAACAACCATGTGGATGGGCCATGTGGTTAGGATCTGTCACTACCTCATTGCTGGATGCCACCCAGGCGGTGGTTGATATTCTTGATTTTGTGGCCCTTTCTATGACGCCAGTTAGTGTTTGGTCCAGCTTTGAGATGGTTTGTTATTCATGTGTTCAAGGGGTATTGAGTTTCAGTAGGATCACCGCTAATGATGAGTGTTTGCGTGAATGGTTGCAAGATCATGGAGTTTTACGTCGCGGTGTTAACTGCCCGTCCTGTAACATCCCGTGAAGAATAACGGGGGGGTCAAGATGCGGTCAAGATTGAAAACAATAAGCGAAAACGCTGTAATTTCACAGTTACCCTGCAGAAGAATTCGTGGTTCGAAAGGTCGAAAATGTCTGTTTCGAAAATATGCGCGTTCGAGAAGTGTCTATCAAGTGGTGCGAATCGAACTGCGTTTATGTGAATTTTTGTGGAAAAGGACTATACCAGTGCACAAGGAGAGAATACATGCCTTCTTTCGTATGATTGCCGAACTATATAATCCAAGGGGGGGGGGGGGGGGGGCGGGAGTGGGGGCGAGTTAAGTGAGGATTAGTTGGCAACACCGCAATCCAACATGGCGGACTCCATACACATTTTTCGCTGTCGTCACACTTAGAGTGAGTAAAAAAATGATACCATGTAAAAATGACAAAATGTGCCCTCGTTTAAATGATCAATGCAACGAAATACACAATATTCAGGCATTTTCGTCAAAAAAAATCCAAAAATGGGCGAGTTCTCTATAATACATATTTACCGTTCAATGCGTTAATGTCCAGGAGAACAATTTCCATTGCTCCACCTACACTGGATCCCAAGAAAGTGGTTAATAACTATTCGAAAGTAGCCCTTAGTGACGCAGTGTATTCAGCTCTAGCGAAAGGTTTCAATTTTGCAATAACACCTAGTCAAATTCCCATTGAAAAGATTGTATGTGGCGTTGAATCTTCATTTTCTGGCTTATGAGAGGTGGTATCCGAGCAGTTACGGCAAGATATATCGCGAATTATTATTTTGGCCAAACTTCCTGAGAGTAATATCTCGAAACAAGAACTACATGCACTCGAGGACCTTCGGAAAAATCAGGACATTTCATTATTGAAAGCAGATAAGGGAAATGCAACTATAGTGATGGATACTGACGACTATGTAATTAAAATGAAAGAACTATTATCAAATCCAGCATGTGTAGTGAGAGAAAAAGATCCGACAGATAATATTGAGAAAAAGACGAAAGCATTGATAAATATATCGCCCATAGATCCTCAAATTGAAAGACACCTCATACCTCAAGAGAAATCATCTAGAATACAGAAACTGTACGGACTTCCGAAAGTACATAAGCCTGGTATGCCTCTTAGACCGATCGTCAGTGCTATAGGATCTCCAACACAAGACTTGGCGAGATATTTAGCAAAACAAATGCAGCCTCTGGCTGAAGATGCAGCATCTCACATAAAAAACTCAACTACCTTTGTTGAGATGCTTAATGGGATGATTTTAGATTCGGAAGATATCCTGGTAAGCTTTGACGTAGTTTCTTTGTTTACGTGCATTCCTGTAGGAGAGGCAATGGATGTTATAGAAAATAAGTATCTTATAGCGCCTCACATTATACAATTGGCCAGACATTGTTTAGACAATACTTATTTTATGTATGGAGAGGAGTTTTACGACCAGATTGAAGGAGCACCAATGGGGTCACCATTATCACCTGTTATAGCTAATTTATTCCTTGAGTATATTGAAGTTAAGGCGTTGGAATCATCAATACTCAAGCCGAAATGCTGGTATCGATATATCGATGACACATTCATAGTGTGGCAGCATGGGAGAGTAGAACTGAACAATTTCTTGCACCATATGAATAAGCAACATGAAAAATTCAATTCACAATGGAGGTGGAAGAGGAGAGGCAACTACCATTTTAGACGTGATGGTGAGAAGAAAAGAGGATTGCCATCTGGGACACTCTGTGTACAGGAAGGATACCCATACTGACCGCTACCTTCACGCAAAGTCTCACCATTTTCCACCACAAATTGTTTCGGTTGCAAACACATTGGCAGTGAGAGCTCAAAGACTCTCAGATAAGGAGAGTGTTGATGGTGAGTTTTCTAAACTGAAATATTCCTTATTGAAGAACGGTTACACAAATTCGGTAATAAATAGATGTTTTGAGAAATGTAAGAACGAGTCACCTAAACTTGTTGAGGAAGAGGTTGTTGAGGTAGAGAAGACAGACGAGGAGGAAAAACCGAGATCCATTGCCTTTCTACCATATGTGAAAGGCATCACTGAGAGAATAAGTAAACTTTCAATAAAATCCAATACAAAGACAGTTTTCAAACCTGACTGCAAAATAGGAAATATCCTGGGCAATAGAAAACAACATATTCCTCTGGAGCAGCACGGGGTTTATGAAATCCCGTGTGGCGATAAGCAAAGTTAGGTAGGGCAGACGGGAAAGCGAATTTCGGCGAGAAAGTTAGAACATGAAAGGAACGTGAGATGGGGCGTGAAGACATCGACACTGGCACAACATCACAAGGACACTGGACATACGTTTGCACAACCGGCAGTTGTAACTGTACCTCCGCAGCACGCAGTAAACATGTGTGAGGTGCCTGCATACCCCGTCATTGGAAAGAGGGAGGATGGGAAGGTGTGTATACACTGTAATCATGTAGAAGTACTTACAATGTAAAGATCTAACCATGTTCTATTGCGGCCTGGTTTTACTCGAGGAAAATAACATAAGTAACCAAGATTGATAACAAGTTGATCCGATAACTATTGTTCAATCCACTAACTATCAAATCGTATAACTGGACCTAAATCATGTAAATGATGATACACATCATTGAAACTATTCGTAAATTAGAATAATTTGCATAGAATTTGAAATTTTTCAATCTCTAAATCTCGAACACTTGATGAATTCTTAGAGAAAAGGACGTTCACTTGGAAATTGAGAAGAAACTTCCCAGAGCATCATTCCAAATTTCACGAAATAATACAAACTCCAAAAATTCGCTGCATCAAAGAAGATACACCAGAATATTCTTATGAATAACGCTTGGAAGTATAATAGTTGACATTGTGAAAAAATTGTTCAGATTGTCATGATTGACATACTAATTCTTGAATATTTAATTTTTCCTAGATTCATTGTGGGCGTGGCCAGTGGATTGAGGAAGAGGTCTACATGGAGCTGAAACTCCCGAGCAGTTTGTCGGGAACATGGCTGTGGCTATATTTTCAACGGAAATCCTGTCGAATAGCTCTATAACTGGAAGAAAAGCAAATAACGTGCCAGCTTCTATGGCCAAGGCACCACTTAATTAATTGAAAGTTAAAGCTGTCAAAGGTGATACCAAATTTACAGTTAATCTATTTCATAAAAATTATCAAGCCCTGAATTAACAATTTTTAATGTTTTCATTTCTTCGCTAATTTCTCAGACATTCTCAAATGCTGGATGTTTGAGAACGGAGAAACTGAGTGGAACATCCAAGAGCAAGCGGCTTCCACATGCAAATATATATCTTGCAAAATAAGGTACCTCCAATGTCCGGCAGAGAACACAGCGAAGAGGAAGAAAGATGATGACCCTAATGATACGGAAAATGTTGATTCATGTATTCCATTCTCCCCAATTGCAACATCGACCCAATATGAATTTAACTTGTAAATTTTAGAAAGAATAAATCTTTTAAATATTGAAATATAATTGGCTGATTCACTTGTTATTACCCTCGGTTACTACAATAATTATGCATTACCTTAATTACTATATATTTATTTCTCCTGAAACTTGGACTGAATCGACTCAGAGTTCGAAGTGAATCAAGTCTTATTTTCTTCTATTGAACGCTCTTTCCATTGTTGGGCCACTTGACGGCCGTGGACGCATGCGTGCATCCACGCGCACCAGGCTGTCGACGCGTATCCGTTGCATTTAATATCTCAACAGCATTACGTCATGTTGTCATGAGTCTTGTACTTGGTTCTTATGGCATTGACAAAACCACTTGAAACGGAGTAGAACCAACTAAAACGGAGTAAAACCATATAGAACGCAGTAAAACCATATAGAACGGAGTATAACCAACTAAAACGGAGTAAAACCATATAGAACGCAGTAAAACCAAAGAACGGAGTATAACCAACTAAAACGGAGTAAAACCATATAGAACGGAGTAAAACCAACTAAAACGGAGTAAAACTATATAAACGGAGTAAAACCAACTAAAACGGAGTACAACTATATAGAGCGGAGTAAAACCAACTAGAACGGAGTAGAACCAACTAAAGCGGAGTAAAACTATACAGAACGGAGTAAAACCAACTAGAACGGAGTAAAACCAACTAAAACGCAGTAGAACCATTTAAAGCAGAGTGAAACCAACTGGAACGGAGTAGAACCAACCAAAGCGGAGTAAAACCAACTAGAACGGAGTAAAACCAACTAAAACGGGGTAAAACCATTTAAAGCAGAGCAAAACCAACTAGAACGGAGTAGAACCAACTAAAGCGTAGTAAAACCAACTGAAACGGAGTAGAACCATTAAAACGGAGAAAAACTATCTAGTACGGAGTAAAACCAACTAAAACGCAGTAGAACCATTTAAAGCAGAGTGAAACCAACTAGAACGGAGTAAAACCGACTAAAGCGTAGTAAAACCAACTAGAACAGAGTTAAACTGACTAAAGCGAGGTAAAACCATGTTAAACAGAGTAAAACCAACTAGAACAGAGTAAAACT
Organism: Brachyptera putata; assembly: GCA_907164805.1. NCBI lineage: Eukaryota > Metazoa > Arthropoda > Insecta > Plecoptera > Taeniopterygidae > Brachyptera > Brachyptera putata. Next base: position 20,377,613 of record OU015472.1, on the reverse strand, counting down.
GACTAAAGCGAGGTAAAACCATGTTAAACAGAGTAAAACCAACTAAGAGAGACTAAAACCGAGTAAAGCCTTTTAAAACTGTAAAACAGCCTAAAACAAAGTGAGAACAACTAAAAAGGTGTACAACCAAGTCAAACAGAGTAAAAAGTAGTGTAATGCTACTAGACTAAAACAAACTAGAACCAACTGAAACAAACTTGTACAGAGTAAAGACAACTAAAAGGGAGTTCCAATAAAGGACTAAAACCAACTTGAATGTGGCCAAATCACTACTTGAACACACTTGAAAAATCAGACTTAAACAAAGTAAAAACAACTAGGAATTCTAAGTTTGTTTCACTCTGATTCTCATGAGGGTTGCCCTTTCCGCATATTCTGCTAAAATGGCATACTCTTCATCTTAGTCTTCTTCGAAGTTCCAGACTTCCATAATTAATGTAAGCGAATAAATGTAATAAATTGAAACATAATTAATGTAAGCAAATAAATGTAATAAATTGAAACACAATCAGAATCAGCAGGTATAATAATTGAAACTGTCAAAATTCGGCGGCCATGTTGTTGTTGATTTGTGTCACAAACATGTTGCTATGGTAACTAATTAAGGTTAGTTACCGCTAAACCAACGTCGGTGCAGTAGTTGAGGTAACCAATGATTATCCCACTTTAATCCGGTAACTATAAGTCGTAAAACCGGGATTAAGGTAACTATTAATTAAATCAAATAAAACTTGGTTAGGCCCGGTATAACCAAGTCCAGTTAGCCTTTATCTGAGACTTGGTGAAAACAAATAGCATGGGTTACCAGGGTGATAACAACTTTAAACTGCCAGTTAGAGCTACTCCCACGTTGGTAATACCGTGCCTTAATCCACTTATTAACCATTCGTAATACCGGCCCTAATTTGTTTGGCCTCTGATATTTGTTACACGCCATAAACATGCGAGAGTGAGATCTGCTCTGTGAAGTTCGCATCCCACAAGAGCCAAGTCTTGTAGTGACGTCACCTCCTGGATATTCTGAGCAAACCGAACATCAAATTCCAACTATTCATTCGAGTGGGATTAATTTACCATCAAGTTAATCAGACGAGCTTTAGCGAGGATTCAATTTGACATACTGAAAAAAGTTGGTGTTCGTTTTCATTTTTTTTTTTTTAATGTTTTTTGTCGGTTCTCCACAGGTCAAACGGCTACAGCTATCAACTTCAAACTATTTCTCAATATGGTTCCTCATCTAACTTAGATCTGTATAGTTTTGTGGCATTATCGGGGTGTAACTTTTTTTCTTATGAATTTTAGAAATTTCAAAAACACCCATTAGAATAACATGTCGGAAAAAAAGAAAATATTTATATTTTCCCAAAAAAATGAAATTTTGCGTGAAGTTGAATTACATTTTGATACACATTTCTAAAAAAAATCAGCTTGATCGGGTCAGCCATTTTGAAGAAAAAACATAAAATGTGCTAAATTGGTACCACTCGAAGAGGTTCTTAACCATTACTACCCATACTAACTTATTACTATCCGCTCGTCTAACAACGCATATGGCGTTTTCCTAGTTAGACAATCATTGCAGTCTTTCGGTACCGGTAAATCCTTAGCTTGTCTTGTGATGAATTTTGCCACGAGTTTCAACATACCTTCTTACATTCGTCGTCCATCTTGTTTAGGCCTGGTTAACTTGTCTGTCAAGGTTTGCCACAGTCGCTGTGAACTTACAGCTCACAAGCTGTGGATTACGTGAAAGTGACGTTATGTCCGTTTGGTATTGTGAAATGAATATAATGCTAAGTATAGGGAGGCCTGCCTAGTCACAGGTTTCGCAAGTGTTCATTAACTGATATATTCTGAACTTACCTTAAGCCTGATTTACACGGTCCAAGTTTTCATCCAAGTCCTTGGATTCAAGGGTTGATTACAAGTTCTTGGATCGTCTAAATGGAGAACTTGAAGCAAAAAGCTTCTATTCAACCCTGGAATTCAATCTTTCATCCAAGTCATTTTGTTTAGAAAATTCCTATATTTCGTTCAACCTTTGATGAACATGAAACCAACCAATCAGAGGCTTTGACGTCACACAAGTCTGGCGCGCATGCGCACTTGACGGCGACCACCATATATGATTGCCAGTCAGCTGTTACAAGTCATCTAGATACTAGATCAGCATGTTCAACTGTCAACTAGTTGCTGTCAAAGTACTATGACCAACCCTTGAATCCACGGACTTGGATGAAAACTTGGACCGTGTAAATCAGGCTTTATTTCCAAGTCGTCTTTGTATTTTTCTCTATGTACTGCACTTTATTCTGCCAAGCTACGGTATTACTTCATAACTTGAATGTAATGTGCCGGAACTGCAATGGCGATAAGGTCTGGAGTGAGGGTTCAGACCGTCTCGGTCGAGTGGAAGCCTTTTGGTGACTGAAGTATATGAATGGAGTGCTCCGCATTAGTTTTATTCTTCTCACTTCTTTCCTCATCTTATTTTCCCCTTTCTTTCACTCACCTAAATCGCCCACGACTGTTGACAACACCAGCTATGACCAGGATATGACTCTGATTAAGATTGGACCATTATTGTATTTGGGCGCATGAGTGAATTGCGTTGAATGTACTAACTTGGGAGGATTTAGTATGACAATATCATGCCTGACTATTCTGTGAAAAGAGTCTATGAGCTTCCGGACTGTCATTCGGGAGGGAGAAACACACATTTCAAACATGTTCAATATGGTATGAGTCAAACCTATTCCTACTTTAGCATGATTTGTACAGGTGTGCGTATGTGGGAATGATAGCCTCCAAGGTTTATAGTTTCATTTCAGATTATTCTGAAGACATTAAGGCTGTTGTTACACCGCACGAAACACGAGAAAAACATACTGTTGACTAATGACCGTATTATGAATTAACTAGGAAAACGCCATATATGCGTTGTTAGACGATCGAATAGGAATAGTATGGGTGAAAATGGGTAAAAACTGCTTCGAGTGGTAACAATTTAGCACATTTTATGTTTTTTCTTAAAAATGGCTGACCCGATCAAACTGAAATTTTTTAGAAATCTGTATCAAAATGTAATTCAACTCCACGCAAAATTTCATCATTTTAGAAAATGAAAATATTTTATTTTTTTTCCGTTATGTTATTCTAATGGGTATTTTTGAAATTTCTAAAATTCATAAAAAAAAGTGATCACCCGATAATGCCACAAAAGTCAAAACTATACAGATCTAAGTTAGATGAGGAACCATATCGAAAAAAAGTTTGAAGGTGATAGCTGTAGCCGTTAACAAAACATAAAAAAAAGAAAAGAAACACCAATTTTTTTCAGTATGTCAAATTAAATCCTCGTTAAAGCTCGTCTAACAAATGCACCATCGTGAAAGGTAAATGATATTGAAAAGAAAAATAAATAAAATCGAAATAATTTGCTCCGTTTTTTCCATGTATCAGTAAATTTATTGGGCTAGTTTGTGACCCGATGAAGTTCCACATTATTAATTTTGAACATTTCAAACTTGCCATGTAATTAATGTTGATATTATTGGGCAGGTCGTCAGATAATTCGAAATGTCATAAGTCTTATATAAATTCTCGTAAAATGATGTAATAATTTCTTGCCGACCAAAACATTACTATTGATCAAACGGCAATACTTATGAAGATTCCAATTGTTTGACGACCTGCTCAATATCATCAACATTAATTATGGCAAGTTTCAAGTGTTCAAAACTATTTATGTGGAATTTCATCAGGCCACAAGTTTTCCCAATGAATTTACCGGGACACGGGAAAAACGGGACCGAAATTTTTCTTATCATTTTTTTTTTTTTTTATATCATTTCCCTTTCATGGTGCTGCCTTTGTTAATTCATAATACGGTCATTTGTCAACAGTATGATTTTCTCATATTCCGTGCGGTGAAACGGCCTTAAAGAGATATGTGTGTTTCTTTCATAGAGAATTTCTATTAATCCCACCGTACAGAAGCTATCATCAACCACTGCTACTCCACCTAATCGACTGTCTTTCCTATAAATCACGTGATCTCACGTCTCTATTCGGCGTCTAGCGACCGGCGCGATGCGGTGAGATTAGCGGCAAGGTTAGGCCGCAATCTTATCGCGTGCGGCGTTATCTGTTCCTGGACGTTATCTCGCGAGCTGTTCGCAGAATTAGAGCTGCGATTCCACGATATCTGGCCGCGGTGACGACAAGGAACTCGGTGAGTTACTCTCTCGCTCTTGCAACCATTCTTCCTCACACATTACATGCACACACACACACACACATGTATATATATATATATATATATATATATATATATATATATATATATATATATATATATATATATATATATATATATACCGTATATATATACACTGGCGTCGGGACCGGAGGGGGTGGGGGTCATTGTCCCCCAACTTTTGGCCAAAAGAAAAAGAAGGTCTTGCAAGACACAATTTGGAAAGACGAGAAATAGAAAAGACGATAAAAATAAGGAAGAGAAAAGGATAGAAAGTAAAAAGAGGAAGAGAAGGAAGGAAACGTATAGGTATAGATAGATAAAATCGTACATAGATTCATATTTCACATTGCATAGAAAATCAAATATCAGATGAGCCCCTCCAGTTCTAGGAGAAAATTGATTTATGCATCTAAATCTCATCTGAACACGTTGAACCACATTACAAATGGTGTAATTTGAAGGAATTTGATGACAATGTGCGCTATCGGCGCACATTTTTTGTGACATTCTATTAAAAATAATATTCCATAAATCAGACTCTATTGTACTTATGCATTATTGGACGGAGTAAATGCTTTCTTTACTACACTAAAGAAATCATGAATTCCAGAAATTTCGTGTAAGCTCAGTTCCCAAACCCGTAGAATCGTACTAAAAAAAAAAAAAAAAAATCTCAGCGGGGCTCCTCCCTCACTTGCATTCACTTTCACCATGTGCATACAGTTTTTGAGACTCACAATTGAGTCCTTGCCCGTGGCGCTAAAATGACCCAGAACGACCCTGAAGATACAATAACTAGGAACACGCCTTATATGCGTTGTGAGATGAGCTTAGAAGTATGGAAATGTAGAATTAAGAACATTTGGTCAGCTCAATGTACATATACAGGCCATGGATCACTTCAAAGGTTTAAAACCGCGGCTGTCTGTTGGTATATGGACCTTGGTTTCCCAACAATGGTACCAGTGCCTTCTTGATATCCATCACAGATCTTAATCGTTTTAATTTATTTGTGACACTTGTTGCTCACATTTAATAGTTCCTTTATTGCTTTCTTGATTGCTTTTATTGATGTGTAAAAAAGTACATGAAAAATGCGTTTTCTTCGTTATTTCACAAATAGTTCCATAAATCGCTTAAAATATGTATGATAGTTCTTTCCACATTCAGTATAAATTTCAGAGCTGTTGGAAAATCTTTGTTTTCCAAGTATTTCTCTCCCGGCTTATGCTTATGAGGATTTTTTATACTTTCCATTTTTTTTCCGGAAAAAACGTTCGACCGATTTTTCTGAAAACCAATCCCAATCTATTCTGGTGTGGTACCAATTTGAAATAAAAGTTTCGAGTTGATTGATCCTTTTTCCTGACCTGTGTGCCGCGTACAAAATTACATACAAAAAAAAAAAAACATAAAAACCAAGCCCAAAATTTTTCTGTATATAGAATGAAAATCTTCGCTACGCTCATCCAACTATGATTGGCAAATATCAGTTGGGCACCTCTAGTTCTTCAAAACAATTAATTTTGTCATCTATATCTCATCTGAAACCCGTTAAATCGTGTTAGAAAACGGGTAATTTAAAAAAATTCCCTGTGGGGCCAGAAGGGGTCCTTCCCCCCTGCGGTTCGTACGCTTCGCGTTAACTCGCCTCTGTACAACAGCTGTTCTTATATGGCATTTTCTTTTCCATACTAAGATCCCTCCCCCCCCCCCATATTGGTATTTTCAGTATTTTCAGTATTTTGTCCTTCTGTCCTGAAAAATACTTGAATGTTATTGAATAATGTGGCACCTCATACTTCCTTCCTCCGCGGGTCGCAATTGTTGAGCTTGCCTTCCCCCCTCCCCCCAACCCCCACCTTTAAAAACGTTCCAACGCCCCTTATATACGGGGGATGTTTTAGCCATGTCATTGAAGATACGTCTCGAACCTGAGACCTTCTGATTGCCGGTCAGCTGCTCTCCCACTGATCTACCGAGGTAGTACCCTTATATCTTGGCTATACTTGGAGTGACGACACTTCTAGGGTTAGCCCTATAGAGGGCTTAGATTCACCCAAGGTGTAACGATTATACGTTACCACAGGTCCTTGTGTACTCTCTTCTACCTTTACCTAGGCATGAGGAATAATGTAATCATAATGGTTTTGAAGGCCACGAAGTTCAATGATCACACATATATATATATATATATAGTACAACCTTGATAGTACGACGCTTGATACAACGACGATCGCAATAGAACGTCGTTTTGAGATAGTCCCGGCCAATCCCCATAAGACTCAATGTTATTTTATTTTGTTAGTACGACGCTCATTATAACGACGATCGCGATAATACGACGATTAAAATGGTCCCCACAGTATCAAAAATGCAATCACTACGACGAATTAATTGCAAAAAGTAACAAGCAATAAAATAGCTGTGAAGTGTCTGCTGCGTTGCATTCCCGATCACTTCCGCAGGTCCGCAGTCAAGCTCAAGCTCACGACTCGCCTTACGCGCTCTCCTCTCTCCAGCCCGCCCCCTCACCCACCCATACTACTGCAGCATGTACTGCTCTTTCTCGTATCACACACACACACACATGCACTGCCCATAGCAACCACGCGACGCTGTCCAGATGTGCTAAGTGTCGCATTAATGTGCTTTTGACATGTGTTCGTATCCCTGTCACTGTTAGAGAGGGAATATTATTGAATTCACATTTGACTTCTAAGAACGAAAGGCGATCATTATTGCCTTTTTAAAATACTTTCATTTTGGATTTTTTTTGTCGCCATCAATAAATGCGCTCAGCACGTCTTGCGTACCCCCCCTCCTACGGGGCCTCCTATCCATGATCAGCTGTTACTGGTAGGGGCCCATATGTCCCTGCGATTGCAACATTCTTGTCAGTGACTCAGTGTGCTTCCAAGCCTTGAGGATGGAGGTTTTGTTGCTGTAAAGTGATGATCGGATTGAGGAACATTACGCATCTTCTCATGCATAAAGGTGATTTAGGGCCAATAGGATTTTTTTGGCTCGTATATCCAGGTAGGAGTCGGTAATGAAGACGGGTACACGGGTAGGAAAAATCCTACCCGCCGACAAACCTAATACATAATAATAATTATTGTTATATTTATAACTGTACTGACTACAACATAAATGTCAATTGTTGACGACAATACAGTATCTTATTGTAATTAATTTTCCTAAATCCTTCATCTTCCTATAGTTAAAAAAAAGGGATAAATTTCATTTATAACGATATATTATATATATATATTTATATATTATATATATATATATATATATGTTAATTCTTAAATTTTCGCGGGACATATATTATGTTATCGTTGTTTTTGGGGATATACCCGCTTAAAGGCAGTGTGACCGCGGCCCACACCCTGTCGCAACACTTCGACGTTCGAACAGATCGCACTGCTCATCTTCAGGACCAGAACCTGACCGGGACAAAGAAAAACGGACCGACCCAAGAAGAAGGCTCGAAAACCAGTGACAAAGAAGTGTGCTGCTGTGGTTGCTTATATAGTCTCTGTGAACAAGCTGCACAAGAGAATCCACAAGTCCGTGAAGCTGCAAAAGTCATACCTACCCTACCAACCAGATATTATGGTCTATAAGGAAGATAAAATGGCTACTGAGATCTCAGAAATGTTAATGGCTTGTATGGATCGGGGGCTGTGTGGAGAGAAAGCAACTATTTCTGGTTCTGCTTCTGGTGACGGGACTCGTTCGTGAATGTTATAGGTATTGGGAATGCTCACAGTAGATGACCTGGTACTGTCGTAGCTTCCTTGGTTTTTAACAGCGTTTGTTGTGGCTGTCAAAGGGGGGGGGACACTCAACTTCGCTTTCACACAGTACTTCCTAATTATTGGTTTCCACGTGGATGGTAATCTTTGAGTGTCATCTCTCTTGTTCAGGCTACCGGGTCGCTTCTCGATCTCTATGGCTTCCCGTAAGATCCGAGGGACAAAAAGTGGGACTGTGGCTAAAGTTGAGGCGTTAGTAAAATCTATGCAGTGACCCTCACTTTTAACGTGTTGCGCCAGGGCAGACGTGCTTAGTTGTTGTTGTTGCAGAGGGCTCAAAGCATTACGAGATAACCTGGATGTAGTCGTTTTGCCAGCCGACAAAGGTAACGCAACCATTGTTATGGACAAGTCAGACTATCGAGGAAAAATACTCTCTCTCCTGAATGATCCTGCATACAAACCTTATAAGTCCGATCCAACAACGTACCTCGAGAAAACAACCAGACAGAAGATCATGGCTTCGCCCATAGACAAAGAGATACAGAAACACATCATCCCGAGAGAACGCTCCTCGCGTTTCCCCAAACTCTATGGACTTCCAAAAATTCATAAGGCCGAAGTACCCTTGAGACCAATTGTGAGCTCCATTGACTCTCCGACACAAGCATTGGCCAGGTTTTTAGCGAAACAACTTCAACCTCACGTTACGGATGCCACATCATATGTTAAAAACGCTGAGCATTTTATAGAAATCCTGAAATCTCAGACCATAGAGAAAGAACATCTTCTTGTCAGTTTTGACGTAGTATCGCTGTTTACTCAGATCCCTATCGCCGAGTCCCTTGATATTGTCCGCAAGATTTACAATCCAGCTAAACACATCGTAGACCTTACCGAGCACTGTCTGTCCAACACGTACTTCATATTTGAAAATAAGAGGTACAAACAAGTGGAAGGAGCACCGATGGGATCACCACTATCGCCGGTAATTGCAAATCTTTTTATGACGGACTTTGAAACTCGAGCTCTGGATACTGCTACAAACAAACCCAGGTTATGGCTGCGCTATGTTGATGACACCTTTGTCATATGGCCTCATGGCAGAGATAAACTGGATGACTTTCTTATCCATCTTAACAGCCAACACAACAAGATTCAGTTCACGATGGAAGTGGAAAAGGAAGGACAACTTCCGTTTCTCGATGTGCGTGTCATAAAACGACCCAATGGCAGCCTAGGGCATACGGTTTATCGGAAACCGACGCATACTGACAGATACTTGAACGCCTCCTCCCATCACCACCCAGGACAGCTCAACTCGGTGGTAAACACCCTAGCCACACGATCTAAACGCCTTACGGACGGAGACCACATTGGTGCCGAAATGAGGGGTCTTAAGAAGGCCCTACTTTCTAATGGGTATTCAGGCTATATTATCAACAAAGCATTCAACCGTGAGCCCTCACCCAAAGTGGTTGACGAAGCTGAAGATACGTCCCGGTCAACAGCGTACTTACCTTATATCAAAGGCACCACGGACAAAGTCAGTCGCCTGCTTAGCAAGCATAACATCACAACGACTTTCCGTACGGACCGCAAGATCAACACGATGTTACGCAGCGTAAAAGATGCTATCCCACTCGAAGGACAGGGTGTGTACCAGGTACCATGCGGTTCATGCGACAGAGTGTATGTAGGTCAAACTAACAGACGGATCTCAGCTAGAGTGGAGGAACATGCCCGTGCTGTCAAACAACAACTAAGCACGTCTGCCCTGGCGCAACACGTTAAAAGTGAGGGTCACTGCATAGATTTTACTAACGCCTCAACTTTAGCCACAGTCCCACTTTTTGTCCCTCGGATCTTACGGGAAGCCATAGAGATCGAGAAGCGACCCGGTAGCCTGAACAAGAGAGATGACACTCAAAGATTACCATCCACGTGGAAACCAATAATTAGGAAGTACTGTGTGAAAGCGAAGTTGAGTGTCCCCCCCCCTTTGACAGCCACAACAAACGCTGTTAAAAACCAAGGAAGCTACGACAGTACCAGGTCATCTACTGTGAGCATTCCCAATACCTATAACATTCACGAACGAGGTCCCGTCACCAGAAGCAGAACCAGAAATAGTGTGCTTCTCTCCACACAGCCCCCCGATACAAGCCATTAACATTTCTGAGATCTCAGTAGCCATTTTATCTTCCTTATAGACCATAATATCTGGTTGGTAGGGTAGGTATGACTTTTGCAGCTTCACGGACTTGTGGATTCTCTTGTGCAGCTTGTTCACAGAGACTATATAAGCAACCACAGCAGCACACTTCTTTGTCACTGGTTTTCGAGCCTTCTTCTTGGGTCGGTCGTTTTTCTTTGTCCCGGTCAGGTTCTGGTCCTGAAGATGAGCAGTGCGATCTGTTCGAAACGTCGAAGTGTTGCGACAGGGTGTGGGCCGCGGTCCACACTGCCTTTTAAGCGGGTATATCCCCAAAACAACGATAACATATATATATATATATATATATATATATATATATATATATATATATATATATTTATATATATATATATATATATATATATATATATATATATGTATATATATATATACAGTACAACCTTGATAGTACGACGCTTGATACAACGACGATCGCAATAGAACGTCGTTTTGAGATAGTCCCGGCCAATCCCCATAAGACTCAATGTTATTTTATTTTGTTAGTACGACGCTCATTATAACGACGATCGCGATAATACGACGATTAAAATGGTCCCCACAGTATCAAAAATGCAATTACTAAGACGAATTAATTGCAAAAAGTAACAAGCAATAAAATAGCTGTGAAGTGTCTGCTGCGTTGCATTCCCGATCACTTCCGCAGGTCCGTAGTCAAGCTCAAGCTCACGACTCGCCTTACGCGCTCTCCTCTCTCCAGCCCGCCCCCTCACCCACCCACACTACTGCAGCATGCACTGCTCTTTCTCGTATCACACACACACACACACATGCACTGCCCATAGCAACCACGCGACGCTGTCCAGATGTGCTAAGTGTCGCATTAATGTGCTTTTGACATGTGTTCGTATCCCTGTCACTGTTAGAGAGGGAATATTATTGAATTCACATTTGACTTCTAAGAACGAAAGGCGATCATTATTGCCTTTTTAAAATACTTTCATTTTGGCTTTTTTTTTGTCGCCATCAATAAATGCGCTCAGCACGTCTTGCGTACCCCCCCTCCTACGGGGCCTCCTACCCATGATCAGCTGTTACTGGTAGGGGCCCATATGTCCCTGCGATTGCAACATTCTTGTCAGTGACTCAGTGTGCTTCCAAGCCTTGAGGATGGAGGTCTTGTTGCTGTAAAGTGATGATCGGATTGAGGAAAATTACGCATCTCCTCATGAATAAAGGTGATTTAGGGCCAATAGGATTTTTTTGGCGCGTAAATCCCGGTAGGAGTCGGTAATGAAGACGGGTACACGGGTAGGAAAAATCCTACCCGCCGACAAACCTAATACATAATAATAATTATTGTTATATTTATAACTGTACTGACTACAACATAAATGTCAATTGTTGACGACAATACAGTATCTTATTGTAATTAATTTTCCTAAATCCTTCATCTTCCTATAATTAAAAAAAAGGGATAAATTTCATTTATAACGACGATCGCGATAATACGACGATTTAACTGTCGCCCCTGAACGTCGTACTATCAAGGTTGTACTGTATATATATATATATATATATATATATATATATATATATATATATATATATATATATATATAAAACCAACATTCGTGAAAGCCTACATCAATCTATAAATTATATCTTTCCTGATATTGTGAAAAATAGGGCTGTAAGGGTGGTAACGGAGCTGGGGTGGAGACGTTGATGTGAGGGATTCTCATCATCCAATGTTCATCTAAACACATAGACATATCGTCAAAATGTGAAACGTATCTTGCCTCCTCGATAGCTGATCTCAACGTGTCGCCTGTTGACCACACATGTGGTAATATGTGTGTTATCGTCACTCGTGCAATTGACCGAGCGTCACATGGGTATAGTTTGGGTATAATGAGTTCCTGTCCCATGAGTAAATCACAGTCACATGGAATCTCTACCTCCACTGCCCCTGGATGCTTGTCAATAGAAATGCCTTGATTGTTGCTATTTTTGATACCACATGTCAAAGTCAGGTTGCCGTGCACGTGTGTTAGTGCGTAGCCTGTCGTCTGGGTTACACTCTGCCTGACACTCGACACTTCCCCCACCAACTTGCTTGTTTGCATGTTTGCTAGTTTCTCTGCGGATCATTCCTTCTCCTCCTAGTATTGCTAATCTTGAAATATTTATTCCTAATTGATCTGAGAATAGTGAGGAGCTTTACTACTTGAGTATGGTATATAAACTCTGTATTACTGTCGTACAGTCTTTGATTCACTGGAGGATAAACCTACTTTTCATATATTATTTTTGTTGGCTTAGTCACATCCCTGAATTTGATTGTACAATATGATTTGCCCCTCACATTTTTATAGTGCCTTTTGGATCCTGCACTTTTGATGTCATACAGTTTTTTGCGGAACGATCAAACATTGCCTGTTGGGCTTTGTCATGTCTGTATAATAGTATGTTCCGTAGTTTTTTGTGATCTATCGACCACCCCGTCTGTTTCAAGTGCTTTGGTTGGATGCTGCACTTGATAATCTATTTCTGTGCTGACTGCACTGTTCTTGTTGACTATATGGGGAATAAATGTGGAATTACTATATGTATATTCTCTAACTAATATCTTCACCCATCCTTGATTATTTTTATTTCCAATACCACTTCTAAGCCTAATCTGCTAACATTGTTGTTTGACACTCTTATTATTGGGAATTATTGATGTATTTACTACGCATGCTGATGTATGCTATATTTTCTGCTGACACGTGGTATATTTTCTGCTAGCCGCGTGGTGTTGAGCGAGTGGAAGAGGGGTTTGAGGGGAAGAGAGTTGATGACAGCATCGAAGCTGTGTGTGCGTGTTATCCAACACTGTGCATAGTATGTGTAATTAAATGAACCATCTTCTGACTGCAATATTTGATACTTGTTTTTCTGACCATTGTATTGTACGCGACGATAAATTATTGCTGAGTCCATACTGGATCGATTTATTGCGTGAGATAAGAGGAATATGCAAAATGCCCCTTGAGCGATCTGAGTTGGTGAGAACCGACGTTGTCCTTGGGATCCAAGTGTAACATTGTAACATTAACATTACGAACACCTCGTGGTATTATCCCTTAAAACTTTCCATGTTGAAATGTACCAACTATACGCGCCATTTTGTCCACGTTTTTGTGTTTGGTCTGAGAAGTGTGCGACTCAACTCTTTAGGTCTCTCTCTCTCTCTCTTCCTCTCTCTCTTTCTTTCTCACACATTCATCTGTTGTTGGCTAATGTTGGGAACACCCGCGTGTGCTGATCTTTGCTGGTCGTTGTTGCGTTCGCTAACTTGAGTGCCAACACTGGTTTGATAACTGAACAATGTGCTATGCTATGCTATTTATATGTGTATTGTAATATTATTTAATTATACCGTTATTTTTATACGAAACTAAGTCGTTTCTATTCTAAGCATGTGACTACCCTATACTATACATAATCGCGTTAATGCCACTAGTCTCGTCTTGCCTCCGCCTGGGTTCGAACAGGACATGATTCTGGTTTGTGGTATGGCTTCATGCGTTTGACGTTCAGAACGTCGTTCGTCATTTTCATGCCTCTTCCTTTCTTGATTGTGACCAGATAATTGAGGTCTGATAACCTTTTTACTATTTTGAAAGGCCCTTGCCATCTCAAGGTAAGCTTATCTGATTTTCCTATTTTTCTGAGAGGTGAATAAATCATTGATTGAGAGGTGATTGTTGAGCAAATTAACAAGATGGGTGACTAGCTTTTTCACTCCTGAATTTATTATCTTTTCAATTAGTTCTATACAAGTGAAAGTATTTATATTTATATTTATATTTATTTCTTCATTTGTTCGATAGTTGTGCTATACAATACAATTAAATTACAATATGATGAAACACAATTATCGCACAGAATAGGCGGGGTTCACTTTAAAAAAATGGTCTTCCACCCAAACCTTCAACTAATAATAACAAAAGTTAGAATGATAATTAATAATAATAAAAATTGTGTGAATGGTGAGGATATGAGAGTGAAATCAGATAACATTGATGATTAATGAATAATTATAATAAATAATAAAAATGATGTGATGGTGAGGATATGAGAGTGAAATACAATGAGTGAAAGTAATAATAAGTAATAATAAGGGTAAGAGGCAGTTTGACTAGGTTTTAATAGGGGAGATGAATTCATTGAGGGAATAAAATGCCTGGTCGGTGAGGAATGATTTGAGAGAGGATTTGAATGCAGGATGAGTGGGCGATAATTTGATGTGATTGGGGAGATGATTGTAAATGATTGAACAGAGATGTTTTGGATTACTATTGGAAAGGGCAAGGTTGTGGGGAGGGATGAAGATATTGAGGTTGGATCTGGTTGAATGGGAGTGTACTGATGAGTTGAAATGAAATTGCTCAGGATTAAGGCGTACGAAGGTGACTGCTGTTTGTATGAGTGTAGAAGGAAGAGTCAGGATGCGGAGGGATGTGAAATAGCGTTTGCAAGATTGGCGGCTTGACAAACCGGCGATGATTCTGACGGCACGTTTCTGAAGGATGAAGATGCGGTTGGATGCTGGAGAAGAGCCCCAGAATAGTAGGCCATATGATATCAAAGAGTGAATATGAGCGTGATAGACAGTGAGGAGAGATGAAGAGTTAACGATGAGTTTCAATTTTCGTAGCATGAAACAACCGCTCAGGATACGGGAAGAGGTAGCATGAATGTGGGGGGACCAATCGAGGGTGTCAGTCAAGGTGAGGCCAAGGAAAGTAGTAGACGAGGCTGAGGAAATGCTGTTGCCATTAAGCCGGATGAGAGGACTGGAGGTGTTCGGAATGTAGCGTGAGTGAAAATTCATGAAGACAGTTTTGGAGAGGTTGAGGGAAAGATGGTTTTGTTCACAGAACGAGGACATGGATGAAACTTGGTGGTTGACAGTTTGAATCAAGGAGAGCATGGATGATTTTGGAGAGGTCATGAGGTGACTGGTGTCATCAGCGTAGATGGAGAGGGTACCAGAACTCAGGTTGAGAGGGAGGTCGTTGATATATAAAAGGAAAAGGAGAGGACCAAGAACTGAACCTTGAGGAACGCCTTTCAGAATGTTTAGAGGCGTTGAGATATGGGAGGTGTGGAGTGACGGGGACCGGATATTCACCACCTGAGTGCGACCGTGAAGAAAAGAGGCAATCCAGTCGTGTGCTATGCCATTGATGCCAAGGTGTTTGAGTTTGGAAAGGAGGGTGGGATGATCAATCGAATCAAATGCTTTACTGAGATCATAGAAGATCCCAATTGCATTGTCCCGTTGATCTAAGGCAGAGTAGAGATCAGTTAGGAATGAGAATATAGCAGTGGTGGTGGATCGGTTTGCACGGAATCCATGTTGACTTTGGGAGAGAATGCTGTGCTTGTTAAGGAAGGAGGTAAATCGTTGATGAATTAGATATTCAAATATTTTGGAGAAAGAGGAGATGAGCGATATGGGTCTGTAGTTAGCTGGGTCTGCTTTATTACCTTTTTTGTGGATAGGGATGATTATAGACTGTTTAAGGAGGGAGGGAAAGATTCCTGTTGAGAAAGAAAGGTTGATTATGTGGGATAGTGGATGTGCAAGGTAGTTGATGGATTTAGTTATAATTGAGCCTGGAACACCATCAACACCACTGGAATGTTTAGAACTTAGTTTTTGGGAGAAGTGGATGACTTCAGTCGGGGTAGTGGGAAATAGGAATATGGTCGAGCTGATGTGGTTACGAGAGGATGGGCGTGTATGTGATGCTGGGGGTACAGGGGGAAGAGTGGACATACAGGATTTGATGAAATAGGAGTTGAGATATTCCGAAAGTACTGACGGATCATTTTGTTCCACACCATTGATGAGTAGGGAGAGGTTGTTGGGGGGTTTGGAAGAGGTGGTGTGAGATCTAATGATTTGCCAGGATGTCTTGGATTTGTTGGAAGATGTGGATATAAGGAGGTCGTTGAAGGAACGTTTAGCGTCACGAATGGAACGGGCATGGAGCTTCTTAGATGATAAATAGTGAGTTTTGAGGTCGTTGTCGGATGGGAGGAGTTTGCAACGAGAATGAAGTAGACGGAGTTTGGTGGATTCAGAAATGATTTTGGGTGTTATCCATGGAGTGGGTTTTGCAGAGCGGATTTTGATTTCAGAGAGGGGAAAAGCAGCATTGAAATGGAACAGGAATTTCGACTGGAAAGCGTGATACATACTGTTTACACAAGAGGCAGTGTATACTGAGCTCCACATTTCGAGGGAGAGAAGGCTTAGGAAACGAGAGGTGTTTGATTTGGTGTATGATCTTTTGAGGACGTAGTTGATAGGATGATTGGGGATTGGCGTTAAGGGTTTCAGGGAGAGAGCTAGGTGGTCCGAAAACCCAGTGTCTAGAGTAGATGCAGTGAATAAGGCAGGGTTGATGCTAGTGAAGATATTGTCAATTAGGGTTTGGCTGGAAGGAGTGATGCGGGAGGGAGTAGAGATGGTTTCATGAAGGTTGAAGGAATGTAGGATGTCAAGGAGTCTGTGTTTAAGGTTGGAGGGTTGTAGAAGGTCAATATTGAAATCCCCACAGACGAGAAGTTCAGCTTTAGGGAAACGTTTGCTGATGGAGGTGATGGTAGAATCGAGGATATCAAGGAATGCAGTCAAGTCTCCGGAGGGGGAGCGATAAATAGAGAGGATGATAAAAGAGGAGCCATGGAAAGAGAGAGATATACCTGCGCATTCGAAGATTTTGTCTCTGCATTCTGCATGAATATTAGTGATGGGGGATACATCTAGGTGTGATCTAGAGAGTATAGCGACACCGCCGTAGCTGGATGCTGAATGAGAAGTAGAATTACGATGATAAATGCTTGTGGTACAGAAATTGGGTATGCAGAGGGAATCAGCTGAAGGTAACCAGTGCTCGGCAAGGCAAAGGATATCTGGAGAAGTGGTGGAGAGGAACATTTCAAGTTCCAAAGTTTTATTACGGACTGATTGAATGTTTAGGAATATAATATAGGGATGCAATACAGGCAGAGAAGGGGCTGCGAGTTTGGGGGAGATTGTAGATTGAGTTAACGGTGGTAACAGTGAATAGTTAGGATGTGAAATTATATAGGTCAGAGGCTTGGCAATGACGGTGGGACAAGATGAAAAGGATGGCGGTAGGATGTAGAAGTGATTTTATGATTGATTTTGGACTGTCTAGAGGGCTGAATTCGCGACGCAGTAACCAGCTTTGTTCTTAGAGGAAGCAAGATGGTCGATGACACGACCACTGAAGGTACAGCGACTTCGTCCTGCGTCAGTTGGTTCAGTTGCGTCAGCTGCGTCGTATCGGCTGCGTCAGCTGCTTCAGAGGTTCGAGCGTCGTCAGAGAAACTGGCGATGTCGAAGGTACTGGCGACGTCAGAGGTACTGGTAGCAACTGAGGTACAGGCGGCGACAGAGGTTCGAGCGATAAGAGAAATACTAGCAATGTCAGAGAGCAAGTTCTTGTGGTGGCGCTTTTTGGAGGCGGTGATAGAAGTACGGGCGGCTTCAGAGGTACTGGAGGCGACTAAGGTTCTAGTGACGACATTAGTATGAGCGGTTTCAGAAGTACTGGTGGCGACTAAGGTACTGGTGGTGACAAAAGTACGGGCCTTTACAGAGGTACTGGAGGCGACAGAAGTGAGGGCGGCGACAGAAGTACTGGCGGCGACATTCGTACAGGCGGCTTCAGAGGTACTGGAGGCGACTAAGGTCCTGATGGTGACAAAAGTACGGGCGGCTACAGAGGTACTGGAGGCGACTAAGGTACTGGCAGCGACAGAAGTGAGGGCGGCGACAGAAGTACTGGCGGCGACATTCGTACAGGCGGCTTCAGAGGTACTGGAGGCGACAGAAGTACTGGAGGCGACAGAAGTACGGGCGGCTTCAGAGGTACTGGAGGCTACCAAGTTACTTGGGACGACATTAGTACGGGCGCCTTCAGAAACGACGTTAGTATGAGCGGCGACAGAAGAACGGGCGGCGACATTAGTACGGGCGGCTTCAGAGGTACTGGTGGCGACCAAGGTAGAGGCGGCGACAGAAGTAAGGGTGGTGACAGAAGTACGGGCGGCTTCAGACGTACTGGAGGCGACTAAGTTACTTGTGACGACATTAGTACGGGCGCCTTCAGAAACGACATTAGTATGAGCGGCGACAGAAGTACGGGCGGCGACATTAGTACGGGCGGCTTCAGAGGTACTGGCGGCGACCAAGGTACAGGCGGCGACGGAAGTAAGGGCGGTGATAGAAGTACGGGCGGCTTCAGACGTACTGGAGGCGACCAAGTTACTTGTGACGTCATTAGTACGGGCGCTGGCGGTGACTAAGGTTCTGGTAGCGACTGCGGTACTGTCGGCGACTGCGGTACTGTCGGCGACTAAGGAATTGGCAGAGTCAAAGGTACTGGCGACGTCAGTAGAATGGCACCATTGGAGAGAGGGCACCGTAGTAGCCATTTTCGAGGGCTTCGCTGACAGCACCAAGTGATCATCGAAGAGAGACGCTAAACAAATCGTTTTGAGCATCATTACAGGTAGAGAAAGCGTCAGAGGGGTCGTCATACTCTGGTTTGTAAATAACTCAGGTTTGTCATGATGTGAATGTCCAAGGCATATGGGACCATGTACAAGCGAGGGAGTAAGGCAGGGTGCTATAATTCCCTTCACCTCCTCGTCCATTATACAGGGTTGTCCCAGAACAAATATCCTTTCTATCTTTTCTAGCTTCCGAATATAGGCTTCGGCATCGTTCAGTTGCTCTTGCAATAGAAGGATATGCTTATGCATTTCTCTACATAATACTGTGCTGTCATACACATTGTCAAGCTTGAGAGTTTGCTGTTGTAGAATAGGCCTTGGCGTGGGTTCATGTGAGCCTGATGTCTTGCGGGTGATGGAGGTGAATGCAGGTGAAAGTTGATTCTTTGATAGTTCTGATATCTTCGGCTTTGCTATTATTAGGCTCATAAGTCTAGGCCTGAGTATTGGCCCATATACGCCTGATGCCATGCAGGCAGAGCACAATGGTTGACCATCACTAGATGGAGGTTGTTTGAGTTTAAAACAGTGAAAATGAAACCAGTTTGTGCAGTACTTACATATAAAGCCAAGACCACCTGGTTTTGTACAGGACTCACACCTCTTTCTTAATTCAGAATTGAATAGGACTGATGTCTTGAATGCTTTGTAATTCGAAAGCTTTCCACTATTCATGTTTATTTCACTTGGATTTGATTGAACTTGAGCGAGAAATTGTAAGAAATTGTACGAGAAATTGGTTATTTTGATCAGATCAATGGGACCAACAATTGGAGAATGTTCAAGAGATTGTCAATTGTTATTTCAGATTCAGAATCTGTGTTTCATGGAAAATAACTTTCTATTTTCACTGTTATTTACCTTATATCACACAGAAAATGATGATTATCATCTTGAAATAACCAGAATGTAATTATACATCAATTAATATTCAAATTGTATATAAAATCACACTTTGAACTGTAGAAATTGAATATTTTATATAGAGAAGCATAAATCCTTGTTTATATCTTTCCACTGCCACATGATGTATTAAATTATTAAATTTATTAAATTAATTTATTTAATTAAATAAATAAATTATTTAATGTATTAAATTACATACCACGAGAAAGGTTTCGAAGAAATGAACAACTGGATATATAAAACTTGAAAATCCGTGTACGGGGTGAAGTGTTTCAATCAGTTGAAAATGTTGAAGTTTGCTTATTTAATTTTTTTGGATGCTGAGATTTTATTATTAAGTCACGGCTATACAGACTGATTACATTTTTATTCTATTTTTACTCGACAAATTGCTTTTGGCACATGTCAGAAATCTAATCAAGGTCAGTAGAAATAATTGTAAGTACAGTGAAGTGTAAAATGGTGAATAAGAGGTGCAAGAAGTGTTTTAAGTGTCACCAGAAGGTAGGAGTTGGCATAAGATGCGTCGAGTGTGAACGGTGGGCACATTTTGCATGTGGGAGTGAACCGGACAATAAATATGGAACACTGTCAAACAACAAATGGTCATGTGCTTTTTGCCAAAAAAATGATGAAACCTCAATTCAAAGTCACCAAAGTCGATCAAGCAACAATTAAATCATCAAAAATATGAATAAGCATCGACCTAGTCTTACTAAAGTCATGAAAATTGGAGTTAAATACATTCAAGAAGCCGAAAAGAAGATGGAAGAAATGGGAGTAACCATAATTAATTTGCAAACTGAAATAAAATCTATTCAAAAGAAGAACATGCAACATCAAAATAATATTGTTGAAACAGAAGATTCAAATAGTAAAGACTGCGATGGAAAATGTCGCTGCTCAAAAGAAAGCACAGCTATTCAAGATGCCTATTTTAACATGCGTAACGTAGTTCATGAAGCCAATGATCTGGTCGCTGAAATCTTTACATCCACAATGAACACAAGAAACATGGTTCATTCATTAGAAGAAAACCAGTGTTTAATGACAAATGAAATGGCCCAACTTCATTTTCAGCTAAATGAAAAATTTCAGCTTACTCAAATACAGTTTGACCATTCAAATAAAACCTGTATCATGAATCAATGCTCAAACATTGAAAGAAATAGAACGCTACCAAACAATACAAAGAAACAAGAGAAGAATAGTAAACACGAAAGTGAGACAAGAAAAGAAAGTAGGGATAAAGAAGTGGATCATGAGAAAAAAGTAGATGAAAAGAATGAAGATAAGAAGAAAGAAATGAACAAGAAGAAAGAATTAAATATGAAGAAAGTGCTAATTCTATCGGACAGTCACGGAAGAGAGTTATCTGCAATGCTACGGCTACACAAGAACATAGACGTTAGTCAAATGGAGATAACAAGTATCATCAAACCCAACGCTGGAATCGAGGAGGTAGTTCGTGATATTAATTCGCTTACCAAGGACTTTGGTTTAAATGACGAGGTCGTCATCATTGCGGGAACAAATGATATCACTGAAGAAGATCCCTTCCGATACAAGTATACGATAAGTAAATCAATAGAAGAAATCATCCCCCTTTCAATTCGAACAAATGTTATTATAAGTACCATTCCCTACAGAAAGGACATGGGCTTCTCCTTCAATCAACGCATCAAGTCCGTAAATAATATGATACACAGCTTAATTAATCAAACAATTCCAAGTGCAAAAAATAGCCAAAACATGTCAATTAACTTGATTAATGACAGGTTAAATAACAGTCAATACACACGAGGAGGTATTCATCTGAACAAAGAAGGAAAACAAGTCATGTGTGAAAGAATTGTTCACCTAATGAAAAAACCAAACGTAGTTTGTTCAAATCAAAAATCAACATAGCAACGAATAAATATAAACAGAAAAAAAATACCGGTAGTAAACATAGTACCTCAAAAAAAACATATTTATCAAACCTTAATATATTTCATCAAAATATTCAAAATCTACCAGGCTCGATAAATGGCTTAGAAGCATTTTTAGATCATCAAAAAGAAATAAATAAAACTGTAGACATTCCTTGCCTATCTGAACATTGGCTAAAATCGAACGAAATTAAACTAGTAAACATATGTAACTTTAATTTAACAAGTTCTTTCTGTAGAACAATTTTCACTCATGGAGGGGTTGCTATATACATAAATAATGAATGGAAATCAAAATTAAAAAATAGAGATGATATAATAAATCTAAATAGCGAAAAAAATATTGAATTAACAGGAATTGAATTAGAAATTAATTCTGATAGAAAAGGAAATAGAAACAACCAAATTATTATAGCTTTATATCGCTCGCCAACAGGCGATAAACATATTTTTTTAAGTACACTGGAAAAAATGTTACAAAAATTATTTACAGAAAACAAAAATATTATCATTCTTGGAGATTTTAATGTCGATTTTCAAAAGTCCTCAGAGTTTAGGAACGAATTAATTAACTTATTCACAACATTCAAGATGACTTTTACAATAACCGAGCCAACAAGGATTGATCCGTTCCATAACTCGGAAAAAACTATTGACAATATTGCAACTAACATAAATGAAGGAACATATACGACAGTTGTGATTAATAACTGCCTGTCAGATCATTTTGGTCAGCAAATATCAATAGAAATAGAACCTTTAATTCAGAAGAGTAAATATAAAAATATAAGAAAATTTGACAAAAAAAATACGAATCAGTTTCAAGACTATCTTATGCAAACAGATTGGAGGAATGTTTATGAAGCTACCACTTCTGATAGAAAATATGAAGAATTTGAACAGATCTTCATGTATGGATTTGAAAATTGCTTTCCTAACACAAATGTAAAAATGAAAACAAAATATACTAAACCTTCTTGGCTATCACCTGCTATCAAAGTTTCTAGAAATAATCTCAAATTTCTATTATGAATGAATATCTAAAAAATTCATTCACAGAAAAATATTTCAAGTCTTATAAGAAATATATATAAAAGAGTTCTATCAACTGCTAAAAAATTAGAAATACAAAATCAAATTGATAAATGTGATGAACACCATAAATCGCAAAAAATATGGGATATCATAAATAATGAATCCAACAAACATAAACAAATGGAAAAAGAAAATATACAAATAAAGCACGCAAATATTTCCATAACGGATCCACAAATTATATCAAATACATTCAATCGTGAATATGCAACTATTCCAGAAAAATTAACCAATAATCTTCAAAGTGACGCAAATGCGTATCTAAAACACATGCAAATTTCAAAAATTAATTCATCTAAATCAATATTTCTAGATAGAACGAATGGAAGAGAAATTTTAAAAATTACATCAAAATTGAAAAATAAGAATTCAAGTGGGATAGACAACATACCTGTATCACTTATTAAGAAATGTATACGAAACATAACGTTTCCATTAGAAAATATATTTAATTCTTGTATTATGAATGGAGAATTTCCTCAAAAACTGAAAAAATCTAAAATAATTCCCCTATTTAAAAAGGGAAAATAAGATGAAATAGGGAACTATCGCCCCATTTCACTTCTGCCAGCGATATCAAAAATTTTAGAATCAATAATACATATTAGACTAACTGTCTTCTTAGAGCAAGAAAAACTACTATCAGATGAACAAAATGGATTTAGAAAAAAGAGATCGACTTCTATTACTATAGACAATTTAATAGAAACTGTCATACAAGAGATAGAAAAAAAAGAAAAAGTTCTTGGAATATTTTGTGACCTATCAAAAGCATTTGATTGCATTAATCATAAAATTCTTTTGAATAAACTACATTTCTATGGAATCAGAGGATTGGCTCATAAGCTTATAGAGTCTTACCTTACAGATAGGATTCAACAAGTTGAGTTAACATCGTTTGATAAAAACAACATCGAAAGTAAATATTTGTCAGATCCTCTGCCTGTTACTGTAGGAGTTCCTCAAGGATCCATTTTAGGACCCCTGCTTTTTATTTCATTCATCAACAATTTGCCAACTATTATACCAAATTCAGAACTATTTGCTGATGATACCAGCTTTATTGTTAGTGCACATAGGCGTGCGCAGGGTAAACTATTAGAGTGGGCACCAGTAAAAAGTAAAGGTGGATGGAAATAACCCAATACGGGGGTCTCAGCCCCGCAGGGAATTTTTTGAAAAGGCATACTTTCCTGTCATTTTCTGGTTTATAGTTACATCCATAGTCTTCTTTTGGTATCGTAGTATGGTTGAATTGTCATAATATAGAATTCAGCAGGACATAGGCCCTAAGTATTTTATAATTTTGTTTAGGCACAATTATACCGATTTTTACGAAAGTGTAAAACAGTGCATGGCTGATTTGGGCAACTGAATATCTTTTTTTGAATTAACAAAAAATCTTGTGAATTCAAAATCTTGTGATTAAAATATAACAAGTTATGTGAAATATTTTTAAACTTTCAACACTGTTTACGATAAAAACGAGCAATGTTATACATAGTGGTTTATTTGTAGCTGTACTCTTACATAAACATACTAAAATACAAATCTTGGAACAAAAACTTGACATGATAATCATAATATTAAAACTAATTTAGACATAACTACACGAGCGTTAGCGAGGATTCAATTTTACGTACTGAAAAAATTGGGGTTAAAAGTTTTTTTTTCTGCTACAGCTATCAGCTTCAAACTTCATTACATTATATAGCCTTTACTTTAATCTGTATAGTTTTGGGGCATTATCGGGTAGTTTCCTTTTTCTAATGATTTTTTTTTCAAATTTCAAGAATACCCTTAAGAACAACGTGGCGGAAAAATATCGAAAATATTTTTATTTTTGAAAGAAATGAAATTTTGCATGAAACTCAAATACATTTTTATACACATTTCTGGAAATGTTGAGTTCAATCAAGTCAGCCATTTTGAAGAAAAAAATCAAATGTGCTGATTTGGTACTACTCGAGACCGTTTTTACCCTTCTCGCTCGTCTTACAAACTCATATATAGCGTTTTCCTAGTATGATAAGTAAATACACTAGGATAATGCTATATATGCGTTGTAAGACGAACGGGAAGGGTAAAAACTGCTTCAAAATGTACCAAAAAAATAATCGAACCCAATTTTTTTCAGTATATCAAATTGAATCCTCGCTGAGCTCGTCTAATGATTGGTAATTAGGTTAGATTAGATTTACAAAGCCATTCTCCGTTCCGAGGCAACATTGGTCTTAAAGTCATCAATGATGTCATTTAAATTAAGGGAGCAAGCCAGTTCCTGCTCAATAAATATCAGCATGAGTGCTGCCAGGCGATCTTGGGTCATGGTTGCTCTCAACTTACTTTTGACAATTGTAAGCTTTGAAAAAGCACGCTCGCAACCACAACTGGTAACAGGTATGGTAGCAAATAGCACGATAATCTTTTTCAGGGCATGAAATATTGTGCCTCGACCAGATTCTTTTAACCATTTCATCCAAATCCGGTAATCGTGATTCCCTTTCGGGACTTGACCAGATCGGTCTGCATTTAAGAGTCTAAGTTCAGCCTCGAGCTCTTCTATCTCAACTTCAAAATGAGTTGACACATATAACATATTTTCTTTCGGTATGTTCAGGTTAAGCAGCATTCCCATAGACTTGATAAGGTATACAGTATCTTGTTCATACCTTTCACCTATACTTGAGATCATGGTATCTAAGAGAGGATAAAAACATTTAATCTTAAATTCTTCCTCTGTGGACGAGAACATGTGCTGTGTAGAAGCACAGTCATCAACTTTGCTCGACACTCGCCTGTTCTTGACAGTTGGAATCATCACACCAGCCGTTTTGCAAACCTCTTCCACAGTTATATATATTTTATGAAATTCGTCCGGGCGTTTCCTCATCTGTTGCAGCGCTTCGGTCAAGGCATTTACTTGGTCCATTGCAAGAAGAAGATCGATGCTTTCTTTCTGCAAATACTCACTTACTTTAAGGACCATCTGTAAAATGGGATCCATCATGTGAAGGCATAAAACGAAGTGGAAAGATTGGAGCTGGGATAAGAGGCCTTTAGACTTCGCTTTGACGTCTGGATAGGATGTAGTGCTTCCAATTTCTTCTACTGCTTCAATGATAGGAGAATAGTTTTTTCTTACAGAAGTAACAGCCTCAGCTCTACAAGCCCACCTTGTTGTTGAAAGCGATTTGAGAGTCTTCAAACTTAACCCAAATGAATGCATTATATTCTCCAAAACAGCGTGTCTGGTAGGGCTACCTTCAATGAAGTTATACACTAGTTGAATAGTGCCAAAAAAATCGAAAATAATTCCATTCTTCTGGCGAGACACGCATGCATCTACTAATACCAAATTCAGGCAGTGAGCATAGCAATGCACGTACAATATTTTAGCGTTTTTTTCCTTACATATCATCTGTACTCCAGTTTCGTGACCTGACATTGCTGATGCACCGTCAAAACACACTGAGGTAACCGAGTCCCATTCGATTCGCATCATTGATCGAACTTCGTCTAAAGCGTTGAATATTGATGCAGCGTCCACTTTCGTCAATCTTTTCATTGTCACATAGTACTCGATAGTTGTATCAAGCCCGGTGTCAAAATAACGAACAACTACGGCCATTTGCTCATGGTGCCCACAGTCACTGGTTTCATCTGCCATAATGGCTACAGGTTGTCCATTTAATTTGCGTCGAATAGTTTCCAAAGAAACGTTGTGAATAGAAAGAAGTAATAATGTCATTTTGTATTCTATTACTAGTGTATGTAGCATTTTTAGGAGCATTTTCGATGTGATCTGCTATGATGGGGTCATACTTCCGGAAAAGTTGCAATGTTTCTAAAAACAGACCCTTTTCTACACTTTTGGACGATTCGTCATGACCCCTAAATGGACGACCGCCTTTAGCAAGACTCAGTGTTATGTCCACTAAACGAGTCATAACCTGCCTATTTTTCAGTCTCTTCTCTTCTTTTTGGGTCAAAAAATTCGCTTGTTGGTCATCTAGAACGCAGTCTATTGATTTACCGGACAAAAAGCTCTTCCAAGTTGAGAAACTTTCTGAATGACACTTACTCAATTGGTGGGTGTTGAATTTGCTAGTTGCTTGTTTCCAATTGTTAAAGCCTGTTGTCAAGAATGCCTTATCAATGTGTCCCTTCGTTGCCGCACTATTGGTCCCAAAATACCGACATGGAAAACAGTATGCAGCATCTTCTTCAATACTATACTCAAGCCAAGTATATGATTTAAACCATTCAGACCGAAAACTTCGGAGACTTTGCCCTATTTTACTTCTTGGATACATTTTCATCTCTGGCTGATACGGTCCCCTCTTTATACGATCTTCCCTCTCAAAACGTTCTACAGGTGGTACAGTAGATGGGTCATCGTGTATCTTTGTAGAGCTTGAAGCATGAGATGGAGGCTCTACGGCAATTACCTCAAGAATGGACGGCATTGGCTCTTCATGCATCTCAGCATCTTCGACTGTAGGTGGTACTGGCTGTACATCCATCTCTGTAACTGCACTAGTGCGTGACAGTTGGAACAGTTGGCGGACAGTTGGAACATCACTGGCTCAATAACAAATAACAATTCAGATAATCGTGTAATAAATATGAACTTGTATAATATATTAAAAGTTCACCAAAGTCTGCGTTGCCGATTTTGTTAGATCATAATTGGATGAGCGAAGCGAAGACTCAATTACACTTGACTCGAAAGAGTTTTTTGTTTGTTTTTGTTCGTTCTCTACAGGTCAAACGAAAATTCAAATTCAATTGAAACTTGGCATGCCCAAGTGCCATCATCTGGATTGAATCTCATTGATTTTTATGCGCAATCGGTTGCACCACTTGTGAGAAAACTAATTTTCCATTTTCCAAATTACCCATAAGAATAAGCCGGAGAAGAATTTTCGTACAAAAAATATCCTTCGAAAAAGTTCAAATTCTCACCGAATTACAATATAATAATGATACACATGATTTCAAACTTTCTGGACGACTGGAAATTGTAGTCACTCGAGTTTTTCGATTAACAGAAAGTGTATTGATAGTAATAATAATAATTAAGAAAATAATATTCATTATAACTTATAATAATGTCGATGAAACAAACTCACCTTTCGTCAGCAATGGAAGATGCTTAGTGCTAGGTTCGAAGAAAGAAGATAATTTTGATTGCGTAGGAGTGTTCAACTTCACTTTTTTGCCACTTGCAGCCATTTCAGTACCGTATAGTTTTCAACACACGATTTTTATATGCATGTCAGATTTATAATAACAAGTTTTAATACTCCACACAACTTATAACCATCATATTTACACGCTGAATTGTTTTCAATATAAAAGTACAATAGAACGAATGAACCACTCAGTACGTCTGCTAGACTGCTTCTGATTATCTGACAATTTTGCATTTGCTTCAAATAACTAAATAAGCAATATTTGAGAGAACAAACATTCAATACACTGAAAATCCAGCACATTTCATTTATTATAACCCAGCGGTACCTACATCAAAGTCATCATGTGTTTCAGTAGCCAGCTGACTGCGTGGGACCGAGTAGACTGTAGAGTAATTGTGTCGATCGGTAAATTCAAAGAATATGCATAAAATATCATGATATGCTGGCTTTATCTACAATAGCGGCGGTACCCAACTAGACAATCACCATGCAGCTTGCCGCCTGCCGTGATTGAATTGTTATACACACATGGCCGGGTAAAGAGGGAATATCAATAACAAACGTATAATATGGGTTACCAATTCTGTAAATTGTTATTAATAACGAAAAACAAAATATATCTAGAAGTGTATTATCGAGTGTAATGTATCACCGCCAGTACTGTTCTTTTTAGACTGCAATTCTGTGTCTTAACAAAACCATTCAACATTACATTTATACACTCATCAATGAACAGAGCTGTACAATCTTTACACATTGGAAATTCTTTGGGTACACTAATTAGATCTTTAAGCCTACATTTCACATTGACCCGGGAAAGTTCTATAAGACGGCATAGATTTCCTTCTTTCACTCTGTATATATCTAAAGCTAACTGCGTGGCATGATGGTTTGGGTACAGCATTTTAGATTCAGAATTATATTTTTTTAATAAGATATGGAGATGCTCAGTATTGTAAGTATCTTCAAGGGATGAAATGTTGTCTTGGCATTCTTGGTGTGGTACACGAGAACATACCCATCCGGTTACGTATGCAACGGCATTCTTCCCCTCCAACGTTAAATCGATATCTTCCACAGGATCGTCTAAATTAGGTTCATCAATATTTGTTTCTGAAAGCGAATTCACGTCCAGTACTACAACACACTTCTTAAACTCTTTCTGCTTCACCATAAACTGGTCGAGGTCCAACTCACAGTTGCTGTTGTCTGATGGCATCAGCATCTGATTGGCCATCGTAGCCCTAACGGCCGATCTAAATGATGATGCATCAGGTGTCATGTTGAAGCCACCTCTACCCCGTAGCACGGAGAACAAATTTTCGATACAATCCTGAGTTAGGCGCCTAGTAAGTAGATACTTGAAGCCGTGAGTGTTTGTCAAGTCCGTACACAAAAGTTCCAGTGAGGTGATGTTGGCTACCCAACCGGAAAAACAAGGTGGACTCTTCTTTGTAGTGTTGAGGACCGTCATCGATTGAAATTTTCTTTTCATTTTGGTCAAGAAGTCCCAATGACTGGACGAAATAGATATGGGCCTCAGAAACTGTTTTCTGTTGCCAATTAATGTAAACGAATTGAAGCAATCGAAAACGGCATCCATATCCTCAATGAAGTTGGCTGTGTGGGCTGCATAGGAGTGCAGGCTCCCCAAAGCCACGTGCGTCAGTATACCTGCAGCTACAGAGTGGCTCAACACTTGAGCTGCCAGGCACACTCGCATAGGAGTGAATGGTGGTAATTCCAGATGCTTCCTGGTTAATTTTGGTGCCAGCCGCAAACTCATCTTCGTATCTCTCTCGAAGAAATCACAAATTGGCTGCCAGCCATACTCAACATCACCGTCTTTGAAATTATATTTTTTCAAATTGTTGCGTACAGATTTGAGCAGATGAGGTGTATCATAGAAAAAGTGAATTCGGCTTCCTTCAAAATCGTAAAAAGGGTGTTCAGGTGTTACACCTAATAACTTTCGGAGTTTCACATTTCCTGTCCCCTGATCACACACTACAACTTTTGGAATAAAACCAGCTGATTTCACTTCTTTGAAAACATCCAACAAAATTGACTCCAAAGTCTCAGCTGAAGCCGCATCTTTTGTTAGGTAGTAGCCGAGAATTTGTTTGAAATTTTTCTTTACCCCTCGTAGCATAAAAACTAGAGCCTCGTCGGCAACGTCTACATTGGGAGTATTCTGTATCGGCTTGTTACATTCTTTTGATGTTGACGGTTGATGACAGTTGGGTTTATCCAGAATCTTGGATTTTTTAGATGATGTTTCTTCCCGTGTGTTTTCTTCTACCCTTTTTGTCAATTCCGTATAGCCACGAAATATATCCGCCCTCGCATCGTACGTAATTAGTTGCTTCAATGACATCTCGTCAAACACTATCGAAACAACACGGTCCGCCTCACATAGCAAACCAGATTTTAATCGCAACATACTGAGAATACTGTCATTCAGACCTGAAGAAATCTTTAAACCCTGAAGCCAATTTTAAAGGGACTTTGTGGTAGGTAGGCAGAAATGCTTCCGCATCAGTCTGTAAGACTTAGGAGAGCAGTAGTGAAGGGCGAGAGCAAATGTCTTATCATGTTCAGAATATCTGCGACCTTTTCGCTTCTTTTGTCCATGCTTCAGTTGTGACAAGATGAACTCTTTATTTAAATCTTTTGTTGCAGCGAGTGCCTCCCTTAAACCCGCATCTGGCTTTTTGGACAATTCAACTTTCACACTTGCGTACTCACTCCTCACTTTTTTCAATGTCTCCCTGTACTTGGAAGCAACTTTCTGTGAATTCTTCAATTTTCTCTGAAGCTCCTTGATTTGTTCTTCTTGCTGCTCCCTTGTACGCTTTGGACGTCGTGCATCAGGCAGACATTCTAGCCCTATCATTGAAAGAGGATGACATTAATATTTTTATAACTTTTCTCAATTTTTGACCTGTTTTACATTAGAGGGGCAACCAATAAATGAAGTGCATTCAATTAAAACTGCTTTGTGGTACAGCCATTGAGGCAAAACTACAAAATTGATAGTACAGGTCCATCAGATGGAACATTGTCAACATATCAATAAGTTTGATGATTCTAGGTAAGCTGTTGGTTGCTCTGGATATATTCCTAATTATCACGTTACTGTAATCATTACCTATCATCATCATACCTATTATTACAGACATTTTCACTTCACAATATTTTGAGTAGTGCCCATCTAGTAGTTTTGTTCAATTCAAGAATAGGCTATACAAGGCCTATAAATTGTAATTTAGTACTAATTTAGTATTTGTAATTTAGTTTGTAATCTACAAACTCAATGACTACGGTTAAGATGGCACGGTTGACATAGATTTCATGATGGATGAAGTCTCGGATAGATCAGTTGGCAGAGAATGTGACACATAGGGCCCTATGACATAATTTATTGAGTGAGTAGGGTGATGCTTCACTACAGTAGGCCTAGTTCAATTCTAGAAATTGTGCAATTAATCTTGCAATCAATGTAGGCTACGGTACGGTATTTTTTTATATTGTCTAGAGACTCACATTAGAACACTACAAATATTGACTGGGCCTAGCTGGCCCAAGCAAGTCATATTATATGAGTGAATATAATAAAATCTAACTGGTGCTGCTTACCAGAGATAATTGGTGATTCATCTTGCTCATTTTGAGGGTCAGGTAGCGATGGCTTGACAGGCGATAGGTCACGACACCTCTTTCTTGGACTGGGTCTTCTAGGAGTATCTGGAACACCTAGGTTAAGTGTGGGTATAGCTCCCTTGACAAGGCTGGAACAGACAAATAATTGATTATGATATAAATAAATCAGATCAGCTCAAGGCTTTGTAAAATCACAATTGCATAATATATATCCTATATGTACTGTTATATAGCACTGTCTACTTTATTGTCTAGATTGTTACATGGGATACCCATTTACTACCTATAAAGAGTTCAAATTCAGACCATATTAAAAAAATCAGTCAAGCTATTTAGTACTTACCCTTGGCTGAATAATTTGGGATTACGGAGGGATTTTTCATCAAAATGATCAGAACAAATTCTACTCGACTTGTAAAGTTGATCTGGTCCACCACTCTTGAAAATGGCATCTAAATCTTGCCGCCGTGAAGCAATCAACCATTTCCTGCACCTGAAATAATCATTAGGTAAGTAGAATTAGGCTCTAATATATAATTATAAACTCGTGATACGAAGAAAACTCACAATATATGTGCCTCAAGGTCTAGGCTAGGCCATTGAATTTGCTAACATTACAAATTCAATGGCTAGGCTACGCCTCGAGTTTGTTGGTTAGAATTGTTGTACTTACAAGTCTCTGTCTTTTGGGAACCTAAACATCGATCGAGAGTTCTTCTGAATTGCATAATTATTGCAAGCAAACACAGAACACACTAGTCCATCCTGAGATCCACCCATTGTTATATTTTATTGGTAAATTGACAAAACTAGAGGAATGGTTTCAGCTGCCATCAAACAATGTCCAAACCACATCCAAGCGTCCAAGCTGTACGAAGTCAAAAGTCAAACCTGTCCGCTTAGATAGCGCCACTAGTACGTTCGCTCGAAAATTCAGGGAGTGTTCAGTATTATTATATTACAGTATTTGCTAATATCATAGAAACAAAATTTCTAGGTCTCACTTTAGATGAATGTCTTAATTGGAAATATCATTGTGAGAATATAGCAAACAAGCTAAGCTCTGCATGTTTTGCCTTAAAATCTCTAAAATTAAATACAAATGTAAAAATAGCAAAAATAGCCTACTTCTCAAATTTTGAATCTCACATGAGATACGGAATAGAATTTTGGGGATATTCCACTAACGCAAACAAAATTTTTATTTTCCAAAAGAGAGCAATAAGAAGTATTCTCAGTCTTAAATGTAAAGAAAACAGTTTTGTTAAACCTCATTGCAAGCCTCATTTTATTAAACACTAAATTCTAACATTCTACAGTTTGTATATACTTCAGTCCATTTTGAGTGTTAAAAAATTACTTGACACTCAAACCCTGAATAAAAACATACATACTCATAATACACGACAAAAAGAGAATTTACACATCATAAAACAAAGGTCAAAATTAACACAAATTAATTCAAAATACATCAATTCAAAATTATATAATAAATTACCCGAAAATATAAAATGTATAAATAAAATTGAAGATTTCAAATATAAACTTAGAACTCTTCTTGAAAATAAAGCTTATTATTCGGTTGAAGAATATTTAAATGACAAAATATGATTTTGATTTTTATCAACAATGTAAACCTTCTTTAGCTTATATATCAATAGTGAAATTCCTTTGTATGTTGTATGTTGTATATTCAAATTGTATGTTTTATGTTCCTAAAAATTGTTATTTGTCATCTTTTTTCATTGTAAATATTCAAAAATGTATATAATGTGTATTATGTTTTCAATGTATATATTCACATTACTTTCCAAACACCCTTAATAGGATTTATCCTAAAGGGTATTATAACTGTAAAAAGTTTCTGGAAATAAAGAAATTATTATTATTATTATTATTATTATTATTACTAGCTGTCCAGGTTTATATACCACATGTCGGTGATTTTCGTCATATCTGGTTTTTTGTTTCGATTGGGCGTGCGTTATTCTTTTTACAGCTAATTTTCGCGCCAAATCAATGTCTTTGATAACTTGCGCTGTCGATGTTGCAAATCGAGAAGAAAACGATTGTAACAGCCTTTGTACCCTCAACTTCTGGTCATTTTCTAATTTAGGATTTATATCTAATTTGATTGTTTCATTATTGTCTTCTCTGACGATTGTGTCTGACGAGAGTTGTGTCATAGGACTGGTGTTCCCACCACTGTCTGATGGTAGACTATCGAAAATGTCCTGTACTTCGTGCATCTTGCCCACCTTCTGGCCCTTGTTGAGTGTTCGGGGGAAGTTTGATGTGTTGACGACATGTATTTCGTCTACCCTGGCTACGTTGAGAAGTACGCAAGGTGTTAGTAGCTTCTTGTTGGAGAATAGCTTCTTACTTGGAATAAACAGCAATGCTTCGTCGACATCTTTCTCGGTCGTCGTACTCTCGTACGCGGCCCTGTTCGTAGTAACCTTGCATACGGCCTTGGTGTTGCCTTGTATTATCACATCTTCTGTTACGCGTACGTTGTCAGTTAACTCTTTATCATCTGTTTGTAGTATGTTCGCTATCTCTACTTCTTCCTTCCTATTGTTGGTGACGTCATTTTTATTGCCAAAAGAGTGAGGAACTGTCACTTTCTTGCCGTTGTGCGTGATGTAGGCCTCTTCTTTGTGTAAATCGAGAACTCCCTCTCTCGCCCTCCAAAAGTCAAGTCCCAATAGCGCCTGTGAATTTAATCCATGTACTGCCACCATAGGTATATCGAAAGAAACATCACCGATTAACATTGTCACTAGCACTTCGCCTGCTACTTTCATCGTAGTCCCATTGGCTGCTGTTAAAAAAACATTTATTTGTTTTTTGTGTTCCATGTGCCGTACTAGGTCCTCATTGATGCAAGATACTGCTGCTCCCAAATCGATCAGTGTATTGATAATTCGATCTTCTATTATCGCCGTAGTGTGGATTAACTTTGCAAGTTGAATGAGATCTATTCTAACCTCTGTTATTCCTTCTGTCGAGTCGTCCTCTTGTGGTGGCTTTTCTGATTGAATTACGTTGTTTGCGTTGTGACTAATAAACGTTGATGGGACTTTCGAATTAATTGTATCAGGGGACGTCGTTTCTTGTTTCGCCACTAAATCGATCCCCTGATCTACGATCGTGGGTTGCCGTTTCCCGCCACATTTGTGTCTTCTAAGGTTCTTCTTGCCTTTTCCAAATCGGGACATCTATTCGTCCAATGGTTCTTGCTTCTGCATAATACACAAAATGGTTTAGGACTGGGTTGACGGTTTTGGTCATGGCCTGAACGGTTTCTTGAAGTTTGATAACCCTGGATGGTTGGCTTAGGAGATTGGCCTCGATCTACCGATTGATACCGTTGTTCTTGGACGTATCTCGTCGGTTGTTGGTTTTGGCGTTGAACATACTCTTGACGTTGAAATGCTGGCTGTTGTTCTTGACAATGGTTGACGAAGTTGTCGGATACTAGCTGCCATACTCTGCCGTATTCGTCCTGATAGCTTTGTCCTCGAAAACTATTCTGTGCGTCGTCCTTGGTCCCGTTTAGCTGTTCTCTCAGACTGTTGATGGATGTCCTAATCGCCTCCATGTCGTTCGACAATATCCTGTAGTGTTTGGACTCGGCCGAGCTGCACCCTGGACCGTCCTCTTTGTCGGCAAGTTTTAACTTGTTGTAATGTTCTTGCATGTAGTAGCCTCCTCGTTTGGCTGAGACCAGGTTGTTACGGAGCTCTGCCATTGTGTTGTTCGTGAAGTTCGACATCCTGACGACGAAGTCCTCCCGTAGCCCTGCTATTATCTGTCGGATTATCTCCTTCTCTGACATATTTGGGTCTATCTTATTGCAAAGTCGTTCAACCTCGTACACGTAGTCGTCTACATTCTCGTTCGGCTTTTGAACCCTTTTTTCCAGTTCAAGTCTCCATCTGCCTCCTTCACAAGTATCCTGAAGGCTTTTTATTAAACCCACCTTGGCCTCGGGGTAAGTGATCTGTCTAGGGTTACCCCTTTGAGCCAGGGAATGTTCCCGTTCCAATGCTAGGAGTCGTCTCATCGGTATTCCCACCAGATAATACCTGAGTTGACATAGTTTGTCCTCCTCATTCCATCTGTTCGCATTTGCCCTATTTTCTAACATCATAAACCAGTCCTCTATACTCTCTTTCGTTTGATCGAAAGTGTGAGGAGAGACGAATGCCGCCATTAATCTCAACTGGCTGCTTGTCTCGTTGGAATGTGCCATTGTTGAAGTTAATGGTGCGCTCTGAGTCCTTCTGCGGTATTGTTTTCTCAAGAGTCCTAGCGTTTCCGGCTCCAGACAACGTAACCGTCGGCTTGTTAGGTATTATTTTCGCCCACTGGGAGAACAAGACTGTCGAGACTAGCGGTTGCCGTAATAGTTTTCCTATTCACCCCTTGTTTGCCTTCTGAATTTCGCCTGTATAATTTAAAAACACTGGTCTCCGCACCCTCGTCTGAACTGTCTGATTGTTGTGCCAAATATGAATAATGCTTGTCTAATACTGTTAATTCCGCTTTTTCTTTTACGGTGAGAGACTCGTTAAACGTATCTGAACTAGATGACTCTTCCGTATTGTCACCGTTAAACACGCTATCGTCTGTCGCTTCTAATTCTGTGCGCAAATTGACAGTTTCCCCGGCATAAATACAAATTGTACTATCATCAGGCACCTTAACTATGGTTTCATATTCATTTGGAGGTTGTGACATAAGGAAAAAATATACATACAGGCTGGCTGATGACGAATATTGCTAAACACGCAGTGAAAAACCAAACATGCAGTGAAGAAAAATCATGCAGTGAGAAAAAAAAAATGCAGTGAAAAAGGTGACGGAGGGAGAAAAGAAAAAAAAAGAGTCTACTTAGCTAACCTTCCCCAACATCACTCTGTTGAGATAGAACTCACAGATGCCTCGCACTTCCACCAGTGTGAAAAATAGGTGTTTAACTTACTAAACTTACCTTTTTCCAAATAGGCGTCGCTCCCTTCAACAACGTCTACTATCCCGATTATAACTCGCTTGGCCAGTGCAGAGGCGGGTAACACGAGGCGTGATGGGGGGAGGGTTATTAGAATAGGTTGTCGAAAAGTGAAAGATAGGCAACTGAATACAGGCTATGGAAATGAGTTTATTCAGGAAATTTAGAATTACAAGAAAAGTTAAGTAAATAAAGATTCGGTACTCATCCTCCCTCAGACACGGTCGGCGTTATTATCAAGAAATTGGCATCGTCGGTCTCGTCGGGTCCACGCTCTCCTCCCTCTCTTCTCGTCGACGTCTGATCTTCTTCCTTCACTGGCTTCAACTGTCCTCTCTCTCCACCGTGTCATTCACACCTCCCGTTGTCGATCTCGTTAATCTCGTTACCTACGCCTCCGCCTGGCTTCGCTAGGCGCGGCTCTACGGGCGATTTAGTCCCTCGATAGGCCTGGTCATGGATTGATACCGAGTCCTGACGATATTGGGACTCAGTCCTGCGAATATTGGGACTGAGTCCTGACAATATCACATCAACCTTCAGATAAGCTGTAATTTCCAATCGCATCGACTCCTCCAGGTCTGCCCCCAACAGATACAATGTTATGTTGGATATTTTCACTATTTTCCCACAAACTAGAGCTGTTTTTACACTAAGTGTTAGTGGTTTGCCGTGTTCCGTGGTCATCAGCTTCTACTGCTTCATGTTCAATGCCTTACATTCCCGCTCCAAAACTTGTCGAGGCCACAGTTTTTCATCCTTCATTTTGACGACAAGTCACTTGTACCTCAGATCGAGAGCCATCGCCAACACAAGCTGCTCAGTTTTTTTATAAAGAGGGAAACGAGTTTTCATGGATTTCAGAAGAGACCGTGCTAATTCGATGCCAGATGGAGGAAGCCAGGTATTTGCACTTGGTGGAAGAACCTAGGAGGCGGCTGTGTGAACTTGAAAAGAGTTGCTTCAATACCGTGAAGTACAGGGATAATCATAAACGTGGTAGGGAACGATTCCGTACAGAGTTCGGTGGTTGCATGTTTGAAAGGTTTGAATATCTGTCCTCTACCTTTGGCTATAGGCCACTCTGAAGTAGTTGGGTTGTCTTACCTTCTATTAGTTCCATCAAGGTCCGCAGCTATGGCCTTCTGCTCCACCGTGTGACGACATCTTGTGTCACGTGATGTTCTGGCAACTTGCAACTCCTTTTGTAGCGGCCAACGATAGAGCGGGCATTTTCCTGAGATTAGTGAAACATATAGATTCTTTCTGGGTATCCTCGATGACCAATTGTTACGTATGTGCGAAACACTGACAGGAACCCACGATGAGTGATTGAATGTTTTCAGCATTGTATGACACGACGTACATTTTCATTTAGCTGTCATGAATACCTACAATGCATTTTAGGTAAAATACGATCTGCCAGGAAAATGACTTTTATTGAGAGTAAAATGAGCTGTAACTCTGGTTAGAACGACTTGTCCACATGATGTTGTAAATGCTAGTGAAGTTATGTGCCACTCGTAATGTCTGCTTCAAGTTGACTGCTGACTTGCTTGAAAGTTGCGTCGTATGAATTCGGTGATACTGTTCCATAGGTTGTAGTCCTATGTGGAATCGCGTACTTCGGATCAGAAATTTGAAGGAAAATGAGGAACAGTGAATTATTATCCAGGCCTAGGCCTAAATAAAATGAGAAAAATAATTCCAACGCAATTTAAATTTATCCTGAAATAGTTCATCTTGAACATCTCATATCATCCATCACTAACTGATATTATTTCAAGTCCTACTTTCCAAAAATACCTCGTTAGATATTTGTGACAGGTCAAACACGTGGACATGAGGATTGAGTTTATGAGCCTGCTTGCAAGATGTGACCCAATCCAACAGGACAGAAGATGTCCTAGGCCCAGTGTTGCCAGGCGTACCATAATTATGGAATCCGTACCATAAAAATGGCCCTTGTACCTTAGTAAATAGTGACTGTACCATAATGAAGAAATGTACCATAATTCTGCTCCAAGTACCATAATAGATTGAAAAATGTCCACTAGAATCACATTTTTAATAAATCAATAAAAATCATATCCAATTTCCACTACGCATGCAGTTTCCATGAATTCTATCATAAGCAGATCTATTGTCAATTTATTGAGCTATGAATCTGATGTAATTATCATCACATCTTTATCTCCTCATCTTTTGCCTTGTACCAACATTTTATTCCTTTCAAATATTCGTCTCGAAACGAGAAAACTGTGACAGTAGAAGATAACAGCCAGGCGATAGTTTGCTACTGATTTCTAACCTTCGGACCGTGTTGAAAGCCAACATTGCCAGTAATTAATAAATTGTCAAGTGTAGAAATGGGTTTCACTTCAGGATTGACGTGTAAATAAGCCGTCAGTTATACCATGATTCGTATCATATTTTTAAAATTGTGTGTTGGCTACCATAATTTCACTGAAAAGTCAATAATTCCCAAATAGTAATGGGGCAGAAGATGTTCTAGGCCGGACCCTGTAGTAGTATGCTATGTGTTCCGCAGGAGGAGATGCTGGCCGGAAGATGTGAACACTAACAAGCAGAGGAGACATTTCATGACGACTGATTATGGAAATAAATGTGGAATCAAGAATAATATCGAAACAGTTTGATGTAGAGTCACCATTAGGCCAGTATGCCATGTGCCAAAACGGACAAAATGTATAGGCCTAATAGTAGGAGAAATTGAATTCGAAGGCCGAAGGAGATATTGGCACTACCTGACTGCAGGAATAGCAACTGATCCAATAGGCATTTACTCATTGTGCCGAACTGGCTGGTTCCTAATAGTAAACTGGTGGGCCGGCCTGTTAACTCTATTACCACGTTATTAGGATATTCACAGAATCTCGAATGTTCATCGATATATTAAGTGCCAAGTGAAACGTCAAACCGATTCATTATTTCAATAAAGAGAATGGAATTGTGAGGCTATACGTGTTCCAGTAGAGATCGATCAACTCATCGAAAGATCTGCATCTTGAACTGGAGTTGAGCACAAATGTCCTCATTCCAAAATGATTGTTGATCCGATTAAAACTGTTTCAAACGAAACATTTTCTTCTTGTTCTGGAAACATCAATTCCCTGACTGAATACGAACAGTACGTGTCAAATATCATCCAAGACGACCTCGATACGTCCCACATCAGAAGCGAGTCGTTGCACAATGCGTCGTTAAACCGTATCCCACCAGGACACAATGAAGACTCTGTCACAGAGAACAGAGGTTCGAGTAATAGTCCTCAGATGTCGCAGGTGGGGGAGACCGACGACGAATATGTTGATGTTGTCAACTTCTTCGACAACGAGTCACGTGCAGAGATGGAGATTAATACACATCCTGTGGAGAATCAAGACAGGAGTGAAATACAAAATGAAGTTGTAGTCATTAATTCAGAATCAGATGTTCGACGGACACAGGGTAGTGAGTGCGCGGGGAAAAGTGCGCGGGGAAAAGAGATTAAAATTTTGAATCCTTCAGAAATAAACAAAGGCTTTGATAAACAATCATCGACTGAAAGCCCCAAGGCCACGTATGAAGTATTGAAGAAGCGTCTCGCGAGCACCCCGTTAGCAAACCGCATTGTAATCAGTAAAACATTGAACAATGGAATAGAAACACATCTTGCAGTGGATCACGTGCAACAACATGGCGACCAGGGTGTCCGGTTCAACGAGATGACGCACGAGCTGAGGAGTGTCGGTAACGGTAGATCTCTGTTCTGCGCAGAGGATTCAGCGCTGCGGTATCGCGCGCTCGTCTTTCTGTGGACCTTGCTCGGCGAGCGCAGACTGCGCCAGGTGGGCTACCCGGCCGAGGCCATACACGTGGTGCTGTGGAGGGTGGTGCACACGTGCTGCGCCGTGCAAGGTAACAAGCGGCAACACGCACTACACGACTCCCTGGGCACAGCTTCTATCACCTTTGGAGAACGGCTCAATTGTATTGATACTTCATTTTATTTGGTACTTGGAATAGATGGATTTAAAATTAAGGATGACGATACAAAATGTGTCTCGAATGTAACGGAGGTAGACAGGTAATGCAACTTGTTAAGGACGTGTAGAGGAGGGTTGGGAGGAACTTGGGGGAAGACAGACACAGCTTACGGCGTGCTGATAGGTGATTAAGGGGGAAGAGTATTGTGTAGAAGGGATGTTGGCAGGGCTGGGTGAGAGTGGGATGATTTAGCGGAAGGGCAAAGCTAATGGCGAGTGAAAGTAAGAAAGACTGAAAGTAGGAAATCAACCCAAGTACACACACAAAATAGATGTGTCTGGTTATAATGTGCCATATCTACATCCTATACATGTGTACCCTTGATAATCAATAGAAAACTTTAGCCGTCCTCGTAGCTCATCACCTAAGACTCCGCTTCAGAAAATACAGTCACCATTGGGCGTGGATTCGAGTTTCACATAGGGCATGGCTTTTTGTAGACGTCCTTTTAAGTTTTAATATCTACGTTTATCACACTCATGCTGTCGGTGCTTCTGTCGACGTGCCGCTAAGAGGCTGACCTTGTGCAGGAGTGAAGTCCGCCGCGGCGGTGGCCCTGCCCGGACACCACGACTGCCTGGGCGACATGCTCTGCTTCAGGGACCACGTGCACCGCCTTCTGGAGACGTGCGCGCCGACCAGGGAGCTCTGGAGACAGTTCGGCTGGGCGAGCCTCACGGCCGACGCGGTCATCAACAAGATATATCAGGAAGGTAATCACCGCCTTCGGGGTATTCAGTTCGTTCGAAATGAAGTAGTACGAGAAATGACTCATCTTCAGGTTCTGTGGGCGGTTTAGGAGGATGTTCACAGAAGGTGAAGAATCAATTGTTGGTCAATTCATTCATTTATTTCATTACAGCTTCGGACCATTGGTCCGGTGGCAGTATATTCTAAATACTATTTCTTATTTTGACAATGGCGAATTTTCAGTTTAAGTATACAGTTTATAAAAATTTGAGTAAAACGGGAAAAAAAAGTTGAAAAAAAAAGCCAAAAGTAGTCAAGTGTCATTTTGGAATGTGGGTCTAGAGATTTAATAGAATAGTGTTGAAAGCAGATGATGAATACATATGTTGAATTAGGGTAGAGATGATCTTCGAAGGCCGCAAGCCGTCGAGCACAACCTAGTTGTTGACGTATTTAACAGTGGTGCAATAACACATTTGGTCACATTATTTCACATCATTTGTTCTCCGTTTTCTATTACACACTAATTTTCAAAATAATTCAAATTATTTGAAAGAAGTAATAAATAAGCCTTCCTCCGTTGCTCAGTCAGCTAGCACCGATTCAGAATCTGACTTCATCGTTGGGCGTGGGTTCGAGTCCTGCATATGGCATGAGTTTTTGTCAACGTCCTTTCACTTATCACTACGGTACATAGTTTCATCATCATCTACTAATTCGTATCCCCATAAAACCTAGCTATTGGTGGGGTCGTTAAGCAAACAATAATCATCAGTAATAAGTTGAAGTTGGTTAATGTTAGCGTTTAGAGGCGCGTCGACAGCGAGGTCATTTTGCGCCTATGTTCATGACCGTGTACTTTGCCATAGTTGTCAACGTTTGTGGGTGTTTCAAGCATATGGTGGGAGCGGGATAGAAAGAGCTAGAAAAGTAAGATAGGATGATATAAAAGAAAATGAAAGAAAAGAAGACGATAGAGAAGAGAAAGAGGACAAGAAAACGAAATACAATAAGTTGAATATGTAAAATGAAAGTATAATATATCTAAACCAAGCGTCTGTACGTCATCTGAGTGAGTGTTCTCTCATGTAGGCCTGTGTCTGTTCAGAACTGCTTCCATCTCTTCTCGGCCGCTCCAACTCCGTCCCCTTGCCTGTGCGCGTGGCCATGGGCAAGCTGGCTCGCCTGGACACGGTGGTGACGTCAGTGGGCGGTACCAGGCGTCTGTACGTCATCTGAGTGAGTGTTCTCTCATGTAGGCCTGTGTCTGTTCAGAACTGCTTCCTTCTCTTCTCGGCCGCTCCAACTCCGTCCCCTTGCCTGTGCGCGTGGCCATGGGCAAGCTGGCTCGCCTGGACACGGTGGTGACGTCAGTGGGCGGTACCAAGCGTCTGTACGTCATCTGAGTGAGTGTTCTCTCATGTAGGCCTGTGTCTGTTCAGAACTGCTTCCTTCTCTTCTCGGCCGCCCCAACTCCGTCCCCTTGCCTGTGCGCGTGGCCATGGGCAAGCTGGCTCGCCTGGACATGGTGGTGACGTCAGTGGGCGGTACCAAGCGTCTGTACGTCATCTGAGTGAGTGTTCTCTCATGTAGGCCTGTGTCTGTTCAGAACTGCTTCCTTCTCTTCTCGGCCGCCCCAACTCCGTCCCCTTGCCTGTGCGCGTGGCCATGGGCAAGCTGGCTCGCCTGGACACGGTGGTGACGTCAGTGGGCGGTACCAGGCGTCTGTACGTCATCTGAGTGAGTGTTCTCTCATGTAGGCCTGTGTCTGTTCAGAACTGCTTCCTTCTCTTCTCGGCCGCCCCAACTCCGTCCCCTTGCCTGTGCGCGTGGCCATGGGCAAGCTGGCTCGCCTGGACATGGTGGTGACGTCAGTGGGCGGTACCAAGCGTCTGTACGTCATCTGAGTGAGTGTTCTCTCATGTAGGCCTGTGTCTGTTCAGAACTGCTTCCATCTCTTCTCGGCCGCCCCAACTCCGTCCCCTTGCCTGTGCGCGTGGCCATGGGCAAGCTGGCTCGCCTGGACACGGTGGTGACGTCAGTGGGCGGTACCAGGCCGGCTCTTGTTGAGAGGAAGAGGAGAGGGAGACCGCCCAAGGTGGCTCACCTGGTCACTGAAACAGGTATGGTCTCCACCTCACTCTCTCATCCTACAGTCCCGAGGGGTTAACAACTCCTGAAATCAGTTGTACACTTGCCCTGAAATCCCATGAAATCCCATTGAAATCCCTGAAATCACCTGAAATCACCTGAAATCCCTGAAATGACCTGAAATCCCTGAAATCACTTGAAATCCCTGAAATCACTTGCAATCACCTGAAATCACTTGAAATCACCTGAAATCCCTGAAATCACTCGAAATCACTTGAAATCCCTGAAATCCCTGAAATCACCTGAAATCACCTGAAATCACCTGAAATCCCTGAAATCACTTGAAATCAACTGAAATCACCTGAAATCACTTGAAATCCCTGAAATCACCTGAAATCCCTGAAATCACTTGAAATCCCTGAAATCACCTGAAATCTCTGAAATCACCTGAAATCACTTGAAATCTCTGAAATCACTTAAAATCCCTGAAATCACTTGAAATCCCTGAAATCACCTGAAATCATCTGAAATCACTCGAAATCACCTGAAATCCCTGAAATCACTTGAAATTACCTGAAATCTTGAAATCTGAAATCAGTTGTACACCAAATTTTCGAGTTGTAAACCCCTCGTGCAGGCCTTACTTCAGTAAGTACGTATATATTATAAATATACTCGAATTATTTATATATAAATATATATATATATATAAATAAAATCATGGTTTTAGGATTGTTCTTGTGTGTAAAATATTTACTTATCAATTAAACGACGTTTCAAACGAATTGCATCGTTCATTCTCAAGTTACAGAAAATATAAAAATTGACAAATAAACTTGTCCAGCCGACCGATCGTCAGGTAGAACTGATTAAAACTAACTAACAATACAACATCATAGAAACAAGAACTAGAAAAAACAATCACAGATTGATATAAATAATGTAATCAATTCGAAAAAACTTCAACTGGTGGTGATATCTGCCTTCTTGACCACATAATATATAACTATAATCTTCGGTCGAATTCCAAGTCCTCCTAATTGTTCTCATTTTCTATTTTTCATTTATCAGCATCAATTTTTCGATTCCTCGCTTCCATTCCCTTCTTCACACTTCTAGTCATAGGTCCTCTGGTATTCACGAACCGTTCGATTACTAGGGTTTTAAAACTATCCATCTCTA
This sequence comes from Brachyptera putata, assembly GCA_907164805.1. Taxonomy (NCBI): domain Eukaryota; kingdom Metazoa; phylum Arthropoda; class Insecta; order Plecoptera; family Taeniopterygidae; genus Brachyptera; species Brachyptera putata. Next base: position 20,332,976 of record OU015472.1, on the reverse strand, counting down.
ACGTTCTATTTGGTTTCCCAGTTTTTACGTTAGGAAACTCATTAATAACAGGTGATAGAACGGTATTCCAGCAGTTTGAGATCGCACGCCCATCATTTCTTCTATTTAATATATCAGGTCTTATCTTTATTTCAATCGCCTCTCTTATTAGTCTAGGAATAGATCCTCTTTCGATATAATATGCGCTTTTTCAAAATTTATGTAGTGTCCGGTTTTCGCTGCATGTTCTCCCAGACAATTTGTGAAATAAGGATAAGTCCTTGGCTTTCAATAGTTTCGGGCCTTGTTTTACGCTGCGATATTACGTCAGGAGGAAGTTTACATCCATCTACTGTCACGGCCAGCATGACTTATCCGTAATTCATTCTTCCCCGATGTTTCAATCAGTAGGGGTTGAGCACCCTTCTCGACAACCGGCATGTCAACATTCGATCAGCGTTGCCAACCTGGCAAATTAAATAATTGTGCTCTCGCCGTGATCTTTTGATGTATTTATTCATTTAATATGAATCACGAATGCATACAGTATGATGCGGTGGTGATGGCCCTAACTAACTATACCTACATTCATATGAGAAACAAGTCCACGAAAACGAAAACACTCGAGATATTATAAATAAGTTATAACATAAAACGATAAACAGCACTATTTCAATAACTCTTCTTCCTGGATTCTCTTTCTGAACAATTTATTTGATACTCTCTCCCCTTCAAATACTGTTTTCTTCAGTTTGTTTTACTCTCTGATTGTACGGTTGATGGAAGAGTAACGTCCAACATGTATTCGTCCTTTTGAACAGTCCATCTTAAATATATGGTCTCCTCTACCAATATAGCTCGCTTTACGGCTTTAATAAGTTTACTGTTCAATTCCTTCCAGTCATCGTTTCCTTCGACTGCCCATGTTCATATTACACAACCTTGTAATTTCTCTTCATTCCTCCAGTGATGTCTACTTGAGCTCTTTCAACATTTCAGTAACACTGGCCACTTCTTTTCGCATTACTCCTGAGCTGTCTCTCTTGTATGTCCATCTGTGCACTCTATTCAACACCCTTCTAGCAGCCAATCTTTGAACTTTCTCTATTGCAGCTATCTTCCGTAACTGATAAGGATTATTATTATATGGTCTTCATTACTGGCGAAATTCGGCAGAGCCGTTCTTACATTTGACCAAAGAAAACATCATTTACATACATTTCTGAAACAAAATTGGATACACGAAAAATTCAACAAAATATCGCACTTCCATATTCAACAATGGGTCTCACGAGTGAGGTGTATGCTTTGTTTTTTACTTCGTTTCCAGTTCCTTTCAAAGTATCTTTGAAAAGCAACTAGCTTTTCTTGGAAGTCGATGGGCAGACGCTGAGCTAACGACGTGCGTGGCCATAGAGCAGCACCACCCAACACTGGCTTTGAATCCCGTCCTCGGAATATCCATCTCCCGCGCCAACTCCAAGGCTTTGAAAATGATTACCTCCCGCGTAATCGGAAAACCCTTCCCACGTTCATCAACCGTTAACTGAAGATCTCATTGACTACATCTTTAGTCTATGATTGTACGTCGAGGTCTTTGAAACAAACTGATTTTGGGCCCCTTAATGCTTTACGAACTCAGCATGCGTTTTCCAATATATTCTTCTCGCCGCGCCAACGACGTGCATTATTTTCTTTACATCAAGCATTCTTGACGCAGCAGAATTATTGCTTCTTTCGGCCTCTTTGATAACCATTATTTCAACATTGTCATCATAACTTCTCCTCATACCACGATTTATTTGACCCTGGAATATCACTTCCTCTCGACTTTATCTGACTCGCATGTCGTTCAAAGAAAACCAGATGTTTCCTCGCGTTAGTGGACTTGATGAGGCGGACGACCGCGCGTAGCCTTCTTTGTTCCAACAGGAGCTGTGTGGATCCGGACACCTTGACGTAGTGTGGGGGCTTGCATGACCTCGTGATCTACACAGGTTTCGTCATGAGGTCTGGAGTGAGGGTCCAGGCCAAGCTCGGAACGTCTCGGTCGAGTGGAAGCCTTTTGGTGACCGGAGTATATGGAGGGAGTACTGAACCTTGCGTTTGTATTTTCATTTCATTTCGTTTTCTTGTCACTTTTCTCATACATCATCTTATCTTACTTTTCTAGTTTTTTCCATCCCGCTCCCTCCATATGCTTGAAACATCCACAAACGTTGACTATTATGGCAAAGTACACGGACATGTACATAGGCGCAGAAAGACCTCGCTGTCGACGCGCCTATGAACCTCGACCTCTGACCTCGTTGACCTCGCATGTTGCCGTGTTCCAGGTGACAGGATCAAGCGCGTGATGCTGTGGAGGTTCGTCCTGAACTTGCTGGAGGAGCCGGGCAACGCGGCGTGCATCCACTGGATCAACCGGGAGGACGGGATATTCCGGATCCTGAACACTGATTGGCTGGCCAGGATCTGGGGCAGGAGGCACGGTAACCCCCGCATGACGTATGAGAAGATGGCGAGAGCTATGAGGTATTATGGCGATCATCTACAATCAAATGATATACCTAGCGATATTCTTGTAATCAATATTTGGAAAATGACTGAAAGTGAATATGCCTTCTTCTTACCTTTTCTACAAGTTGGAATTCAATAACATTTTCCCCAATGAAAGCAACATCAAGTTAGCATTGAACCAAAACTGGAGCCTGCCAAGGACAAGTACGGCTCCACTGTACAACTGTTATTATATCTCTCCCCTAACAAAAGCATATATATTATCAGACAAATTGATAAGAGTACTAGTACATGTGATTCGTATCAAATCACTATTTATAGTCTTCGAGATCATTTACATACAATAAGAATTATGATGGGCCCATAATTGATCCTTGAGGTACTCCAGTACGGATGACGCTCAGTATTTGTCTCGATGAGTTGGTTGTCATGTGATGTTTGCCTGCAGGACTTACTACCGGTCCAAAGTACTCCAGCCGGTGCCAAAGAACATCGACTTGCCCCGGAAGCTGGTTTACAGGTTCAACCCGGCGCTCGTCAGGAGGGCCACGCAGCATGAGGCAGGGCACCGCCATTGAACATCATGCACGTGCAGACAGATTCAGTTCATACATGTGGTTATAGCTATCGGTTGATATTATTGTATGGAAAGATGAGTAGTAATAAACTGTTAATTTTTCTGTTCAGTGTTGTAAATAAATTTATCATCTTTTCAAATCATTCACAATCAATCATCCCAATCATCATAAATCAACCTCCGATTATTAATTATAATATCATCAAGACCGGATGGATAGATATATAGATTTATTTTTATTATTCGAACAGTATTTGACAAATCATATATAATGGTTATATTAAAATTGAAAATAAATAATAGATGGAAAATATAATATCTCTTAAGAAGCCGTACAGATCAATAATTTTGTCATGGTCATTAGCTCTTTCGCATTTTCTTCTATTTTGACACTACATAGTGCATTTTTATACGCCCAAGTTCTGCAGAACGTAGAGAGTTTTTATAATTTTATCGCTGTGGCATATTCTATATTTAGTCTACATTTTAATCTGTTGTACATGATGGTTTGTAGTTCGGGAGCCACATTTGTATCGTCGTCTGATCCTTTTACGACAGCTCTATGAATTGTGCTATCAAACAGAATAATCAGAGAGTTAGCAATCTGCACCGCCAGCACATCCTTCTTATCCGTCGGTATTCCCCCTATCAGATACACAGTTCCTGTAAACACATCTCCCACCAGTCGCCTTATCCTTGCTTAAGTGTCGCTCCAGATAGTCGTAACCGATTCGCATTCGTACACCATGTGTATGCTCGTCCCCACACACGGACACCATAGACAGGCCGGTACCTCCCTGCTACCTCACCAGTGAAGTTTCGCAGGATAGCCGACGCAGTCGTACATTAGACGCCAACAGATGTCTCCGTCGGCACTATTTGTAGGATACTGGTATATCGCCGTCCACTGAACAGGATCGTCCATCCACACGCATTTCTGGTCAAGGAGTGAAGCGGGGATCAACTCCTTTCTAATAGCGTGCTTAAGGTCTCTGGAGTTTGATGTGTTCAGTGAGAAAGTCCGTATTATAGTGGGCCTACTTCCTTCATATAGGGATTTAGGACAAGGGACATTGATGTTAAGTAAAAGCAAGCTTCACTACATAAGCTCAATGACTAGGGCCATTTATTTCCAACGCATATTGTGAATGACATTCCACTTGTCTCACGTATGGCTATTCCTTCAGGCATACAACAAGTCTAGACCCAGTCCTAGGCATAGGCCTATGGGTTGAAATGTTTTCAATATGTATCAATCCATAAGCCTAAATAATTATACACGTAATATAGGCCTAGATGATGTTATAGAGGTAGACCCAAGAGAGGTAGGCCTACATAACCATTGACCTAACCAGTGACAACTTACCAGTCTTCAACACTTCCAGGCGCTCATTCCCACTGGATTTCCTGGTTACTTTCTTCATGTTATCGTAGCAACTTTTCATTGATGCTACGTTACGTGGGTTTATAGAATTACAATTGTAATTTTTGGTGATTTTTAACCACGCACTGTCCTTTTCTTGCGTAGTTACCCCAACGTTTTTTTTATTCTCTAATATATGTTTGAAAGGTTCGACCATATCTAGTAATTCTTCTTTCTCTTCTTGAGTGTAGTTCTTACTCCTGGGTCTAGCCACAACGTTTGACGAGCATTTTCCTTCCATCGATATACAGTAATTCAAATAAATACGTGTAAATTATATCAACACAATACACGACTGAACTGGAATTGGGTTAGATCTGTCAAAATATGATACAGCTATTTGGTCAACGCCCATTTATTTTACCCGCCATTTTAAAGTTTAGACAGCCAATCACAGCTCGTGTACCATCGAATGTCAGTTTAAATTTGGTTTAAGTAAACTCCGTTGATAATGCGACATGAAACCACTCAATTTTAAACCGAGTTCTTAAACCTCGTTTACTATTAAACCAAGTTTTACAAAGCTGAGTTGGTGACTGAAGTTGGTGAAAGAATGGCTTGCGTGGCCCAATGATCTCCAGAGTAGTCGCCGGGAGCAATTAACTAGCTCCCAGCAGGGTCACCAATGGCGATAAGGTCTGGAGTGAGGGTCCAGACCAAGTTCGGACCGTCTCGGTCGAGTGGGTGCCATTTGCTGACCGGAGTATGTGGAGGGAGTACTGAGCGTTGCTCGATTCTTCTCACTTCTCTCCTCATATATTGTCTTCTATTCTCTCATCTTCTCTTACTTGCCTTCTTCTTGCCGGCTCTCTCCATGCGCTCAAATCGCCCACATCTGTTGACAACAATGGCAATGTACTCGGACCCAAGCTCAAGGTGTATCAATCGTGCCGAGGAGATGAAGGGCTACGAGTCAATCTAGTCGCGCACGATGAACTCTGGAGTGTGCATCGACTGTTCACTATTATAGTGAGAAATTTATTTACAACTTTCTTACTCAAATTTATGATTTTTAGCGTATTCACCACACTGTGGAAACACACTTATATGTTTGACCAGAATAAAAGAGACCGAAAACACGTTTTTGTCGCCTAGTATCGCTGAATTTCTACGTAAATTGAAAATTATTGCGCTTGGATTATGCAAATTTTTACAATCTTCGACTAGGTAGTAATAAAATTTGTCCACATGGCCTGTATATTTTCTAATTAAATAATCAAAGAATACTTCAGAAAAACTGGTTAGGCCACACTCACCTCCATTGTTGGCGTGGAGTTTAAGTTGGGGGCTCTATAGAATCGCTGGTTTTCCAAGTAAATTAGAAATTTGACCGCTTCAAAATTGTAATTGGTTATAGTCTACCGCGTTGCGATAATATCTTTTGTCCACATGGCCTAAATATTTTATAATTCAATAAAACCGTAAAAAATTGGGCTCCGCCCACTCTTGGTTCTCTCGTGACGATGGTAACGAGCATAAACAACGGATGTGTATCAGCTGACATATCTTATCAAAATTGAATCTTTTTCTTTGGACAAACAGAATAGAGCCTACTTGAAATAATGACACTGCCCTCTTGAGTTGCACAGTGAACAAAATTCATTATCAACATAGATCATTAATACATTAACCGTATTTTGTTACGTTACTTCGAAGTCTTCAAGAATTAGGATGGAGTGAAATACTAGGCTGAGGTGCCATAAGTGAAGGTAATATTTATTTTAGGCCTCTATAATTGAAGTCTGAAACCATCAAATCAGTATAATCTCCCAATCCAACGTAGTCGGGTTTGGGGGTGGAGGTAGGCTAGCTCCACTGTCGTTTCTAGGGCTGCTTGCGATCTCGAAGCCGGTGAGCCATTCCGTCTTCCTCCCATCGTCTGCTTCTCCTTCTTTCTGCTTCCTCTTATTATGAAACCATAATAGGCAATAATATTAGGCGTATGGTATTTTGCCATGTAATTACACTGAAATTGGTAGGGCCTATGTAATGCTGTTCTGTATCATTGTCATTTGTAATATCAACTCGTTAAGTTTAGGTTGCCTACAGGTATAATTAGCCCAGGCATACAAACCATTAACTTCTTCTATCAATTCGTCAATTCACAGCAATGTTTAGCCAATGAATTAAAATGTAGGCCTACATAGGGCAGGCTTACAATGAATACTATCACAAGAGAATAACCTTAAAGTAATATTATAACCCATTAATTTTACGATTAAACTGCTTCCTCTTTCACAGCTGTGTCAGTTGTCAAACTCAAGTTCGTGGTTTAGCCGCTGCCGTTCAGAATCAGCTGTCATTGTGAAAAATAATCCTATGATAGAGGTTAATATTTACACTGTCATTTCATTTGATGAAAACATATTTTCTGTGAGTAGATTTGGATCTTGATGGATATCTAGGCCCAATTCGATCACTAATTTCAGCTATTCCATAATTCGAAAAATTGTGCACCGGTATGCTTAGGTTTAAACTAAATTTACCTAACCTAACTCAATAAAAGCAACAGGCCTATTCAAAACTAGAGGCTTAGGCTACTCAAAGACTTATTTATAATAAAATTACACCTCTTTCTTCCTTTATGACAGTAGACCTACGATCAACCGTGATTCATTGTAATGCGCATTTTGATATTTTGCTTAATGCTGACAGTCGTTAGGCCTAGTGGTGCAAACAATTCAAACTGAAAGTAATTTATCTTTAGTTGTACTGTGGCTGCCCCAGCAATAATGGATAAATACACTATAAAATAAGTGTGCATTTAGTTGTCCACAAAATAATGGTGTAGTTTAAGTAGACCTAGCCTAATTTTCAGTTGCAGTATTTGACGTAATCTTCGTAGGCAAAATTGACGGAAGAGTTGAAATGGGTTGTTCATGATCCGTTCAACACAGTCGCACGACAGAGTTCATATTAGTGTGAAGTTCCTATTATACGTAGTTTTCAATTTCTTGTAAGGCCTAAGCCATGAAGGTCTTCATTTAAATTTGATTGAGTTGATGACCTTAGTTAATGAAATTCAGGAGCAATTGCATTGAAATTTTGCGTTTTAAATTAGTTAACACCATGTTTGTAATAATGGGAGGAAGGGAAAACATTAACCTACTCTGTTGGTCATATGGTGAAGACTAGGTCGATCAGTGAGTGGTAGATAGCGGCCGTAGGTTCAATCCCCGTTATCGACCATCTTTATCTCTGCCTCCGTCACAAAAATACGAAGTAGATTTTCTCAACAAACAAAACAAGTTCAGTGGTGTCAAAAAACTGATACAAGTGATAACAGAGACAGAGGGGATGTTGAAAAACTTGACCTTACCAGGCCTGATTTTGAAACAATATTTTTTGGGATCACAATTGACCGGCCATCTCTGGCATGACTTGAAATTTCAAGTTACTACCGCGTTCAGTGGAGGTCTACTCCATTTAAGTCACCACTAGCTCAGTTTATAATCCAACAGTAGGCCATAATGATAATAATATTTACGAGTAAATTGCAATAGGCCTACCTATGATTAATTGTTTCTTAATATTCTTATAAATTGAAGTTTAATGGCTGTCATTTAAAAATTCGAAATATTCCTTAGGATTAGGACAAGGCCTGAACTGAAAAAAAATCAATTAGTATGGTCTGTCGTTGAAGGTTGAAAACTGAACTCAGTTGTTTGTCGATGCCTGTTGAACATTGTTGGGTACTGAAATTTAAAAATTAAAGGATTAGTTTTTTCCCAAAAAATGTTCGATTAAGCAAAATAACATCAATTCGAAAGATTGTATACTATTTTGGGATTGGAATAGGCCCACATAAATGCATTACAGTTTCCTAAGTTCATAACGAATGTTTGGAGCGTGAGATTATTTGATTTCTGAATTATGGCTCAACAAATAGAAATAAAATAGAGATCAAATAACTGAACATCAAGCTTATCCTCAAATTTCATATAGTTTATTAATTCTTGAAAAAGTAAATATTCACTCAGTTTTTTAGCGTGTTCACCATACTGTGGAAATGGAAACACACAAGTTTATATGTTTGGCTGAAATAAGAGGGACCAAAAACACCTATTCGTCGCTTAGAATCGCTGAATTTCTATGAAAATGTATGTATGTAAATTTCTCTGTAAAATTATTGCGCTTGGGTTATGCAAATTTCTACAATCTTCGACTACATACCGGTACTCATAAAATTTGTCCACATAGCCTGTATATTTTCTAAGTAACAAATTGAAGAAAAAACTGCTATGATCACACCCAGTGTGTAATAGAATAGGTTTTCAAAATCCGCTGACTTTTTTATGCGTAATAGTATCGCTGGTTTTCTACGTATATTATAAATTTAGGCGCTTTGAAATTGTAATTGGTTACGGTCTAACATCGAACGATAATAACTTTTGTCCACATAGGCCTAGCGTAAATATTTTATAATTCAATACCGCCCACTTTTGGTTCTATAAGCAACGGTTTTGTTTATTTTATTTCCTGGTTTTAAATGAATTCGTTATAATAATTACATTACCTTGTTCATACCTCTTTCAATTCAATCAGCAACAATCGACAAGCAAGCAGTGCTATATGAGCAAACATCAAGGAAACTATCTGTGTCATTTAATTTACAAGATAATTGAGCTCTAATTGAAGTTGACATACAATTCAAAGGCTAGGCTTCTCTTGAATGTGTCCGTGGAGGACGTCACCGAACACCTGCGAGCCGCCAATGTCACCTTCGCATCATGTCGAGAAAGGCGCAGCTCTCCGTGTTATAACGTCCAACACAAATACATCATGAATAATTTGAATTCAATCAAGCCAAAATAGGATCTAAATAATAAAATTGCGGAACATTTTGTAATTTTGTGTATCGTGTAGTTCAAGTTGAATCGTTGCATCATTAACGCGCTAATATGAATGGACTTTAGACCATTTGTACATGTTTTGAAAATGATATGCATGTTGACTATATGAACACAATATGTGGTACACAAAACTGAGACCACTATACATACAAATATTGCTGTTAAACTTTTTTTTTTCATGTTTCTGTAAATAGAAGAGATCAATACAAGGTTTTATTCCACTAGAAGCAATATATCAAATATACATCAAGGTCATATACATCAAGGTCTAGAGGTAGGGTATCTGTTCCTGGTTCCAGGGCCGCTTGTTCAAATCCTGCGTAAGATTAGGATTTTCAAAATGTCCTTTCATCTATCATCACTTCACCGTTTCTTTATCATCTGCTCATTTGTACCCTCTATAACATAGCTGTTGGTGAGGTCAAGCAACATGAAAAAAGAAGCATTAATAAAAGTTTCAGGTTAATAGGCCTATAAGCAAAATACTAAAGGCACTATATTCTGTTGTTGATGGAATTTAATTAATTCAGGATTTTCTGTCAATAGAAGAAATCATGTAAGTTTTTTTGTAAGTATAAGCAATGTATTTAAGATTTTTGTCAATAGAAACAATCAATTTGAGAATTTATTTTCACAGAAGAATCTATTTAAGGTTTTCTGTCAGTAGAAGCAATCTTTTTCTGTATAAGGGTGTCCGAGGGTGAGCGCGCTCACCCTTGTTATTGTTACACCGTCTTCCCGAGGAGATGTATCTTTGGATTTAATTATCAAATCATTTATCTCACTCGCACTTTCTCTTCTAAATACTTCCATTTCCAGATTGTTCTGATTCTCCTTACCATTATCTATAATATCCCGATTATCTAAGTTAGGCCTACTATTAATATTACTTCCAATTTCTCGAGCACGCTATCAATGTATCAATGGAGTGGAGTTCATATCGAATAAAGAAAAGGCATACGCATTAAATAATTATTATGGCGAAGTTTTTCAAAAACAGACTTTGAATGGGGAGAACGACGTAGAGAATGATCAAATTCATCAATTGGGAGTAGAGGAAAGTGAAATAAAATTCACTGAAACAGCAATCCAGAGAATAATTGATAAACTGAATAGAAATAAAGCTCCCGGTCACTATGGGATTAATAACAAATTTATCAAGTTGGCGGGAAAAGAGTTAATACCGTATTTAATGTTAATTTTTCAAAATTCAATAGATTCAGGAACTGTGCCCGAGGACTGGAAAAAAGCAATGATCACTCCAATACATAAAGGGGGAGAAAAATCAAATTTGGGTAATTACAGACCAGTTAGCCTCACCTCCTCAATATGCAAAATTATGGAAAGGTTAATTGATACAGAAATCAAATTAATTGTTGATAATAATGGTGGAATATTTGATGGACAACATGGTTTTCGTAAGGGTTACTCATGTGTAACCCAACTGCAAGGATTCACGCAGGAACTGTCTGATACTTTAGACAAGGGGGGTAAAATATCTGCCGTCTTTTTGGATTTTGAAAAAACTTTTGACAAAGTACCTCATAAACTTCTGATTTCAAAGTTGAAACAAATAACAAAACATGAGAGGATAACAAGATGGGTGGAGTCCTTCTTAAAAGGTAGATCACAAAAAGTAAAAGTGGGTGATGAAATTTCTGATATGGTAAAAGTTACTTCTGGGGTACCACAAGGAAGTGTAATTGGACCCCTTCTATTCAATATATTTATAAACGATCTTCAAATCGGAATTCAATCGAAAATTCGTCTATTTGCTGATGACTGTGTGGTATATAGCACCATTAGGAGTGAGAGGGAGGAAAATCAGTTACAAGGGGATTTGGACAGAATTAATGAATAGGTTAAAATAAATTTAATGGGACTAAATGTTGGAAAATGTGAAGTGGTGCACTTCTCTAGCAGCAGTAACAAGAAAAAAGTGAATAAGATTTATAAAATGGGAGATTCTACACTTGAGGAAGTAGAAGCATATAAATATCTTGGACTTTACATAAATAAAAACTTGGGGTGGGGGGAACATGTTAGAAATATCTCAAAAAAGGGAATACGATCCTTAAATTTTATTATGAGGCAGTTGAAGGGGACAGGGATGAAAATAAAAGAGAAGGCATACATGAGTCTGATTCGGCCAATGCTTGAGTATGCTAGTTCAGTCTGGGATCCGCATGAAGTTGGACTAATAAAGGCTGTGGAGAACGTCCAAAGGGTTGCTGCAAGAAGGGTATTGGGGAGAGAGAAGCGCTGGAAGATTATCAGGAACGATAAGGATGTGGTTGAAAAAGTTATAGAAAGACCCAGTTAAATGATTGAGGAAATGGGATGGGAAAATTTGGCGAAACGAAGACAAATAGAAAGAATGTGCAATTTTGTTAGAGTCAAGAATGAATATACAGGATGGGATGAATTAAGCAATAGAATTGGAAAGGGATTACAAAGAAGTACAAGGGGAGGGGTAAGAATGGAAGTGGAAAAAGTGGATAGAGAAGTAGGTAAATATGGGTTTATACAAAGAACGACGCGGGAATGGAATGAATTGGAAGAAGATATCAAGAACATAACGAAGATTGGTGATTTAAGAAGAGAGCTAAGAAAAAAATGAAGTATAATTATATCGAGTATGTTTGACTGTAATTGCATTAGGTATAGTAACCATTACCACCTGTTTTATGAACAATCTGTAATGAATAAATAAATATGTAAGATATCAACTAAAATGAAGTAATTGTTGAAATGCTCTGCAATATTATCTTTTCCATAAACCTTCTTGTTTTTGTTGATAATTTCGTTTTCAGTCTCGTTGGGTTTACCTTTATCAAAATACTCCACAGTTGTCTAGGCTTATCCTTGAACTCACTTATCTTATCCACATGATACTCTCTCTTTTTCTTTCTAATAAGCGTGAGTGCGAACTTCCTCTCTTTCTCATAACAAACCCATTTATCCGGACATTGATCTCGTTTAGCTTGCCTACCAGGAAAACGCCATATGCGTTGTTAGACGAGCGGATAGTAATAGTATGGGTAGTAATGGTTAAGAACTGCTTCGAGTGGTACCAATTTAGCACATTTTATTTGTTTTCTTCAAAATGGCTCACCCGATCAAGCTGAAAAGTTTTAGAAATGTGTATCAAAATGTAATTCAAATTCACGCAAAATTTCATTTCTTGGGGGAATATAAAAATATTTTCCTTTTTTCCGCCATGTTATTCTAATGGGTATTTTTGAAATTTCTAACAAAAAAAGTTACCCCCCGATAATGCCACAAAACTATACAGATCTAAGTTAGATGAGGAACCATATTGAAGAAAAGTTTGAAGTTGATAGCTGTAGCCGTTTGACCTGTGGAGAACCGACAAAAAAACATGAAAACGAACCCCAATTTTGTTCAGTATGTCAAATTGAATCCTCTCTAAAGCTCGTCTAATAAAGAAAGCTCTTCTCGTAATTCCTTGTCCATCCATTTATAACCGGAATGGATTGCTTCGACTTTTATAGATGTTCTTTCTACATGTTCTAGAATTGTCGATTTCAAATGTCCTATCATCTCATCAAGCATTTCAGGAAGATTATCATCACTCTCATTCTTGCTCCAATCTTTCTCTTGCAATTTCTTCATAAAGCTATACTGATTTAAGTGATTTTCCTTATTTTCTAGTAACTTATTATAATTTAATGAAGTATCTATTGTTGAGGGATTGATATTACTACTTGTTACTCTACCAGTCTTGATACTAATGATGCTATGATCTGAAATAATTTCGACCAACACTTCCACTATGAATTTGTTTCTATCCAAGAAATCTGTTATAATATAATCCATTGTTGTCCTTGGAGTTCGAACAGCATTATTACTCTTATTTGTTAAATTGGCTACTCTAGTATATTCTTGGATGAGTTGGCTAACCCCTGTACTTTCAAACATTTTATTCATTTTTTTTTAATATGAGGTATCTTTGCTCAAGTCAATGTTAAAATCTCAACCAATTATAATTTTACCACCAAGATCTGAAACTGTTTCTACACTATTTTTAGACGAGCTTTAGCGAGGATTCAATTCGACATACTGAAAAAAATTGGTGTTCATTTTTTTTTTTTTTTTTCGGTTCTCCACAGGTCAAACAGCTACAGCTATCAACTTCACACTTTTTTTCAATATGGTTCCTCATCTAACTTAGATCTGTATAGTTTTGTGGCATTATCGGAGAGTAACTTTTTTTTTATGAATTTTAGAAATTTCAAAAATTCCCATTAGAATAACATGGCGGAAAAAAAAGAAAATATTTTTATTTTCCAAAACAATTAAATTTCGCGTGAAGTTGAATTACATTCTGGTACACATTACTAAAAATGTTCAGCTTGATCGGGTCAGCTATTTTGAGGAAAAAATATAAAATGTGCTAAATTGGTAACACTCGAAGCAGTTTTTACCCATACTATTACTATTCGCTCGTCTAACAACGCATATATGGCGTTTTCCTAGTCTAGAAAATGTATGACCTCAGCTTTTTTCATTTTGGGTGAGGCATAAGTGATATTGCAAACAAATCCTATTAACTTACCATTGAAGATCTTGATAGAGACGTCCCACCATTTCTTATCCTTTATGACTGAGATGATAACATCATATTTTAATGTCTTTACAATATAGATAATTACCCCACCCGTATATCTACTGTAAAAATCTGTTCTAATCATATTGTAACCATTGATACCCAGTCATTGATTTCTTTTGTCAGTCTAGTTTCACTCAATCCTAATATCAACGGCCTCCTTATCACAAGTTCTCAACTTGACTAAAATTAGAAATTAAGCTTTGAACATTCATATTTATGATATCATCCATTCCATAGCTTACACTAATTTCTTGATAAAGTCTAACTAATAATTCTAAGCCCAAGTGGAATCACGATATTACATCTGGATATACGATCGCTACATAAACATTGGGACGAACTCATTGTTGTCCTTGATCATTCAATCGGTATTTTTGACATACTTGTTCTGTGTGAAATAGGAGTGAACATTGTTGAAGATAAATATTATTAGGACAATTACTCAAGCTATGCGAAAGCCGACAAAAAACAGGGGGTGGGGGTATCCTAATTTTTCTTAAAAATGACATCAAATTTGATATTGTTGCAGCAGATTTCCACTACTTTGAGAGTCTGTGTGGCAATCTCACTTTCAAAAATGATAAAGCAATATTTTTAATGCAAAAAGTAAAGCAAATTTTATTGGAGAATTGGATTCTTTTCTAGCTACGATGAAAAATGACAACCTAATAATAATTGGTGATGCTAATATTAATCTACTGAACACATGTAATAATTTGGTACAATCTTATGAGAACGTTATGGCCTTAAATGGCATCGTTAAAACCATTTCGGGAATTACCAGGGAAGAAGTCAAGGCAGATCATTTGACAGTTTCTTGTTTATACCATATATTTATACGTACAAATGGCAACCAAATCAACTCAGTTGTATATAAAACCAAAATCTCGGACCATTATATTGTAGGCGCAGAAATCAAATTTGAAATTACAACAAAAATTGAAACTGAATATCACACATTGTTGCATGAACGAATAAATGAAACCAAACTGGAGAGGAAATTAAAAGAAGTAAAATGGAATGAATTGTCGGTAATAGACGACTGTAATAACTTGTACAACGCTATTGAAAACATATTCCCAAGCTGCTATGACTATTCTAAGAACATTTGTGCTAGGACTAACAACAAAAAGAAAAGGACAAACAAAGGATGGATTAGTGAGGAACTGCGTGACATTATTCGTGAATGTGACAAACTTTTTCGACGATAGCGTGACTGCAACAATCAACTTGAACATTACTTGCGACAAGAATACAATAATTTTGTATACCAGTATCTTATATACTATGTTTGTACACTTACTGTGAACGGAAAATGATGTCTATTATCTCAAAATGTGAAGAATCGAATAAATTCCACTTTGGTACGCAACACAATACTTAATATTATTATCTTCCGTATAAACTTAGATTTTATGTGAGGAGCACTTTTAAACTGGACTTGAAATTTTAGCCACAGCCTTCTATGAATATGGGATATTCATTCTATGACTTGGATATGGGCAAATTTGTTGTTACAGAAAAAACAGAAAACAGCAACAATTGGTAAATAAAACAATACAAAGTGGTCTAAGCTTTCACCAACAAGTATTCAGAAGCTTCATAACCTGTGGACATTCGTCATCTGTCTGTATATTTACATACCGGTACAGTTTCATTTCCAAGGTCTAAATGTAATTCTTCAAATGTTGTATTTGATCGTTGCGAGTCGAGTATAAAGATAGAATCGACATGATCTCATTACTTTGGTACTGTATGCTGTTCAATAAATTCAAAAAGTATCGTCATTTGAGTAACTTTCATTTTTAATAATGAATGGAACAATCTAAAAAAACAGTGATAGTAATAAAGTATAATCGAAAACTCTACAAACCTTGATCATTTGAAATGAACTTCATCCGATGTCAATGAATCTAGAAAGCCGTGACTTCGACAATGCAACATTTTTCAACTAATATTTCTATCTTTCCGATAAATAAAATACATTTATTATATTATTTTCTCCCAAACGGCTGGTCCGAATATCAAACCAAATTTTTATTCATGTATATTAATCTTGTGTTCACATTTGTGGAAAATTTGAATTGTATTGGAGAGATTTTTTTTTCAATTTTTTTCCGCCCAGCCAAATCTTATGGGGTTTTTAGAAACTTCTAAATGATGTTTCTCAAAAATGGTCCAACCGATTAGACCTCAAAACTATACAGTTCTAAGTTGGATAAGTTCGCATATGAAAAAAAGATTCATGTCGATCGGTCAAACCCTGCGACCTGTGCAGTGTTTACAAACAAACAAACAGAAAAAAAAAAAAAAACGCACAGACAAAGTTCCGTAAGAGTTCAGTGAAAATCTTCGCTACGCTCATCTAACTAGGCAAACGCAGGATGTGCGTTGTACCTATGACTACCACTAACGTAACGGGATAAGCAACATGGCCATTTCCTTTCGCACCATGCGGGAATCAAAGGGATGCCGTCATACTCAATTTACTGGTAGTATTATATATTGATTTATAAAAGTAATACGTGTAATGCACTCTGTGAATCCAGCTCTTCCCAACTGTATTAAGCAACGTTGGAATACGTTTCATTTGAATTAGCCAATCTAAGTTTTAAATACGTGTGTGAAAGCATTGGACCCCTAGTCAAGAACCTTACTGCTACATTTACCAATTGATAACTGGATAATTACTTGACATCTACGAGAAAGAACAGAAACAATGCAAATACTCAACTATGTACTTTACATTGAAATACGAGCCGAATGCGCACGTTTTGATTTGAAATTGCGAATCTCAAAAATGTGCACTTCAGCGCGTCACATTTTTTGCTTCCATCATGGTGAGAAGACGTCCAATGTTGAAAGTATATAACGTACGCCATGTTGCTTATCCCGTTACGTTATTGGTAGTCATAGGTTGTACGATGAGCGAGATGTCTATTTAAAGTATAATCGAAAACTCTACAAACCTTGATCATTTGAAATGAACTTCATCCGATGTCAATGAATCAAGAAAGCCGTGACTTCGACAATGCAACATTTTTCAACTAATATTTCTATCTTTTCGACGAGTAAAATACATTTATTATATTATTTTCTCCAAAACGGCTGGTCCGAATATCAAACCAAATTTTTATTCATGTATATTAATCTTGTGTTCACATTTGTGGAAAATTTGAATTGTATTGGAGAGATTTTTTTTTCAATTTTTTTCCGCCCAGCCAAATCTTATGGGGTTTTTAGAAACTTCTAAATGATGTTTCTCAAAAATGGTCCAACCGATTAGACCTCAAAACTATATAGTTCTAAGTTGGATAAGTTTGCATATAAAAAAAAGTTTCATGTCGATCGGTCAAACCCTGCGACCTGTGCAGTGTTTACAAACAAAAAAAAAAAAAAAAAACGCACAGATAAAGCTCCGTAAGACTTGAGTGGAAATCTTCGCTACGCTCATCTAATAAACATTGACTCGGCGCACAATACGCAGATCAAGAAAGCGCTGAAAGTGATTTTACCTTTAAGTAATAGAATGAAGGTGATGATAAACACTATACCGGCTCAACCTCACGATGTCGTGAATAATAACTCAATTAAATTAGCCAACAAAATGATCCATAAGGAAATCAACTCCTTCAAAAACAGATACAGTCCCAACATCAATGTGAATTTTCTAGACAACACATTATGTGACAAACATTTCAATATGCACGGTATACATTTGAATTTCTTAGGCAAGGCTATGTTAGCGAATAAAATAAGTGACATAATAATCCATAGCATAGTAACAATAGTACCGATTACAAAGAAGCTTACATTCTTAGATAAATGGCTATGTAAAGGTAGGACTAACAATCAAAGCAAAGAGGTAGGTCTACACGATGCAGTTCAAGCTGACAACCTGACTTTTTTGGACCGCTGGCTGAGGGGATACAAGGTCAAGAGAACGTTGTTACCTTAAAGAAAGAACAAGAAAGAACACACCTCTTGCATTTAAACATAAGAAGCCTAGTAAATAAAACAGATCAATTAGAAATAGCCCTTGAATCTCTCAAGGAAAAAAAATCTATTCTATGTGTATCTGAACATTGGTTCACAAAGTTTAATAAAGATATTGTGAAAATAAATAATTTTAAGCTAGTAGAGAGTTTCAGCCGTGATAAACATGAAGGAGGGGGGCGTGTGTATTTTCGTCCGAGATCACTTGACTATGAACTTGCAATATAAACTAAGAGGAGACATTAACAAACAGTCAATTGAAAAAGACTTTGAAATTTGTGCCATTTGAAATCACGTCGCCTTTTAAAATAGTCTTGGTTATTTGCTACAGAACTCCATGTGCAAATAATGAAGTTATTTTTTCAGAACGATCAAGTTGTTTACTGGAGCATATTGTAAAAAAGGGAACAAGAGTTATTCTCTGTGGAGACCTCAATATGGACCTTAATAATGACATTGCAGGCTCTTTATTGGTGAATGGAGCAGCTCTTTCGCACTGCACAGTCCTGAATAATGAACCTACAAGAACAGCCAAAACAAAGAAGTATTTTAAATGTTCAACGATTGATAATGTTATATCAAATTCCAGTCAGGTTTCACTCACAGCAAATTTAGATTTAGGACTTTCTGACCATTTAGGGCACCTCATTGAAATTAGGTACACAGACAATAAATACATAAAAGCTAAAGAAAAAGTAAAGTACAAAATCTTGGATGTAGATATGATGTACAATTATTTTATGAACATTTTCAATAGTAAATTTAATCAAGCATTTCCGTTAAGGAAATTTAAGATGAAGGTAAATGGTAATATCACTAAAACATCCCGTAACAATTGGTATACCGCAGATGCAAAGTTATTATCAGTTGAGGTTAAAAAATTGTATGCACTTTTTAGAAACTCAGGTAGTTTGATGGATAAAATTAATTATCTAAATATGAAGAGAACGTATTCACTGGAAATATGTAAATCGAAAAAGAAATTTAATAGTGATAGGATACAAAATTCTGGAAATGAGTCTAAGGCAGCCTGGGACCTAATAAAAAATGAAATTAATAAGTCATCAAATGAAAAAGAAAACATTACACTTTTATACGAGGGAATTGAGTACACGTCAAAAGAAAAAATATCAAATATTTTCAATGAATACTTCAAAAACACAAATCTAAATTTATTAAAGTACGATTTAAGTCAAAAAAGCTCTTACTCCATGGTAAATGTTAGTAATGTAAGCATTGGGAGGGATAATAATATATTTTTCTTAAATCCATTAAAAATAAAAAAATTCTATGACATAATTAGTAAAGTTACAAAAAAAAAATCAGTAGGTTATGATGATGTGCCATGCAATATTCTCAAATATGTTTCAGTGTACAAAGCTCAACCTCTCATAGCAATTATTGATCAATCGTTCACCCAAGGAGTTTTCCCAGAGAAACTAAAAAAATCGATAATAAGTCCTTTGTTTAAGAGTGGTGATAAAACTTCGGTTGTGAACTACAGACCTTTAGCATTACTATCAGTTTTTTCAAAAAATTTTGAAAATGCATTTTGCAATAGATTAGTGAATTTTTTGGAAAAGTTTTCACTATTAAGTGATAATCAACATGAATTCAGAAGTAATAGATCTACCACCTCAGCAGTCGCTAGCTTTGTAGAAGAGTTGACTGGTGCATCAAAACAGCATAAATCATCGTATGGTGTTTTCTATGACTATTCAAAGGCGTTCGACATGGTCGATCATTCTATGTTGTTAAATAAGATGAATGACATAGGTGTAAAAGGAGTAGCTAACAATTGGTTAAAATCATATTTACAAAATAGAACGCAGGTAGTAAAATTTTTGGACAAAAGTGGTGTATCTTATTCTCAAGATGTGACAATAAACATTGGCCTTCCCCAGGGATCAACGCTAGCGCCAATCTGCTATATTGTATTTACTAGAGATGTTTCAAATACTGTCACAACAGGTACCTTAACTACTTTTGCATATGACTCGACTCATCTTATTTATGGAAATAGCGATTCAATCTATGATAAAAGTGTTTTAGCAATATCTCAAATGGTTGAATGGAGTGCCAATAATAAACTACTGTTAAATTCTAGTAAATCAGTGATTTTAAGATATTCAGAGAAGAAAGATTTTAGTCCATTGTTGTACATTAATAAAAAGAGTATTGTGATGAAAGACCAAACCAAATTTTTGGTAATAACTATCGACTCACACCTGAAATGGGACAAACACATCGATAAGGCTTGTAAAAATGTAGCATCTGGTTGTTTCTTAGTGAAACGTTTAATGATTATTTGCAATTTTGAGAGAGCTAAACTGGTATATCACTCTTATGTACATTCCAAAATAAAATATGTAATTGTTCTTTGGGGACATTCTTCCTATGCCAATAAACTTTTTATAATGCAAAAAAGAGCTGTAAGATATCTGGCCCGTGCGAGTTTTGATCCAACTACGCCTGGTGTTTTTTACAAAGATTCATGTAAACCATTATTTATTAAATTCAGAATTCTTACCCTTCCTTGTGAATATATATACAGTGTAATTATGTATGTCATCAACAAGCAACATGTGACGATACAAAATAGTGATATACATGACCATGAAACTAGGATAAAGAGAGATTTTCATACTACTATGTTACCAAGGTCCCAGTGCCGTAGGCATAAAATTGTTCAACACGTTACCAGTAAATATAAAGATTTTGAAAGAACGTAAGAATTTTAATAATATTTTGAAGAAATACTTTTTGGATGAATGATTCCATTCTGCTAATGAATTTATTAATCGTTAAGAATAATTTTTTTGTGGTCCTACAATAATGTTACACTCAAAAAACAACATCCTGTTTTTCCTTTTTCTGCTTTTTACAATTAAATACATTTATGTACATTTCATACATGTGTCTGACTTCGTACTGTGAATATTGTAAATCAATTATGATAATGTACAGTGGATAATTTTTTATAATTTTATCACTACCTACTTGACACTACCACTACTACTACCTACTACACTACCTACCCTATTGTAACGGGTATTTTTGAACTTTCTAAAATTCATAAAAAAAAAAAAGTTACCACCCGATAATGCCACAAAACTATACAGATGTAAGTTAGATGAGGAACCATATTGAAAAAAAGTTTGAATTGATAGCTGTAGCCGTTTGACCTGTGAAGAACCGACAAATAAAACATTGAACATTGAAAAAAAAAAAAAAAACGAACACCAATTTTTTTAAGTATGTTAAATTGAATCCTCGCTAAAGCTCGTCTAATTATAAGTCGGCTTAATGAAACTGAGTAGGCCTACTGAAGCTATGTCACTAAGATTTTCCAGTGGAACGGTATTGCATTAATTTCTTCCTGGAAATTGTTTACATGATACCAACATAAGAAACATCAAGTGGTGAGAATACGTACGGTACTGTATGAGCGAGGAACACAAACTAGCAGAGTTAAAATGGAGAATTATAAATCTAAATAATACTGTACAGAGGCATTGGGATAAAGATACTTCTTGTAAACATGATTGTGAATCAAGAAGGTTCTTAGGCTGGATGGAAGCCACAAGAGCCACGCGAAGAATTTGTCTGAAATTTGAATTCATTCGCATTTTTTTTTGTGATCATTGATATATTTGTATCTATAGCAGTGGCGGCTCGTGGTATAAAAATGTGTTAGGGCTGTCATTTGTCGGTCTGAGAAAAAAATATATACACGGTATATGTGTGTTTTCAAACATTACTACTACATACAATACCATCAATATTGTTTCAATATAGTGTTATAGTTAATAAACATGGGAAACAAAACACGGCATCTCGTAACGGACACCCACAGAGCCAGTCATAATCTGTGTAGTACTTTGCTTGAAACTGTGTGGTGTATTCCACTATCTCTTATTTTTTACTCTTACCCTTTTCTACAATCGTTAGGTTAGGCGTCAACCGTTCCGAACGTTTCACAGATAGTTTATCTTTAATTGCATATATCCAATCAAACTCTTTTACCCTGTTGGCTAGAACTCATACAAGTCAATGCATGTGGAAGTGAGTCATTTGATTTGATGCAAAATGTAAAAAGTGATTCAACAAATAGTTCAGTCTCTTCAAGTATGGCCATACAGTTTGTAAATTATGGTCGAGCAAACTTTGTGCTCATGATTTGACTATACCTAAACACTCGCTCTCACTCACAGCCATTGCTTGGTTAACAGGTGGTTACTAATTATAACGTGGTGATGTTGAGACGGAGAAATCGCGTTTGTGAAACGTGAGGCGCGCAATGGTTGGACTTCGGAAAACCGAGGTCTCTCTAAGGGGCTGTCCATAAATGATGTCACACAATTTTAGGGTGTTTCGACCGCCCCCCCCCCCCCCCCTTTAATGATGTCACAATCCAGACACACTACCCCCCCCCCCCAACCCCATGAAATCATTCAGGCGAATTTGGAAAAACTGGGATTGGGGTATTGAAAAGAGTTTTCCTCGAGTTTTGAGTCCCCTAAATCCCCTAGAAACCACCCAATCACCTAAATTCTGCATTAAAATTTAATTTTATACAAATTATATGGCGCCAACTTATTTTCCTGAAAATTGAAAGGAACAAATAATACGTAGTGTAAATGTGGATGTCACATTAGTGTATACCCCCCTCCCCCCCCCTTGTCACATGGTTGATGACCCCCCGCCTCCGAAATGTGGATGTGATTTATGGACAGCCCCTAAGTCAAGATAGCATGTTTATTCAGAAGATTCTATGAATAGAGGATGAGAGGGAAATAGGCTGTAGTCATTGCCGTTAGTAGGCCTACTATCACCTCCTTTTGGACAGAAATCACGAGAACTTGTTTGAGTTTAAGAAAAAGGTAGCATAACTGAAGAGCTATTGATGATGGAAGTTAGAGGGTAGGCAATGACATGACTGTAAGTGACTACAGGAGACTCCGGTCCGCATGTGTGCATTGCAGGTCAAGGTCACGATTCGGTTTATTTCGACAATGTTGGAAGAATATGAATAAATATGAAATAAAAAAATGTGGCTTAAAGCCACTTTAGACGATCAACTTTTCCCTGAAATTAATTTCAGAAAAGTACAATACCCACGTTTCCTATGTTGCCTACACATGAGCAGGGAAATCTTGCACTTGCATGCAAGAATTTCACGAAATTAGAATACGTTCAACTTTTACTGCAATCTTTCACCGGTGACCAATGAGCGAGGAGCCTTTGGTCACCTGCTTTTCCGTTGACTCCGTAGGATCTACAAACCGTACATCGTCATTCACCATTGAACATACAAAAAAAAAGGAGACTGTACACGTACGGACAACGTGACTATGTGTGTCGCTAATTTGACATCAGCGTTTTAGGTTATGCTATTGTTATTGTTCGAATGTCTAGACAAAAACCAAAGT
This sequence comes from Brachyptera putata, assembly GCA_907164805.1. Classification (NCBI taxonomy): domain Eukaryota; kingdom Metazoa; phylum Arthropoda; class Insecta; order Plecoptera; family Taeniopterygidae; genus Brachyptera; species Brachyptera putata. The sequence goes on along the minus strand of OU015472.1, from coordinate 20,309,563 downwards.
CAAATAATATAAAGTTATGGACTAATATGTCGGTAACAGGGATGGTATGTAGGCCTAATCAAGCGAAACGTGTTTTCAAAGTTGTGTTTTCAAATGTTGCCACCGGTTTCGCTACTAGAATGAAAATTTCGCATCAGAAGTTGCAAGCGCCTTTACACAATTGAAATTTTCTTGGAATTCCGTCCAATTCTTGAAATTTCATGCAAGTAAAATTGATCGTGTAAAGAGCACTTTAGTGGAGATGCAATGAGGTTGGAGAAGGAGACGAGATTCATTGGTGGAGCAGTGTTGCTTCTCCGTGACTCCATAACTATGGGGTTTCATCTCATTTCACAATAAATAGTTTCTATTTCGATTATCGATAATGAAAGGCAATTGGAATAAAATTACCTTTGATCGCCAACAGCTTTGTTGGGCACAGTGGAGTTTTGCTTCCTTCGCCCTCGCAATATGTTTTAGAAGGACCTTCCTTCCTGTTCGTGAGATTTCCGATAGGCTTCCGCAGCCGAAGACGGCTCCGGCCATTTCCCGCACATACATGGAGCAACCCTCTGGAGAGATGTTCACGCTGGACAGGACATGGTAAAACGCCAGTGACGCCACCCAGACATAGTGTCCCAGATATATCTGAAAACGACCCAAAATAATATGAATGTGCATATTCATATAGAAATATATATATATATATATATATATATATATATATATATATATATATATATATATATATATATAAATGTATATGAAATATTTTAGCCATGTCGTTAAAGATACGTCTCGATATCTCGATATAAAAGATACGTCTCGATATATATATATATACAGACATGCTCAGAAATGAATTGATGTTTTTTGTTGGTTCGTTATGCCATCCCATGCGATGGAACGTAGAAATTTTTCAATTCATTGATATATTTCAATGCAAATTTATTGACATTTTCAATGTAAATTTTCATTGATTTAAAAAAAAATTGGGTTCCATCCAACTCATTGGAAATTTCCAACACCTTTCCTCATTCACTTTTCAACTAGGACAGAACGAAGGGTACTTGCCCCACCTACAGTTGGTTGCCGGAAAGTCTATACATATAGTGAAGATCTAATAATTTTACGAAACTCAGTAAACCCAGTTATTATCTCATAAATGCTCATCATTTCTATTTGAATTGCAAGTTTTATTATAACGTGGTGGTCCAGCAAATCGTTCCAGATGTTACGAGTCAACTCATACCCTACTCTAGTTTCTTTTCTAACAATTTATATGCCAACATTTTTTTCAAATTGAAAACTTTCGAGCTTTTGAAAATTTTCATGAAATATTTCAACGAAAAATATGTTCATGAAAATGTACACCACTAGCCATCCCAGTAATCGGTCAAATCAGTCAAATATTTCAATCAGTGGAGATAAATTAGTTAAGGCCCATATAAGGCCTGAAAGATAATTTAATTCATTAGTGAAAATATATTGGTTTAATATTACAAGTGGAACGGATGAGTGTCCCTACGTTCACTCAATTTGTATAAGAATGAGAGTGCAATCGAACTGATTTTAATTGTAGTATCATCTAAATGGATGCACCAGTTCTCACAGAACTGACCTCAGCCCCAATTGAACTATTCATAAAATACAAATAATTGTTACGAACGAATAACAATACGAAAATATTGAGGAAAATTATATTATACCTGTGAGATTCCTCTCTCGTTGGTTTTGCGGAGATGTCTGCAGGGATATGCGTCATGCGTCATCTGGTGTCAGGGTCGGGGTCGGCGCCCTTCCGGCGAGATGGTGCTGACCAAGAACAGACTCCCTGGCTTGCAATATGGCGTCCGCCGTTGATGCCTTCATCTCATCCTCAAAAACCAACCGTGCACTTATTTATGATCTATCTATATTTGGTTTAACGACGTTTTATAATCATGACTAGGCATTATTGGCGTCGGTGAATGTTTCATGTTTTGAATTGGGAATAGAGGGCTGGAGTATTCAGACTTCCGTGTACATTATCAATACCGGTAGGTGATCAGGAATACATTTTATTTGGGAAGAATCGAGTTCACAACCTTTGAGAATGGAAGTTCAAAATAACGTGAAATTTGTGATAACATGGATAATGAAATCTTCGAAAGAATGATCTTACGCACTGAATTTCAATGATACAGTATAGAGACGGATCAGATATAGACCAGACCGTGTAAAGAAAAAAATTGTGAACATCTTTCTCTTTTCGAAATTTTGATGAACATCTGGAAACTTTCGAAAAATTTGATCTCTCAAAATGAAAGCACAAAATGATACAAATTATCACTAATTCTAATATGAACCGAAAATGGTGTTCGGAAGGAGAACATTATACGCATTCATTTTCTCTAGGGCCTATCTATCAAATGTACAGTGAATGAAGGTACAAAGGACCGTAATGTAGATTGTAATGAATATTTTTCATTCATTCCATTTTCATAGCAACAAAAACTGTGAGACTTGTTTTGAACTGTTGGGATTTTGTTATATATGAACAAAATACCAATAAGAGATACACTGCGTATAAATTGACTGTATTTTCATTATTTCAATGTCCCACTAAATTGTTCTGTTGTAACTTTAACATTAAGAACATGCAGCTATTCTGAGAGAATCACAGTCTACGTAGTATTCTTCGATCGGTTTGAATAAGTATTCGAATCATTAAAACATTTCAGGAAATAAATGTAGTTTCACTGCATGGTAACACGGCTGCACTATTTCCGTCTCAGTAGGCGACGTCCAGTTCAATTGAGTTCTTTATTTCATTCATCTTATTCAAATGTAGTTATAAGTTCTTAATCGCATTTGTTATTCCCAATTCCAACTGATTGATTCAAATACAAAAGAGAGGCTATACAAGAATATACCTATTCAAAAGTGAAGATCTTGAAAACAAATAATCTATAACATATTATCCGAGTTTAAAAATGGAAACCACAATAATGTTATAGAAAGTAATAACCGGATATAATAAGAGTAATATTCAATGTTTTTCTAACTCACCCCTCATTAAATTAATTAATTCAGAAAGCAGTTACACGTTCTAACTTCCGTCCCATTATCTAATTATTGTCCTGTTTAGAAGCGAGAAATTGGCTACGGTTGTTGCAGCTCAGGAGAGTAGGAGAATCAGCACAGGGGAATCAGGATAGTAAAAAACATTCGTCTTACCAGGACGCACAACCCGTTCAACCGTGTTGATATGTTTCCGGCTTGTTACTTCATATTTCTTCAGCTATTTCGAATTTGATCCAATAAAAAAAGAAACAGCAACAATAATTGTAACACGAACAACTCAAAACATTCAAAATGATATTGAAAAGCAGTTTTTCTGATTCAGTGTAAAAAATACATCAATATATACATTTCAACTACATAAGAATACAACATATTATGAATCGCATATAAATGTAATGCATATTACAATGAAAACCAGTGTACTGAACCAAACTGGGTTCATTAAAAGAAGCAGAATTTCATTCTATTATTCCAAACACAACAATTAATAAAACATAAGACAAAGGAATGGACATGACACAGTAAAAGAACAAACATTGAAAGATAATAGTGAAGATAATTATATAATAATTCTTGTTCCAACATCAGGCGAGCAACAGACTGATGAGTCTGAAGAGTGTGATCCGTCGTGATCTTCATTCACATGTGTCACTCGGTCACGTGGTTGGCTTTTGGCTCCTCACCTCACACGCAGTTGTCGTCGGCGGCCAGTTCTGACCGCTGAGATGCCTTGCGTTGCGTGGGGCGCAGATCGAACTGTCATCACCTCACACGCAGTTGTCGTCGGCGGCCAGTTCTGACCGCTGAGATGCCTTGCGTTGCGTGAGGCGCAGATCGAGCTGCTGATCATCTCGCGTCGCAAGCGGACGGTGCGTTGTAGCGGTTTTTTGCAATTGCAGTATCCTTTGTACGGCCCAATGACAAATTTTGAGCTATTTTGGAATCAGGGAAACAATCTTTCACAATGGGCCGCCAACATCGCGACATTATGCTCTGCCAAGAAGCATACTATTTTAATTTCGGCACTTTTTGTCAAATTATTGATCGTGTTGGCAGCATGTGGATTCAAGGGGTTATCAATTGTAAGTTGAGTAGGAACGAGATTTTTTACATTGATCAAATGTCGTTTTGATGTGCTGTGATTTTTAACTAGGAAAACACCATATGTGCGTTGTTAGACGAGCGAATAGTAATAGTATGGGTAAAAACTGCTTCGAGTGGTACCAATTCAGCACATTTTATGTTTTTTCTTCAAAATGGCTTACCCGATAAAGCTGAAAATTCTTATTAATGTGTATCAAAATGTAATTCAACTTCACGCAAAATTTCATTTTATTGGGAAATGAAAATATTTTCTTTTTTTTTCCCGCTATGTTATTCTAATGGGTATTTTTGAAATTTCTAAAATTCATAAAAAAAAAAAACGCCCGATAATGCACAAAACTATACAGATCTAAGTCAGATGAGGAACCATATTGAAAAAACGTTTGAAGTTGATAGCTGTAGCCGTTTGACCTGTGGAGAACCGACAAAAAAACATGAGAAGAAAAAAAAAAAACGAACACCAATTTTTTTCAGTATGTCAAATTGAATCCTCGCTAAAGCTCGTCTAATAACGGTTACTTTTGCAGAAAACACAGCATTTTTGGCTGCAATGCATTTAGCTCGAGTAGAATCACCTGTGGTAAAGAACAAATGCCATAGAAGAAGACATAAGCTACTATTATACTCAAAAGTTTGAAAATTCAACAATCAGAATTCACACGAATACAAACTCACGAATGCATATATTGTTCAGCCTCAGGCAACTTGTAGAAACAATAAGAACAACAGAAACTGCTAGCACACCCTCCCATCAGTCAATAGCGAAATTGGAAGGTCTAAGTTTTTGTTTACATATTTTATACGGCTACGGCAGTTTTATAAAATGAAAAAACAAGTAATATCGAAATGCTAAATGTCGGGGGAGATTGGTAACATACTAAAAAAGAGGAAGGCTCACCTGGTACTTCTTGTGATGTGTGTTTCAAACACATTCTCCCACTCTTTCCGGTAGCGTTGCACTCGTTTATTGTCTCTTACTTTTGAAGATTCTCCCCTTTCCTTCTCTTCTTTTCTCATGAGTGCCCTGATTGTATCCTCGTTCCTCATCGCCGTCACTTCTTATAACTAGTGGCCTACTCAGTGAAAGAATATCTATTATGCAACTAATTTCCACCCACTTGAACTAATGCAAAATAATGATAATTTAGCCGTGAATTTGAAAAGTATAATAAAACACTTGCTAATTAGGATTGCTATTGTTATCTTATATATCATGTTAAAATCTGTTCGAAAACTCTCTAGTTTTATCGCTCTGAAGTTTCAGGACAAAATGAAGTTATCGTGAGTGTTAATTGTTGGTTCTTGTGATAAAACTGCCAGAGCAGCGTTCGTAGAAATATAATACAATACTGAATGAAGCTTTATTTGCAGTATTTGTCCTATTTTGTCCATCGCACATAAATACGGCACGTGGAACTCCATGTCGTTGTCGGCAAATGATTATCGTGATCGTTTATCCACGAACGAAGGTACCGATCGACCGTTCCCCTATCCCACACCATTAACGCGCGGGTAGTTTGATCTTTCATCTCTCACGAATATACTGGGAAATTATTATGATATGAAGTATAAACCCTCATGGGCTTCTGTCAAGTGACGTCACCCATTGTTGAAAGAGACAGACAACAATGTGCACCACTTGGAATAGACTAATCAGCATGTTTGGTAGTTCACCAGTTCCGTATTCAATTGAATTTTGTTCTTTCAGATCTCGTTCAATTTGAGTGGCTTTAAGCATCAAGCCTTCGGTAGAGTTTGGTGACGGTGCCCTCAAAAATGGGCGAATATGATGGTCTATTAGTTCAACAACGGTCCTCACGCAATCATTAATATTTCGGCTTGGATAAACACGTTTGTTAGACGAGCTTTAGCGAGGATTCAATTTGACATACTGAAAAAAATTGGTGTTCGTTTTCATTTTTTTAACAATTTTTTTTTGTGTGTTTTTTTGTCGGTTCTCCAATGGTCAAACGGCTACAGCTATCAACTTCAAACTTATTCAATATGGTTCCTCATCTAACTTAGATCTGTATAGTTTTGTGGCATTATCGGGGGGTAACTTTTTTTTAATGAATTTTCGAAATTTCAAAAATACCCGTTAGAATAACATGACGGAAAAAAAATATATATTTTCATTTTCCAAAAAATGAAATTTTGCGTGAAGTTGAAGTACATTTCAGTACACATTTCTAAACAATTTCAGCTTGATCGGGTCAGCCATTTTGAAGAAAAAACATAAAATGTGCTAAATTGGTACCACTCGAAGCAGTTTTTACCCATTTTTACCCATACTATTACTATTCGCTCGTCTAACAACGCATGTATGGCGTTTTCCTAGTAAAGGAGAATTTTTCTGTGTATAAAAAGCTTCTACTGACTCTCCTAATTGTTGACGTTCACCGTGGAGGCTTGCTGTTGAACCGAATATCTGAACTCCGCCCATGTAGGCCGCGAGTAGTTTCTCAAGGACCACCATTTCTGAGCATCCCCTCGAAGATGTCCGGTGACAATTCCCACCCAACACTCTTCCCCGATTCTATTTTGTTTACATACAAACAAGCATTGCTGCGTAACATTGGTCGGATTCTCATGAATGTTGGTAAAGCCCGCGCAATTAAATCTTAGATGGGAATGGGACTAGGTGAGTTATTTAGAGAATTTTCACCCTGTAAAACTATCGTTTCTAAGCTTGGTAAAATCGACAATACATCTCTTTCCCCTTCGTGTTCGAATGTATATTTTCCGAAGTCAACATCTCCTTCTTCCTTTTGTATTCCTCTTGTAATCGACCTCTTTTTGCCAACTCTTCTGTCAATTCACTGACCTTCAGTGCTGTTATCGTCTTCATTTCAAATTAAGAAAGAAAACAACAAAAATACTTGTAATATATCCTAATCAGAATTATGATCATTCAGATTCACCTCGGATGTTAGGGCGCCAAAAGATTTGTTTTTTTTTTTTACAAGGGGAAAACAAACTATGAAAAAACCCTTATGCTCCGGCTGACTCGCTGATAAAACCGGGTTCTTCGGCCAAACGAACGTTGGGCGCCATTAAAACAAGATTAGCTATTTAAATCCACTATTTAACTAGTTATTATCAATGTTATTGATAACAGGAATTGAAGCACACTGAACTTGAGTCATCAATCGTCATTTGGCGCCCTAACATCCGAGGTGAATCTGAATGATCATAATTCTGATTAGGATATATTACAAGTATTTTTGTTGTTTGCTTTGCACTTTACGCTATCACTTCAGTTGTGCGGGTATTAAGAAAGCCTCGTATTTGGGCAAAACGACGGAAGGAAAAGCGTCGTGGCGCTGCGCTAAATGTGAAGAAGAGAAGAAGTCGGCAAGTAATACACCTGTGCTTACAAATACTCAGCCAATATTTACGTTTGGTACTGGTGACGCCGCGTTAGGCCTACAGTCATTCCTAACAGATTTTCGAAAAGAATCTCTGGATAATTTCAAGTCTCCAAGTGAAGAGATTAAAAATATAAAAGAAGATTTATCTTCTCAAGTAAAAGAATTGAAACTCGCTGTTGAAACTCTCAAGAAGCAAAGTGTTGAGAAAGATCGAGTTATTGACGCTCTGACGATTCAGGTGAATTCTATGGATCAATATTCCCGAAATAAAAACATTGAATTAATAAATATTGAAGAGAAACAAGGAGAGACTGTCGAAGATATTGTTTTTAGTTTGGCAGAACAATTGGGCATTGTACTCAACACGACCGAGATCGAGGCTGCCCATCGTGTGCCTAGTAGGCGTGCGGACAGAACATCAAATATAATTGTTCAGTTTTCGAGTCGAAAGAAGAGGGACCAATTCCTGGATAAGAAGCGGACGGAGATATCCAGCAACCAGATAGTTAGTGGACGAGGTGCTGCTGGTCAGCGAAGAGTTTACATTAACGAGCATTTAACTGCTTACTATAAAGAATTGTTCTGGAGTGTGAAAACGCGTGCTCAAGAGTGTCGTTATAAGTTCGTCTGGTTTAAGCGTGGAAAAATATTCGTGCGAAAAGACGAAGGCGCTAATACTCTTAAAATAATCTCGTTTACTGACCTGGACAAAATTTGTGTTTAGGCCTAACCCATAACTAAATTAAAATTTTTGTTTCACGTATTTCTTTTTTTGCCGCTGTATTCATCGCAGTCAATGACATTAGAAACTGTAGGTGACCTAAATAGTTGTTACAGTGATGTTTACAAACAAGAAACAGCTGATGATTTGAGCGGATGGCTTGAATCTGTGCGTGGCAAAACAGTCCTTCATTTGAACATAAGGTCCTTGAGTAAACATTGGAGCCAATTGAAGGTGATCCTACAAAAGCATGTTGGAATATTTGATGTTTTGACTTTGTGCGAAATTGCATTACAGGAAGTAAACGAGTTTTACCATTTAGAAGGTTACAATTCGTTTAATAAAACGCGTGTTGCCAAAGGGGGTGGAGGTATACTTATTTTCATAAAAGATGACATAAATTTTGAAAGAGCTAATCATAATTATCCTAATTTTGAGAGTATCAGTGGTGTTCTTACATTCAAGGAAAACATTCAAATATTCTTACTAGCAGTCTATAGACCACCATCCAAGAACACACAGGCTTTCGTGACTGAATTAGATGACGTTATATGTAACCTTAAGTATACAAATGCTATAATTATTGGTGATATGAACATTAATTTGTTAAATACTAATGATATATCTGTTCAAGCTTACGAAAATACATTGGCCGTTCATGGGTTTTACAGATGTATTCATGGGACAACAAGAGAGGAATATCTTGGAAATAAAATTGTAAGCTCTTGTCTCGATCATATTTATATAAGAAGTAAGAAAGCAAATCAAATTAATTCTGTCATATACACAACCAAAATATCAGATCACTATTTAATTGCTGCCGACATTATATATGAAAATAACTCGAATGAGCCACTTGAAGAGTTTTCCACTAATTACTATATATGTTTAGACAGAATCAAGTATGCTCAAAAATTGCAATCGGTAGATTGGAATAATTATTCAACTATTGAAAACCCTGTCGACATATATGACAAAATTGAAATCGTGTTTAAAGAGTGTTATGATCTTTCTTCGTTTAAGCGAAACAATTCATTACATAAAACCAAGCCGCGTAAGGAATGGATGAACAGTGAATTACTTGAATTATGTTTACAGCGAGATAAATTGTTTAAAAAGTGGAAGAATTGTAAGAATGCGTATAGTAGTGTTTTGTTAGAAGATTATAAAAAATTCAGAAGGCAAGTCAATTATCAAATAAATAAATCTAAAATAAATTTTTACAAATATGAACTTCAAAAGAGTCAAAACAGCGTTAAAGACACATGGCAGACTATAAATAATATAATGGGAAAAAGAAAAAACAGTCGGTCATTGACGTCATAAACAAACATTTAGGTAAACATTTTTCGCATGAAGTCTTGGCAAATAAATTCGTAAATTCTTTTGTAGAGGATATAAGTAACATTAAACATGAGTGCAATATTGAAACTTCAACACAGAACTTGACTTACGCGACAAATCAATCATTATTCTTACCTCTCTTTGATGCTAAATTTATACAAAATATCATATCAGATATGAATGAAAATAAGCAACCTGGATTGGACAAGATAAGTGTAAAAGATTTGAAAACTATCTCTGTCTCAATAAGCCCACTTCTTGCTAAACTCATTAATTTGTCAATACGACAAAGTATAATGCCCGATAAACTTAAAATTTCCATTATTAAGCCCATATATAAAAAAGGAGACCATTTAAAACTAGATAATTACAGACCCATAGCCATATTGCCTGTCATTGAAAAGATATTCGAACGTTGCATTTCTATAAAATTAATTAAATATCTAGAACATTACACAATTATACATCCCCTTCAATTTGGTTTTCAAAAGGCAAAAAGCACTTCCGATTTACTAACCTTATTTTCAGACCATGTTAATGCAACATTAAATTTCAACCTCCACACCCTTGTACTTTTTATTGACTTCTCCAAAGCGTTTGACACTATTAACCACGGCAAATTATTGAATGCTTTGGAAAAGATTGGGATAGGAGGCCCTTTGCATGGGTGGTTCAAAAGTTATTTAGAAAAAAGGTACATTTTAACACAAATTGGCGATAAATTCAGTAAATCGAACCAAGTTTTCAGCGGTGTGCCTCAAGGGTCAATTTTGGGCCCCATGTTGTATTTGTTATACGTAAATGATATGGCGGATCATGTTTCAAATTGTCAGATGTATATGTACGCCGACGATACGATTTTGATTTCTACACATCGAGATTTGAATGTAGCAACAGATAAATTACAGTCAGCATTTTTAAATATTTTGAAATATACTCACGACAAAAATTTAGTTATAAATCCTGAAAAAAGTAAAGTCATGCATATATGTTCCCCATACAACAAAGATAAATTAAATGATATTAAAATCGTGCATCATTCCTATGAGTGCTTACACCAAATGAGTCGCGGTCTTGGTTGCGAGGGGTGCATATTTAATATTGAAATCGTTCCAACATATGTTTATTTGGGTGTGACTATAGACAAAAATTTAACATGGCGACCTCATATTGACCGTCTGTGTAGTAAACTAAGATCTTGCGCTTTTCAACTTTATACTCTAAAAAACATTCTACCTTTCACTTTATTGCGCACTGTTTACACAGCATTGGTAGAATCTATTATTTCTTATGGTTTGTTAGCATGGGGAAATGCGTCTGACACTCATTTACATCAAATTTGTTCACTTCAAAGTAAAATTCTAAAAATTATAACTCCTACTCATTTCAAGATCACAAATAAAGAAAATACAAATTGCATTTATGACTACTGCAATGTTTTACCTGTTGATAAATTATTCGAATATAAATTCATTTTGAAGTTCTATTTTGATGACAGGTTTAAAATTATAAATGATCACCCTTTAAATACCAGATTAAGACTCATGAACAATTTCAAAATTCCTGATTAAAATAATAAATATGGACAAAGACGACTCGAATACACTGTACCAGTTATATTCAATAAAATGCCAGTAAATTTAAGAAATATGGACAGATATAAGTCAATTAAATTAGAAATTAAGAAATGGTTATTAAACTAAACTGTAAATTGTCTCGACTAAAAGTGTTGTGTGAAACTTGTTCCATATTGTTTGTCATTATTACGAATTTTTCACTTATTGTGTGTTATAATTATTATTCACTCTCACGGATTAATTCATTGCCGTGTTCATTTTCTGACATATTTATTTTAGTTTGTATCTTACTCACCTTGTTCTGCATACTTGTTTCAATTATTGCATTACGCAATATTATTTTATTTTCATTATTTTAAATACATAATTCGCAGTCAAGCTCTTCAGAGCTTTGTGGACATCACGTGACTGATCATTTATTTATATGTATGTTCTATGTTCTTTTGTTCAATAGAAAAAAAAAACAAAAAAAAAACGTTTTATTAATCTGTTATCTAAATTCTCTTGCTTTCTCTTAACGATACAAAACTTTTCTTCTTCTCTTAAGACTAGATTCCCTGCTATCTGGAATGATTAAAACAATCTAGGTCAATAGATTGGGACAAGTTGTTTGTCTGTTCCGTTGTTTGTCGTTTTGTCTCTTCCTTTGTTTGTTGTTTTGTCTGTTCCGTTGTCTGTTGTATGTCATGTGTTGTATGATAACTCTTCGTTTTTCTCGAAAGCGAAGCAGGCAGGGCTGGAAAGTCAACATGCGTTAACTCAGGAACTTGGAACGAGCTTCACGGCAGGTACAGCAGGTTTGAATGTAGTACCGGTACATCTACTCACACACTTGTTGAAGGCCTTTCGGAGCGATATGGAGTCCGAGGTCACCCACATCGAGACGAACTCCAGTCCCTCTCGTAGCACATCCTCCGCAGCAAGATGCTGGTGGCTGAGGCAGTGTCGTTGAGCTTGCTGACATTCGTGGCGTAAGCACCAGGGAAGTTTGAGGCATGCCTAGGTAGCACACCTGAAACAATGGTTCACCGCCCTAATGTCATCTAACAGCTCAACGTACTGGTTGAGGATGGTCTTTGGATCAAGTAGAAGGATCGTTGAAAGGTCACGAAGGTCACAGGACAGCTGCGGAAATATGTTATCTACCCTAATACCAGAGATACTCAAGCATTCAATATCTGTCCGAAAAACATGGTCGGCAAGATACTTGACCTGAGAATCTCCAGCGATTAGAATGGACATTATGATGATGGACAATGATTAGGTACGGGTGTTATAATATGGAATGATCCAGTCTATTAGAATAAGAGAAATTCATACAAGTATACTCCTTTTATCTTGTGCAAATGTTGATGTAACTGATACAGGTTTTGATGCCAGTGGAGAACAAACTTGAAGAAAAGCCAAGGAATAGCGCAAGTACGTACCGGGGGGCAGCAATACAATAACACAAAAGAAATTAATTAGATGAGTGTTAGCGAAGATTTCCATCCTACTCTTACCGAGCTTTGTCTGTGTATTATTTTGTGGGCACTGCACAGGTCGCAGGGTTTGACAGATTGACATGAAACTTTTTTATACGCAAACTTATCCAACTTGGAACTGTATAGTTTTGGGGTCAAATCGGTTGTACCCTTTTTGAGAAACATTATTTCAAAGTTTCTAAAAACCCCATAAGATTAGGCTGGGCGGAAATGATTGAAAAATTAAATCTCTCCAATATAATCCAAATTTTCCTCAAATGTGAACACAGAAATCATACACATTAATAAACATTGACGTGTAATTCGGACCAGCCGTTTCGAAGAAAATAATTTAATACATGTTTCTTATTAATAGAAAATATATAAATATTAGTGGCAAAATATTGCATTGCTAAATTCACGGCTTCCTAGATCCATTGGCATCGGATAAAGTTCATTTTATATGATCAAGGTGTGTAGATTTTCGCTCATCTTACAACGCACATTCCGCGTTTGCCTGGTTTTCATTATTTAGATCTTCAGCAGTTGCACACAAACGTGCGGTAGAAAGTTCCCTACCCAGCTGTGATCAAGACATTTCGACCACCTCTTTCTGGAATTGTTTCAAGTGTCTTCATTTCATCCCCTTCGAATATATTGCTAATAAGCCCATTCCAGTCCACCAGTTCTGTATATATTGGACGAAGACTTTGATAAACTAGGGTTCGAGACAATCAAATGTTAGATGTAGGTCGATCATTGTACGCCCAAGCAGGCACTAGGCCATGGCAAATATGATAAGCGTAATCGTAAATATGATAAGCGTATGATATGGTAAGCGTAATGATGTAATGTTAGCGAATACGTCTATCTCGGTTCAACTATAGATAATCATTTCAAATGGGATATACGTATTGATAAACTAGGAAAACGCGTTATGTGTTTCCGCGTTGATGGATGAGCTAATGAGAATGACATTGAATTCTTTCAAAAAGTTATATCAAGTTAATGTTTTGACGGCATTCAAGTTAAAAAATCAATCTTTCCATTTGGTTGGTTCATTTCGTTGACTATTCTCATGAAGGAAATATTATATGCAATTTGTATATTGTAATATTAGACTACTATATGAGACGTGATGACAGCTGTATACATATACACACCTTGAGACCATCCTCTTATAATCATTACTCATACTCAAAAATTTCTTCGATAGTAAAGAAGGCCTTGTTTTAATCGTTCTCCACTAATTGGTGACACTTGTTGCTTGGATTTAATTGGTTTTCTTAATAGCTTTAAAACATGTGTAAAAATGTCATTAAATAAGTTTTTATATCTAAACGACTGATTGGATTTCAGTAAAAGTTTGCAATAATCTGTATCATCATTATATTGAGATTTGGAGAAAATATGAGTTTTTTCGAAAGACATTTTCTGTACCTAAATTCTTCTCTTGCTTTTTTTTGTCATTATATAATTTTTTATATCAAAACGACTGATTGGATTTCAGTGAAAGTTCGGAATAATGTGTATCATTATTATATTGAAATCTGGTGAAAATTTGAATTTTTTCGAATGACATTTTTTTCACGAAAATTTTTCTCTGGCTTATTCTTATGGGTAACTTGGAAAATGGAAAATTAGTTTTCTCAGAATGTGTGCAATCGATTGCGTATAAAAACTAATGAGATTCAATCCATATGATGACACATGGGCATGCCAAGTTTCAATCGATTTTGAATTTTTGTCTGACCTGTAGAGCGCGAAAAAAAAAAAAAAACAAAAAAAAAAAAAAAAACATATGTACATTTTTTTCGGGTCAAGTGAAATTGAGTCTTCGCTTCGCTCATCCAATTATGTAATCGGCTGAGATCAGCTATGTATAGTTTTCGTACATTAAAACCTCTAATTAATCCTTCTATTTTAAAAGTATTTCATTTTGCCCTAGTAGAGTCTATCATCAGATACGGAATTTTGGCTTGGGGAGCTACTACAGAATCATATTTAGATGAGCGTATACCGAAGATTTTCACCGAACTCTTACGGAACTTTGTGCGTTTTTTGTGTGTTTTTTTGTTTGTTTGTAAGCACTGCACAGGTCGCAGGGTTTGACCGATCGACATGAAACTTTTTTTTTATATGCAAACTTATCAAACTTAGAACTGTATAGTTTTGAGGTCTAATCGGTTGGACCATTTTTGAGAAACATTATTTAGAAGTTTCTAAAAACCCCATAAGATTTGGCTGAGCGGAAAAAATTGAAAAATTAAATCTCTTCAATATGATTCAAATTTTCCACAAATGTGAACACAAGAATAATATACATGAATAAAAATTTGGTTTGATATTCGGACCAGCCGTTTGGGAGAAAATAATATAATAAATGTATTTTATTTATCGGAAAGATAGAAATATTAGTTGAAAAATGTTGCATTGTCGAAGTCACGGCTTTCTAGATTCATTGACATCGGATGAAGTTCATTTCAAAAGATCAAGGTTTGTGTTTTCGATAATACTTTATGTAGACATCTCGCTCATCGTACAACGCACATCCTGCGTTTGCCTAGTTTCAAAAAATTAGTAATATTCAAAAACAAATTTTCCAAAACATAAATCCAAATTTAAGTTCTATTACGCCTATACCACAGCCCGATTTTCTAACTGTGCAACAACTCCATCTATTCATCTTCTTGACTACAAATTATTTTTTTCAACGCAGCATAAACAGATTGCATTACATTTACATCAAACTAGGAATAAAGATACATTTATTGTGCCTCCTTTCAGCTATAATACGTATGGAGAGCAACAGAAGCGAGTGTTGATACCTAAACTATTCATAAACTTCCGAATCATTTACATGCCTTATTGACTATTTCGGAAATTGAAAACATGGACTGTTCTTCAGAATATTTTATGGTTACTTTATTTATTTATTTTTTGTACAAGTATATATTATTCACTGTTTTGTTTCTATTGTTTCTATTTATATGTTTTTATTGATTGTTTTGTTTGAATTATGTCTGCTTGTGAAGAAAAACTGGTTATTCTAATGTGCTATTATTATATCCAGAAACGTGTATTTGTATTATTATTTGTAATTATATGTATCATAGCCCTACAGACAAGCCACGCTTGTGGCTTCGTGGGGCTGAGAATTTGTTTATTTCATTCAACGTGCTAAACTTCCAATAAAAAAAGGAGGGCCTCCCAAATGCCAACAGGCCATAATTTATCAACAAAAATAATTATAGTCCATGGCTAGAGCCAATCCCCAGGGCCCAGATTCACAAAGAATTTTATCTTAAAACATTTTAGCGCTTAAACCGTTCTAAGCTAAAACCGAGATAACACGTTCTAACTTTATCACGGTTTTATCTTTAAACCCTATTCACAAAGAATTTTAAGGACATTTTATCTTGGTGTTTACTTTAACCCCAACTTACCGTGCCGTGGCATTGACAAGTCATTGTTTTCGACTGTCAACCCGTGAGAGCAAAGAGTGGGACGTCAATGAGTTTGTAATAACGCAATATGAGTATCAATTATTGGTTTTCTACAACAAGATGATATTTAAAATAAAAATGAAAGAATAAAATGTTCTACATATTTCTACATTTGTTTCCTTATAATCGTTGTGAATCTTTTTGACGTTGATCATCAAGAAGGCTTTGCATTTTGTTTACCGCCAATTCTGTCAGCTGTCAGTCGAACTTCCCAAATGTGAGGTTAGGATAGAATAATTAATATAATAATTGAAAATAGGATCGTGTCTTTACTTCCAAACTCTCCCAACATTCATCTTTTTCTTCGAAACATGATACTGAGTGAATTTGAGTGAGGACAATATCCAAAATCATCGAAATCAATTGCGAGGTGAGTGTTGTATCTCCACTAAAACCAGTCAAGACCAGTGATAACTTTAGAACCAACTATTGTTAAAACTTTTGGTTAAAATTTTTCGTGAATACGAGTTATAACCAAGTCTGGTGATAAGTCCTAAAACTGTTATAACTTGGAACGTTTTGAGAGATAAAATTCTTTGTGAATCTGGGCCCAGAGGCATTACTTGATGCCAGAGGTGTAGGCCTAGGCATAGTCCTAGCCATTGAATAATTGAATTGTAGTGTTTCAAAATTGCAATGGCTAAGCCTGGGTCTGACAACCCTAGGTTAGGCCATTGAATTGATTATATTACTTTATCTATGGCTAGGCCCTTGGTTTTATACGGTTACAAAATCAATCACCATGGGCCTATAGGCAAAGCATAGGCCTAACAAAGTGTCTAGACTAGAATAGATATAATTATGGTTCTAGTACCTGAGAAGTTAGCAGATTTGTTTGGCTCAAAAGTTAGCTAAACACTCAATAAACCTTTACACAGATACCTCAAACAGAAAGCACAACACAAATATTAGATTAATCAATTATTGACAAGAACACAAAGGACGAGGCCGTAGCTTCAACCGATGAGAAAGTGAGTCGGAGTTTACCGCGTGAGAATTGTAGAAGGCACACATGCGCAAGTAATTCGGTGGCTATTGTTGTACTGTTGTAGGCCCAACTGCCAAGTGTCAACGAGTAGGCATAATGGCCAACCATCCTTGGCTGTACTCGTTGTTATGTTCATAATATGAACTCCAGATAAGGCACAACTATAGTGCATTATTTTAAATCAAGTTGAGACATTATACTCACTGGGAAAAATAAAATAATACATAATTGACTAGCCTAACATTTTAGCGTCAATTATTGTTATCAGCAAGGTCGTATTACTGTGTGATGTTTATCTGTGAGAGTCTACGCTTTGTTACGCCTATAATAATGAACTCCATAAACTGTATCAATAGATGTAATATTTTTATTCATGCAGAGACAGTATACTTACCTGGAAAAATAAAATATTCCATAATTGACTTACCGTTTAGCATCAATTAATACCAACAGCAAGAGGGGAGTAGAATTTCCTTTGGGAATCCACGGTGGCCTATAATTTCTTGTTGAATAATATGAACTCCAGACACCGCAGAATCACAAAGCAATAGCAGTTGCTCAAGGAAATGGTGGAAGCCGTCTGGTACCCTTTGTGCTGTTTATGCTGTTGTTAGTCCTTTGTGCTCTCCAATTCATGCATGCTCATGGGATCTAATGGCATTCTGTTGGCTATCTCAATAACGCCATAGCCACCCGTGGTAGAGTATACAACACTTGTTGTCATAGTTCGGTTCTTGCTCTAGCCATTGTTCAGGGCTTAAGATGTCTAGGTCTTCTTCAAGGTGGAAGCCGTCTGGTACCCTTTGTGCTGTTTATGCTGTTGTTTGTCCTTTGTGCTCTCCAATTCATGCATGCCCATGGGATCTTATGGCATTCTGTTGGCTATCTCAATAACGCCATAGCCACGCGTGGTAAAGTATACAACACTTGTTGTCATAGTTCGGTTCTTTCTCTAGCCATTGTTCAGGGCTTAAGATGTCTAGGTCTTATGGTGGAAGCCATCTGGTACGCTTTGTGCTGTTTATGCTGTTGTTTGTCCTTTGTGCTCTCCAATTCATGCATGCCCATGGGATCTAATGGCATTCTGTTGGCTATCCCAATAACGCCTTAGCCACGCGTGGTAAAGTATACAACACTTGTTGTCTTAGTTCGGTTCTTTCTCTAGCCATTGTTCAGGTCTCAAGATGTCTAGGTCTTAAGGTGGAAGCCATCTGGTACCCTTTGTGCTGTTTATGCTGTTGTTAGTCCTTTGTGCTCTCCAATTCATGCATGCCCATGGGATCTAATGGCATTCTGTTGGCTATCCCAATAACGCCTTAGCCACGCGTGGTAAAGTATACAACACTTGTTGTCTTAGTTCGGTTCTTGCTCTAGCCATTGTTCAGGGCTTAAGATGTCTAGGTCTTATGGTGGAAGCCATCTGGTACCCTTTGTGCTGTTTATGCTGTTGTTAGTCCTTTGTGATCTCCAATTCATGCATGCTCATGGGGTCTAATGGCATTCTGTTAGCTATCTCAATAACGCCATAGCCACGCGTGGTAAAGTATACAACACTTGTTGTCATAGTTCGGTTCTTGCTCTAGCCATTGTTCAGGGCTTAAGATGTCTAGGTCTTCTTCAAGGTGGAAGCCGTCTGGTACCCTTTGTGCTGTTTATGCTGTTGTTAGTCCTTTGTGCTCTCCAATTCATGCATGCTCATGGGATCTAATGGCATTCTGTTGGCTATCTCAATAACGCCATAGCCACCCGTGGTAGAGTATACAACACTTGTTGTCATAGTTCGGTTCTTTCTCTAGCCATTGTTCAGGTCTTAATATGTCTAGGTCTTATAGTGGAAGCCATCTGGTACGCTTTGTGCTGTTCAAGCTGTGTTTTGTCCTTTGTGCTCTCCAATTCATGCATGCCCATGGGGTCTAATGGCATTCTGTTGGCTATCCCAATAACGCCATAGCCACCCGTGGTAGAGTATACAACACTTTGTTGTCATAGTTCGGTTCTTTCTCTAGCCATTGTTCAGGGCTTAATAGGTCTTCTTTTATCTCACACAACGATTGTTTGACGAGAAGCGGATTGTTATCGGAGGATGTGTTCACTTCCGAAGGTTTTATACATATTTTATTGAGAACTGAGTTCATGCTTATCGTCTGGAACGGCGTTAGCGGAACTTCCTCTTCTGCTTCTCCAAAACCATATTTCCTGGTGAAATCGAAAAAGAGAACATTTATATAAATAATTTGCGTTGGTAACCTGGTTTAAGAAGACATTGATCATTCTGAATATGATTCTGAATAGACTCATCTGATGGATGTACTGGAAGAATTTTTCTTCTTTCCAGTATTGGCTTCCACGCTACTGGTAGTCCTTTGCTGTCATTTCGTAAATTCATAGCGCCAATATGTTTCTCTATTTCAATACCCTCTCCTATTATTCTTGGTATAAGTAGATTCTCGCATGCAAGAACGGACGTATTATTAAAATCTATCATATGCCCCGTCTTGACGGCATGTTGAGCCAAAGTCGAGCCTTTAAACCGTACTGCAGACTCGTCTTCCTTTTCACGTTCTGACACTCTTTTCCCGGTCTGTCCAACGTACACTTTATCGCATTCCACACGATATTTTATATCCACCTTTATCTTCCAGCTCTACCTTGTCCTTTAAATTTCTCAAAAAACTTTCTATTTTTCTGTATGGAGTGAAGACAGTTTAAATGTTGGCTCTTGATAATAATTTGCCTTTTTTATCGGATGCATCTCGTACGTAAGGCAGATATGCCACAGATTTGGGCTCAATCTGTGTGATATTTTCTATGCCTGAGGAATGATGAGGTATAGCATTGTTTATTATTTTGTCTGAGAAACCATTCTGTTCAAGAACACCTCTAAGGAGCTTCGACTCAGCATCTCGGGAATCCAAATCAGTGATTCTGTGTGAGCGGACAGCTAACGACTTTGCCGCAGATGCCACCTGCGCTGGATGATGGCGAGACTTGGCATTCAGGTACCTATTGGTGTGGGTTTTCTTACGATACACTGAATATCCTAAAGTTCCATCCTCTTTCCTCGTTACCATCACATTCAAAAACGGAAGTTGTCTATCAATCTCGATCTCCATTGTACATTTTTCATTGAACCATGTTGTGCGTTCAAATGGACCAGAAATATATCCAGTTCTCTCCTTCCATGTGGCCAAATCGCAAACGTGTCATCCATATATCGATACCAGTGAGTTGGTGTGAGTGTAACTAAATGTAACACTTCTGTTCCAAGATTTTCTAAAAAGAGATTAGATAACCGGGGACAAAGGCGAGCCCATGGGTGCACAAAGCACTTGATCATACAAAATCCCGTTGAACATAAAATATGTATTCAATAAACAATGCTCATATTGTAGAACAATATGTTCGGGGAAGCATAATTTCGTCATTTTATACTGAAAAATAAAATATTCGTGTTGAATTTTGAATATCAATCATACTTATATCCATGCGAACGTACCGTTTAGCTCCGATATCCAATTGGAAAAATCTCGTTCAGTGGACATTATTGAACAGATCTGTATACTTATACGATTCTTTAATCCTGATTGACGATGTCAAATCTTTCGATCAGATCAAGTATATTAAATCATAATTCAGTTTCCGAGTTACAGCTCTAAATAATAATAATGGAAACGAATGATTTTCATACATCATTTATCATTGTTGCCATCGCAATTTGAATTCAATGATGGAGACTGGAATTTGAATCAATTGTGACTGAAATACAGTCAATTCAGTATGTTCTACCATTAGAAAACTAGCAGCGTGAAATTTCTCAAAATTGATTAATATAATTATTCATATAATTTCTTCTCGTGAATACTTGATGCGTTCATTTTTCAGTGTGAGAATATATTAAAAAGTTTTGAAATGGAATTTTATACTGCAAAATGAGAGCAAATATTTTGTCATCATGAGGCGATTCCCCTTTGTTCGTATCTTCATTCTATATGGATTCTGTTCTGTAGCAGCCGCTATCTTCTGATATATTCATTCCTTGCTATTTTATGGAACGAATGATTTCTGCCTTGTATGTTGATTTCACCAGGCCTACCCCATCGACAGCTAGATTCCAGTGAGCTGGTGATAGTCAAATTATGACATGATGATGACTGAAAGGACGTTCATAAATATCCATGCCTCATGTGGGTCTCGAGCCAAACGCACAACGGTGACCCCCGCCTAGTATGATGATTATTTGTATTATTATCGTTTCTTTATTATTGTTATTTTTGTTAGTGTCATTATTATAACCATCATCTTCATCATCAATGCTATCATTATTGTCATCTTTATAATCAATGCTATCATTAATATCATAATTATTCGACTTCTATTGTTGATTTCATCAACTCTCTCTATTCATATAATATCGACAAATTATTACTTCATAATCATATTTTACCTTGTTATCATGTTGTGACTATAGTATTATTATCATATATATCAACTGTGAATCATTTCATATATCTCTCTGTTCTAATCCTGATTCCTATTCTCTACTCCATCTATTATCCTGAGTGTAAGCACCAGCTGTTTCCTCCTTGTCATTATTGCAGTTCCTCGTCAACTTGTGGACCAATATAATTGTAGTAGTGTTATTATTATTGTGTTGTACATCACATCGTGTTCAAACTTGAAGAAAGGAATGAATGAATAAACAATTAATGAATCATATTGACCGGGCTACGGAAGACGGCATCTCGTTTCTTTTCTCATCTTCATGTCCGGCAGTAACGATATACCCTGTGTTTTCGGGTGCAAATTCCAATCAATTGTCTTTGACACGGTTCAAGCTCTGGGCGATATATATTAAGTATACTCACCATCAACAATGTGTTGGGACGTTGCCTCATATTTCTTCATTGCTAGCGAAGGTTTTGTTTCTTGAGTTGTGTACTGTTTTGTCAGAAAAGTTGCCTTCACAGGTTTTACAGGTAGTCGCTGTGTTGGAAGTGGTGTCCGCCGTGGCTCAGCAGTGAAGGGCTAGCTTCTCTCTAAGTATATTCTCAAGAGTTGGCCTGGGGAAGGAATCATGCTCAGACCGATTGTGAATCCCTTTATGAAACACAAGTAGATCAGCCATTGAAGTTGAGAGTGAATTTGATTATTTATTTGTTTTATATACAAATATGCATAAATAAATGAATACATATATATATATATATATATATATATATATATATATAAATATATATATATGGGTCATTTTCCCGAAATCAGTAATATTGAGTTGAATAAAAATTGTGAGTCAAGATTTTTTTTTTTTTCATATATTTTTTTTATTTTTATTTATCAATCACATGACCTTTCTATAGTAATAGCAGAGATCATTGTTGCATATTTTCATTGTTGTAGCTATTTTTTGGTTTTTTGCACCTTGGTAATGACATAATCGGAAGTTGTAATGACATATCGGAAGTGGTAATGACAAATAACATGGGTATCAATAATAAAATATGTAATTTGGTAATAAGACAATTAAATAACTCACCACTTGTAATGTTTGCAACATTTTTATTCATTTTCATTCATATATTTTACATAAACATGAACATTATATAGACAGTTTACATGATATAGAATGGGATACGTCATTATTAAGGCTAGGATGTTTATGCAATATTATATTTGATTTTTCAGTGCATAAACATCCTAGCCCTAGTCAAATTATATAAGATTACTATTATAACTATAACTACTTCATGTGCGTCATGGCATTCTTGTATCCATGCATCGCAAAGAGCCGCGATGATATGGGATAGGGTGAACCCAATTTACAGAGTATATCATCCTCGTTAACAGTTTGCGTGTCGCGTGTACTCGGCCACGAAAAGGAGTTCTTCTTTGCCGAATTGCCTTTCATAAAGTTGACGGTCAGCACACTTTCCCGTTTACTCTCAACGACTCCTAGTTCAACATGAAAAAGAAAATTGTTACAATTCATCCTAATATTACGTTCTACTGAATTCTACCACATACTGGAATAATAAACTTCATACCTGGGTACCAATCATTGCCGTATATAACGGCCACCCAGTCGCCAACGCTTGCTTCACCTAAATCATTCGTTGACTCGGCCAAATCACGATCAAAAGCGGTAGACTCTTCCATGCTTCCATCCTCTTCATCTCGGCAGAGATCAGTTTCGACATCATCGCAATCGTCATCGGGACTGGTCTCACGATACACTAATAGAAAAAATAATCCATGATAACTCTACACTCATGTGCAAAAAGTACTTTGGTCGTGAGAAATCTAATACATATTTAATACATACCAGTTGCTTGTTGGTCAATATTCCAAAGTCCTAAAGTGCCGTAAGTGCAACAAGAATCTCCGTACGGACAACGGAAACAACTGAGGGTGCGCAGAGACACTTCTCTCGGATAATTTGAGTCCCACGTAACTTGATGCACGCTCATAGTTCCCCTTATAGTTTTTGTACTGATAGGTAGCTGAGCATCAATAGAAGGTATCTCGTCTTCAGCAATTGTGTACAGCTTGATACCCGTTACAGACGCTTTCAGTTTTTCAATCAGTGTTGCGTAATTATGGACATCTGTTCCTTGGGCTACTATGCGATCGGCTGTTCTTTTTAGCACACCTCCTACCCCATCAGCTGCACCTTTACCATGCCCAGCTTCAGTGTAGTTCCACGTCGCTGCTTTTAAAGTTACGACAATCGTCGGAAGATACATCGCCAACATGTTGAACATGATTTTGTTGCGATATTGAGTGGCAGGACTGTCACTTACGAAGTGTATAGTCCTTATATCTGGATTTTCACATACCAGATCTTGCAGAACGGGCTTAAGGTGTGCCCATATTGCACTGGCATCGTGACGAAGACTGTCAGACAACGATGCAAAACAATGCGGTTTTTTACCCGGTCGGTACAGTACGCCAGTGTGCATTGTCACCTGCTGGCGTGAAGCACCGAAGTGTACTGCCTGAGTCTCCTCAGCATATTTGCAACAGTAGTTCTCAGAGAAGTCTACATGGACAATAGCAGAATCCTCAGAAGCATTCACAGCTTTCTTCAGCGAGTCAATTGCTACAAATTGATGATTCATGTTGAGCACGTGACTGAAAAAGGGTGGGATTGCTTCTTTGAACTGTGCAGTTCAAACTCTCTTTAACATTTCTTTGAACAGTAAAACTCTTGGCTCCTCTTTTCCTTTCCTCCTTCTTCAGAATCCATTTCGAATATGTTGTTTGTTCATCAACATCAAAACTAGATGTGAACGTAGCTGAATTGGATTGGCAGTCTATGCAGGATCGCAAGAAGCACGCATCTTTGTTGCCGCATGTGAATACGCTGATTATTTCTTTAATACTCTTCTCCTCTATCACTTTAATCGAGTAAAGCTTATCAATAATCATTTTAAAGTTTTCATGTTTACGACAGAGGCAAGTGTCTCGTTCACTCACGCGTGGTTGCACAATCCAAAAAGGTTTGGCCCTCGTGAAAGATGTATAAGATAATGATATCTCCGGGCTATTATCAAGAAACTTTTGATGTAGATTCTTTAGTGTATCTGATAGCATTCTTTTTTGTGCTTTTTCTTTACCTCTTGTTATACAGTCCTTCTTTCCAGGACATTGTTTTGTATTATCATCACGCTCTAAAAACTGTATGACCCTGTTCCTCATGGCAAGGGTTAGTGCTCCTCTTCTCTTTGTAGTCACCATGGTGTTTTCTCCACTCTGTTTTTGCGAACGTAGAATGTTTATTTTAAACATATTCCTTGCAGCAGACTGCAATCGGTAGCGTTTGAATAGTTTCCCTCCGCCTAAAAGTTTACGAAACATACCTTTCTGATTGTTTCCCACACATGTTTCAAGTTGTGCGGCAATTGTACTCCTGAGAGTCTCCCCTACAAAAAGAGCGCGAGATACCTTAGCATTCACTCTTTGACCACGTGTCAGAGTACGTACTTTGGTTCTTGGTGACGGTGAACCTTCTACACATTCTTTGCTCTGACGTAAGCGATAGTACCTACTTTTGTACTTTCGAGCTTTCATCTCTGCCTTGGCCAGTTTCTTCTGAGCTGCAGCTAGCCGCCCATAGCAGACAGCTCGATCCTTTCTGACTTTTTTCCGTCCGTGTAACTTTCTTGACGTAGAAGGTTCACCTTGTGCTACGATTAGATCTGGCGAGCTCTGTAGGCTGGAAGGCGAGTCATCTCGTAAGCGGGCCAAAAAAGTTTCTTCTTTGTCACGATTCTGTCTGAAGTTTTTAGTGTTATTCCTCCACTTTTTACGTTGTTGCCTCACTTCTCTCTTCGACATATCCTTAATAGTTTTAATTTTCCCTTCTTCTTTTCGTTTCTTATAGCGTTCTGCTTCCTTCTTTCTCTCAATCTCTTTCAACATCGGATTTTGCCGTTTTGCTTCTCTGTACTTTCTCTCTCTCTCTTTCTTCCTTTCTAGCCTTTCAAGCCTAACTTTTTCTGGTACATTCTTCTTAACTTTTCCCATTTCAATAACTATAAATAACACATTGAACAATTAGTTTTACCTTATAGCATTTGCATCTAATCAACATTACCACAAAAAAGTCATTACCAATGCGTGTTAGTCATTACCAAGGCGTGCTTACATTGCTTGAATGTTGTGGTAATGACAAATTGTTGGTTATGTTGACTTTTGGGGGGGAATGAAGTTAAAAGGTTGATTTTAGTACTAATAAGTCATTTCATACCACAAAAGAGCACTGAAGAAAAAAACAATCGAAATGTCAAAATGATCCATTGTTGCAATTAGTTAAGCCATGGTAATGATATATAGAAAACATAAAAATATAAAATGCTGTACCTTTTTGTCGATGAGTCAATCCAAGAGTGCAAACTGGCGTCAAAATGGCGATGTCGGTGTTGTCCACAGCCTTCCAGATGATAATATTGTTATTTCATATAGGTTGAGCCAACCATCAGAAAAAAATTCCTCAACTTGGATGCCATGGTAGATGACTTAATTGTAAGATACAGAGATTACCACAGCTATATCTACTACAAGAATGCCTTTTGAAAAAAAAAAAAAATGCAATGCAACCTTGAATATACGTTCAACTGTTTTACACACTATTTCAAATGAAATATTATTTTACCACCCTCTGAAAGATAATTATATATTGTGAATTGTAATTAGTGACGGGCCATGGTAATGACAATTTAGTCTAAAAATTGGTTTTAAAAATTGGAAAATTGTATATTCGGCGTACCTTAACTGAAAGTTGAACTCGTCATAAAATTTCCACACCCCCCCCCCCCAAAAAAAAAAAATCAAAAACTTGAAAACTACCGATAGAATGGCCGGTTACTCAATATTACTGATTTCGGGAAAATGACCCATATATATGTATATATATGTAGGATCATTAAACTTCTTAGATACGATCCAATATCGAGATGTATGGGATATTTTAGCCATGTCATGAAAGATACATGTGATAAAAGACCGGGTATCGAACCCGGGACCTTCAGATTGCCGGTCTGCTGCTCTCCCACTGAGCTACCGAAATATTACTATGGCCGGCTATACTTAGAGTGACGACACTTCCCGGGGCTAGCCCTATAGACGGCTTAGATTCACCCAAGGTGTAACGATTACACGTCACCACAGGTCCTTGTGCACTCTCTTCTACCTACCCTACCCTACTTACCCTTCTTATCCATCGACCCAGTTGGATCTTTCCTGAAGATGGCGGAGCAAATTCCGCCGAAACGTCGACATGAAGAGTGTGAAGAGCGTGGCATTATCGCAGAAATCGTACTCCCTTCTCCCTTCCTTCCTATGTTCTTGCACACCCAATACCGTTTTCCAACTCTCGTGTAATCTTACACTATCGTTCCTATTGTTCATATTTAGAGTAATTCCTATTCCTATCGCTTCTCTGATAATTCGTGGTATGATGTGCTCAACCCTTGCTATTGTTTCTGTCGCTTTGAAATTTATATGATGGCCAGTTTCTATTGTGTGTTTACTGTTTACTAAGGGAATTCTGATGCTCCTTTGCTCTTGCTTCAATTCTCCTACTTGCCTGTCCTACGTATGCTAAATCACAATCAGAACACGGTATTTTATACACTCCTTTTGATTAATTTATTATTATATCATCTTCACATTTAAGCACGTCACCTATTTTCTTCCCCGTTGAGAATACTGTATTTATATTTCTTTTGTTTAACATCCTTCCTATGATGTCTGTCGTACCCTTTACATAAGGTAAATAGGCTGTGCTTTTTGTCTCCGGTTTCTCCTCTTCACTACGTATGTTTTTTCTATTAGAAGATTTCCATATGGCTCTTTTTCTGTATCCACTCTTCATCAAAACCTCACTTAAAAAATCAAATTCTTCTTTCTTGTGTTCACCGTCTGTTAATGTTTTGGACCTATGTGTCAGAGAGTTTATTACTGAATTAAGTTGTTGTGGATGGTGATGCGATTCCGCGTTTAAATATCTATTTGTATTGGTCGGTTTTCTTTCCACTGGATGTCTAAAATATCCATTCTTCTTCTTTATGATTAATACATCCAGGAATGGTAGTGTTCCATCTTTTTCTATTTCCATCGTGAATTTGATATTACTGTGCATATTATTAAAATGATTCAAAAATGTATCTAGTTCGCCTTTGCCATATTGCCATCTAATTAAAATGTCATCAACGTACCGTTTGTACAGCGCTGGTTTTAATGGTGCTGCATCCAAAGCTCTCTTTTCAAAGTCTGCCATAAATAAGTTTGCACTCACCGGTGACAAGAGGGGAACCCATAGGAACACCGAGTCTTTGTTTATAAATGTCTTTGTTGAACATAAAATATGTGGAAGACATACAGTGGCTAATCATTCCCATTATGTCCGTTGATATGTTTTAATTTTCTTTGATGCCCTCAAACGCTTCCTCCATTGGGATCTTCGTAAACAAAGAAACCACATCTAAACTCACCAATAATTCTCCAGGTTGACATTCCCATATTTTCAAAGTTTCAACTAGATCGAACGAGTTTTTAACATAAGAGTCACATTCTTCTAACAATGGTTGTAATCTTTTAGCCAAATGTCTTGCCAGTGCTTGTGTTGGGGAATTGATGGAGCTTATATCTGGCCTCATCAATGGATAATCCATTTTGTGGATTTTCACATATCCTTTTAATTTTGGAACTCTGGATGATTTTTCACTGGGAATAACAAATTTCTCAACTTCCGGGTCTAAATTGGATCTCTTAATTATTTCTTTAGTCTGTATTTCTAAATATGTAGTCGGATTACTCTTACTCAAGACATACGTGTCATCCTTCAACAATGCCTCCATTTTTTCCGAATATGTAGTCCTATCCATCACTACCGTGGCATCTCCTTTGTCAGCTGGCAATACAACAATATCTTTATTATTATTCAAATGTTTTAACGCTTTTTCTTCTTCTACACTCATATTTCTGGGTGGAATCTTCGCTTTTCTTAATACCATAGCTATATCTTGACTTATTTCGTCCGCTTCTTTCCTGTCTAAACCACATATAGCCGCTTCCTCACCACATATGATTCCTTCTTTTGCGATTGATTTTGGAGCAATAGCATAATTAAATCCTTTGTCTAGCACATTAATCTCAAACTCGTCCAGTGGGTGAGACGAAATATTATATACTACCTCTACATAAATACCGGCGTGGCTTTCTACTATAGTACATCTGTTCAAACTTCCTACATTGGACCTGTTTTCTTCTCTGTGCATCCTTATACGCTCGTTCCCACGTTATTCGTCTTATTCTGTGCAATAGCTCAATACTTATATTGCTCGCCAAAATGTGTGAAAACTCATCCAATCTCAAGTCCATATAAAATAACTGCTTTCTTATTTTGTATATTTCGTCTCTCACCAAAGCATGACTTGCGACCTCTAAAATTGTATCTGTTGATTTATTATTTCTAGATCTTCTATTACCCTTATTTGACAACATATTGGTACAATACCTTTATTTCTGCATCGTTTCATAAATGCCAGGTCCATTAACATCAACTCATTTTTCGATGTTAATTTTCCATATTTTCTTACAATTGAATAGGTTTCCTCCCCGTAGAGGTTTGATATGTATTTATGTAAGCTCTCACAAAGTATTAAATTATTAATAGTAATGTTTTCGGATACACTTGTGTTAATTAAATAATTCATTTTATTTCTCTAACGTTTCGACTTGTTTGCACACGTCATTATCAAAGAGAATATAATCAAATATACTAGCAACTGAAGAATATATGAAGCTCTGACGCACCATCTAGCGGCCAAGCGTGTACGACGGATCTCAAGAAGTAGTCGACTACTAAATCGACTGCGCGCATATTGATGTGCATTGTGCAGATAGACAGAAATAATAACGATGGCGAGTCAGTTAGGTTAGAATTTACCTTTTCTTTTCACAAGATGACAAACAAGAGAAATCATGAAGAAATGTGTAAGTAATCTAAATCTTGCTTAGTTACTCAATTATGTATGTTAATGTTTATTATGTATTATATAGCCCATATGTGTGCACCAATTTTATATTCCAAAGTCTATCAGTGGATTGCTTTATTGGCCCTCATTGCTGTAACTTGTAAGTTATCTATAACTGTCGTATTATCTATTTCCTATTTATGAATTCATTCAAGTTATATCCATCATATTACGTAGGCCTATACACATGCTCAGTCACAATGAGACTCCTAACCATAGGCCTGGATGAAGTATAGGCCTAGTTATTCACTCAATACCCTAACCATTGTGCCCTAACCTAAGCATTGAGTTTGTAACTACAAACTCAATGACCTAAGTACATAGGCCTGCATCTAAAACCTTGAGAGATTCAGTCTTCGTGAAGGTAGGCCCTAATTAAAATATAGGTAGGCGTATATAGACCTATTGACTTGATAACTAACTACAAACTCAGTGGCCTAGGCCTACACTGTTTATATTATAGGTGTCCACTGATCTTCTTCAAAAGCATAATTTCATAATGACTGAAGTAGGCCTAGGCCTAGTGTTACCATTGAGTGAATAGATATCACTCTCAATGCCTGAAAGCCCACTATTGTTACAAATTGATAGATAACGAGATAAATATAACCCTGCGTTTCGATTCTACTTCGAGTCCCTGATTTCATTCGAAGTTCGCGTTTACACAAATTCTACTTTGAAACACCCATTACATTTTTGTAAATTGTAATGTAATACATTCGTCATTTATTTGTATTTTATTATATTTCATAATTGACAGTTTATTGTAGGCCTATAATGTTCAAGTTTGAGTTTTTTGTATGGAATTTTATATTTATAATCTTATATGCCTATTTCATGTTTCAGGCTGGCAACACAATCTTCTTTGTGCTTACATCTTCTCCAAAACAGTGCAACATGCCATGTAGACTTCTTGCGTGATGCAGCATGATGATATGATTTCCTGAACAACAAGACGTGTTCAACAAGAACATTCCTGAACAACAAGAACCTTCAAAATGACTGTTAGAACTCAGGAAGCTAGTGAGCTAGCTGTTGATTCCGAATTAATGTGAATGTAGTAAAGGACTAGGCGAGGAAGAGGTGATCGTTCAGGTGGCATTCCATTGGTGAAAGTAAATACTGAAAGTATGGAAGCCAAGTTCGGTATCTAGATGTGGTACAGGTCTATGGACTTCCCGCTTTTGAGCGCGTCGATAAAGAGTTGGTGAATCAACACGTGGTGAAGCACGGCACAGAAGCATGAAGAAAGAGGCTGTCTAAGAAGAACCGCCAGGGTAGACACTTGTTTCGAGAGCGATACCGCATTGAGAGGACGATGTCATTATTCCTGTAGCGTAGCAATGACACCAAATTTGAGCATTAATGGCTCTCAAGATATATAATGAAATATAGAGGAAGGATCCTCAAGTTGGCCACTTTGTTGTTGCAATGCTTGAACCAAAAGTCTCAATTCAATTATAATCTGAGTCTAAATTCGAATATTTTAAAGGTGCATAATTTTTTCGGTCTTCTGGTTCTTTTTACCCAAAATCGCTTTATTGGTTCCGTTGTTCTGTTTTAGAATGAATGCATGAAAAACTACATTGGAACTTTTATTAATAAATATGGATCGGCATTCGTCGCATAGCAGGCAATTACTTGGTATTGTCACTAGATTCGATAATCTTTTTTCGACCAACTTACGGGATGATTCTATCATAGAGTGGAAATGTTTGTTGTATGTATCAATGATGGTATGTGCCAGGTCTTTAGCTAGCTTATTTGGGTACAGCATTTTTGCATTGGCTGAATATTTCTTAAGTAAAATATGAACATCTTTTGAGTCATATGTGTCTTCAAGAGAGGATAATTTCTCGCGACATTCATTGTGAGTAATTCGAGAACAGACCCAACCTGTGACATATGAAATTGCATTCTCTTCCAACATATTATATTCTTGAAATTCTTCTGTTAATTCATTTTCCTAATTAGGCCTAGTAAGTTTCCCAGTTTCAGTTTTTTCAATTTCTAGCAAAAATGAATGTTTCTCCATATCTTGGTGTTTGAATAGAAATGTGTCCATATCCACTTCCCAGTTCGAACCTCTGGATGGCGTTAGTAATTGATTTACTATGGTGGACCTTATTGATGATCGGAAAGAAGATGCGTCAGGGGTTCCGTTACAAGCTCCTCGTGACCTTACAACTGAGAATAAATTTTCAATACAATCCTGTGTTAGGCGTCGAGTCAGTACGTACTTGAGATTAAAGTTCTTCTCTAGATCCAAACATAATAGTTTGAGGGCCTCAATGTTGGCAATCCAACCTTGGAAACAAGGCGGAGACTTTTTACTTCTATTCAATACTTCAATATTTTAAAAGGTGTTTTTCATTTTTTCTAGTAACTCCCATTGCTTGAAGGAACTGCTGTTAATGGGTTTATTCAATATCTTTGTGTTCCCAAGCACATCTCTCGAATTGAAACAGTCGAATAAACCATCAATGTCATTCAAAAAATTTGCTGTATGACTTGCATACGCATCCATGCTCCCGAGTGCAACGTGCGTGAGAATACCAGAGGCCACCGAATGGCTCATTACTTGAGCAGCAAGACATACCCTCATTGGAGAGAATGGGGGTAAATCCATATGCTTTTTGGTGAGCTTAGGTGCCAACCTTAATACCATATTGACATCTTTGTCGTAAAAATCTTTGATGCATTTCCACGAGTACTGCACTCTTTCATGTTCAAAATTGTATTTCTTCAGGTTGTCACGAACCGATTTTAACAGATGCGGTTCGTCGTGAAAAAAAATATGTCTTCACCTTCAAACTTGAATACTGGGTTATCTGGCGTTATACCTAAATCTCTCCGTAGTTTCATGTTTCCAGAGCCCTGGTCACAGATGACTGTTTTAGGTATGAAGCCAGCCGTTTTTACTTTCTTCATAACTTCAATTAAAATAGCTTGAAAGGTTTCAGCACTTGCTGCATCCTTGGTTAAATAATACCCCAACACTTATTTGTAGTTCTTGTTAATTCCTCTCATCATAACCACCAATGCTTCATTAGCCTTGGGTATGTCTGGGGTCTGGGGTAGAATACACTTGGCCGATTCTGGTTTCGACTCGGTATGATTTTTCATGATGTCATCTACTGATTGGCCTAACTCGGTATATCCCCAAAAAATATCTTCCTTGGCATCGTAGGAAATGTGTTCTTTGAGAGACATCTCATCAAATACAATGCTCACTAGTTTGTCTTCCTTAGGTAGTAAATCGGCTTGGAATTTCAGCATTTGAATTATATTGTCATTTAGACCAGGAGAAATCTTCATGTTACCAAGCCACAATTTCAAGGATCTCTCCGTGGGTAAACAAAAGTGTTTTTGCATAAATCTGTATGCTTTCGGAGAGCAGTAATGTAACCCCAAAGCGAATGATTTATCATGGTCGGTATAACACCGACCTCGTCGTTTCTTTTGCGCATGCTGCAGTTGTGATTTGAGGAATACGGTATTGATGTCAGTTGCTTGTAAATTTTGAAATAAAGATTTTTTACTGTCTATGGCACTAAAATTCTGAATGTTTTCTTTGTCCAAATTTGTCGTCATTTTACGACATTTGCTCAAAAGTTTCTGAGAATTTTGCAGCTTCCTCTTGAGAGAGTGAACCTGGTTTTGAAGGAACTCATTTGTTCTCGTCGGTGTTCTAGCGTCGCCAACTTGTGGTATGATTGAAGTTCCTGAAATAATCAACGCTGTGTTCATTATAATATTTAATATTAAAGATATTTATAATATTACATGAAGATTCATCATTTATTAAATATGTTATCTCATCTCAATTATTATATGGGGTGGTGAGATTGCCTTTGTGGTGCCCCGTCCAAACGGTCCTATCTTTCATCCATAGCCATAATTTGGGGAACAATGATTTTGTATCAAGCTTCGAAATATTGGTTCTATAAGAGGAGTAGGCTCGAGTGTAGACCTATCTAATACCTCTAATGCTAATTTACTTGTGCTAATATAGTATTCACGTAAGTATTCATATTTTTATTGCTTATTAGTTATTACCTGTATCCGATATGAGTGTTATTTCTTCTTGTGGATTTACAGGATCAGGGGACACCATATTTGTAGATAAGTCTCCTAATACCAGTATATTCCTTGAGACAGTTGTAGTACGGCTACATATTATGCTAGACGTTGATTTTGTCTCAAAACTTGGGACTGCTCCTCTGTTAAGCCTATACAATGGAAATTGGTTTATAAATACAAATTCAGCAGTGTATTTATTAGTTCTCTTGTCAGAGCTTGTGATTACAATAAAAATAGGATGATATTTTTCATTAATGCTGAACTCATTATTGAGTGCTAGTATTTCAGAAAGATATAATTGAACTCCATTCTAAAAGGAGTAGGTCTAGATTATTCATTATCAATTGATGACTAAAGCTTACCCTTGACTGTGCATTTTAGGATTCCTAAAATCATTCTCAGCAAAATGATCAGCACATATCTTGAAAGATCTTTGCATGTGTTCTGATCCTTTGGTCTCAAAAAGGTCTTTCAAGTGCTTCACTTGACATGCATCAATCCATTCCATACATCTGAAAGGTGGAAAGGATGGAACATTGGGATTCAGGTATGTAGCGTGTATGCAATTCCCTGTTTTGGTAAAGATAGGATCGAATGTTTTGAATTGACTCGTTTTTTGGTGTGCTTGGTTCCTGAAGATGGTTTAGGCCTATAATGATTATAAACTACACAATTGTTTCCAAAAATATTATTATTCATATTTCAATACAATGTGAAAGCCCACATATGTGTACATGTATATTAGTTGTGCACTACCAACAAATTTGTCACAATAATGAATTGATAGGCCTATTGAATAATGTACATACAACTGGATACAATTAGGCCTATGCGTCTTCCCGTTCTGCTGTTGTCTAGCTTTAATTTGATGTACTAAAAAATACTGTCGAACCATATATCCAGTACAATTATTTATATACAAATAGAAAGTTTACTTACAAATCGTTATCCTTGGGGAACCTGAAGAAGGATCTTGCATGTTTTTGTAATGTCTGATTTCTACAGTCAGGAGCACTACACATTCCTCCACACCGGCCTTCATTCATTTTGGGAATACAATTATAAATAATGATAATAATCTGAATTTTCTAGTTATTTTGTATAATCGATCACTTGAGTTAAAGATATTAAAAGTGAGAGAAATATAAGTAAACACTAAACAGGTCTATTTGAAATTAAATAATATGATAACAAAGATCTTCCTTATTAACAAAATCACAGAATTAGTCAAATCTGAAAAATATGTCAGTATTAT
This sequence comes from Brachyptera putata, assembly GCA_907164805.1. Taxonomy (NCBI): domain Eukaryota; kingdom Metazoa; phylum Arthropoda; class Insecta; order Plecoptera; family Taeniopterygidae; genus Brachyptera; species Brachyptera putata. Next base: position 20,274,570 of record OU015472.1, on the reverse strand, counting down.
GATTTTCAGAAGGCTGAAAAAATCGATCAAAATAACGAACATTCATTTTATGCCAGTTTGAAACGTTCGCGCGTATCAGTTGAGCAGTGATTTCATGACGTCACATTCTCTAATAGTTGCACGCGCGGCCTCCAGGATCGGGTCCATCTTTTATCGCCACTTGTTTCATACATTCTTCAGTTGCTAGTATATTTGATATAATCCTAATGTGAAAAGTGAATAAAAAATATCAATATAACAATATAAAAATGTTTTATAATAAGAATCTAGATCACTCATGATATCCATGTTAAAATCAAAATTCATAAGCTTGCTGAATGTGTCCTCTTCTCTTTTCATTCTACACCTTTAACAAAACACTTATATGTTAATTAGCTTGTCCTTTTTCGATTTGCTTCTTGTTCTCGGTCCTGTTTCTCGCTCTGGAATTTCATTTGTAGCTCGATTCTTGAGTGTAATGTTCTTATTTATTCCCCCGGTTGCGTTCTCTTTAACTTCTCCCTGATTTCTCCCTTCCTTCCTATGTTCTTGCACACCCAATACCGTTTTCCAACTCTCGTGTAATCTTACACTATCGTTCCTATTGTTCATATTTAGAGTAATTTCTATTCCAATCGCTTCTCTGATAATTCGTGGTATGATGTGCTCAACCTTTGCTATTGTTTTTGTCTCTTCAAAATTTATATGATGGCCAGTTTCTATTGTGTGTTTACTTGGGAATTATTAATTATTGAATTAAGGAATTATTGGTGAGTTTAGATATGGTTTCTTTGTTTACGAAGATCCCAATGGAGGAAGCGTTTGAGGGCATCAAAGAAAATTACAACATATCAACGGACATAATGGGAATGATTAGCCACTGTATGTCTTCCACATATTTCATGTTCAACAAAGACATTTATAAAGAATGGAAAGCAGCGATACGTGTAACAATACAGTAACATTCAAAATCAATCAAAATGAACTCACAGATTATATTGTTATTCCCACCAAGTGCTAACAGTTAGTGCCGGCCAGGGTTCAGCGGTGTGGTGTGGGTAGGTGCTGGCGATTGGACGTGAAAATATCTCATTGCAAGGTTACATGTTATAATCGGGAAAGAATGGGTATGGGCGCCACTCTATTTAAATTTAGGGGGTAGGTCAGGTTAAATAGAGAAATTCCTCAGACCTGGTCGGAGTATTAATAGTAACAATTTAATTGGCATTGCAAGAATATAATTAGGACGCTGTGCGCGTATGACACAATATAACAATATAATAATATATTTCTCAATATGACACGGCAACAATGGAATGAAGTGTCTCAATGAATGACACAGAAAATAATTAATGCACAATCAAGGACGCACGCAAACGAGTACTTGAATGCAGTGAAACAAATAACAATTCATGAAACAAAACAATAATGCGCGTATGACACAATATAACAATATATATATCTGTCAATATGACACGGCAACAATGTGCCGTGCAACTTACTTGACAATTCATATAATGCACTATAATAATAATGGTGCGCGTATAACAACGCCCGCACTGCAAATAATTGATAATTAATATCTTAAACCCTAGTTCATTCAGATAACATTACTCATATAATACAAACGAACCCTTGCCTCTCTCAGGGTCGGTCATCAGCTGATCCACCCTTGTACCCGATTCGTTGGTTGAAATCATGCCATACTCTAAAGTCCGATTTACACGGTCCAAGTTTTCATTCAAGTCCTTGGATTCAAGGGTTGATTACAAGTTCTTGGATCGTCTAAATGGAAAACTTGAAGCAAAAAGCTTCTATTCAACCCTGGAATAAACCTTTCATCCAGGTCATTTTGTTTAGAAAATTCCTATATTTCGTTCAACCTGTGATGAAATCAGAGGCTTTGACGTCACACAAGTCTGGCGCGCATGCGCACTTGACGGCGACCGCTCGGTCTCCCGCCATATCTGATTGCCAGTCAGCTGTTAGAAGTCATCTAGATACTCGATCAGCATGTTCAACTATTAGGATTAATGTGCCGTGTATGGCCTTCAATAGATCGGACTGTGTATACAGGCGTTCAATGTTCCATCCTAGTTGTTGTCAAAGTACTATGACCAACCCTTGAATCCACGGACTTGGATGAAAACTTGGACCGTGTAAATCAGGCTTAAAGCTGACGTCACAATATATTAAAATTATTTATCATGTTATTTGAAACCGATGATTTGAATTATATGTACAGGCAATATTTGTTTTTGACATTGTAGGTGTTCAACTTCATTTTTATTCATTATAATGAAATTCGTGAAATACATTTTTTATTTATTATTCGTTTTTCTATCCATTTTATAATTTCCACAAATTAGTTCAAATTGAACTGTAAAAGTGGCCGAGTCCTACGTCTCATAAATGATGAAAGCAAATGAACAAATGCACAAAATCAACATATTACATGGGCACACATCATTTCGTCTGCACGAGGTTCATTCTTCAACCTCCATTCAAATGTCGCAGCCGACATGGCCAACTTTCTCAGCTCCCCAGATTCAATTGCACAAATTGACCCATTTCTCACAGGATAACTTACACGATCAGATGCTTTTGCCACCTGCTATTGTAGACCCGATCGAGCGTCTCCACCACCAATTAGCACAAACGGCTTGGTGTGTCGATACGCCATATGAGGTAGCAGCAAATATAATCTGTTCTTCTTTTCGTCTTTATCTTGACATATTTTCACTAATAAATGATAACTTTTCTCGGCGGTAAATGATGGCACACGTGTTCTCGGGTGACCTTCACCCAACAGACCTGCATCGAAAGACTACCCAATGAACAGAGATGTATAGGAAGTCGTATAACCCTCAGGCGTTCAAGTTTCTTGAGATATCTGTCAAAACTCGTACGAGAAAAACATGCTACTTGCATTCAGTAACTGTGAATAAACCAATCAAGCGATTGTTGTCAAATTTTTGGGATATTGTATTGTATTTGTATTGTATTTATTTTCATCCCGTTGATTAGTACATAATACAAGTATGGGTATCGTCAGAGTAAAATTTACATAGTATATACATTGTTAATATTAATATTAATATAAAAATAATAATATAAAATGAAAAATAAAAATATGACACAGAAGAATAAGAATACAGAGTCATTAGCTGAAAACAGTGTCATGATCATTTAGGTAAGATATGTAATAATAGCACATAATGTGTGAGAAGGTTAGATTCAAGTTGTACCCAGAAACTCGTCTAGTTTATAGTAAGGTTTCATGAGGAGGAACGCTTTAAGGTTGTGTCTGAAGGACGTAGGAGACTGAGAGCTGAGAATATGAGGTGGAAGTTTACTGTAGATTTTGGAACAAAGATACGTGGGGCTGTGTTTGTAGAAGCTGTGATTGAAGGAGTGCATGAAGATGCCTGAGCTGGACCTAGTTTGGTGAGAGTGGTTTGTAGAGTTTTGAGGAAATAGATCGGGATTAGAGTGGGCAAAGGTAACAGCAGCCAAAATCAGAGTGGAGGTAAGGGTTAGAATCTTGAGGTTAGTGAAATGAGGTTTGCATGACTGACGTCTAGATATACCAGCAAGAATTCGAATGACACGTTTTTGTATGATAGACGAAATGAATTACATCGTTGGCTCATGACAGATGAATGAAAATACATGTATTTTACGCTGAAATCGTGACCGAGTAGTGGCTTCTTAACTATTGGTAAAACGCTCAACTGCTAACTATCGATCAATAGTTAGTCAGTAATTAATGGTTATTTATAACTAACCAAGGCGGTAATCCAAATTCGTAATACCGGGCAATCTTTTGGTTATAGGTTCGAGTAATCAACTAATTATGCTTATCACTTGAATAATGTATTCTATATTTTGTATTTAGTGTATTGGGTCGGTATTACAATAGGTAATTAAAGTGTTATTTATGTAACTAACGAAATATCTTTATTCACTTTTTAATTCACATATATTTCAATTCGCGTATTACCACTTAATTCATTCTGTTAGTTATGTATTTCAAGGATATTATTCCTGTTGCCATGGCGATGGAGATTCTCCAGTTGGAAAGAAATATCTAGTAACTTTTGTTGTCGGTTGGTACGAAAATCTGTCAAATTGTGTTTACAGCACTGGCTTCTTTTAACTAGCTACTGTCAGTGTCAGTTGTCAGCTGCGATTTTTCAGTGCTTGTTTGTCATTAGTTGAAGTTTTAAACATGAATAATAAACAGACGAGGAAAACGAAGAAAGGCAGTGAACGCCGTCCACGCTCATCAAACTACAACTATGATGAGCTGGACAGGCTGATAACTTTAGTAGAGAAACATCAGTCTGTGGTCGAATCGAAGATCACCGACAAATATTGCTGGTCGCAGAAGGTAGGTCACAAAATTGTTCTGTGTTATTAAATCAGTAATGAAGCATGCAGTCATTATATACGCCCTAGGTCTACTGCCCTCTGGATAAAAGCCTATGAGTTGTGAGGCCTCTAGGCGTAGGCCTACTCCTAGGCCTAGTACAAACTCTATGTCCTAGCTGCAGAGGTAAATACCTAGTGTAGGCCTAGGGCCGTGGTAGGGCCATGTAGATCTATACCTACTGTAGCCGTATGGTCTCGTAAATTACGAACGTTGAAGGCTTTCAGGTCTAGCCTGTTAGCATCATTGGCCTAGGCATTCATAGGATGTACCCGGGTCATAATGATTAGCGTTATATGGGAATTGTTTCTGTCTTTATAAAAGTGGGAGCCTAGTGGCCCTATTGTCAATAAACTTACACTTTTTAATAGAATAGCTCCAGCAGCACATAATATATAAGATAGTGAGTAGGAACTAATTGATTTTGAAAAACAACAGGAGCAAATATGGGCTAAAATTGCATCCGAATTCAATGCCGCCTGTGTCCCGGGGTGTGCTCACAGGGACGCAAAAACATTGCAATTGAAATATCGGAACATAAAGAGCGATGTTCGAACGGCTGTGGGCGAAGAAAGGAGGAGCCTCATCAAAACCGGAGGGGGTGGCTACAAAAGGGCACCATCTGTACCATTTCAAGAGCGGGTACTGGCTCTGATTACCCAATCTGCCGAAGGTTTGCCCAATGATTTTGGGTGTGACACAATGCTGGATGGTAAGTGAAGTTAGGATACCTGTCCCATCAAACCCTGAATATATATCAAAAGGCATTACTGCTCTTCCTTAAAGAGTGTGTGAGGAATAGGGTTTAATGAAAATAAATACCGTAGGCCTATTGTAAAAGAACATGTACTGGTACCTGCCTGTACGTAGCGTGTTTCGGAGAACACAAGTGAATAGGATCAACATGATTTATTATCATTATATAACTCACATCTGATACAAAACACAGTAAGAAGAAATGAATTCATAATGGCAAAAATAGGGATGATGCCGATTTTGTATTGAAAGATTATCAAATTATCAAACATTCAATTAATTACAAACTATTCTGCATCGGCGAGTGTTTGATTAAAACCGATCGATTAACGACTATCCTATCGATGCTTTCAAACTATATGATCAAAAGTTAGCACAGTGCTTCGAAGAAGGGTTTAAGGTCAAGGTATCAATGTACGAACAATCCTACCATTTATCCTTAGCCTTAATTTTGAAACGATGATAAAAAAAGTACTAATGTAGAACAGCCACACACAGTTGTTTTTGTACAATTGCGGTCACATAAAATGGACTTTTCAAATTTTTTAAATTGAATGAAAAATACGCATAATTCACCTCTAATTGTATCAAACACAATAAGGCAAATGCATTGTCTGCAAGTTTTAGTGCATAGTCAACATGATAATCATCACATTATCAATAGATCAATTAATTTACAGGAAGTGTCTACGAGGGTCCGGAGACAGAGCAGGATGAAGGGTTGGTCGATAATGACCTCGAGGTGGAGCAAGAACGTGAGGAAGACTATGTGGCAAACCTACACTCCCTCCATGTTGCGTCAGCCTAAACATCCAGCTTTAGATAGCCACACTGACGAATGTAAGCGAAATGTTATTTTTCGTGTGAATGGTGAACATATAATTCATGTACCGGTAACTTACGTACTCGTTCAACTATTACCTACAGATTCCGCTTACGAACTGAGGCGAGAGGTGGCGAGTGAGTGTGTTCAGCCCACATCAAGCTGCACTAGTACTGCAACTCTTGGTAAGACAAATAATTCATATTGGTAGCTGTAGGCCTTTTTGCAATCATTCAAATTTGATATCAAATTAATTTAAATGTAATGTAGTCCATTTGAAACTAGAGTTTCCATCCAGTTTCAAAAAAAAATATTTTTATCTATATTTATATTTTCAAAATTTACATTTATTATAATATTATTTGATATTTCGACATTCGATGTTTTGGATCTTCAATTCGATGTCGAAGTGTAGTACCCATAACGACCTCATTGTCTACGCGCCTTTAAGGGGACAGTGAGGTGAAATAACTATGGAAACTGAATATTTGTTATTTTTTTATTATTGTTTCTTTATGTAGCTTAGACTATCTGTTTTTCAAATATGTTATTATAAATAATATAGGATGTACAGGTAATTAACAATAAATTATTTAGTATACCGATGTATGGAAGTGCTATCCAAAAAATGCGCTCAAAGTTCTGTGGTGAAATATTGCAAACATACCTTATACTGGAACTTCAAGCAATAATAACTCTGAACAATTATTCACTAAAAATCAGGAAGCAAAAATCCTACTCCTTCCACAATAATTGATGGATTTGTATGAAATTTTCAGGAGATGTTCAGGATACAATCAATAACAATTTGAAGAATGGGTTTTTCCATTTTTTCATTTTCACACTCGCAAATGAATTTAAGGTAAGCAGGTGCGCTGCTGCAAAAAAATACATTTTTTTTTTCTTTTTTCATGTCTCAAATAAAAAAGGTTTTGGAAAAAGCAATGCATAGACTTGAACCTTGGAGTACTGTGAACAATTCAAGAAGAAAAAAAAATTGAAAAAATGAAAACTGAGAAAGTAGTAGTGATTTATATAAAATATAACATTTTAGTAGGAAAGCGACACAGTTGCCCCCCCCCCCAATTTTTTTTTTAACTTGAAAAATTCAATTTTTTCACTACAAATAAGCTTCAAAGTGAATTTTTCTTCTATTCCTCTATTTGAGAGACTTTTAATTTTCACCTCACTGTCCCCTTAAACTCTAACATATTAATAACGAAATGATCGATAAATTCAATATTGAAGTCAATGATCGATATCGATCGAAAAAATGGTAAATACCGGTAGGCGCTAGGCACTAACTGATAGAAAATCCAAGTGATGGAAAATATTAAAATTACTCAATGAAAAATTGTAAAAATTGTTCCCAAATTTATAATAAACGGCAACACTACTTCAAATTGAAACACAAGAGGAACTTGCGTAGATTTCATTAGTTTACAATGTTTACAATCTACCAGGAGCTACGGCTACAATAGCCGTAATATTTTAAATACCATGTTTTTTGCCATATAATATAAATGGAAGGCTCAGATTTTTCGTCCGATACGTGAAAGATATTAATAAAACAAAGGTACGCATTTCCCGTACAGAGGCTGCAATGAAGACAAAGAGTAAGGCTACTTCCATGAGTAAAAAGCCACTACGAACTCAACTATCTAGCCTGAATTCTTTGAAGCCTACGTAAGTTAACGAAGAAAATTAATGATAATACTTGAATAATCAAATATTTCTTATCAAGTCATAAAAGGCTACCCCACATTTCATGAACATTATTTTCAAACAATGAAAATGAAAAATATGTAATTAATTCGAAGTAGGCCTAGCTCATATTAAAATGTAAATGTTAAATGTAGCCATAGTTCTATGTAGGCTTACAGTTCAACTGAATTATAATTTAATTACATGAGACGAAAGAAATATGAATGCGAATACTGAGTACGCCTATGGCTATACACCATCATTTCTTGTGTGCCTAATTGATACTAAAGGGTGCAGTTTTCTTTCCCACTGTATGATAATTCCTGTTTAGCCATCCGCTTGGATTTCAGCTTAGCTGTATCATCTCCAAATCTGCAAACAAGGAACAAGCATTAATGAGCAATTGAATGTACATGTTGAACCCTATGCATATCGATGTCACAAATTGTTAAATGTTATAGCTTATATCATGAATTTATTCATTTATATTGGGTTTAACGACGTACTGTACTGACGACTAAGATTTATTGGCGTCAGTGAATGATATATGAGATTATGGGATGATGCGATGGAAGAATATTTCATTAGGTGTTTTTGGATGGTGGAAATGAGTTGGTTGTCGCATCAACTATCCCAGCATTCACCTGAATGACAGAGGGAAACCACAAGAAAACTCTTTCAGGATGGTCGACCATGGCGGGAATCGAACCCCGGTCTCCCGAATGACGGTTCGGTGTGCTGTTCACTTGTCTCAGTAGGCCTACCTACTGTGAATAAAGTGTACACTAGTTACATAATGGTTTTGTGTTACTTTTGGTGTCTTAGTTAGGTATAGGTTGCAGCACCTCGTTGTTTGGAGAACTCCAACTCAACGGGGTCCTGGTTGAACTTGTAGGTCAGGATAAATGGAGCTCCTTCCGACAGCATGAACTTGGTTACAGCAGATACAGAATGAGCTGTGAAATATATAATATCATTGTAATGTTGGCCTAGCATTTTAACAGTTTGCAATAATTTTCAAAAATTATACACCTCCAAGTTAACGTAGATTAAATATCAAACGAAGGTAATATGTAGGCTTACTTGTAATTTTAAGCCCCTCGATCGTTTCCCGACTCAACAGCATCTTATAACGCTGTGACTTTGTGAAGTCCCCTGGTCTATCCATGACTTCTTTCTCCCAGTTGTATAGGTATTCTATGAAACCTCCAGTCATCCATGCCAATCTGCAGTCCTCTTCCGATGTGTATGGACGTAGATTTGGATTTCTGCTACGTGTTGCCTCTTTTAGGTGTCTTGTATTGAGCATATCAAACCAATTGTTGAAAGTTTCCAAAAACAAAACTGTTCTGACAAATCTGACATTTCGTCATGATGTAATGCAGCGACAGCATTGGCCATTCGTCGCGATAGTATCTGGACCGCAAGCTTAACTTTCATGCGAGAACATGGCGTCAAGTACACATGCTCATCTGTAATGTGGGAAAGTTTTCTGATACCATCAGATATATCACTTTTGTATGCTTGTATAACGTGTCCCCATTCGATATGCTTATTATTCTTCCATAACAAGCGAGTTTTAGCATGTGCACCGCTGTTTGAAAAACAGTTCCTGGTGGTCTTAGCTAAATGCGGAACGTTACAGATGAAATATATATTGCGGTCGCGAGAATACGGATTGATTGTGGAATATTGTACTGTTTGAGGTTTGCCCGACTTGGATATCATTCTAGCATAAAAAGACCTGTTTGCTGCAGCTCCGTCGGACACGAATGTTAATACTCTAATATCATGACGCTCTAAAATCTCAACAGCTTCCCACAAAATGGTGTATAAGTTTTTGGAAGTGAGAGTTCTGGTCGCAAAGTATGCAAAAGTAGTCAGAATAGAGGTGGTTATTCCCCGGACCATTATTTGAAGTACGTGTGATGCCAATTTCTCTTCATTGCGTCCTGCTCCGCTCAACTCCGATTCAATTTCATCAAGAAGTTGATCAACGTCACTCAGGCGTACAAAGCCAATCAACTCATTAGTGAAGGCTTTATAAACCAAATCCTCTTGAATTTTCATTTCGTCGTACATAAGGGAACAGTACCGTTTGTGATTCTCTGAACCAGCATCTTCAAACTCTTTTACCAAGGACAGCGTTACATCAGGTTGAAAACCGGGTCTGATGTGAGTGTGGTATTGAATTTCATATAGACGCTTTTCCGACGGCAACGTGATAACTTTCCTCAAAGCTGAGTATGTGGACGACGATTTAGTTTTCAAATAAAGACACCATTTTAACATTAACGGGTGCCAACGTCGACCTTTAGCAGTCTTTGCTTTTGCTACTTTTAACTGCTCTTCGGAAAAGAGTTATGTCATGTCGATTTTTTTTTTAGGAGGGCGCGCACCAGCCTCAGTACATTCTCCAGATTCATGACATTTTGAGGGGGATTCTTTGGACGAAGATAGAATATTTAGGAAATCCTCATTATCCGAAAGCGTAAATTTCGTTCCCTTACTCTGAATAAGTTTTTCCAGTTTTGTCCGTAGCCTAGTGGTCTTCCGTTTTTGTAACTTCAAAGTCCGCCGTGTTTCTCGAACACACTCTAAAGCTTCACCTCTATTCAATAATCGGATATTCTTCGACGCTACATTTATTCCCACTTTCCTCTTCTGCTTTTTTGCTATTGAAGCGATCTTTTGTTTGCAAAGGTTGCACACTTCCAGTCTACACAATTGTTTACAATCGAGAGATTGGTTTATGGCATCATTTGCTAGATCAATGTCAATACCGGTACTGGAACCTAACTTATTAATAAATTCAGAAGCAGCATAAGAATCAACTGCACACTTGCAGGCACGCCACTGCTCTCTTACAGTTTTGAGGAACGTTGTGTCAGGAAAAGTTGGATCTAGTTGACGGGGTACGTATGCCCAAATGACGTGATTATTTTCAACAATATCACTGTAAACTTCAAAAGAAATACGATAAGACCTGTCAATAAGGCACGAAACTCCTTTATGCACTGTCACAGTTATTACTTCATGATCAAATTGTACTTGCAAGTTCTGTTTAAAAATATCCAACGCAAGCTTCTCGAAAGCACTCGTGTCTTCTGTTTGATTCTGAGCGTAACTATGGTCAATGCTATGGTCTAGGATAGGCTGGCTCACAGGGCAAGCTATAGGTTGATCATCAATGTTTACGTTGTTAATGAATGACAAACTACATTGTTCGTCTTCGTTCTCGCCTAACTTTGCGTTCATTACACTACCGCCAGACCTTCCATTTCTCCGTGCCTTGGCCCGTGGTTGCTCATGTCGTTCTGCTGAACGCTTTCTTGCTCTGCTCCTTTCATGAACCTGTACAATGACCAATCCAAAATGGTAGTGTTAATCACGCTGTCGTATATAGGCCTACCTAGGCCTCTACCAGTGGCGGTTTTCTAGGGTAGGCAGAGGAGGCAGTGCCTCCTCACTTTTTTGAGAGACAGTACCATCTCATTTTTGACAGGAAAATACCGCTTAGAACCTATTTCAAAATGTTGGTCTACATTTATTTTCTCGTGATTTCGTGTCTATTACCTATCATCATTGATTTTTATCGTTATTTTACACTATTTCATACAATAATTTTCATATTCGCTGCATATTTCATGTACCGCGTTGTATAGTTAAGAGCTGAATTTCTCATGTTAGACCTGTACCGTGGAGGCGAGTCTCCTATCACTACGGAACGAGGCTTGAACCACCCGCGCGCTGGTCGTCTGGGATGGGGGAGACGGTCGCTCGGTACATCCTTCTTTCGTGAGAGTTGCTAATGTGTATCATATGAACCATGATGTTCTATCTCTCTCACTCTCGACCGCGCATGCGCCCCGATGGCTTGAGAATGGCTACTACGGAGGCTCGCCTCACAATGCAATCCCTAATGCTGGACACCCAACCGACACGCGTAATCACACGTTTTACGTTCGGTTCTTTGATGTTGTTATGAGTGACGATTATTTTTATTTATTCGTCATTATTATTAGAAGTACTATTTTTATCACTATAATAATCATTATTATAATTGATATTATATATTTTTCACCCTACAGTTGGAAGAGCGTGCTAATTATTCTTGCATATGTATTATTTAAATATTATGATAAAAAATGATAATAATAATAATAATAATATATATATATCGATTTTCGAGCTCCCCATCCAACGATGTCGGGTTTGGGGGGTGAAGGTGACTCCACCGTCGTTTCTAGGGCTGCCTGGGATGTCGAAGACGGTGAGCCATTCCGTCTTCTTGCCTGTACTCTGCTTCTCCAGCTTCTTCGCAGTCTTCTTCCTCCTGTTGCCGCTCCACCAATTCCTTCCATCTTTCTCTGTTTTCCCACCATTTCTCTCTTTCTACTCTCTCCCACTCTTCATTTCTCTCTTGAACATCTCCTTCAACGCTATCAATCCACCTAGCTCTTGGACGACCCACTTTTCTTTCCCTCATATCCCTACCCTTTTCAAATTCTCTTCTCGGGATTCTATTTTCTCCCATTCTTTTCATATGTCCAAACCACCTTAATCTTTCTCGACCCAACTTCCAACTCAACTTCTCCACTCCCAGGTCCTCCCTAATCTTCTCACTCCTGATCTTGTCTAGCTTCGTCACTCCCACCACCCCTCTCAAGAACTTCATCTGGGATGCTTGGATGTCTGCTCCCTCTTTCCCCCCCATTGGCCATGTTACTGCACCGTATGTTAGGATGGGTAGATAGTAACACTTGTAAATCATTAGTTTACATCTTCTTGGAATACCCTCCTTCCATATTAATTTTCGTACACATTGATAGAAACTCTCAGCCGCTGCCCTTCTATTCTTGATCTCACTCCCCACCTTGCCATCCTTCGTTATCACACTCCCTAGATATTTAAACTCTTCTTTCTCTCTTAGTACCACTCCTTGAACCTTGATATTGCACGTTGCCTTCTTTCCTCTGTCCATCGTCAGTGTTTCACTCTTCTCGCAGCTAATACGTAGTCCAAACTTCTCTGTCACCCTCTCCCACTTATCCACTCTCGATTGTACCTCTTCGTTTGACTCCCCCCAAATCATAATATCGTCCGCATAAATGAACGTCTTTGAGTCCGCTTCTTCCTCTTCACCTTCCTCCACTTCACGTAACATCTCGTCCATTACCACACCAAACAAAGTTGGTGATAGCACACTTCCTTGTTTCAATCCCTCGTTTACCTTGAACCATTCTGTCCTCCCTACGTTGCACTGCACACAACTCCAGTTTTCTTTGTAGGTACTCCTTATTTTTCTTATCAACTCCTCGCTTACGCCCTTCTTTTCCAAACATCTCCACACGACTGCTCGTGGAAGTTGATCATAAGCTTTCACCAGGTCCAAGAATACCATTCTCATCACTGCACCATCTTCCCACCTATTTTCCATTATTTGTCTCAATGCAAATATCACATCTATTGTGGATCGTCCTCTTCGGAACCCATACTGTTCCTCTCTCATCTTTACCTCTACATATTGTGTGAGTCTTTTTTCCAATACTTTCTCGTATATTTTGGCTGCTTGGCTCATGACTGTTATGCCTCTGTAGTTTTGGCACCTTAATCTGTCTCCCTTTTTGAATATAGGTGTCATGACACCTTTGCCCCAGTCTTGAGGCACTCTGCCTTGTGTCCATGCCGCTAAAACGACTCTGTAGAGCCATTCTGCTCCTTCAACACCAGCTGCCTTGATCATTTCCACATTTATCTCGTCCATCCCAGTAGCTTTTCCATTTTTCATTCTCTTTATAACGTCGGTTACCTCTCTTCTGCTTGGTCTCTTGTTTTCATCGTTGTCCTTCCCTCTTGTTTCTTCCGTACCTCTTTCCCTCGTTACCGCTTCTATTTCTTCGCTTCCCTCTTCTCCCTGCAACAGGTTCTCGAAGTATTCTTTCCAAATTTCCTTTAGCTCCTCGGGTTTGTTTGTCACCGTGCCGTCGTTCCTCCTCATGACCGTCTGTGTATCATTTGTTCGTCTCTTCAACTTAACCATATTATACCATAATAATAATAATTATTATTATTATTATTATTATTATTTTTTTTTTGTATCACTATTATTATTGATGGTTACTAGTTGTTTGGTTTGTACTTCCTATTAATGAGTGTTTCAAATTTTTACTCTGTTTTTATTCGAGTTTTGACCAAAGGAAATTTGTGAAAACTACGAAATTCATTTATATGATGTCACAATGGTCAATTATTAGGCCTACTGTTATTTCACCTTGTCTATTCATTTCGTTGATACAATCAGCAGTCAAGTATAACTATAATATTCGTATTAGTTACTTAACCACTCATTCAATCGGCATTCGTTTTTATCCCTCATAGATGAATCTACATTGCAGTGTGCACAAATAAAAATCACTCTGTAAATACTGTAGATTACTTTGTCAACTTCAGATAATTAAACACGTAGGCTACTGTGTCCAGTGTATATCAATTTGTTTATAGTGGGGTATCTTCAATTCTTGCTTCGTATCAGTGACTGAGAATATCACACGAATTTCTGAGAATTTATTCCAACTTAGTGTTAGTTTCTTTATAATTCAGTTCAGTCGTGGACAAGAGTAGTAGCCCTAATTGTTGTACAATGCTGCAGTGTCAAATTTCGATGTTTGTGAAAAATGAAAATCCCCTTACAAGTGACACCTTGACGTGGTGGTGGTGGTGGGGTTTGCTTGGTTCAATGATTCTAACAGCTCTGCCGGCGGTAACTTTATGCTCACACTAGGGTCATCCTTTTGACGCAAAATAACAATTCCTTCATCGCACCTTCAAATCCTAACATTCATTCATGTATTAAGAATGAAATGAATAGTCATACGCATCTTATGATTCATGAGAAAGAAACTTGCCTCCCCCCCACTGAAGGGCACGAGCCGCCACTGGCCTCTACTGCTAACTTATATACACACCCCTACGTTACACCTAAAATATCTAAGGCCCCGTTTACATTACTATCATCACACAATGTTCAGTCAAGTTACTAACTACTAGGCCTACTGCATTCACAATTACATAATTGAATGCAGGCCTAGGCCTAATGTTTGCTTGCAACAACCCAACAGTTGACAGATAGGTTATAAATAATAACCTGACATAATCTGAGAGGCCTGGTCAACTTGAAATAATCGAAGTTTACATACCAGTGATTGTACTGATTTGTCAGCAGGATACGGATCTGGGTGATTCACTGTCGGTCCACTTGGCTCGAAGAAATGTTTGGAGCAAATGTAGGTCTTGGAGGTTATGTCGGTTAACACACGCAAATTAGTGTCTCCTCTCTTACACAAGTGAATCCAACGGGTACATTTAGTGCAGGCAATGCAATCTTGATATCATGTTTTACAAACTTGTTGACCAAACTTGATATATAATTAGGGCACGGTTTAGGGAATGGTAACAATTTTACATCGACATCAATATCCCTAGTATTACTCTCACACGTTCCATAACAACAGTAAATGCGTCTAACCCACTTTTTAGGTTCCCCAGAGTTCTTACCCCGCGAAGGTAGCATTGTTTATCATGAAGACTATACTCGCATCAATTCAGATTACACTTATAATATTAAACTTTCAATATTAAACTGTTCTTGTGAAAATGAGCTAGGACTATTTGGGCTCTACGGCTTCAGAAAAGTAAACAATCAAGTTTAGACAATGTTCAATATGGCGGACAGTGCGTGACGTCATGAATATTGCCGCCATTTTTTTGGACGGGTCTGGGTACGCCTCAATAGCACGTAGATGCATCTCTCCCCGTAGGGGTATATATCTCTATGGCCTAATATAGGTACGATATCACCGAGTACATGAATATCCTCACGGAGTGTATAGATGTCTATCCAATGTAGAGATGCCCGATGTCTAATAAATGGTCATAGTTAACTCAGATCTAGTGTTGTCGCCTGATTTAACCCTACATACCGTCCTACACTCATAGTACCTTCACAATAAGGGTAGCATAGCAAGATGAAAATTCATATTTGAGTTTACTGCATGTATATATACTAGTTGAAAGATCAACTCGATTGTGTATACAAATTGTAAAATTTACTACTTCACTGTGTATTTGAATCATATTTCCCTCCCGCTTCCAACTTTCTTGTATTAACTCAGTTTCCTTCCTGTCCATAGCAAATGCCAACCTTGAACCTCAGCCTTTCCAATTGTCTTCCGAAATCCTTCGTCCCCCAATGCCAGCCCCTCGTCCAGTTCCTACTCGGGTCGTGGCTGACGTCCAACAAACGACAACTCCTGGAAGTTTTACGTCGTTTCCAGTTGTCAACCCATCAGGCACACACAGCTCACATGCTGGTAAGCTTCTTCATGTATTCACATCTATTCTTGTACTTTTACGTATTGATAGTTCATTTTAAAAATGAAAATGTAAATTCATCAATAATTCACAATATGCAGTAATTTGTTTGATGAATTTTAAAACAGGTCACTCGATACAATTATCAAGTTTCATCTGCGGCGGAGAAGTGTGGTCACAGACAGCGTAGACCTGGTGTCAAAGTTCATTGCTTTAATTTAAAATAATAATAAAATGGGGTGGTAAGATCGCCCTTGTGGTGCCCCGTCCAAACGATCCTACTCTCATCCTTAGCCTTAATAGGGGAACAATGATTTTGTAATAAGTTTCGATGTTATAAAAAAAAAAAAAAAAAAAAAAAAATGAAAATTATCTGTGTGAAAACCTACAGTTGAACTGGGGCCTATAGTAGTTAACGATAGTATAAAGTTGAACTTATATTTGTATTTGTAGTAATTTGAGTTGATGACTCTGTTTGCAGAATACAACACACAGGCCACAAAGACACGAATCACTCCATACAAAGCCAATTTTGGTCCGAGGAAACCTCTTCCTAATCATTTCAAGTCTCCCTCCGCTGCCTCGGTTTCTACCCAGAAGTTTACTCAGCTAGCTCACAGTAAAACTGAGCTAGCCAAACTTCAAAAATTACTTTTGGATTCGGAGCACAAAGCAAAAGATTAAAGAGATGCTGAAGAACACGAGAAAAAAACGATAATTTTAGATTTGGAACGCGAGTCACTTGAATTGACAATAAAAATTAAAAAAGTAGAACTACAGTTAAAAGAGGTTGAAATGAAGAGCCGATGTGAATAATATTTGTAAATTAATCAATCCATTTTTAGCGTGTTCACCACACTGTGGAAACACACTTATAAGTTTGGCCAGAAAAGGACCGAAAACACGTATTTGTCGCCTAGTATCGCTAAATTTCTACGTGAATTGAAAACTATTGCGCTTGGATTATGTAAATTTTAACAATCTCCGACTAGGTAGTAATAAAATTTGTCCACGTAGCCTGTATATTTTCTAATCAAATAATCGAAGAATACTTCAGAAAAACAGGTTAGGCCACACCCACCTCCATTGTTGGCGTGGAGTTTTAGTTGGGGGCTCTATAGAATCGCTGGTTTTCCAAGTAAATTAGAAATTTGACCGCTTCAAAATTGTAATTGGTTATAGTCTACCGCGTTGCGATAATATCTTTTGTCCACATAGCCTAAATTTTTTTTTAATTCAATAAAAACCGAAAAAAATTGAGCTCCGCCCACTTTTGGTTCTCTCGTAACGATGGTAACGAGCATAAACAACGGATGTGTATCAGCTGACATATCTTTTCAAAATTGAATGTTTTTCTTTTGACAAACAGAATAGAGCCTACTTGAAATAATTACACTGCCCTCTTGAGTTGCACAGTGAACAAAATTCATTATCAATATAGATCATTAACACATTAACCGTATTTTGTTACCTTACTTCAGAGTCTTCAAGAATGAAGATGGAGTGAAATACTAGGCTGAGGTAGGCCATTGGCAAAGGTAATATTCATTTTGGGCCTCTATAATTGAAGTCTGAAACCATCAAATCAGTATAATCTCCCAATCCAACGTAGTCGGGTTTGGGGGTGGAGGTAGGCTAGCTCCACTGTCGTTTCTAGGGCTGCTTGCGATCTCGAAGCCGGTGAGCCATTCCGTCTTCCTCCCATCGTCTGCTTCTCCTTCTTTCTGCTTCCTCTTATTATGAAACCATAATAGGCAATAATATTAGGCGTATGGTATTTTGCCATGTAATCACACTGAAAGTGGTAGGGCCTATGTAATGTTGTTCTGTATCATTGTCATTTGTAATATTAACTCGTTAAGGTTAGGTTGCCTACAGGTATAATTAGCCCAGGCATACAAACCATTAACTTCTTCTATTAATTCGTGAATTCACATCAATGTTTAGTCAATGAATTAAAATGTAGGCCTACATAGGGCAGGCTTACAATGAATACTATCACAAGAGAATAACCTCAAAGTAATATTATAACCCATTAATTTTACGATTAAACTCCTTCCTCTTTCACAGCTGTGTCAGTTGTCAAACTCAAGTTCGTGGTTTAGCCGCTGCCGTTCAGAGTCAGCTGTCATTGTGGAAAATAATCTTATGATAGAGGTTAATGTTTACACTGTCATTTCATTCGATGAAAACATATTTTCTGTGAGTCTAGATTTGGATCTTGATGGATATCTAGGCACAATTCGATCATTAATTTCAGCTATTCCATAATTCAAAAAATTGTGCACCGGTATGCTTAGGTTTAAACTGATTTTACCTAACCTAACCTAATTCAATAGAAGCAACAGGCCTATTCAAAACTAGAGGCTTAGGCCATTAAGTGTATAGTGTTTGCTTAGGCTACTCAAAGACTTATTTATAATAAAATTACACCTCTTTCTTCCTTTATGACAGTAGACCTACGATCAACCGTGATTCATTGTAATGCGCATTTTGATATTTTGCTTAATGCTGACAGTCGTTAGGCCTAGTGGTGCAAACAATTCAAACTGAAAGTAATTTATCTTTAGTTGTACTGTGGCTGCCCCAGCAATAATGGATAAATACACTATAAAAGAAGTGTGCATTTAGTTGTCCACAAAATAATGGTGTAGTTTAAGTAGACCTAGCCTAATTTTCAGTTGCAGTATTTGACGAAATCTTCGTAGGCAAAATTGACGGAAGAGTTGAAATGGGTTGTTCATGATTCGTTCAACACAGTCGCACGACAGAGTTTATATTAGTGTGAAGTTCCTATTATACGTAGTTTTAAATTTCTTGTAGGGCCTAAGCCATGAAGTTCTTCATTTAAATTTGATTGAGTTGATGAACTTAGTTAATGAAATTCAGGAGCAATTGCATTGAAATTTTGCGTTTTAAATTAGTTAACACCATGTTTGTAATGATGGGAGGAAGGGAAAACATTAACCTACTCTGTTGGTCATATGGTGAAGACTAAGTCGATCAGTGAGTGGTAGATAGAGGCCGTAGGTTCAATCCCCGTTATCGACCATCTTTATCTCTGCCTCCGTCACAAAAATACGAAGTAGATTTTCTCAACAAACAAAACAAGTTCAGTGGTGTCAGAAAAACTGATACAAGTGATAACAGAGACGGTGGGGATGTTGAAAAACTTGACCTTAACAGGCCTAATTTTGAAACAATATTTTTTGCGATCACAATTGACCGGCCATCTCTGGCATGACTTGAAATTTCAAGTTACTACCGCGTTCAGTGGAGGTCTACTCCATTTAAGTCACCACTAGCTCAGTTTATAATCCAACAGTAGGTCATAATAATTATAATATTCATGAGAAAATTGCAATAGGCCTACCTATGGTTTCTTAAAATTCTTATAAATTGAAGTTTCATGGCTGTCATTTAAAAATTCAAAATATTCCTTAGGATTAGGACAAGGCCTGAACTGAAATAAAATCAATTAGTATGGTCTGTCGTTGAAGGTTGAAAACTGAACTCAGTTGTTTGTCGATGCCTGTTGAACATTGTTGGGTAATGAAATTTAAAAATTAAAGGATTAGTTTTTTTTCCAAAAAATGTTCGATTAAGCAAAATAACATCAATTCAAAAGATTGTATACTATTTTGGGATTGGAATAGGCCCACATAAATGCATTACAGTTTCCTAAGTTCATAACGAATGTTTGGAGCGTGAGATTATTTGATTTCTGAATTATGGCTCAACAAATAGAAATAAAATAGAGATCAAATAACTGAACATCAAGCTTATCCTCAAATTTCATATAGTTTATTAATTCTTGAAAAAGTAAATATTCACTCAGTTTTATAGCGTGTTCACCATACTGTGGAAATGGAAACACACAAGTTTATATGTTTGGCTGAAATAAGAGGGACCAAAAACACCTATTCGTCGCTTAGAATCGCTGAATTCCTATGTAAATGTATGTATGTATGTAAATTTCTCTGTAAGATTATTGCGCTTGGGTTATGCAAATTTCTACAATCTTCGACTACATACCGGTACTCATAAAATTTGTCCACATAGCCTGTATATTTTCTAAGTAACAAATTGAAGAAAAAACTGCTATGATCACGCCCAGTGTGTAATAGAATAGGTTTTCAAAATCCGCTGACTTTTTTATGCGTAATAGTATCGCTGGTTTTCTACGTATATTATAAATTTAAGCGCTTTGAAATTGTAATTGGTTACGGTCTAGCATCGAACGATAATAACTTTTGTCCACATAGGCCTAGCGTTAATATTTTATAATTCAATACCGCCCACTTTTGGTTCTATAAGCAACGGTTTTGTTCATTTTATTTCCTGGTTTTAAATGAATTTGTTATAATAATTACATTACCTTTTTCATACCTCTTGCAATTCAATCAGCAACATTCGATAAGCAAGCAGTGCTATATGAGCAAACATCAAGGAAACTATCAGTGTCATTCAATTTACAAGATAATTGAGCTCTAATTGAAGTTGACATACAATTCAAA
Source organism: Brachyptera putata (assembly GCA_907164805.1). Classification (NCBI taxonomy): domain Eukaryota; kingdom Metazoa; phylum Arthropoda; class Insecta; order Plecoptera; family Taeniopterygidae; genus Brachyptera; species Brachyptera putata. The sequence goes on along the minus strand of OU015472.1, from coordinate 20,253,986 downwards.
GGCTAGGCTTCTTTTGAATGTGTCCGTGGAGGACGTCACCGAACACCTGCGAGCCGCCAATGTCACCTTCGCATCATGTCGAGAAAGGCGACGCAGCTCTCCGTGTTATAACGTCCAACACAAATATATCATGAATAATTTGAATTCAATCAAGCCAAAATAGGATCTTGATAATAAAATTGCGAAACATTTTGTAATTTTGTGTATCGTGTAGTTCAAGTTGAATCGTTGCATCATCAACGCGCTTATATGAATGGACTTTAGGCCATTTGTACATGTTTCGAAAATAATATGCATGTTGACTATATGTACACAATATGTGGTACCGTACACAAAACTGAGACCACTATACATACAAATATTGCTGTTAAACTTTTTTTTTTCATGTTTCTGTAAATAGAAGAGATCAATACAAGGTTTTATTCCACTAGAAGCTATATATATATATATATATATATATATATATATATATATATATATATATATATATATATATATATATATATATATATATATATATATATATATATATATATATATATATATATATATATATATATATATATATATATATATATATATATATATATATATATATATATATATATATATATATATATATATATATATATATATATATATATATATATATATATATATATATATATATATATATATATATATATATATATATATATATATATATATATATATATATATATATATATAAATACATCAAGGTCTAGAAGAAGCGTATCTGTTTCTGGTTCCAGGGCCGCAGGTTCAAATCCTGCGTAAGATTGGGGTTTTTAAAATGTCCTTTCATCTATCATCTCCTCACCGTTTCTTTATCATCTGCTTATTTGTACCCTCTATAAATAACCTAGCTGTTGATGAGGTCAAGCAACATGAAAAAAGAAGCATTTAATAAAAGTTTCAGATTATTAGGCCTATAAGCAAAATACTAAAGGAACTATATTCTGTTGTTGATGGAATTTAATTAATTCAGGATTTTCTGTCAATAGAAGAAACCATGTAAGTTTTTTTGTAAATATAAGCAATGTATTTAAGATTTCTGTCAATAGAAACAATCAATTTGAGAATTTATTTCCACAGAAGAATCTATTTAAGGTTTTCTGTCAATAGAAGCAATCAACTTGAGGTTCTTTCCTATATAAGGGTGTCCAAGGGTGAGCGCGCTCACCCTTGTTCATTTCTATATTTGATTTTGTGATCCCATTGATCTTGATTGTTCATTTTCGTTCCCCTTTTTCAAAAACCATAATTACTCAGACCTATAATTGAAGAACAATAATATTGATTGAACAGTGGTGTCTTATTTTTGGTATACTGATTATTATTATTATTATTTATTATTTATTAACAACAGAATACATGTATCCCACAAGTGCAATATGATATATAAAATAATATAAAATTAAATTCGACACAAGATATCACAGGAAAAAAAAAAAAAAATACAAAACCACTATCAATACTAAATAAGAAAAACAATAAAGGATAGATTAACGTAGGGTAACAATACAAAATGAAAACAGAAAGAAGAAGACAAAGGAAGAAAGGCAAAGGAAGAATGAAGACTACAAGTTAGGCTAAGCATTTGGAGATGAATTACTATGAAAAATACGTTTTAGTTTTGTCAGTGAATCTGAGTAGGGGTCATAATTTGGAAAAGTTACAGCGAAGCGGTTAAATGTATGCATGACTCGGTTCATGATTGCATGTGTGAACAGGTTAATCCGACTTTTGAGTGTTTGAAACAGTTGTTGTTGACGTGTAACGCGCGGGGGAACAAAAAAGTTGATTTTGTTGATAAGTTGGGGACAATCAATTACATTGTTGAGAAGTTTGTGGAGAAAACACAGGTCAGACAGCTCCCTGCGTCTCGTGAGTAAAGGCACTTTCAGTTCTGCGCACGTAATGCTATAGTTCGCCGAACGGTATTCTTTATCTGTCTTGAGGCACATCCACTTGATGAATCTCTGCTGAATCCTCTCAGTAGCAGCACTAAGTGTTTTGTGGTGGGGATTCCAGATGACCGAAGCGTATTCAATAAGGGGACGAATTGTAGAAAGGTAGAGAAGTTTATTAGTGCGAGCAGAGAAATACTTCAGGCAATTTCGCTTTAGGAAACCCAACATTTTGAACGCTTTTGCATTTGACGAGTTGATATGCTGTTTGAATGAGAGCTCACTGTTGAATATGACTCCAAGGTCCCGAATCGACTTGACGCTTTCGAGAGGCTCGCTATTGGAAGAGTAGGTGAAAGACACGTTTGACTTCTTCAGTGAAAACGATATACTTTTGCACTTGGTTGAATTTAACTTCAACTGCCATGTATCACACCAGACGTTGAGCGCAACAACATCTTCTTGAAGCCGCTCACAATCACTCAATGACTTGATTGGCATATACAATTTGAGGTCGTCGGCATATAATAAACACTGCGAGTTGGTGATACTATGTGTAATGCTATTGACGTACAGTACAAACATGAGAGGACCAAGAACTGACCCCTGCGGAACTCCGGATGTGACCTCGACCGGTTTGGAAAGATGACCACAGAGTGCGATACGCTGACTACGGCCGGACAGGTAGCTATGCAGTAGGTCGTGAAGGGGGCCAACTATACCGAACGATTTTATTGAGTGGAGAAGTAAATGATGATTAACGCTGTCGAACGCTTTCGAGAAGTCTGTGTAGATTGCGTCGATCTGTGTTGAGTTGTTAAGATGACTGGCCAGATCATCGGAGTATACAGCAAGGTTGGTCACAGTGGATCTCCCAGGGAGAAATCCGTGCTGATCACGAGATATCAAGTTTTTACACTGGCTATAGATGTGACGGTGAACGAAGCCCTCAAACACTTTCGAAAATATTGGTAAAAGCGATATGGGGCGGTAGTTAGTGACATCACTTCTATTTCCACTCTTCAGAACTGGGGTGACATATGCGAGCTTCCACCTGTCAGGGAATGAGCCGTCAGACAGGAAACGGTTGAATATAATAGAGAGTGGTTTGGCGAGAGGTCTGGCACAGCGTTTGATGAAAGTGACAGGTATACAGTCCGGGCCGGGAGACTTACTATTGGTTAGTGCGAGAAGCCTGGAGTAGACATCCGTCTCGGAGATCACTAACGGTGATATGGCGTTTGTGCAAAGTGAGGGTAATTCAGGTAATTTGCTTGGGACTGGAGACTTCGTGAACACTGACTCGAAGAATGTTGAGAACATGTCACACGCTGATGTAGTGCTATCAGATGTGACGTCATTCAAACGCACTTCTGTGGGAATCCTAGAGCGTTTCGTTTTGTCGCTGATGAAGCGCCACAATAGCTTCGGGTCCTCGCTAACTTCTGTTTCAATTTTCCTCAAATGATTTTGCCATTTTTTTCTTTGCATTTTTTTGAAGGCTGATCTTTTAACTTGGAATTCAACGAGGTTACAGCCTAGGGAGTTTCGCTTCCATCGGCGATGGGCTCGGTTCTTCTCATTCAGCAAACTTATCAATTCATCGTCGTACCACAGAGGGTATTTTAATGGATAATTTAATGGATTTTAATGGATAATTTACATAGTGAAGTTAATAGCTAAAGAAGGGAAAAGAGGCAATTTGAAAATGGAAAAATTACAATATTAGGCTCATTGTTGAACTACTATGACAATGACTACAAATAAATGAAATTACTATTGTTGCGGTTGAAGCCCACGGAAATACCGGATCAACGATTCCCTTGTCCGCCCTTCGCCTCTCGCATGCCCTGGTCCCACATCAAGCCGGATCTGGTCTCTGTCCAGGTCCAGGGGTACATGTTGATCAGGATCGGGAGGTGGTTCTGGCTCACCCATATCGCATGCCAAGTTGTGGACAACAGAGCATGCGACAATGATGGCCATTGCACCCCTCAACTTGACACGGATTCCCAAGGACAGCACAGGGAAACGACGCTTCCAGACACCGTAAGATCGCTCTACGATGCTTCGAGTGCGAATCTGGGATTCGTTGAACAATATCTCCTCAGGTGTTACGGGATTTCTTATGGGAATAATGAGAAATGGGGATAGCGGATAACCCGAATCTCCTAACAGGATTCCGTCGCCCATTTCTCCAGTCTTAAATCAAGCTTTAATTGTAGAATTATTGTAAATGGTTCTGTCGTGCGCAGAACCTGGCCACCTTGCAGTTATGTCCAGAATCCTGAGCTGTGCATCGCAAATTGTTTGTACATTTAAAGAAAAGTAATTTTTGCGGTTACGGTAGTCTTCGGCAATGTTCCCACCTAACGGACGAAGAAAAGATTTTGGATGAGTTGGAGATAGGGTTACAGAGCTCTACCTAAGTCGTAGATAGCTATAACCCTAGGTTGGGATGAAGGAATGAAAATGAGTGGTTGTAAATTGATGCGTTGGAGAGAAACGAGGCATGTGTGAAGTTCTATCATTTGACGACAGTGCGTCGAATTCAAACTCAGATCACGTCGCTAAAGCTTGAACCATCATTCAGGAGCTCGGGGTTCAATTCCTGCGATGGCAGACCATCATAACGAGTTTATTTTGTGATTTCGGTCTATCGTTCACGTTGATACTGGATGGTTCCAAACTACAGATCACGACCGGCTCCTTCCCACTACTCGAGAGCAACCCCAAAAGAGCTTCGTCATCAGTACAGTGCGTCGTTAAATCCAACATTATATAGATTAGAGTGTGAACGAGCTGTATATCCAAGGTGCAGCTAATATTTTAAAATACTGGATGTTATAAGAAAGATGACCATCAAGTTGTAGGCCTATTAAATGGCAAATTTCTATCATTTACATTAATTAGACTTTTATCAAGCCTACCTGTCGACTGAATTTTTATATGCGTGCAGTCAATCGCGCCCAGCACCTGGGGAAAGCGAGCTACATTGTAAAAGCCTTCTTTTACCAGCTGCTTTTTATGGTTTGTCGATGGAAATCTTATGACATCCGGGCGTAGGCTGGCTATTGCTCTTGTGACTGAGCTAATGATTTCCCCTGCCGTAGATTTATGAATCCCTCCGAAATCTCCCACCGCAATTAGCATGGCCCCGGGAGCGTAAAATCTCAACGTAATCAAAAGGCGATCCATTGGAGGGACTGCATGGTTCCTATAATGCGGAAAGTAGTATACACAGACGTGATCAGTCCAATTGCCAAGACATAAAATCTGATTCATAATAATCTTACGATACCGGTGGGTAGTAGACTTATCACTAACCTTTCTGTTCGTGACTCTATCATATGACGGATACTGACAAATAAATTAGTAGCCGTTTGCTTGCTCAATCTGAACCGGATGAAAAAATCATTATCGTCCCAAACGTTCAGATGGTCGGGCCTAGCTCGTATGGTTTTAGGTCTCCTCCCTCTCGCTGCAATTATTGCCATCATTTCGTCACCCTCGTCGGAATCACTGTTATCGATCTACATGTGTAGGAAAGGAAGAAAGGTATGGTACAGGCCAGGATCATGAACAAGGAGGATTAATTTGCCACTGGGTCTGAGACGTATTGCCTACCGTCAATGCCACCGTATGCGAGGGGTAGGCGTGGGCCAAGACTGCGACGAAAACTCTACACTGCAGTACCGACGTATCATCTTATTAGGCCTACCCATACCATAGAGGAAGGAAGTTATGCCCATATCACTCCTAAAGTTAATGACCCTATAATTGAGTCTAAGTGCCTATATGGACTAGACCTAGGCATTGAGGTTATGGCTTGCTACATGTTCTAGGTTAAGAGTAGACATTTTCAGTTGAAAAACATGGGAGATGGAAAAATCACTATGGAATATTAATATAAATGAAGGGAATACTGATATCTTATCCACTCACCATAATTATCAATCCAAAACTCTACTTTGGGATATATTATTCAATCTTTAATGACATATTTTTCAAGCCGCCATTTTAAATTTTGGTTTTTTGGAGCCTTGTATTTTGGTTTCCACAGCATACATTGCACCTGGAACTGCAGACCGCATTCCGAAATATACTTCTCCTCCAGAAGGAAAAAATGTTTGAAATTTGGCCAGGGAAGAAGATTTTTGGGTTCTGATTCTGAAACCGCCACAGCCACATCTTCATCCACCTCCCTCCACATCTTCAAGATCCGTATCAAATTCAGATGCCATCATTTGAATTATCACACAAATAAACTAGACCTCTATGGAAGTAGGAACACGCGCATCCATCAACACGTATGGACTCAAACGTGCGGTCTGGGTAATACTACGTCTGATTATAAGTTTCGGCCAATGGGAACACCGCTAGCCAAACTGAGCATGAATCGGCGTTTCGGATTGGTCAGAAAACCGCGTCCATCCCCATCTCTCTCACTCAAGTACAAACGTCATGGAAAAATGTACTACTCGTTTGAAAAAAACGTTTCACCGGCGAACTTTCGAACTTTTGAAAAGTTCGTGACCGAAAAGGAACTTTTACCAAGTTCACGTTCATTATGTGAAAAACGAACGCGTTCACGGGAACGCGTTCATTTTGCAAGTTCACTCCCCAACACTGGACCTTGGTTTCCCAACAATGGTACCAGTGCCTTCTTCATATCCATCACAGATTTTAAACGTTTTAATTTATTGGTGACACTTGTTGCTCACATTTAATAGTTTCTTAATTGCTTTCATTGATGTGTAAAAAAGTACATTAAAAATGCGTTTTCTTCGTTATTTCACATCCGATTGTTCCATAAATCGCTTAAAATAGGTATGATAGATCTTTCCACATTCAGTATAAATTTGAGAGCTTTTGAAAAAAAAAATCCAGGTATTTCTCCCCTGGCCTATTCTTATGGGGAATTTCCATACTTTCCAATTTTTTTCCGGAAAAACCGTTTGACCGATTTTTCTTAAAAACAATCCCAACCTATTCTGGTATAACACCAATTTGTAAAAAAAGTTTCGAGTAGATTGAAACTTTTTCCTGACCTGTATGCCGCGTACAAAATTACACACAAAAAAGAATAAAAAAATAAAAACCAAGCCCAAAATTTTTCGGTACATGGAATGAAAATCTTCGCTACGCTCATCTAAAATTTTTTCGGTATATGGAATGAAAATCTTTGCTACGCTCATCTAACTAACGGAATATCTTTATTCACTTCTTATTTCAAACATATTTCAATTTGCGTATTACCACTTGATTTATTCTGTTAGTTATGTATTTCAAGGATATTATTTCTGTTGCCATGGCGATGGAGATTCTTTGGTTGGAAAGAAATATCTAGTAACTTTCGTTGTCGGTTGGTACGAAAATTTGTGAAACCGTGTCTACAGCTGGCTTCAGTTCACTATAGCTACTGTCAGTGTCAGTTGTCATCTGCGATTTTTAAGGTTAGAAGTAGAATGTATAAATAATGGAGAATAAACAGACGAGAAAAACGAAGAAAGGAAGTGAACGCCGTCCACGCTCATCAAACTTCAACTATGATGAGCTGGACAGGCTGATAACTTTGGTCGAAAAATACCAACCGGTGGTCGAATCAAAGATCACCGACAAATATTGCTGGTCGCAGAAGGTAGGTCACAAAATTGTTATTGTTATTAAATCAGTAATGGAGCATGCATTTATATACGCCCTAGGCCTACTGCATAAAAGCCAATAACTTGTAAGGCCTTGTGATGACTCCAATCTTCGACCACCCTGCAGCATGTCGTTCTATATAATATTTTATTACCTTTTTGTATTATATGTAAACCTTTCGTTATAATGCCGACAAAATATGAATAGCATCTTTTAGTTCTATTGAGGATGTATTATTATAGTTATTTCATGGTTTCTGGTATACAGGTTGTCATTTCCTAGTTTCAAACATTGTTATCTAAGTTTGAGTTACAACCAGGTTCGTCCATCAGCACTTAGCTTCTTTTAGAATAGTCTTTTGTCGGAAATTGTTGTCAATGATGTTGTTGGGGGAGGCGCACTCGATTTATGTCAAGTCCAGCAACCAATCATTCTGTACCATTTTGTAAGTAACCAATAGGGTGAAGGGTTTGTATAATATTTTGGCAAACTATGTATCAAAATTATAAGTAAACTTCAAGTGATCTACGGACCTTCGTCTGGTAACCATCCACGGATGCTCTGTCTATACACTGTATCTTACGAGTTGAATAAATAGTTGTTATTTATCCTCAAGTTACTGTGTTTCTTATGTTGGATCCCTGAATATTATTAGCCGGGGTATCTAGAGGTCTTTTAGGTTTAACGTAATACATGTCAAGTCTGCCGTGACTGTCCAGGTCCGCCCGCCAAAGTGTTTCACAAGTCCCGCACTTTCACTTGTGCGGCAATCTCAGTTCACGCTCGCCCGCGGACACAATTACATAGTTGTCATTTATCCTCAAGTTTCTGTGTTTTTTATGTTGGATCCCTAAATATTATTAGCCGGGGTATTTAGAAGTCTTTCATTGGCGCCCAACCCAAACCAACCCAAAGTTAATGTGATTAATCTATCAATTAATTCGTGATTTTAATAATTCGTGTTTTTCAAGTTGTGCGTGCGATTTCGTGAATCTGTACACTGATAGTTCAGTATCGAGACTTCCCGTGAAGTGACATTATCATTGTGTATCGTTATTATTTTATTGACTATATTTACGTGCATTGAATCGCGTACGCCACTGACATTAGATGCACGTTACGTGTGCCATATATTTACTCAACTTTGTGTTGTATTCTCTGAAGAATTTGATTGAACTATATTTCTAGTGTTCTATCGGCATATATTTTGATGCCCATCACACGTGCACAATCATCTGGTGAAGCTGTGTTGTCGATTGTCGGGAAACAAGACCGCGAAATGGACATTAACCAACTCGGTCTTACGCCGCCGCCGACGCTGCCACCTCCACCTTCAGTCATGGAGGCAATTCTTGCCCGATTAGATACGATCGTCGGGTCTCTTCATACTATACTTGCAGCTGTTGAGTCCATCACAAAACAGTTCAATCATAGCATGGAAAGTGAGTGACATTGATGAGGAACCTTTATCAACGCCAAAAGACGATAAGCCTAAAGTTCGTCGGACGAAGAATTCGTAACTCCCGTCTGTGAATCTGAGGCAGTCAATCAATCGCTTTTACTCATTGGAGAATCTCCTGTCGAAATCTGAAGGGAAGGTCATATCCTAAGAGGAAATGAAGAAGTCTAATAAAACAACTCCGAGAGTTGACTCCCGAAGGTAGGCCCACTGAATTGCACTTACCCGACTACGTCTCTTCATCAGACGAAGATTTAAATACGCTTCACGATTAGGATACGATCATGACAGGGGGAAAGGTGAGTTTTTATCTGTTTCTCCCAAAATATCGAAGTTCACGTTGAGTAGAAGAGGAGTTCTGGAGCTACCAATATATGATTAATCAATCAAAGAGACTTGTTGCGGATCAGGGAATTCTCGTTTCTACAACCCCAAAGCCAGGCAAATCATTGTCATCAACCGCAGCCAAACTTGTCCGAGACTTGTATGAAGAGGATGAAGTGAGACGAATGATGCCCGGCATGAAAGATACTGTGTCCGTGAAAATGGAGAGAGTCAGGGTATCCGTTCAGAAAAGGCTTATGTTGAACACGTTGAAGAAAACGTATCAGTTATGCAAAGACAAAGACAAGAATCCCGATACCAAAGTTGGCTTTTCGAAGTTTGCTAACCTCAGACCAAAAAGTCGTGTTCTTCCTGTTGGAGTCTGTTTGCGTGTGCACAATCCATCAGAAACCCAGACTCATGTTTGTAGGAGCCAAAATAACAACTATGTTGGAGGAAGATTTCCCGTCATATCATCACATTTTAGCCAGTATATGTGTAATCCACCACAGATCAATTGACATCTGGAAAAGTACAGGCTGTCCAGGGACAGAAAAGCTGCAACATGTGTTGGGAAAAGTGTTTGACGATGAATTGATCGATGACATTTCCTTCGAACAGTGGGGAACTACTGATCGATGTAATCTAATTAATAACATACCATATTTCTACGGAAGATTTCATCGCTAGACTTGTAGAGAAGATTCATATCCTACGAAATCACGATTTCATCGCTCAGGAACAGTCTTCATCCATTTCTGAAAGATTTGAAATCTGCTCTGAAACCCGGCGAAGTAATTGTTTCGGGAGATTTTGCAGAAAACTACAGCTTTGTTGTGCAAGATGCAGCTCAGGGGTTCCACTGGATCAATAGTCAAGCAATTCTACATCCCTTCGTGTGCTATTATATGAAAGAGTCAAAACTAGAGCACTCCAGTTACGTATTCATTTCCGATTGCCTCGTCCATGATACAGTTGCCGTGCACACTTTTCAAAAACAGATCGTACCTCTTTTATGTCAAAGAATTGGAGCCCTCACCAAAGTCATCTACTTTTCAGATGGTGCTGCATCGCAGTACAAAAACAAAAAAACAACTTTGTTAACCTTTGCAACCATGGAAGTGACCTCAACGTTCCTGCTGAGTGGCATTTTCTGCCACATCACATGGTAAAGGTCCATGTGACAGTGTAGGTGGCACGGTCGAGAGGCTTGCTGCACGCGCAAGTCTTCAACGACCATACTACAAACAAATATTAACTGCCCAAGATCTGTTTGATTGGACAAAGGATAATCTCACTACAAGCTCTTTCTTAGTTGTCACAAGCAAAGAAATTGAAGAAAACAGGGCATTTCTGGAAGACCGTTTAGTTCTGTTCACCGTGTCGGGGAATCATCGGTTCATTTTTATCCCACACCCAAACCCCCCCCAAAAATTTTCCCTGCAGGAGAAGGGGTTATCTAGATTCAGGAAATTTAAAAGTGATAAGGGGGTTTGAATTGTGACTTATACTCCCTTAAAAGTTTTATGAAGGGTTTAAAATAAAATTTTTACATTTCCCTAAAGACAAGGGGGGTTTGGCTTGGGGGTAATTTTCGCTTTTTTTAAAATGGAAACAACACAAGGGGCGTTAAAAAAGTACTAAAGGACCGAAAAAAAGTTTGGAAATTTTGGGGAAATTCTTCAATTTGTTTAAAATAAGGGGGGCAATTTTTAAAAGGGTTGAAAAAATGAAGGAAAATAAGCTTTCAAGGAAAGTAAAAAGAAAAAAGGGGATAAATAAAAACGAAAAAAACCTTTAAAATGTAATTTTTAGGGGGGGAACATTGGCCAGTCAAATTGGTTCTAAACCCCCGCTTTTAAATTTAAAAAAGGTTCCCCAATTCAATTCAAGGGGAATAAAATTTCCCAGCCCCAGATTTTTTAAGATTAGTTCCCTTGACTTCCTTTTTTTCCAATGGGTGGATACTTTAACCCCAAAAAGAAAAAAAAAAAAAAAAAAGATGAAAGGGGAAAAAAGTGGGGGAAAAAAATGGTTTAACAGGGTGGCCCACGAGAGAGGGAATGGTTACCCCCCCCAGACCGCTGGGGAGGGGGAGAAAAAACCCCACGTGTTGAGAACGGGTGAACCCCCTAAACCCCCGGTGCATTTTTGGGGGGGAAAAAAATTTTTAAACACCTTAAAAACTTAGTTTTGGTTTTCCCTTTAACCTTTTTAAAAAAATTTCGCCAGATGTGGTGTTTAGGAGAGGAGCCAGAAAAAAAAAGGGTAGGCCGATGGGGGGAAAATTTTCGCGAAAAAGAAAAGGGGAAGAAAAAAAAAAAATGTTTTATTTCAAAAGTCAAAGGAAAAAAAAAAAGGGAGGGTCCAAAAAAAGGTTTAAATTTTCATTTGCATGGTACCCTGGAAAAAAATTTTCTGCCGGAAACGGTATCAGAGCAGGGCAGCAGGAAAGGTCACGGGGGGGAAGGTGTAAAAACCCCAGAAAAAAAAAATTTACCTCCTTTGTAACGGGTTAGGGTTTAAGGGAAATTTAAAAAGGGGTTTAATAACACAAAACAAGTTGGTTTTTTCCCCTTAAAAGGGTGGAGAGTTAAGAAAAAAAACGGGGGAAATTGGAAACCGGAAAAAATGCGTTGTTTCAAAATCCACCCCAAACGTGAAGATTGAAGTAAAGTTTTGAATATTGGGATTCCCCCAAAATGAAAAATGTTTCAAATCTAAAATTTTCACGTCCCGGCCAAAAAATAAAAGGGGGAAAAAGGGCTAATAAAATTTACTTCCATGGTCTTGAAAAAGAATCCGTTGGGCAACTAAGAAAGGGCCAGTGAAAGGTTTCACGGGGAAGGGAGGGGAGTGCCCAAAAATTTCAACAAAATTGTTCCCAAATTTAAACTTTTTTTGGGGTTTAAAGGTCCCCTTTCAAAACCAAAGTGGAAAAACCCTTTTCAACATCAATCTGAACCAATTTTGCCTTAAGGGGAACTTTCCAATTTCCCCCATAACCCTGACAAAACTAAAAACTTTTCAAAAGTAAATTCTTCAAAGACCAAATTGACCTTTTCCCTTTTTTCCCTTTTTTCCCTTTTTTTCCTTTTTTCGTTTTTTTTTTATTGACCCACGTAAAATTTTTTGTTTTCATTTAGATTGGGGAATTTTTTTTTTTTTTTCCGGCTGGCAAAAAATTTTTTCAAATTTTGCCCAGTGGGCTTTCGGAAAAAAAATTAAAAAATAATTAAGAGTCAAAGGTTTCCCAGCTGAAAAAGGGTTATGGAGAAAAAGATTTTGTTTCAATGCGCGATTAAAAAATTCCGCGAGGTAGCTATGTAGAAAGTCAGAAAATTGAACGTGAAAAAAAGGGGGCGTTTTTTCAAAAAATGCCCAGAACCTTTACAAGAGGGTAGTTGAATGGAATGCAGAAAAGGGATTTGCAGCAAAAAGGAAGCTTTCCAATAGGATTGATCAAAAGGGGAATACTTAAGGGTTTGCCGTTAAAAAAAAAAAAATAAATGACGTCCGTGGCGTTGACAGTTCGTACAATAGGTGTACGTTTGTGATAGTGAGAACATGCGGTTGTTGGATCGACAAGCTTCCATTTTTTCAGTTTGCTCTAAGTTGTTGGGACGGTGTCCTCAAAGATGTATTTTTGAGATGTGCAATGATGAGGGATCTCCTACAAGTCACAAGTTACCCAGTAATGTGACAAGGGTAGATTGCTTGATGTCTGTTGTGGAAATTGTAAAGAGATTGTTGGTGCATCACCCAAGTATTGTAGGCACTGCAGCATGTGACTCTTTACACTGCCTGCAGTACTATGGCGGCGTAGTAACCTAACAGCATGTTTACACGGTTCACTGTTATTTGATGAGCGTAGCGGCGATTTTCATTCCATATACCGAAAAAATTTGGGCTTGGTTTTTATGTTTTTTGCGTGTGTGTGTGTAAATTTGTACGCGGCATACAGGTCAGGAAAATTGAACAATCGATTGCAAACTTTTTTTGAATATTGATTTCACACCAGAATGAGTTGGGATTGTTTTTCAGAAAAATCGGTTCACCGATTCTTCAAAAGCTATCAAATTCATATAGAATATGAAAACAACTGTCATACACATTTCCAAATATTCGTACAACAATCGAATGAGACATAACGAAGAAAACGCAGTAAAAGTATACATTTAATCGAATATCAGGATCAAAACGTGTAATGCAAAGTGTATATGCGACAGGTTGCTCTTTAACTAGCAACAAGTGGCAGGTAAGGTTTTTCAGCGTTTGAAGTAATCCAAGGTCTGTAGATGTAGATTGAGCTGACAAAGAGTATTTTTGAATCTCACATTTCCAAACTTCTACGCTTATCTCACAACAAACATTCTGCGTTTTCCTAGTTAGTAATATTGGCAACCGACAAGATATTATCAACATGAATAGTGAATGCCATGCTAGATTTCAAGAATGTGTGGATATCCCTGATCATTGTTAGTATGTGACTGAGGATACGGGTATTTCACATTGTATAGGTGTAAAAACCCTACAATCAGTTATCTCAGAGTCCCACGTGTTCATTGAATCAATGAAAAAGTGATGAGTACGCAAAGTGATGAATCTTATGTTAATATCACCTAATAATTCCACTCCATAAGGTGTGATGTGGAACATGGATACATAATACAGAATGTATATGTTATAGAACAAGTCAGGTTTTGAAATTGATAATAGAGTGCATATTAAGGGAGTAAACTCGAACTTGAGGTTACAGTGAAGAATACACATTTTTATGGTACCGAGTTGAAATATTCGAGTACAGAATATGGTGTCATCTTCAATAAATAACTTCTTAGATCTTGCTTGAATTGTGGTGTGTCTCTTTTTTGTTTAATGCCTTGCGGAAGATGATTGTATAGAGCGGCTCCTTGATATGACGGGTTTAAGAGAGTGAGAGAGAGGTTATGGGGTTGAGTGTGTAGATCGGCGCTTCTTCTTGTGTTATGTGCGAGGATGGTGTCATTTACTTGTAGATTGCGAAAAGGATAGCATGGTATATGTAGATGGCTGGTATAGTCGGGTGTAGAGGCGTCTGCATCAGCTGCCGTACCTTGCACCCATCATGGCTTGCAGGACTCGCTTGTGAAGAAGTAGGATCCGTTTGGTGTATGGTGAGACTCCCCAGAAGATAATGCCAAAACAGGTCTGGAATATACTATGCCAGGGTATGCTGTTCTCACCGTCGACGGACTGTTAGTTCATTTCAGATTCCGGAAGAAGCATGGACTGACTGCGAGCTGTGACATTGGGTGTGCTATGTGTGATGTCCAATCCAGGGTCTTGTTTATTAATAATCCCAGGAACTTGACTTCTGCTACTTTCTCGATGCTTTTACTGTTGGGTAGTCGAATTAGGAGGCTGCTGTCGCTAATTCGCCTGCTGGTCCTGAATTGTAGAAATGCTGTTTTGATGGCATTCATGATGAGCTTTGATTCCTCACAGTATTGGGTCATGTTGGTGGTTGCTATATTTGCAGCTTTTGAAATGTCAACCAATGTGTGGGCGGTTATGAGGTGGCTGGTATCGTCTCCGTACAGAGACTTGGTACTTGGCCCTAGATTATCTGAGAGCTTGCTGACGTGTATGATGTAGAGGAGAGGACCAAGTACCGAACCCTGAGGAACGCCGATGTTGTCACACGAAGATGGGATGAGATGTTACCGATTCCGCTTTGCTCAGGTACTTCGACGTACTGTTGTCGATCTGATAGAAATGCAAGGAAGGATCCAGTCAAGGGCCACCCCCCGAATTCCCAGCCCAAGTGTTTGTAATAATAATTCACGGTTCATGCAGTCGAACGCCTTACTCATGTCATAGAAGAGTGCTACTGCATGCTCCCTTCTATCAAGGGCTTCGAATATTGTATTCAGGAAGATATGAATAGCCTGGATGCTTGCCTTGCCTTTTTGGAATCCGAATTGATCTTTGGATATAAGATTATGTTTGTTGAGGAAGTTCATGAGTCGAGTGCTAGATGTCTCTTCAAATATCGTGGACAGTGACGGCTAGTGACGGGTAAATTCCCGGAATTTATAATTTGGGGAATATTCCCAGGAATTCTCCCGGAAATATTCCCAAAATGGGAATTTTCAGGAAATATATTTTCAATCTTGTTTACACTCACTAGAGTATGAAAAAGGAAGGATACGAAGAAATGAAAAACTATGGAGCCTACTTAATTTTTTTGTGTATAATTTTTGGTGTATGGAGCTAGTCCATAAGAAAAATAATCACAAAACATTACATAGAAACAAAAAACGTACTACAAATCTTTGCATCTGAGGCCTGTCAAGACATTTCTACCACCAAAAGTACGGCCTTGGATTCTGAAAACCCACCATTCGAAAAATAATTTACACGTAGTAGAAAATTGCTGAATTATCTAATCAATTATCTAACTGCTGAGCTCATTTTTCAAAAAATTAATTTCCTAAATATGGGAATTTATTCAAACATAGGAAACATTCCCGAGAATATTCCCACTAGCGGGAACATTCCCATGCGCCCATCACTGGTGACGGCATTATGCTCATGGGACGGTAGTTTTTGGTCTCGTTTCTTGTGGACCGGAGTCACCGTAGATTTCTTGAGCGCTGACGGAAACGTCCCTTCAGTGAACGAGGCATTGATTATGTCGGCCAAGGGTGCGCTGATATGGTTTGCGCATATCTTCAGCAACTTGCTCGGAATCTCGTCTTCCCCTGCCGTGTAGGCTACTTGCTGCATCTTGTAGTGATAATATTGTAGATTTCATCAGACATCATTTCGATGTCAATCCTTATTTATCACGTATCACTATTCTCTCCATATTTTCCTCCAAGGTCACTATTCTTCTCTTCATTGATATCGTTTGTATGCCCATGCTCATTTCCCACATAAACCTGTCTCCTAATGCGTCATACAAGTATTTCTGTTGATCGCTCACTCTTCTCTTTGATATTCTCACTTCATCCATTCTAAAACTTTAAACATAGCTAGTTCAAACTGAGGTTTAATTATTGTAACATATTGATTATACGTATTGGTTTCTTAGTATTACATACATTATTCTGTTACGCCCATGAACAACCTGTTGATGGCCACGCTTCTACGCCCCCGGCAAATGACATCTGGAGATTTCGGGGGCCCAGAAGTCGACAGCGTGTCGCATAATACGAGATGTTTCACGTGCAATTGCCAGGTTAAAAGCCTACTTATATTCAATTCACAAATTCTCCCGAATAATTCCAAGAACTTGGGAAGGGATTTCACGCAGCAGCACGTTTTCCTGATGTTGTTGCTGCTATAGATTGTGCGCACATCACAATACAGCCTCCAGGTGTGCTTGGTCTGAAACCGTACCCGCGATCCAATCATGAGTCACCACTTACTCAATGAACTAGTCCACGCTGACAGTGGTCGTACAAGAGTCGTTGACTAAATCGATTGATGTTTCGCGCCTGTATTCATGTCCGTGTACTTTGCCATAGTGGTCAATGTTCGTGGATAATTGTTTCAAGCATATGGAGATGGCGGGATGGAAAGAGCTAGAAAAATAAGATTAGATGATACAACATAAAATACTAATAATTATTGTTATTCTTATTATGACAAATGAATGAAAGAGGCGAAGGAGTTCAAATATCTAGGAAGTATGATTACACATACAGCTGAAGTTGATAGGGAGGTATTGAGGGTGCACAAAGCAGAAGTATTTTTTTCAATCAGTGAGGAAACTGTTGTGAGACGAAGATTTCCAACAGCAGTGTCAGCTACTACTGTACAAAATGTATTCTCTGCCTATCCTGACATATGGTGCCGTAACAAGGGCGATATGAGAGAAGGAACGAAGCCATTTGCAAGCAGCACAAACGAAGTTTTTGAGGAGTGTGAAAGGAGTGACAAGGACGGACAGAGTGAGAAGCAGAAAGATTAGATGTCAATTGAAAGTAGAGAGATTAGATTTTGAATTGGGTGGAGAGAGACTACGGTGGTTTGGCCGAGGCGTGAATGTTGAAACATCATGAATTGGAAAAAGAAGGGTGGGACGGCCAAGAGAGAAGTGGAGTGGATTGACCAAGGAGGATGTTGCTGCAAGGGAAGACAGAACAAGGTGGAGGGAGTTGGTGCGGGAAAAGGAAAGAAAGGATGAAAATGAAGACGAGGATGAAACAGGCCTAGCCAGCTTGTTTCCAGGAGATGCGGGGCCCTAGTACTTTGGTGTGATTCATTTCATCCCCTGACTCATCATTTGGAATCTGGGATAGATGATTACTATTATTATCATTATTTATTTATTGTCAACAGAATTCAAGTATTCCACAAATGCAATGTGATGAAAAAATGGCACAGGACAAAATACCAACATGAAGCAACACTGAATAAATAAAACAACAAAATAAACAAAAGAAGACGATATATGGAAATGAACCTCCTCGTGATCCAGACACCTTGACGTGGTGCGGGGGGCTTAAGAGACCCAGTGATCTCAGAGCTGTCTCGAGTGAGGGTCCAGACCAAGCTTGGGGACCGTCTCGGTCGAGTGGAAGCTTTTTGCTGACCGGGGTATATGGAGGACGTACTGAAACTCGCGTTTGTAATGATCCAATATTAATTTTCTTCTAACTTTTCAGGTCTTATTTTTAATTTTTTTTTAGGTTTAATGGAGGGCGCGAACTCGTTTGAAATTTTTACATTTTTCTAACCTTTAAAAGGCTCCTTTTTCATTTAATAACCAATTTTGGGGCCGTTTCCACCCTCCCTCCATTCCCTTGCTCCCCAACTTTTCACCATCAAAACCTTCCCTAAATCTCTCAGCCTTTTAAACCCCAAAAACTAATAGTAATTAAGAAAAAGGACAATAAACTTTTTTTCTCTTTCCAGATAAAAAATGTATTGGGGAAATGTACTCACCAAAAATGGGGGTTCTATCCCCGGACCCCCCAACCGGGCCCTCCATCTCTTCCTTCCCCATTCCATCAAATTTATCCTTCCTTTTTCCCTAAATTTTTCTTCTCCTTTTTTTCCCACCAACTCTTTCCCTCATTGCCCCCTTTTCCCCCCCCTTTATCCCCAATCCTTGCCAGTCCCGGTTTTATTTATTTTTTATAAATTCCCTAATTAAAAATCCCTTTTTGGGATCCTCTCATCTCCCATTCTTATCATGTGTCCATACCATCTTGACCTTTCTCTTCCAATTTTGAAAGACGATGTTTCCACTCCCCACTTCCTTCCTTATAATACTGCTTCTCTTTCTCTCCATCTTTGCTATTCCCGCCACACTCCTAATGAATTCATTTCTGCTGCTTCCAACGTCTTTTGATCTTTCCAACTCATTGTCCACGTCACCGCTCCATAAGTCAGTATTGGTAAATAATATGTCTTATATAGTAATAATTTCCCTTTTGTGGGAAAGTCCTCATTCCATATCAATTTTCTAACCCCCTGGAACAACCGTTCCGCTTTCATCACTCTGTGACTTATTTCCAATCCTATATTGGCCTTTTTACTAATGGAACTCCCAAGGTTAACAAATTCATCAACTTCTTCTGATACACAATCAAGTATTATTTTTTCTCTCCGTGTTTTACTCTTCCTTCTCATAACCAACACTTTGCTCTTCTCTTTACTTATTTTCAATCAAAATTCTTTCGTTATCCTATACCACTTATCCACCTTTTCTTGCAGCTTGTCTCTACTGTCCCCATATATCAATATATCATCTGCATATACCATTGTTTCGACTCCATGCCTTCTTTTCCTGTCTCCACTTTCTTTATCATGTCGTCCAAAACCAAGATGAATAGAATTGGTGACAGAACACTTCCTTGCCTTACTCCGCTCATCACATTGAACCACTCAGATATTTCCCCATTTGTCTGTACACATGCCTTACAATCCCTATATAAACTCTGCACTCGAACAATCAAGTCATCTCGTATCCCCTTCTCCTTCAAACTCTGCCACACCCTTTCTCTGGGCAGATGGTCGAACGCTTTTTCTAGGTCGAGAAAAGCTATGTAAACCATCTTTACCTCTTCCCATCTTTCCTGCAGCAACTGTCGTACTGTAAATATCAAATCAATTGTGGATCTCCCTCTCCTGAATCCATACTGTTCTTCTCTCATCACTGGTTCAACAGCCCTTCTTATCCTGCGTTCCAGAACTCTCTCATACACTTTCGCTGCCTGACTCATCAAGGTGATTCCCCTATAATTGTTAGTCATTTTTCGATCTCCTTTCTTGAATATTGTCATGATCACACCTTCGTCAATCTTCCGGTATCCTCTTCTGTTGCCATACCGCCTTCATAACTCGTAACATCCATTTACTACCCACTTGCCCTCCAGCTTTCACCATTTCTATCACGAACTCGTCTCTACTCGGGGTAAACGAATAAAATAAAAATACTAACGATGGTTCAGTACTCCCTCAATAACCGGTCACCGAGAGGCTTCCACTGCCGAGGCGGTCCGAACTTGCTCTGGATCCTCACTCCAGACCTTATCGCCATGGGTGACCCTGCTGGGAGTGTCATAAAGCTCTCATTATAATTTGTACATATTATAATAATTGATAAATCAATTAAAATATGCTTTTCTAGATTATTGAAAAACATTTCAATATAATAAGCATTGGGAAATAGCTCTACATCCAACTCATTATCTGTTTAAAACAAATAACCAATTACTCTTACCAATAATTCTGTTCTCTATAGGGATAACATATTATTGTGACTTTGTATATTTTGCATACCCTTTGTTCTGTATAACTTCAGTCATCACATTGTCACAAGACTCACCCTTGATTT
The DNA here is from genome assembly GCA_907164805.1 of Brachyptera putata. NCBI lineage: Eukaryota > Metazoa > Arthropoda > Insecta > Plecoptera > Taeniopterygidae > Brachyptera > Brachyptera putata. The sequence continues at coordinate 20,233,792 of OU015472.1, read as the reverse complement.
ATGGAATATTCCTGGTGTCGGCGTTCGACCATCTGCCCAGAGAAAGGGTGTGGCAGAGTTTGAAGGAGAAGGGGATACGAGATGACTGATTGTTCGAGTGCAGAGTTTATATAGGGATTGTAAGGCATGTGTACAGACAAATGGGGAAATATCTGAGTGGTTCAATGTGATGAGCGGAGTAAGGCAAGGAAGTAAGAAATAAGATTCCATAAATCAAGGAATATTATATTTGAATAAGATATTTAAATAAGATGCCACTGATCACTACCCTTTCCTTACCGAAGCTCGTAACTGCCAATCGCACTAAATCCTCCATTTATTTTATGAATGCCATGAAGCTCATGGTACATCCGGCCATATCATTTCCTCCCACATGAAGAATCACCCCTGTATATTCACCCTCTAGTAAAGCCCGCCTCGATATGCACGTACATCCATTACACTTCCGGAATCGCTACGAATATCCTTCGCTATGGAATCTCCTAATAAACCGAATTATCTGTTCTTCGATTTGAGTGCCTTTCATGATTGTATCAATTCTTCTCTCACCCTTTTCATGACTTCTGTTTTCACAGTCACAATTTGGCTCTGATTTCTCGTCGACTTTCTGACTTTCAAAATATTGGACGTACTTACTGTTCCCATTTACTGCTCTGGAGCTAATTTTTCACCATATGCAATTTCCTTCGCAGTCCCCTCCCCTAATTTCCCCAGCAAATTCTAAATTCCCTTTCGCATAACCTCATTCGTGTCCTGAGCTGATATTGCTTCTCTCATTAAGGGGGGGGGGGGAACTCATGTGAAAATCCTATATTTGTAATATTGATTGTATACACTTCAAACTGAAAAAAATACAGATAAATGAACAATCCAAACACTTACAATATATAAAAATACAATATACACTTTCAAACTAAAAAAAAGATCAACAGTGGACATAAATATTTGGATTTCACGAATTTTTCAACAATGAAATTTAATTTCCGTTTTTCTCATACATTTTCTTTAACGAAAATGTTGCTCAAGTGTTGTTCAAGGGTTTCACGCAAACGTATTTCGATATTCCCTGTTATATTCCAGATATGATTTCATTCACGATTTTTTTTTCTTATTAAATGTATGGAGTATTTAGTTTATACCTCCATTGTTAGACGGAATATCATAAAAGCGATATATCAAGACAATTGAACCAACTTTCATAGATTTAAAACGGGAAAACAAATTATTTATTTGTGGAAAAAAAATTAGTGGAGTAAATGCCCTCTGAAGATGACATGTTAATTCCTATATTGAAATGATTAGACGGCTCGTGTACAATGATACTGAAAATTTTATTCATAATTTTTTTGACTTCCCAGAAATGCATTTAAAATTTTAAGGTTTAAAACCCTTAAATTTTCCCCAATTTTTAAAAATTTTTAATTTTTTTTACTTCTTTTTAAAACAATTTGAAAAGCAAACCCTTTAAAATTTCCAGGTTTTTAAAAAAATAATAATACCATTTTTTTCTTACCCCTTTCTTCTTTTAAAATCCAAATCTTTTATTTTTAATTACTTTTAAAAACTCCATTTTTTTTTTTTATCAATTTTATTTTTTTAAATTTTTCCCCAAAGTTTATTTCCCCCCCCCAAACTTCTTTAAAAACCCCCAGTTTAAATTTTTTTAACCAAAAAAAAAAACCCCCCCCCTTTTTTTTTTTTCCCCCTTTTAAAAAAATTTTTTTTTTTTTTTCCCCCCCCAAAAAAAAAAAAAAAAACAGGGTTTTTCCCCTGGGGGGCCCCCCCCCCCCCCCCCCTTTTTTAAAAAAAATCCCCCCCCCTTTTTTTTTTTTTTCTCGATGCCACTTTCCACTTCCATCCCCTCATGTACCTTCTTTTATTTCAATTCTATGCTAATTCATCCATTTTCATATAATTCTTGACTCTAACAAAATTGCACATCTTTCTATTGTCTTCGTTTCGCCAAATTTTCCCATCCCATTTCCTCAATCATTTTACTGGGTCTTTCTATAACTTTTTCAACCACATCCTTATCGTTCCTGATAATCTTCCAGCGCTTCTCTCTCCCCAATACCCTTCTTGCAGCAACCTTTTGGACCTTCTCCACAGCCTTTATTAGTCCAACTTCATGCGGATCCCAGACTGAACCAGCATACTCAAGCATTGGCCGAATCAGACTCATGTATGCCTTCTCTTTTATTTTCATCCCTGTCCCCTTCAACTGCCTCATAATAAAATTTAAGGATCGTATTCCCTTTTTTGAGATATTTCTAACATGTTCCCCCCACCCCAAGTTTTTATTTATGTAAAGTCCAAGATATTTATATGCTTCTACTTCCTCAAGTGTAGAATCTCCCATTTTATAAATCTTATTCACTTTTTTCTTGTTACTGCTGCTAGAGAAGTGCACCACTTTACATTTTCCAACATTTAGTCCCATTAAATTTATTTTAACCCATTCATCAATTCTTTCCAAATCTCCTTGTAACTGATTTTCCTCCCTCTCACTCCTAATGGGGCTATATACCACACAGTCATCAGCAAATAGACGAATTCTTGATTGAATTCCGATTTGAAGATCGTTTATAAATATATTGAATAGAAGGGGTCCAATTACACTTCCTTGTGGTACCCCAGAAGTAACTTTTACCATATCAGAAATTTCATCACCTACTTTTACTTTTTGTGATCTACCTTTTAAGAAGGACTCCACCCATCTTGTTATCCTCTCATGTTTTGTTATTTGTTTCAACTTTGAAATCAGAAGTTTATGAGGTACTTTGTCAAAAGCTTTTTCAAAATCCAAAAAGACGGCAGATATTTTACCCCCCTTGTCTAAAGTATCAGACAGTTCCTGCGTGAATCCTTGCAGTTGGGTTACACATGAGTAACCCTCACGAAAACCATGTTGTCCATCAAATATTCCACCATTATTATCAACAATTAATTTGATTTCTGTATCAATTAACCTTTCCATAATTTTGCATATTATGCATAATTTTGCATATGCGAGATAAACCACGAGGAGACTGGAGTAACACGAGATGGTTCTCTCTGGCTGAAACGATCGACGAGGAAGGTCGATTACCACGTGAGCGGACGGACGAGACTGGACCGGTAAAGGGGCGTAGGCCTATTACGCAGTAGAACAAGATGGTTCTCCGTTCTTAATTTATGGTTTGTCGCACTTTACAGTGTGTTTAATTCATTTATTCATGTAGTATTTGCGTATTCCTTGGGCCATGTGAACTGAACCTAGATTATCTATGAGGCCTAGTATTCCATAGAACAAGATGGTTCTCCGTTCTTAATTTATGGTTTGTCGCACTTTACAGTGTGTTTAATTTATTTATTCTTTTAGTTTTCGCCTATTCCTTGAGCCATGTGAACTGATCCTAGATTATCTATGAGGCCTAGTATTCCATAGCACAGGACGGTTCTCAGTTCCTAACTTCATGGTTTGTCGCACTTTACAGTGTGTTCAATTTATTTATTTTTGTAGTTTTTGCCTATTGTTTGAGCCATGTGAACTGAACCTAGATTATCTATGAGGCCTAGTATGACCTGGTACAGAATGGTTCTCCGTTCTTAAGCTTTGTGGCTTGTCACACTTTTGGTGTGTTAAATTTATGTAATCATCTTGTCTATTTCATGTGCAATGTGAGCCAAACCTAGTTTTCGTATGTTTATAATTAAACGTGTTTTTGGAAACTCTGTGTATCAATGAACCTGTGAGCCACACCCCTAGGAAAATCCTCTCACAGACATCAGTCGTCACAATATATTATTTGATATATTTCAATATTCTGGAACAAATTACTCAAATAGACATAAAAATCAAACACTACTTATAAAAAAAAAATCAGTCCCCTCCTTAGTACTCTCGAGTTCCTCACAATCTCTTCGATCTGCTCCCTTCCTGTCCAACTGTTCGCACTTCTCTGGCCACACCAGCTCTCTATTGCGAGCATCTTCCACCTTCATAGCCCTCTTGAACTCCCCACGGATATCTACATCACCACCATCATTACCATTCTCCCAATCTCCTCTACATTTACTGCATCCCCATGTTATTCCTTCCATTCAGCCCATATTGCTGTTTCGTTACTTCTGGCAATGTGCAGCAAGTATGATACTATTTACTACAACCAGCTTTGTAATTAACTGCTCGATCATCAATAAGAACTGGCTGCTCATTAAACGGACGTAGCATCTTGTACCCTCTTTTTTCTTACGCCTACCATTTCGAACTGATGATTCGGTTATTACGGTGAAAGAAAAGGAAAGGAGCCCGGTGTATTCTGGTCTGTGATAGCTTGGAGTTAGGTGTATTCCATTCAACTGTTCTGTTGGTTAAATACTATCTCTACAGTTCACTTTGATTCGTGTTTGTGTCTAATGTTGTGGATTTACCAAGAACATATTGTTCAGTGAGTATCCAGGTCTCTAATTGTATCTGCAGACTTGCTGACCACTCTTGAGGCGATATTTCAATCAGCGATAGGATAGGCCTACCGCTGAAAGTGTTACCAACTGTTCAATGCATGTCCCTGTCCACTTGTATGCTGTATTGTATAATTAAATTGTAAGTGACTATCATTGTTATAAGCTACCGGTACATATTAATAATTTATAGCACTTGAAATATATGATATTGTTAAATATGTACAATATTTGAAAAACTATTGAATTTGTGTATGGTACTTACGCCATTAAATGAGTAAAAAAACATTTTCTTGATTCATTACTGATGCTAAAGTGATTAATAACTAAAATATAAACTAATAATGTAACTACTTTCTAGTTTCCTCAACAAAGCGTTTGAGCATCGCCTCAATGGAGCTCATTGATTCGGCTATCTGCTGCATACTTGTAGCTTGGGCGGCAGCACTCTCGGCTATGTTTTCTCGCACAGCAAGCAACTTAGCAATTGGAAATGACATTTCCCGTTGTGTTCCTAAAAGTCTTGATTTTTCGTCCTTGTTCGAACTGTTCAATGAATGTTTCTGTCCACTTGTATGCTGTCTGCTAGAGGGACGATATTTCAATCAGCGACGTGACTTGTTATTATTTGTTCAGAAAGAACACTTGAAAAAGTAGCCTCCTCAGTTAGGCTCTATCAGGAGTTGAATATGCAGCATGTTCCTGGACCAAGCGGACTACTGACGGCTTCAAGTCTGATTTACCGACGAGATTTTTTCTTTCAGCGATTTCGTGAATCCTTGTGTTCAGAAATCATCATCCAAACGGCCGTGCATTTCAGAATGGTATCTTGTATTTTGTGCAAGTATTTCGGGCTGACTTTTCTCCGTCTTACCAGTATAGGCACGTTAGATTGAAATGGGACCATTATTCGGGGTTTAGTGATAGAAGCATGAATTTTTCACCACACATTTGAATAGTGATTTTAAAAAAAATGGCTCGGGGAGGCCTCAAAAAAGTGTCCTGTTTAGGGGCGGGTGAGGGTTGAAATTTGGGGGCGAAAAAAATTGATTATTTTCTTGAGGGTAGTCTACGCAACTTAGAAGGTCAAAATAAACATAATGGGCCGATAAATGGTATACATAGATACTTCAATTTGAAAAAACCGTCATTTGACCTTAGGGTTGACCACCGTGATGATCTTTGACCTCTTATCTACAAACAACTTATTTTTAATTGAATCCCGTCTTGCGACCATTCATTTTAAAGGCAGTTGTTCGAGGAATATGAATATGAAATAATATTTCAATTTTCCGCCACCATTATCAAATGAGGTGCAAACTTCGGTAGATGCCAAATTTGAGAAAATTTGAGATAATGGAACAGGGCCTGGATTTGAAATTTTTGAAACAATTTCGCTCAGTGGTAGCCAATTCTAAATTGTTCTTGCTTAAATGGTAAGAAAAGTTTCCCCATTTAGGGGGAAAAAGGGTCAAAATTTTGAAAAGGCGATATATATATATATATATTTTATTTATTATTTACTTACAATTGCACCAAATTGCGATGGTGAGGCTCGAACTTAATTAACAAAACAGAAACAAGATGAAGAAAACAAATAATAATTATCAAAAATAACCCATTCAACAAAAACTATCAAATCCCCTATAATAAAACTTCCCTCCGCACTACCACTTCTTTAATTTGTCTCAATATCAGGTCCTCCTCCGCAATCTCCCCCAAACCATTCCAATCCAAACCATTAAAATTTTCTGAGCTCTTCTACTAATGTTTCTTTCTTCGTTCCATTCCACTCGACTCCCGCTCTATTCAAAAATGGATACTTTCCGACATCCATCTTTGCCATCTTCACTACAACCTTCCACACATGCCCGTCTCTAAAATCATACATCCTCTCATCCAATTTAATCTTCTCTCTCATCTCTTTCCAGCCTCCTCTACGTCTTAATGCTCTAAAAACTGTTATTAAACGGATATTTCTTCTCCTCTCCTTCAACGTCTCCCATCCAAGTTCACTAACCGTAGCCGATGGTCTCTCCAACACCCTTTCAATCTTCCCTTCATCTTCTGTCACCATTCTGAATCTTCTCATCCTTCCTATAACTCTTCTAGCAGCCAGCCTATGAACTTCCTCCACTTCTTTCACCTCACCTTCCCTATATGGATCCCCCACATTCGTTCCATTTTCCATAATTGGTCCCACCAAAGTCTCATACGCTCTCGATTATATTTGTGGAGACATTCCTTTCAATTGTCTCATCACAAAGTTAAAGACTTGATCCATCTTTCAGTGACTCTCTATTTGCTTCTTCTATTTTAAATTTTCACTGAAGATGACACCCAAAGACGTACCGTATATTCTTCCACAATCTTCGGATATTCTCCTGTAGCTTTGTATAAATCAACCCTCTTCTTCCCTCTTCCAAAACGAACTACTCTGCACTTTCCAACATTCAATCCCATTCCATTCAATTCCACCCATTTCTCAATATCATTTATATCATTCTGCAGAATTTGTTCATCTTTTTTGTCTCGAATTTCCCTGTAGAGTACACTGTCATCAGCAAACGATCGTGTAGTAGACCTCACAGCTTTACTCAAATCATATATATATAAATAAATATCAAAGAGAAGGGGTCCAAGAACACTTCCCTGAGGCACTCCAGAAGTAACATTGATTTCGTCAGACAGATGCCCCCCAACTCTTACTCTTTGTCTTCTATCACAAAGAAAATCTCCGACCCAATTAAGTATTTCCAAGTTCCCCAACCTAGCTACCACAATTTCATCATTAGTATTCCATGGTTCACTTTATCGAAAGCTTTCTCAAAATCTAAGAAGACTGCGTCCACTTTACCTCCTCTGTCCAGCACCTCCGTTAGATCTGATTCCAGTCCCAACATTTGGGTATTGCATGAAAATTCCCTCCTGAAATCATGTTGAAAATCCGACAGACCTCCTCTCTTTTCAATAATACATTTTATCTTAGCGTCCATGATGCGCTCCATACTTTAACAGATGACTGAAGTTAAACTTACCGGTCTATAATTTCCAATTTGACTTCTCTCTCCTCCTTTGAAAATGGGTACAACAATTGCTACCTTCCAATCTCTTGGTATTTTCCCAACTTTAAGTGTCAAGTTGAACAGATCGAGTAGGAATGGTGTAATTTCTTTCCCCGCCAGTTTTACCATGTCATTTGTAATGCCGTTTTGCCCCGGTGATTTTCCGTTTTTCAATTTCTTGAGAGCAATTTCAATCTCCGCTCTTGAAATACATACTTCTTTGCCTTCCTCGATTACACCCACCATAACATACCAGTCCTTTTCACTTTTCGTGAAAACTCCCCCATACTGTGTGTTTAACGCTCTTACACTTCCCTTTTCGTCCTCCCATTCGATATCCCACTTGTCTTTTAGTGTAGGCAAATTTCTTCCATTCCCTCTTTTGTTTTCCTACGAATTTATACATCCATAACTTCATGTACCATACCAAGCATTAAACTCACGATAGGAATTCTGTGCTCACTCATTCCATCTATAGCTTCAGTATTCATCCAAATCTCCTCTGGTCTAATTGGTACTCCATCCAGTATATCATTTTTTCACGACTTGGTCTTTCGCGTCCCTTCTTCCACAGCTTGTACGAATCCTTCAGTCATTATATCATGAGAAATATTTTGTACCCTCTTCCTCCCATCTTTCTCATCTCCTCCTCCACCTGCTCCCCATCTTATGTTTGGTAAGTTTATGTCTCCAGCAATGATGAGTATTTCTTTCGTTCTCGTATCAGTTACTCTCTCCTCCAATCTCTTCAACAAAGCCTCCCATCCATTTGGAGGTCTGTACACCGCTATTAGATTAAAAGATTTCTTCTCAACAGTTACTTTCCTTCCCATCATCTCCGACCCTTTCTCCTTCCATGGTAATGTACCTTGTACTCCAGATTTAAACCCAATAATAATACCTCCTCCATGCTTATTTCTATCTCTACGGTGCACCACATAACCATCTACAGTAATTTCATTCTCTATGTACCCGTCATCAAGCCACCTTTCTACCGCAGCGCAGCGATGATACGTTCATTTTACATAACATTTTCGCTGATTGAAAGTTTGGCCACCCCACCGACCAAATTTGTGGTTTCTCTACTATTCAGGTGTATATACGTTTATTAGCGATATATAGCATTATATGATAAATTGTCGAGATTCATCCAGTTTAACTGCAGAGACTACCATAAAATAAGACAAAATCATTTTTTTTCTTACCCAAAATGTGAACTCCTCACTCTACCTAGAATAGCAAAGTATTTTTGCCATTTGAACATGATGAATTCTTAGCATTGACTGTGGGTATAAATTGCAAAAAAAATCCAACTTCGGGTATTGTTCCATTTTTTGAATTTTTAAAAATTTGGCAGACCGAAGTTCGCACCTCATTTGATAATGATCGCGGGAAATTCAAATATTATTTCATATTCATATTCGGTGAAGGATTACCTTCAAAACAAATGGTCGCAAGACAGGATTCGAGTAAAAATAAGAAATGCAGATAAAAGGTCAAAGGTCGTCACAGTGGTTAACCCCGAGGTCAAATGACTGTTTTTCTGAATCAAATTATATGTTCATACTATTTGATGGCATATTACGAATTTTTCATACTTTTCAGTTGCGCAGACTACCCTCAAGAAATTAATCAATATTTTCCACCCCCAAATTTCAACCCTTCTTCACCCCTAAACGGGACGAGTTTTTTCAGGCCTCCCCGAGCTATTTTCGTTTGATTTGCAATTTACATACGTGGTGAAAAATTCATGCTTCTATCACTAAACCCCGAATAGTTAATCTTACGTGCCTAACTAGTAGGGTGGGAGATATTCTAGTGCTTGTGTGTATTTTATTCATGGCTGTACAATAGGCATATATAGAGAACAAGTAGATATTCAAACTGGTATAGACTTGACTTGAATGATGTGTCACACTGTCATCATGTTATCAGACTGTGCATTTTCTATCCTCGTAATATACCTATGAGTATATATTGATCTTGATCTATATTTAAAACTTGACCACAAGAGCCGTGTCTGGCTCGGGAGGGATCTATTGACCACCACTGGTCTTTTCAATTGCTCTTGTCTGTCGAGCGATCTCCTCTTTCTGGCGGTTTTCTTCAAAAGGTCGTATTTGAGGCGGAGCGATGCCTGCGACCACACGACCATCCATGTGGCGTTCAACTTTGTTCCATTCTGCATCCTAAGAATTGAAAAGTATCTCCATATTAACTCTCTGTGTCTTGTTAGCTCATGCCATCTTATGAACAGGCAAGGGTTCAGATTACTTCATGGTCCTCTTATAATGTAAGTATGTAGTTTAAAGTTCAGGCCTAGGCTAGGTGACACATTTATACATTAGTACACATTAATAAACATCAATACAGATTTATTGGAAGACTCTTGGAATATGGCATATCATGTACCAGGCCCTTCACAATAAGTTATGATCAGGCCTAGGCCTATTAGAATTAGAAGTGAAATGATAAAATCTCATTCTGGCCTCATTGCAAAGGTCTGTACATATTTATATTGAGTATGGGTATTATTTTTATTATACCTATTCATAGCAGCAAGGTACAATAGGCCTGGAAATAATTAACTACTTTTATTACATGATTGCATCGTAATATTACCTTCTCTTGCCATGTCTTGCCGTCCGCCTTCTTGCATTCAATCACGTCTTGGTGGTTTTCCTAGAACATGCAAGTTATTAGATGTGTTGCTATATAATTGCATGCACTAAAGTAGGCATATGCATTGATATAAATAAAAATATAATTGATAGACTCTGGCTCACAACTGTACAGACAAAATAACTAATGAAAATATGATGCTAAAGTTACCTATGCGTATATCAATGATTGTGTTAGTGGATATGTCAACGTTGAGTTCAATATAAACCAGTAGGTAGAAGAAGAAATTGAAATACTGGGCTTAACAACTTACATCAAAAGAACTGAGATTTGATTCGCTCAATTCCATGTATTTTCCAATCTTTGTATTCTCTTCTTTGAATTGATATTTTCTCGCTTCATATCAGCGTGTGATGAGCTTGTGGGGCGGTGTTATTGCTGCCATTGTTAGACGACGTGCTCAATCTGAACCAGTTCTCATCGTGTTCTTCTCGCAGTGAGTTGACCGTCACAAGGGCACAGTTGAGGGTGGGTACGGTGGCTGTAACAAGTTTTACCTTACTGCAACTTGTACTAAAGGCGTTGCTAGAGAAGTGCCGACTACAGATGAGGGGATTTTTTAATGTGAAGCCTCCATTGTCTAAATGTAAATACAATACATGTATTGAAAAATTTGCATTATATGCTATCTGAATCAGAGTATCAACATTTTAATTTGTGGAGGCTTAAAATGAAAAAATTATACCATAATGCAAACTGTCCGATCAGAAAAGTCCTTTGATTGAAAACTGACCTACCAATAAAATGTCCTAGGTCTATCTATACCAGAAAGTGATATATATGTAAAAACCTCACATACCAAAATAAACTACATTCCTTCATTTTTATTCAGAACATTACTGCCATTTTGAATAATAATAAGTTACCAAATCACTCGCATCAATTTAACCACTCTCTTTGTTCTATTCAACTTCATCAAGAGTAGATCATTTTGTGCAAATTGTTGATTGTTTACTCAACGACCCCAGCAACAGCTCGGTTATATGGGGTACGAATGAGCAGATGATTATGAAACTATGAACGTGAAAGGACGATTACAAAAACCCATGCATTATGCGGGATTCGAACCCACACCCAGCGGTCACTTCAGTGTCTGAAGCGTGCCTCACCCGACTGAGCTACCGAGGGCAGCTGCATTTATTACACTGTTGTGTTACCTTGGACGAGTGAAACTATATCAACATGAATAAATAAATGAAGGGATAATTTAATTGAGTCAAGATTGTGCTCTGCATGAAAATGTATCGAGGAATTGAAGGTGATTTTATATATGACTAATTTGGAAGATTGTCTAATTATCATGGATCGAAAGTGATTTCATATGAGTTCGCAATCATTATGTTGATGCAAGAAATGTTGACCTGTGATTGTTGGAGATAATTTTAAATTAAACATTTTTTTTTAGTGTTATACAATGTATTGCAATGTAAACACTAGAAGTCTAGGTTTTGGATTTCAAATTTTTCAATTTTCAATTGATTCAATCCACAATTCCTTTCTGCTAAGAATTTCAAAGAAATGCCTGTCCCAATGCCCGTTTTGTGTCTCACAGCCAGAAGCACCACATTCTCTTATTTGTGTATATTTTATACATGATTATTATTAATAATACACTATAAATCAACACTTTTATTGAAATTCGATCGACCATGCTCTGGATGTCACGGATATTGGAAACCTCGCAAACATCATGTTCTTCAGATACGTCAACAAGTTGCTCGAGACTCATCTGCGTGTTTTCTCTACAATCGTACCAAGCTACAAGCTACCATTGTTGGCTATATTGTGAAACGGACTTGTGAAATCCAGTCCTACTTCAACATCCATTTTCTACAGAACGACGTACCTGTGTACTTTGAGATGTAAACGTAAGTGATCTTCATACGATTTTCAAGACACTGAGATATAAATTTTCATTTTTTACTTTGAAAGTGAGTACAAATCAAGTATTTGAAATAGTTTATATTTTGTGAAAACCAAATCACAGCCTACTGGATCTGAACTTCTCTACACGAATTATATTAAGATCAGAGCCTAATTGAAATTATACTGTAGCCAAGAGGGCCTTGGCTATACTTTATTGGAAAATCAAGGTCGTTAAGTTTTTTCATAATCTGTCGATATAGTTTTCAATAAAAATGGCTAATTTAACACATTTAAAAAAGATGAGTCGTACGTGTGTAGTGTGTGAGAAGAAGACAATTTCGGGATTGGAGTGTGATACGTGTGGAAGCTGGAGCCATTATAAATGTGCTGGGATGATATTGAGAGATTTTAAAAAACTGAAGAGCAGATCATGGGTGTGTGGTAAATGTCTTTCGAGTGAAGTTAAGGCCAATATGGTAGAGTTGAAGAAAGGAAATGGGGAAAAAGGAAAAAATCAAGAAAACTGGGCAGTAAAAATGATACAGTTAGTGATGGAACTTACGGAAGAGGTCAAAGAAATGAAGCTGAAAGACAAGGAAAATAAAAAAGATTTATATGACGCATTAGCGGATAGATTCATGTGGGAGATGGAAATGGAAATAAAAGTGATTTCTCTGGAAAGAAAAGTAAATGAATTAGAAAAAGACAATTTAGAATCACAGAAGGAGAAGTATACTCATAAAGAAACTATCACAAAACTCATACATGAAATTACAATTGAGAAGGAAATTATAGATCAACTCAAACTAGATAATCAAATGATAATTAATCGAACAACAAATGAATCTTGTTTCTCCATAATGGATTTATACTATCCGTACGATATGAATCATAAAGAAAGACCTAAAAAGGCACAGGAGAAAGAAGAAGAAGATAATAATAAAATTAAGAAGGGGCAGCAGGAGAAGAAAAGAGAAGTAGAAAGTTTATCTAAGAAACTGCCAGAAAAACAGAAAAAAGGAGAGAAAAAAAAACTAACTAAAAAGGTACATAAGAAAAAAGAAGAAGAAAAGATAACCAAGAAGATAGAAATGGAAAAGAAAAAGGTTCTCGTATTATCGGACAGTCATGGCAGGCAATTATCTGCAATGCTGAGACTACACAAAGGTATTGACATTAATGCAATAGAAGTCACTAGTTTTGTGAAACCAAATGCTGGTATTGAGGAAGTTGTGAGCGATATAGCCTCACTTACTAAGGACTTTGGTCCAAGTGACGAAGTGGTTATTATCGGGGGAACAAACGATATCACAGACGGTGATTCCTCTCAGTACATAGATGATATAAAAAAAGTGGTTGAAAAAATAATTCCCTATTCAAAACACACAAATATAATAATTACAACAATTCCCTACAGAATGGATAAGGACTTCTCCTTCAATCAAAGAATCAAATCAGTAAATAACATGATACATAATCTGATCAATCAATCAAGACCTGAAACTAAGAATAGTATAAATATATAAATCAATTTCATTAACGAGAGGTTATCATCTAGTCAATACACACAAGGAGGAATTCATCTGAATAAAGAGGGTAAAATGAAAATGTGTGATAAAATTGTGCAATTAATGAAATCACAAAACATGTTGCCTGGACCAAAAAATTCAAAACAAGCATAGCAACGAACAAATGATATTCAAGATAATACAAAACAAAAAATCAACCCGCCAAACAAAACATTTCTCATTATTGCACATCAAAATATTCGAAGTTTAAACAGCAAAATTTTAAATCTTGAGATATTTCTAGAAGAATTGGATTCATCGAAAACTGGTATTGACATCTTGTGTATGAGCGAGCACCACCTCAAAGAAGAAGAAATCAAATTAATAAACCTCAATAATTTCATCATCACATCAAACTACAGTAGAAAAACATTCCAAAAAGGAGGAGTGGTGATTTTTGTGAACAATAGTTATGCAAGCCAGGTGAAAATTAGAACTGACATATCCAAGAAAAGTGTCGACAAAGATTTTGAGTGCGCAGCAATTGAAATGATTCCAACTGAAGGAGATAACGTGACTGACGGAATTATTATACTATGTATCTACAGATCCCCTCAGGGTAACATCCAAATATTTCTCGATAAATCAGAAGACATCCTTACCAACATTGGAAGGACCAAAAAGAAATTGATAATCACAGGAGATTTTAACATCAACACACTTCAAGATTCAAATAACACAGAAAAGTTCTCTAGTCTTATTGACTCCTTTAATTATCAATTCACAGTTCACACGCCTACTAGAATAGATCCATTTCATCAAACTGCTACTCTTATAGACAACATAATCACGAATATTAATTCAACAGAAGAAACCAGAGTCATAGACAATGGACTATCTGATCATTTTGCCCTAATAGCACTCATCCCTATCAAAAACACATACAAATCATATAGTAAATCAATATATAAAAGAATAATTATTGTGAAGAATAGAAAAAATCCTAATTATCATCTAAAATTGACGAATTGGGATCCTATTTTCGAAACTTCAATACCAAATGAGCAATACAACTTATTTCATGAAATATTCTCCCAACTGTTTCATGATTCTTTCCCACAAAAAAAATTAAACTTAATAACAATTTCAAAAGACAACCATGGATAACTAAAGGAATAAAAATCTCAAGTGTAAATAAAAGGAGCCTATACATGTTAACGCAACACTTCAAATCATGTATGTGGCTCAAAGCATTCTACATCAAGTACAAAAATACTCTTCAAAAAATTATTATTGTTTCCAAGAAAAAAGATGTAGAGAAAACAAATATCCATGTCCACTAAAACAAATATCCATATTAATCGCTTCAGTACAAAATTCGCTCAAAAAAACTCAAATTTCATAAACATTAAACTTTATAACAAATTACCATCATCAATAAAAAATATATCAGCAATACATACTTTCATACATATCCTAAAAACTTTTTTTACTGTTAAATGTTATTACTCCATTAACGATTACTTCGGAGATAGTATAGAGGACTATGATCCAAAACTGATGATAAATACACTTAAAAATAAAATAGACTTCCGTAAACAATTTTCAAAATAAACTAAAAACTTAAACTTACTCAAACTTTAAAATTTCCTCTGACCATTTCACCATTTCATTATTTATTTCATCATATTTTATTAAATAATTGTCTGTACATGCTAACTCAATATTTCTATATTCTGTAACACGCATCATTATGACATGTAAATAAACATTATTATTATTATTAATCAAGTTCATATTACCTGTGGGCTGTGGAGAATATGTCTTTTAATCCTGTCTTGTAGGCACTTTCTCCCCTGGGCCCGGATTCACAAAGCGGGGTTTTCAATTACCCCGGGGTAATTGTGGGGGTTTTCGCCAAACCTCCTAATATCGGTATTCACGAAGCGGGAGAAGTGGATTTTCGGGGGTTCCAAACTCCCAAACAGAATCCCAGCTACAGAGCAGGGAGAATGTAAAACCCCGAAAAATATTTCGATAAAATGGCGGCTTGCTTTCACTGGAAAAAGTAAATATTTAATTACTAAACATTCATCAACTCATATTTATATCTAGAGTCACCATTCATCACACAAAAGTTGCATCTTAATCTTCAATGTAAGGGTTTGCTCGATTCGAAGATTCTTTAATAAACTGTTCCGTTCATTTTAGGTTAAGCACTGTCGACCCATGAAGGGATAGGACTAAACAGTGAGTTGTTAAAAGTCAGCTGTTCCTGTCTGTCAGGTAGGGGTAGGATTGTATATTTGACAGTAGTGCTTTGGAACAGTTAAAATGTTGGGAGGTGTGGTAGCGGAGATTTTGAATGAAAATGAGCATGTTATGCAGCCTGAGAGGATTATTAGGGATAGGCTGGATCCATTAAACATCTCTGACGCTAACCTTCTGCGATATTACCGATTTCCTCGCCCGACGATCATCGAATTGTGCGACTTGTTGGAGCCGTCTCTGGGTCGAGCTACCGCCAGGTCTCATGCCATTCCTGTTCACACCCAAGTCCTTATTTCGCTGAGGTTTTTGGCCTCTGGAACTTTTCAAAGTGTGTGGGGGGATATGGGCGGTGTTGGTCAGTCCAGCTGCTGCCGAATTTTCAGAACTTTCTGCACTGCACTGACCAACATCGCTCCTCAACACATCGCATTCCCTCTTGCAAATGCCGGACTGATAGCAAGAATTAAAGCAGGTAAGTTGAGAATTATTATAACACCCAAGCCTATACCTCATTCTACTTCTTAGGCCTAGGCCTGTGTCAAACACAAACTAATATCTAGGCCTATGTAATTGCTCCTGCTAGGCATAGGCCTATCCTCTAGGCCTGGGGCCTAGGCCTAGTCATCGAGTTTATAAGTTGACTTATAAACTCAATGGCGTAGTGTATTAGTACGCCTAATAGGCCTGCTTTGCCACATGAGTTTGTAGCACAAACTCGATGCTTTGCCAAATGAGTTGCGTTGGCTGACTAACCCTAGGCATTGAGTTTGCCCTAGGCCATTGATTTTAATGCCTGAGCCCGAACGCTATAACATAGGCCTAGGCATTGATTTTGTAATGAAATTACAAAACAAATGACCCAGGTCTGGTCCTATAAGGTGTAGGCCTATCTGGCAGTAATACCGGTACCATGCCGGTACCTAGTTGATGACTTGGTCCAGACCCTACACTCTTATTACGCTATTTATTTTATTTTGATGCTTCGCAACGACCCCACCAACAGATAGGTTATTCTTGGCGGTACGAGTGAGCGGGTGATAATGAAACGATGAAGTCATGGTAGGTAAAAGGACGTATGCCTTATGCGGGACTTGAACCCATGCCTAACCTCACTTCAGTTCCCAACGCATTGCGGTAGTTGACTGAGCCACGGGGGTGGGTAACCATACATGGCACCATAAAGTATTGCTTGTAGGCCTACGGAGTTGACATTGAGTAATTTATGTTTCGTAATATTCTCAGACTTCTACAACATCCGGCAAATGCCCAACGTAATCGGTGCGATTGATGGGACGCACATTTTCATCAAGGCACCATCAGTAGATGAGCCGAATTATGTAAATAGATATAGTTCACATTCACTGAACGTACAAGGTATTTGTGACGCAAATTTACGGGTGATGAATCTTGTAGTAGTGGGGTAAAGTTCTCTAACTTCAGTGCAAATCGTGATACCAGCATGAAACTTGGTACACTTACTAATTTGACCATGAGAAATTCAAAATTTGATGGCCCCAAGCTGATTTCTGAGAACTCCAAGAGTTATTGATTTTGACCAATTTATTGATTTTATTGAATCTAAATATTTTGTAGCTGGATCAAATTCATCGTGTGTGGTATCAAACGGAAGCTCTTCTCAATGGGAATAATGCAAAACTTATTGGAAAATAAAATCGATCAATCTCCAGTCATAATCAATCAATCAATCAGATAATCTGATGAATCAATAGAATTGTGATGAATTAACACTAAATTGGATTTTTTCGAACAAAATGTGATGTGAGAATCTTCAAATTCGAAATCCTCAAAATATATGGTAATATCATGATTATTGATCAGATATATTGATTATTGAAAATTGGAATCATCGATGAAACCTATCGTGTGACGTATCAAATCGCATGATTTTACTCATAGACAAGATCCAAAATGTTACTCTGCATATTTATCAACAATTCAATTTATTGATATGCGCTTCTAATGATTCAATACAATCAATATTCATTATAACACACATAAAATAAGAAAAAATCATATAATATCAGTAAACAATTATTGTTGCTCCTTATACTGAATCTAAATATATTGAAAAATACATCATGTCTAGTTATTGTAGAACTCGATTAATGACAATCAATTATCCAGTCTTCGAATTCTCACATATGGTATATAAAATTTGGTAATGTATACAGGAAAGTGGAAACAATTTGGCTTGATTATAGTTCTCAATTATTGTTGCTCATAAATAATTAGTTGATGATATCTAAGTCATATCTTCTCTTGAGCACTGGCCATCACACACACATAAGTTGGAACACATCAGGGAAGCTTTGATGCATTTGCAGTTTTGTCCGCAGCGGATTTTACATCCACACTTGATCAACTCTCTGCTTTGCACGGATACCTGACGATAAAAAAAAATTGGGTTACTATTTCACAGTTATTACAATTACGTTATGACGTGTGTACTTGGTTAGTTGTTTGAGGCCATCAAAAAGAGTAGCCTATATTACCTCTGGGAGATCTGTCCAATGGGGTCTAAACCCATCTGAAGTCTTCCGCCAACCCCAATCTGATGGATCTGGAAGTTCTATGACTTGTTTCAAACACTGGCCCCAGACATGACCTGCTTGATACGACGCTCTTTTGACGTGTTGCTGTAGCGCTGCCAGTGTGGGCGGAATATTCTCCAAGCGTCGACCCTTCTTTGTGAAGAGGTACTTTCTGCACTTATTAACAGTATCAATATGACACCTTCGATCGAATAGGTTAACTGTGAACTTCTCCAAGATGACCATTTGCTCCTCTGTTATCTCTGATGGTGCGTTTGATAGTGCGGAGAATACGGGTGTAACACCATCATTTTGGCACCATGTGTCCATCACGGACTTTTTCCCTCGCCCAGAGAAGGATGATACGGTATCGCAGCCGCTAAATGCATGCCAAAATGGCATTGCTGAGCATTTTTCTATGCCTAAGCTCAGTGCATAACTGTGTATAGGTATGTATCTCCTATGGTTTCCAGTACCAAACTCTATCCACAATTTACTCACTTCCATGTGATGATAGGCATTCAACGCTATAATTACAACGTCTGAATCCACAGTGCTGATCATAACATCCGTATGCCCACTCCTGCTCATATTATAAGCATGTAGGAGCAATCGACTGTCAGCTTCTTCGTGATTACATAAATCCATTGTGTTGACATCAATAATTGAATCGTTGGTGAGAATGTGTTGGCCGATGGTACATACAAGTGAGATTTTATCACTGGGGATACATTGCACTAGCCTTCTTGATAAGAGCTGGAATAATTCTTCCTTATTCTCGTCAACTTTTAGAAAATTACTCCAGCTCTTGGGAATTGGGGTATTGGGAGTAACTTTTATTCGGTCACCAGTTCCTCTTTTCGCCCGTGTGTTTGCTTTTAGACTGTCTTCCAAGTAGAGATCAAACACTAGATCGACACGTTTACTATTATTACCATACGAAGACAGAAGGTATCTATGAAAAACGGTATCACAATAGTCATTAAAGGTCGTACATTGATACGGAGTTATTTTGTGAACTGCGGCAGCTCCATCTATTACGACAGCTGTGGTTGTTGGCATGAGCGTGGACGACGCGCCGTGCACCTCTAAACATTCCATCAAATCAGACTTCGTTCCTTTTCTGATATCATCAAATTCAGATAAAGATGGAGGATAACTTTTATTCTCGTGAGAAAAAAATGTATCAAGATCTCCTTTACGTGTCTGGCATCCAATGAATAATCTTTGGAAAAGAGAGCAGTCTTCTTTCACAGATTGAAGTTTCTCTTTAGTTCTGCTTTTAACTGACTTTTTACCCCTGAACAACTGTAAATTGTTTCTTGGTATCGTATTGTAAACAGATATCTTACATTCAACCAGTCTTTCTTGGACGAAGGAAGCATATTGCTGTTGTCCGGTTTTTTCAGCAGATTTCACAGAATCTTCTGCCCCAGTATTCATAACTCTTTTACTTAACATTGAAACTAACCCAGATTTCCCTTCGAACGGATTTCCATCATTTGCAATCATGTTGACAACACTCACCACATCTTTATTGAATCGCTTTTCGAAAGCAGCAGTGTCTTCATGATGCTTCTTATCGTCATACTGTGTTTCTATTCCAGCAGCATTTTCGAACTGCATCAAAATTCTTGTTATTTCCGGCGAAGAAACCATCCATTTGAGGAGAGCATGAGGAGTGTCAAATAGTCCAATAGGACCACCGTCTGTTTTCACTATCTTATTATTCTGCTCATGCATCTGGTCTTCAGAAATTGATGAAAATGGCTTTCGAGTCCTTCGTGACGTGAAGTTTCCGCTCTCAAATTCTGTCCATATCTGTGGGTGCTTGAGAGCTAACTCTTTCAATGTTTTAATGAAAACTGGAAGCCATCGTGAATAGTGTGTGTGATCCAACGCAAACATCCAGGGGCAAATTTGTGATAATGCATCAATGTACATCAGAATGTTTGCGTTTCGAAGACTCTTAACAAGCATGAGCATTAATGACTCCAGGACCATTGCTGTATACCAGTATTGAAAAAGCACCGATTCGTTACATTTGATTTGAATCCAGACTTGAAATGAAAACGATGTTTCACTCTCATCTCTTTCAAATTCCCAAGCTCTTCTTAGGAAAGTATGTAAAGCTGCCAAGCTCACTTGATGCGCGTACCTTGATTTCTTGACCTGTTTTCCACTCAGAATCATGTCACCTCTACCCCCCGTTGTGACACCTGCGGAAACCATCATCTCTATCCAACCGCTTCCTTCCAACCAGTCACCGATGACATTAAGCATTGCCATTTCGACGTGCAATCCTCCCATCATCACAATAAACTTATCCTCGCCATATGCTTGAGGAAGTAACCATTGCACCTGCTTCATAAGCGCATATACTGGTTGGTCACCAGTTATCACAACAACCTGTCCAGGATTGATCTTGTCAACAGATAACTTGACAATGTCCATGCAATGACGAATCATCGAGTGTGTCGCTATGTATTCGTCCAATAATGGTAACAGAAATGAGGGCGTAACTTCTTTGTTCCCTAAAGATGGAATTTTGGAGTGATAAGAAGACCAGGAGATAATATCCTCACTATCTTCAATTGCTGAGTGGGTATTTTCCAGCCATGCAGAAGCCTCTGAGGTTGGTTTGTAAGTGGCGTGTGAGGAATTTTCCGTACAAACTGTTGATAATGGTATCTCGGGTGACTTTTTAGATGTGTACGGTAGGGGGAAACGGGGCTGGTTGTTACAAAATAATGTATTTTTTATTTTATACTAGCTAGAAAGCAAAAATTTGAAATTAAACACGGATAGATGATACATTGGGCTATTGCAAATAGCACAAAAAATCAATTTGAACTTTTTTTTATTAAAATGAAATTAAAAAATATTAATGAATAGCAGACTGCAACTTGTAACAACGTGCCCCAGTCAGGGGTTGGTTGTCACATTGGTGGGGTCAGTTGTTACAACAATATTGAAATAGGTAATACTTTATTCTTTTGAAAATTAACTTGATACAGATGGAAAGAGAGAGAGAGAGTTTTAAAATAAAATATATGAATTTACGTTTACTATACATATCATGTATTTATCGCTAGACGTATAGGCCTACTACTCTAAACAGTCGTCACACACAAACGTCGGCGACGCGACAACGCACTTCTCGTGTGCCCATGCTTTGCACTCAGTGCACTGAATCCACTTTTTCTCATGTGGACGGGATTTTGAGTAACGCCTATTACACATAAAACAAACAGGATCGTCATCATCTTCATCTAGCACCGGGTTAGTGACTCGTCGTTTTCCTTTTGCTAACGATGCTTTCTTCGGATTCGGCTGAAGGCCTACCGAGAGCTTCCGTTTTGCTGCCCGTTGATCTTTGGAAACTTGTTTTTCCATACGAGCAGCAGCTTGCTCCTCCAGAGCCCTCTTCACTGGCGTATCGGTCAAAATAGCCGTTTCTCGCTTACGCCGTTTTGTCGAATTTTCCTGCCGCGGACCAGCTTTCGGTAGCGGCCGTAACTGTTCCGGCGTTACGTGCAATGGTTGGTTCACGGACGTTGAGGGCAATACTTCCACTTCCACTTCTGGAGTGGGAAGACCTACAGGTTGCGCAGGGTTGGGGTTGGGACGGTCTGTCACCGCGGACGGCAGAAAATCACTATCAGTGAAAATGTCGCGATTCATTGGCCAAATCCCTGAAACGCGAAACCCCGACATGATATTGGTGGGTGTCGTTGCTTGTGGCAATGCATGGCCAACAAGCCTAGGTATATCATAAATATTCATTGGCTTGCCAGCGTTCAACGGCTGTCCCATCCAAGCGTCACACGCAATGTTCAAATAGCGCTTAAACGGCCCATAGACCGTTCTATCCAACGGTTGCAAACGGTGAGATGTGTGTGGTGGGAATGACAAAAGAATCACACCATTCTCTTTACAATGACATAGAACAGATATTGCCAGGTGCGAATCATTATTGTCGAGCAATAACAAAACAGGCTTCTCTTTTGAGCATCTGACGTATTTGACGAAGTGTTTAATGAACACCAAGAAATTTTCTCCCATCATCCATCCACTAGGATGGCAAACACCAATTGAACCTGGTGGAGCTCCATTCAAAAAATGGTCCTTGAAATTTTTTCTCGGGAACACAAATATTGGCGGGATGGAATTACCGCTCGCACTTACGGCAGTCGCTACCGTGACGGTAGTGCCACGTTCCGCTGACGTGATAGAGCCCACTTGTCGAACGCCTTTCGTGGCAATCACTTTTGTAGGTTTCTGTACAGTACCAACACCTGTCTCATCAACATTGTAAATGTCGTGAGCAGAGAAATTGAAACGTCCATACACCGACGTCAAATTGTCGAAAAATTTCGACACATTGTGTCTGTTGAAGCTTGTTGCCCTACTCAAACTGGTCGCTCCCGGAGTGCGAAGAGATAAATGGTTTTGCCTCCTCAAAAATGACCTAACCAGTCTGCGTTGCTCGTCCATTTTTGTTCCAGTTACCTGGTATGTCAATTTTGTTCGCAACAGCGTATTCGTAGGCGAGTAGGCGAGCATCTTGTGTTGTTAGCCCGTAATAGACTTTGGAAGAGTCTTGTATGTAGTCAGCAAGAATCTTTTCTTGTACGTCTGTGAATATTTGCCTGTTCCTGATATAGCCGACAGATAATGTAGGTCTCGGCCCATCTCCTGAATTCGACGGCACGACTACGTGTGTCGGTACATTTTTGGAACGAGGATTTTGTGACGCACCGGTTGCTTCCACTTTCTTTATGAATCTCTGCAGACTCATGAAATTCACCTGATGGCGTTCTGCAGCAACTCGCAATGAAGATGTTCCACATGTCACATCTTTTGCTGCAGCTTCGTAGCTTTCTAGCGAAGCTTTACCGCGATCAGTTTTTCTCTTATAATTTCTCATAATTCGAACTAAAAATACATTGGATTACATTGGAATTAATTAATATCCATTACTATGATTCCAATTAAAATGAGACGCTGCTGTGAAACGAAAGTTATATCACAAGATGAGAAATTGTTGTCATCCCTAACCCAACTTTTAACATCAACAAATTTGTAACAACCAGCCCCAAAACAAAAACCAATGATTTTCTTTATCTTTTAGGGGCATGGATCATAATACACGCTAAACACAAAACTTATTGCTCATAAGGATACATTAAGAATACTTAATAATCACTATATACATACTTTGTGCTATATAACCTCACTTAGAAACGATAATTAAGGATTTCAAATATACTCAAATTTCGCACCAGATTTCGATTAAATCCTCCACAGCCTGCTCTTGTCGCTCGATCTTCTTGAAACTTGGCAGGGAGGTGGAGCAGTCTATGCGGCTGCAGTGTATACTAATTCAAACTCGCGAATGTCTAAAACCACTCGTTTTGAAGCAATGTAACAACCTGCCCCTGTAACAACCAGCCCCGTTTCCCCCTACTTTCGTGTACGTTTTTGGAAGACGAATGATACTACTAGTTGTCGTCAAGTCTAATGCATAGTTGACCTTGGTAGCTACTTCCGGATGTTGAATCAGTGATATACCGGAGCCATGGAAGGAGTTCATTGAAGTGACAGATGATGTATTCTGATCGATATTATCAATAATTGCTGATGTAGTAAATACATTAGGAATGGCCCCTGGGGGACAAACGAGCGCAATATTATCATAATGTTGACATAAGGATCTTGTAATCGACTCAGTAATATCTTGTACGCGACTGTATGAAACGCTTAGTCCAAGTTTAGATAGTTTATGGATCAATTTCTTCTTCCATGTCAATGCATACACTTCAAGTCCAACGTAGAGAGGGAGAGGAGTTTCTCTCTCAATTTTGTGTTTTGAAACTTGAACGTCTATATTTCGTTTAAACTTGATAGCATTGAACTGAATCAGCTGAGCTATTGAAAGAGCTGCTCTTCTTGTAACTGGTGATACTTTCTCATCTATCTTAGACCCTTGCAGAAGTATTTGTAGGAACGATACTAGGATAGCACTAACCGATTCTTGTTCGCTCCTTTCATTAAACTGTCCATTGAAAGATGGTGTAGGTTTAAACATGTCATTCCTAAGAATTTCGGACGCTTTTTTCATGATAACTCCGCTCGTATGGAGACTTTCTTTACAAGCGTTCAGAATTGCATGCCCACTTGCGTTCTCAAAAGTGAAAAAAACACAACGTCCTCCTTCTTCTTGGTGCATCTTGAGAATTGGTAAACGAGCCATGATAGATTCTTTCAATCTTGTTTTATGAACTTTTGTTCGAGCGTCACCCTGTTCTACGCCTTGATCTATCATACGATCTATCACTAGATTAGCAAGTTTGTTGAGATGAAAAACTGGGGATAATTCTGAGCCTTGTGCATGCAAATCTTGTATATGATCTATTATCTCCTCAACAGCCAAACTATAAGAGATATCTATCAAGTCCATATCTTTTCCATTGTTGTTGTACTTTCTTAGACGATTGTAAAAATTGGCGAGACATGTTTTATGGTATTGAGCTTCTAAAGCGACCATATCTCCTCCTGCAAGTTTAGCAAGAAGCTTACCGTCTTGTAGAACAGTTGCAGCATTCCATATTTTGTCCTTCATCGGCAATGTTCTTGCCTGTACTAACTTCTCTTCATTCTCATCCTTATCACAGAATAAACATGTTGTTTTTATATCACATGTTTCTGATCTCCTTGATCTGGTTTCTATTGTCTGGAGTGGTAAATCGGTTTCGTCTCTGTGCGTTATCTCGGGGCTTTCAGGCTTCAATTCAAAATTACCTTCCTTCTTCCGCGCTCTTCCGAGTTTGTACCCCTCATACATTTTACGGCACTTTTTATGAAAGCATACATTATTTTCGACCAACGTTTTTTCAACTTCGGCAATGCCTTTCTGGAAGTATTTGTAAATAGCAAGTGTCCTTGGCAACTCATCTATCTCATAAAAACCGTAAAGGTCCTTAGCTAGGGATGAATACCCAGCACCCTTTTCTTTCGAAACGTTTTTGGCTGGACAACGAATGTCTTTGTCATTTTCTGAACCTTGACAAAACACACATAAACTCCAATCAGGTGAATCCGTGAAGCTATCAAATAACTCATACACTTTCCTCTTTTTCGACATTGCAGTACACACAGTAATGAATCAAAATGTTGGAAATTAAACAATTCAAGCACGTCTACACACGGATTCTAGCTGGTAAACACTGAATAGGAACAACGACTATGAAAGAGGAGTAACACTTTCGATGAACTTTATCGAATTATTGTATTCTAAGCGAAAATATTATCAAATGGAGTATAGTGAGCAGATTTTTCAACAATGCCACTTTGTTCAGTGAACTTCCTCAGATTGACTAGAATCAGTGTGAATTGAAACCTGATTGTTGCCACAAGATTATATGGTCATGAGTTGACGATATTTCTCAGCAAATAGAATATAAGTATTGAATAGATTGCTACTAGTGCAATTGTTAGTATATATGATTCTTATTTTTTTTTGTCTTCATTTATTGTTAAATAATGCAGTTTATCGCCCCAAAACGTATACCCCATTTCTAATTTGTGAGGTTTATAATATAGAGCGTATTGTGATTGATGGAGTTGTACAATAATCCAACATTGAATATTTTTCAAGCTAATGAAAGCAAAAAAAGCGTTTACTGATATTCTATGATTCTTTTATAATTTCTTGTGTACTAACTACTAATAATTAAAATCTGATATCAATAGATTGAATTGTTGATAAATATACAGAGTAACATTTTAGATTTTGTCTATGAGTAAAATCATGCGATTTGATACGTCACACGATAGGTTTCATCGATGATTCCAATTTTCAATAATCAATATATCTGATCAATAATCATGATATTACCATATATTTTGAAGATTTCGATTTTGAAGATTCTCACATCACATTTTGTTCGAAAAAATCCAATTTAGTGTTAATTCATCACAATTCTATTGATTTATCAGATTATCTGATTGATTGATTGATTATGACTGGAGATTGATCGATTTCATTTTCCGATAAGTTTTACATTATTCCCATTGAGAAGAGCTTCCGTTTGATACCACACACGATGAATTTGATGCAACTACAAAATATTTAGATTCAATAAAATCAATGAATTGGTTAAAATCAATAACTCTTGAAGTTCTCAGAAATCAGCTTGGGGCCATCAAATTTTGAATTTCTCATGGTCAAATTAGTAAGTGTACCAAGTTTCATGCTGGTATCACGATTTGCACTATAGTTGTGTTTATGAAGAGGACTTGACCCCACTATAGTACAGTGGCCAGGGAGCACACACGATAGCTTCATTTGGCGACATAGCAACATAAAACAACGACTTGATGCTGGAATAATTCCTACGGGCTATTTATTAGGTAAGCGTATCCAGGTGAAGAATTCCTTGATTTGAAGTCACTTTGATAGATCAAAATCAAGCTGCTATCACCGTATAAATCAATATTGTATGGCCTACCAGTATTTTGTTCAAGTGTTTAAGAATAAAAGCCATTTTTACTGCCCACCTATAAACAGAATATTGGTACTGGTACAGTGAGTGCATTTCATGCTGCTCCTTAACGACCCCACCAACAGCTAGGTTATACGGGGGTACGAGTTAGTGGGTGATAACGAAACGATGAAGTGATAATAGGTGGACCCATGACCAAAACTCATGCCTTATGCGGGACTCGAACCCACGCTCGACCTGACTTCAGTTTCTACCGTAGTAAGCGATAGTTGACTGAGCCATGGGGGCGACTCGAGTCAACTATTCAATTTGAGTGGTGTGAAGATAAAGCTAGAACCGCGACGTTGAATCTCTCGCAGTATTATCACAACTACATATTTCAACATTAATGTCCAAAAATAAACACTTGTTTCTTGTGATGCAACGGGAACGAACTTTGAAGAACGGTAGTTGAACTAGCCTAGATATAGAAATATATTAAGTTTGCATTATTTACTGTGTAGGCGATGGGGGCCATCCTTTGGAACGCTACCTTCTAACGCCTGTCAGAAATCCTGCAACAGATGCTGAAAGAAGGTATAATATCTGTCAGATGTCAACAAGAAATTGCATCGAGAGGTGCTTCGGAGTGTTGAAAAGCAGATTTCGGTGCTTGGATGAAAGTGGCGGCATTCTTATGTACTCTCCCCAAAGAGTGCAGAACATCATTGTTGCAGCCTGTGTTTTACACAATTGGTAATTCTTGGCTAGTTTGTAATTTAATGCACTTGGGCCCAGTTTAATCAACTAATATTGAGACTTAATTGTACGTCTCACGAATTTTATTTATGGGGCGGTTTCAGGAAAATGAGACAATGATTGAATCTTACCTAAATTGTCTTGATATTAAACCTAAATATCTGGGAGTATAAAGTCTTGAACCATGGTTAATAAATTAATTACAGGTGTAGGTAAATTCAGGCATACACCAGCTGACAGCAAGCTTACTGCGAAGGAACGATGTTGGATCTTTGGTTATAATTATTCCACGCATACACATTTCACACAATATAATCGTTCAACATTCATATACAGTAATGAAATACAGCAATGGAAAGACTACAATGAATAATAATTCAATAGCCACCCTCCGTAATTCAGCCAGCTAAGGCTCCGATTTAGGAACCGAAGTCACTGTTGGGCGTGGATTTTTGTTATTTTATATATCATCACTTCATAGCTTCATAATCACCCACTCATTCATTCCAACATGTTCAAATTGAGAATTTTTAATGCCTAAATTTTATTGCTCAACATTAATTTTAATCTATTCAGTTATATTCTTTGGTCCTGATTTTTGGAGGATTATTTTTGATGTGGTATTTTTCATCTAATATAGCTCTTCTCTACCATGTATTAATACTTTGTTAAAGGTGTGTGGAGAGAAATATTCCTTTGCTGGTCCCCCTCGTAATTCAACAAGTGGAAGTTGGCCGTGATATGCCAGATCCAGCTGAAGGCGTGGCGGGAGCCGAGATTCGTAGGCGTCTGATTGCTAATCGGTTTGCCTGAGTCACTCACCTGCTCTGTCCTTTGATCCTGTCATATCTACTCATATTCAATGAACAGTAGGCCTACGATAATATTTTTTGACGTAGTTACCGTATTTATTAATTAAATATTCAATACATATTCAATATTCAATATTGAAATACAATTTATTTTAATTTAATTACTAGGCCTAAAACTCAGTTCAATATACTGGCCTGCTATGTACAGTATTACATCTATATATACATATCTGTCTATATAATATGTATCTATTTATATAGATATAATGAATATATACTTATAACCTATATTTAATTTACAATATATAGGCCCTATTTTTAATTATGATTTTTTTTAAATATATTTTATATTTAAAATTTACATATTTCTCAATTAATACTCTATTACTCTATTAACTCTACTCTATTAACTCTATTTTTCGATTCAATATTCATGACATTACTGCCCACTCGTGAAATGTATATTTAGTATGTTCTTCATTTGTTCCACAGCTGCTGCAATTCGTTCCAAGGCAATAGCTTGCCGTTCGTTGACAGCTATCTGTCGTTCACCTTGCTCGATGAGTGCTGCTGTGTTATTATCCCTGTGTAATAAGATGATCATAGAATAAGAGGATGATATTACAACTATAATGTTTCTCAATTTTTTTAATTAAAACTTACAAAATAAATTTGATGAGAAGTAGCCCAAGTCGAACACTTTGCACAAAACCATAGAAAGTGGTTCAATGGTACTTTGCCGAAATAAATAATGTGTTACGATCATTGAAAGCAGTAGTACTTGTAGGTTTCATAATTGTTATAATTACGTAGAGGGATTGAATTGATCTTGGAATTGAAGAAATGAATTGAATGTGAAGTGGATAATGCGACAAGAATAAATTTCCTTTTGGACTAAATAAAATTCTATCTATTTGTGAGGAAATTTTTTAGTTTCAATGCAGCATCATTATAACAATTATATTTGTTTTTGAATTGATATAAAAATTATTGTATCTAGGTACCGTACCCTGTCACAACTGTTTGTGTCACTGCGCTTGCTGTTGAAGTGATTGGTGGAGCGACTGTGCTGATCACCGGGATCGAGACAGTTTCTGGTTGTCCACTGGTTGTGGCTTGCCACGGATCATCTTCCATCTCATTGACGTCAGTCTCTGAATCTATTAAATTATACAGTATCCTCTTAATAGTATAATCATCACATGCGTGTGTTGGGCAAAGGCTTGACGTTAAAGGTAGTAACTGTATTCAATTGCGCGTTGATCGAGCACAACCCTCAAGATACATACAAAAATTCACTGCCAAAGTCTTTCCTACATTTTCTATCATAACTGTATTAATTTATAAAAATATAAATTAGCATCTCATACATAATTATTTTGATCACATACTTAGTGGAGAATAACAGTGTAACTTGTGAAGGCTGTGAGAAAAGGAGTAATTGACGAAAACACCGAACACAAGCCTTAGTTGAAAATGTGAATTTATTCCTCGATCATACAGTTCTTGATGCCCCAAAGTCACATCGTGACCATTCTTGATTTGCGCTACCTCCTTTCACATGCCATGCCGTCTCACTTCTCGTCTATCGTCGGTAAAGGAGGACTACCCCACATCATCGGTTTTGTGCCTGCCGTGCCATCGACTAGCGTTCCATGAGTGACCAGTAAAACAGGAAACTGCTATCGTCACAAAGTAAATACAGCTACTACCATTTGCGTCGTGAGTTTGTCCTCAATACACAATGAAAAGTGCATTCTTTTCCGATAATGTTTCGCACGTACTATTCGTGTTATTATGAAAAGGTCTCACAATATTTTGGATGTCATTTAATATTCGTGTACAAGACAGACTTTTGGAACAGCGAACTTCTGCTACGGAAAGAACTGGTATATCGATATAGTTTCTGATTTTGAAATTAGAAGAGTGATATGGTCAGGTTTATGGTAATGGTAAGCTTCAGAATATAATCAGTTGTTATGTGTGTATATTGTGTTATTTCCAAAAATAAAGTTATCATTTCATAATTAGGCCTACCTATTTATCATTATTATTATTATTATTGTGTGGCATGCGTAGACCTACAGTAAACTTTATTGGAGCTCCTGTGATACCATACTAGAGAGTTGAGTTTGTTTTCGAATATAAAAAAGTTCGTAATTATTGTTGAAGTTCGTAATATTTTGAAATACTTCTTGAATAAACACTGCAATCATATAAGATATCTTAGCTTACTAGCGACACCTCCAATTTTGATGCCTCCTCCCGGAATGCCCGAAAGGCTGGCCTCCCCAATCAAAGACGCAGTTGGCTCGTCTAGTGGATCGGGCTTATCCGGCGGAGGACCACCACCGGTCTTCACCTGCTCTCTTCTGTGAGCCACTACTGTAAAATGGAACAGTAAATCTACACTTTCAGACGATGTTCATTTCGAAATCTCTATTAGATGATATTATTTAGGAACTTCCAATATGAGTCCTTTCTTTTTTCGACAACTTGGTTACTATTTTTATGAAACGGAACAGTTTCACTCTTTTAGGAAAAAGTTCCAACAAATTGGGCCGATTATAGGGGTCAATATATTAATTTCTGTTCTGTTTCTGTTTACTTGATCAATACCCATAGTTGTACTAGCTACCAGTCAACGGGATGATAATTACAATACAATAGATGTTTCCGATGAAATCGTTGACAAAACGATCCCAAGTTGTGAGTCGAGCTAGCCTACCCACCCTAAATGATATTAACTATTTTTCCTTTTGGCCATTAATGATACTATACTAACCCTCGGTATTGAATTTGTAGTGTACCTACAATTTGTAGTGTCTACAAATTCAATGCCTAGGCCTAGGCCTACCTCTCTTAGAAGAGGTCTTCTCTATAATAATAGTAGGGCCTAATGAGTAAACAATATGAGCTGAACAACTTACCTCTTCTTTTCGATGTTTTCTTTTGGTCTTTCCATTTGGCCTTAATCTCAGTCGTACTCCTGACACATTCACTCACAGAATTTACTGCTGTGGTTATTTTTTCCCAGTAAAGATCTTTGCGGGCTTTCGTTACAGTTGGGCTCAGTTTCGCATTCAAGTATTTGCTGTACAAACTATAATTTTCTACTAAGATTGTGACTTCTTCTCTCGTGAAGCGAGGCTTATTTTTTTTCTTGATATCTGTCATTTTGTAATGCTATTAATTGTAAAGCAAAATGTAATTTAAGAGCTGATTAAAATCCTGTGACTTGAAAACTTGGTTTCCAAACTGCCTTTGTAGGTCTCGTGAATTCTAATTTTAGTCCACAATATAGTATTTAAGTGAGAAAACGTTCGAAATCCCGCTCAATCCTTTTATTGGTTGATTGTTGGCATTCTCTATTTTGCGCGTTCTCATTGGTAGATCATAAGTGACGTCACCACACATTGATGACATCATCACTCTACATTCTCCCCACAATATCCCAGTCAGAATCCTCGTTCGTGAATACGGGGTTTTAGGTCTAAGAAAACGGGGGTTCTAGAGGGAGAATAAACGAAGGGTTTCCATAGAATCCCCTCTTTCAAAACCCCGCTTTGTGATTCCGGGCCCTGTAGAGATCGAGGGCAACGACGATAATAGCTGTGAGAACCTTTTCTGCTTGGTCTAGGCTTGTAGACAAATCAGTTGGCCAACACGCCTGGAATAAACTCTTTGACCTTCCTCGGCCTTCCTTGAAAACACTTCCAGTTACAAACAGCTCTTATTAGGTGTGCCATATCTATCCGAATGAAGGAGGCTGGCAAGCAACTACTCCCAGAGCCTGTTGAAATGTCAAAACATCGATCGACATACGTTTTGGTGTCAGGCAACTTGACAAATGCACGGACGATGGCACTTGGAAGCCAGAGATGAGTCACAGATTACTCCATTGGGAATGATCCCACAAGAACGAAGCCAATACGTTATGGCGTTGGCATTGTGCCTTTCGGAGAGCATTTGTAGCCCAGGCGACCTTCTGTTTCTCTGGGTATACTTATACAGAATCACCGTCCCGTGGTGTCAATGCACATTTTAGAGTTGGATTGGATACGGACTTACTGTAGGCAGAATAAACTCTGCTGCTCCATCGAGTCCATCCAGTCTACCTCTATTGAAGAAGAAGTCTTCTTCCATCCATGTCCTTCTGGTAGAGGAATCAAAGGCGTCATTTCCAGATTGCTGCGTAGTAATTACTCCGTCTTATGTGTTTACGAAGAGCATCTTGGCAAGCTGGTAAACTATGTGATTCGACTTTACCATCTCTGGAGCAAAACATTAGTTATTGTAATTTCTATGTATGCAGATGCGAATTCTAAATTAGGCGAATATCCGACTTTGAGGCGTCGCGACGCCAAGATTTTCGTTGAATACCATATCATTTCATTCTCTTTGGACATTGGGAAATTCAACGATATATGATACTTGCTTTCACCTACGTTTGTATAGATTCCAGGGTTATCCAAAGTAAGGTGTATTACCTAAAAACCTACAAGTTCGGTCCATTTTATCAGGACACAGAGTATAATAATGTGATTTTTTTCATTCATTCTGTTCATAGAATAGTCACTTTATAACAACATATTTCATAGTTCTATCTCTAATATATAAAAAGTTATCAAGGGTTTTATGAATGCAGGTGCACACTCAAAATTAGGCACATGTCCGACTTTGAGGCGTCGCGACGCTATTTTCCGCAACGAAATTGAGAAAGTACCATGCCATTCCTGATTCCTTGTTTCATCAGCAATCCAACGATATATGACACGTTTATTCACCTCAATTGAGCTCGACCAACCATCTGGCTCAAGGTCTATATGGCTTGGTTCGGTATCAAACAATTTCATACCTTCACGGCCTCGCTCCTTCCTGTAAAGTGATCCTGATTTATTCAACTCAATGAGTTTAGTCACAGAGTTTCTTGCCATGCCTGCGAAAAGTATTTTCACTTCAACACTGTGACTTCCCTCGTGACGTTTCTACTCTTGGACAGAAACAGAGAAAGTTGTTGCCCCATTATCGTCTGATGGAGGCTCCTTGCCACACGTGACAACCATAATAGCATCGCGCTGTTTGCAAGTAGCGTGTATTCTTACGTGATACATCTGGGACCCATCATAGTCCTTGGCACTATTGAAGTTCATGTGCTCTTTTCATGCCATACAGTCTTGTTCATCAGGATCAACTTTTATCAACTTCTTGCCCTTATATTTCTTCGTGTATTATCACTTCTTCTGTGAACAGCATCATATGGTTTAATGTGAGATCATTTGGAAGCTAAGAGTGTTATGGTAAATGAGTCCTTTTCGGATCCTGATTGGTATCTTCTGCTGCAGACGGAGAAAAAAATCTCGAATCGTATTTTCCCTTACGTAGACATCATCAGTGGCTGGTTGTTCCTTATCTGGAAATAGCTCCCGACGACATATATTATAACAATTTATCATGAAGTGAAGTTTATTTTGATATATAAGCTGATTGGTATCGAAATTATCAATTTCTGTTCTATTAGTAGCATTATTTGGACCAAAAACTGAAGAATAATACGCAGAATGGTTGCGAACTAAACGATCTCGCACTCTTTGTCCCGCAACCAGAATTGTGTCGCGCCGGGCAAGTCGACCTTCCACCTCTTCCTCTTTCTATGAGAGTAAAATGTCTTCATCGGCCTCTTTCCGAATCGAGTTCCGAATCGACTCCAGCTTTCATACAAATACTGTGCAGCACACAACACGCATTAACTATTTGAGATGCCACTTCGGGATGATAATGTGAGACCCGAGCTTTTCGGCTCAGCGGAACAGAGCCTCCAGAAGACCTTTGCGCCGTTGTATTGCGCAACGTGCAGTCATCTGACGTTGGTTAAAAGTCTCTTCGGGAGAATCGGCTTCCGGCCTGGTGTATGGGATTACCAGCCACTATCGCCAAGCAAGTAGATCCTCATTTGATTATTACCATTAGACTCTGCTTCAAGTGCCCTTCGGAGATTACAATCACTCCAAATGGATTTGTCGCTCGTTCTGCCAGGATGTGATGGTTTGCATGCAGAATACGCATATCTGCGTCGCACACAATTGTGTGGACGCCTTTCCGGTTAACATAATTATGTTCACCATAGTTCGGGTCTGTACTTGAAGGCGGCACCACAGGCACTTGCGTGCAGTCTACTGTGCCGACGACATCTAGCTTGAGCAAGAATAATAAATATGAGACTGACATTATATTAATTTCAATATTATTCAGCCCTGTGTTTTGATAGTAAATAGTTTTTCCACTTGACAAGAAATATATATATTCTAAAATATGTACTATTCTCATAATTCAATTTCGATTACAATTTGAAAATTTGATGCCGCGTTGACTGACTTTCTGCTTTTTAAAGTTGACGCGCAACGCGTGGTTGCTTTCGGCGCGCAACGCGTGGTTGTGTTCGGCGCGCAACGCGTGGTTGAGTTCGGCGCGCAACGCGTGGTTGTGTTCGGCGCGCAACGCGTGGTTGTGTTCGGCGCGCAACGCGTGGTTGCTTTCGGCGCGCAACGCGTGGTTGAGTTCGGCGCGCAACGCGTGGTTGTGTTCGGCGCGCAACGCGTGGTTGTGTTCGGCGCGCAACGCGTGGTTGCTTTCGACGCGCAACGCGTGGTTGCTTTCGGCGCGCAACGCGTGGTTGTGTTCGGCGCGCAACGCGTGGTTGAGTTCGGCGCGCAACGCGTGGTTGTGTTCGGCGCGCAACGCGTGGTTGCTTTCGGCGCGCAACGCGTGGTTGAGTTCGGCGCGCAACGCGTGGTTGTGTTCGGCGCGCAACGCGTGGTTGCTTTCGGCGCGCAACGCGTGGTTGAGTTCGGCGCGCAACGCGTGGTTGTGTTCGGCGCGCAACGCGTGGTTGAGTTCGGCGCGCAACGCGTGGTTGAGTTCGGCGCGCAACGCGTGGTTGTGTTCGGCGCGCAACGCGTGGTTGTGTTCGGGCCGCAACCGCTGGTTGTTTGGGCGCGCTGATCAATCAGGCAGCGTATTCGGAGGTTAATGGTCAAGCATTTGAACAATAGTTTGGCGTTTGCACAAAGAATGTTGATGTTAACGGTTTGGATTCCGGATATTGTGGTACAGGGTTTCAATCAATCATCAGTCAATGTTGAAAGCAGGTACCCTACTCGAAGTGAAATGTTTTTCGATTTCGATTTCGCTTCCACTTCCAACATTGGTTTATAAAAATTTCGATTCCGATTCCGCTTTTCCAACAATACAACATATCGATTTCGATTCCAATTTTTCAAATTATTAATTTCGATTTCGATTCCACTTCTCGACTTGATAATTTCGATTTCGATTCTTATTTTGTTCACATTAGTTTTAATTTTGATTTTGATCTCAATCACTATTAAAATTCCAGTTTTTCATAAGCCTTAATTGATTGTATTCTATTCCAAACTATAGATTTATAATAGAATAACAAAGAAGCTGAATATTTGAATGCTAAATTATTTCAATGTCCAATCTCACAAGGTTTCATTTTGTACTTTGAGAAATAAGAATTAAGAACATCATATAATTTCAATTATTCGAGAAATAATTTAAATTGTAAATCATTGAATTTCCTTCAGCTAGAATTTCGCTTCGAACTATTTTCATTTTTACCGAAGTATTTAATAATTAGAGAAAGCAACCTTGTCAGCGGCTTACCTCAATCTTCGAGCCGCATCCCTCCACATCACAAGTGGATTCATTTGTATTGAATTTGAAGTGTTCACGAATAAAATTCACTTTTGGTCTTCCCATTGTTTCAAATTGATAAATACAAGTTGGAGTAATTATAAAATGATTTACATCTCCTTTATCTTATTTACACATCATTATTTACACTGATCAACACATTTTCATAGACAGAATAGGATTTACAAACTACAAATTCACTAACAGAATGAAAGCAGAGACCTATAGAGAGAGGTAACGAGCAGAATTCAAGCACTCGAAGATGTAATGTCTAATATCTGCTAATGTGTTTCAAACTTATGTTTTTATTCACCCCTCGAGTGCAACAATCACATGCGAACAGCATGAGAAAAGAACCACAACTGAAGACACATCAGTTTAGTAAACAGTGCGGCTACCTAGACTCCAATCTGTAGTTACAATCAAGAAGCAAGTACCAACCCTTCCCGTATTTTGTGAGGTATGACATTATTCATGTTTTCCACGAATTTAACCAAACGTCAAATAAAATATAACGGTATTGTATTGGTATTGCAGTTCGCCGTACAGGGATACGAGTTCAAACACAAAAAGTCGTAGGTCGAGAATGTATTCGTTTGGTGAAAAGATAATCTCTCTATTATGAATCTTGTATGGAATTTCCAGCATTCAATAACCATCATTTCACAGGTGCACTTAGGGTCGGTATTACAATAGGTAATTAAAAGTGAAATAAAAACGAATTATCTTTTAATTCAAGTTTAATTCATTTTCCGGTATTACATATTTTAATTGGTGCTAGTTATCCAAATAAGTTGCCGTTACTATGGTAACCATAACTAATGCTTTTTGGGTGAAATATACCTGAATTATCTCTGAAATATCTATTTAAAATGGCGGCTTAAAAAAATATGTCATAATAGACTGAATAATATATCCCAAAGTAGAGTTTTGGTTTGATAATCATGGTAAGTGGATAAGATATCAGTATTCCCTTCATTTATATTAATATTTCATAGTGATTTTTCCATCTCCCATGTTTTTCAACTGAAAATGTCTACTCTTAACCTAGAACATGTAGCCTAGCCCAAGCAAGCCATAACCTCAATGCCTAGGTCTAGTCCATATGGGCACTTAGACTCATTTATAGGGTCATTAACTTTAGGAGTGATATGGGCTTAACTTCCTTCCTCTATGGTATGGGTAGGCCTAATAAGATGATACGTCGGTACTGCAGTGTAGAGTTTTCGTCGCAGTCTTGGCCTACGCCTACCCCTCGCATACGGTGGCATTGACGGTAGGCAATACGTCTCAGACCCAGTGGCAAATTAATCCTCCTTGTTCATGATCCTGGCCTGTACCATACCTTTCTTCCTCTCCTACACATGTAGATCGATAACAGTGATTCAGATTCAGACGACGAAATGATGGCAATAATTGCAGCGAGGGGGAGGAGACCTAAAACGATTCGAGCTAGGCCCGACCATCTGAACATTTGGGACGATGATGATTTTTTCATCCGGTTCAGATTGAGCAAGCAAACGGCTACTAATTTATTCGTCAGTATCCGTCATATGATAGAGTCACGAACAGAAAGGTTAGTGATAAGTCTACTACATACCGGTATCGTAAGATTATTATGAATCAGATTTTATGTCTTGGCAATTGGACTGATCACGTCTGTGTATACTACTTTCCGCATTATAGGAACCATGCAGTCCCTCCAATGGATCGCCTTTTGATTACGTTAAGATTCTACGCTCTCGGGTCCATGCTAATTGCGGTAGGAGATTTCGGAGGGGTTCATAAATCTACGGCAGGGAAGATCATTAGCTCAGTTACAAGAGCAATAGCCACCCTACGCCCGGATGTCATAAGATTTCCATCGACAAACCATGAAAAGCAGCTGGTAAAAGAAGGGTTTTACAGTGTAGCTCGCTTTCCCCAGGTGCTGGGCGCGATTGACTGCACGCATATAAAAATTCAGTCGACAGGTAGGCTTGATAAAAGTCTAATTAATGTAAATGATAGAAATTTGCCATTTAATAGGCCTACAACTTGATGGTCATCTTTCTTATAACATCCAGTATTTTAAAATATTAGCTGCACCTTGGATATACAGCTCGTTCACACTCTAATCTATATAATGTTGGATTTAATGACACACTGTACTGATGACGAAGCTATTTTGGGGTTGCTCTTGAGTAGTGGGAAGGAGCCGGTCGTGAAGCCGGTAGTTTGGAACCATCCTAGTATCAACCTGAACGATAGACCGAAATCACAAAATAAACTCGTTATGATGGTCTGCCATGGCAGGAATTGAACCCTGAGCTCCTGAATGATGGCTCAAGCTTTTGCGACGTGAACTGAGTTTGAATTTGACGCACTGTCGTCAAATGATAGAACTTCACACATGCCTCGTTTCACTTCAACGCATCAATTTACAACCACTCATTTTCATTCCTTCATCCCAACCTAGGGTTATAGCTATCCACGACGTAGGTAGAGCTCTGTAACCCTATTTCCAACTCATCCAAAATCCTTTCTTTGTCCGTTAGGTGGGAACATTGCCGAAGACTACAGTAACCGCAAAAATTACTTTTCTTTAAATGTGCAAACAATTTGCGATGCACGGCTCAGGATTCTGGACATAACTGCAAGGTGGCCAGGTTCCGCGCACGACAGAACCATTTACAATAATTCTACAATCAAAGCTAGATTTGAGACTGGAGAAATGGGCGACGGAATCCTGTTAGGAGATTCGGGTTATACGCTATCCCCATTTCTCATTATTCCCATAAGAAATCCCGTAACACCTGAGGAGATATTGTTCAACGAATCCCAGATTCGCACTCGATGCATCGTAGAGCGATCTTACGGTGTCTGGAAGCGTCGTTTCCCTGTGCTGTCGTTGGGAATCCGTGTCAAGTTGAGGGGTGCAATGGCCATCATTATCGCATGCTCTGTTGTCCACAACTTGGCATGCGATATGGGTGAGCCAGAACCACCTCCCGATCCTGATCAACATGTACCCCTGGACCTGGACAGAGACCAGATCCGGCTTGATGTGGGACCAGAGCATGCGAGAGGCGAAGGGCGGACAAGGGAATCGTTGATCCGGTATTTCCGTGGGCTTCAACCCCAACAATAGTAATTTCATTTATTTGTAGTCATTGTGATAGTAGTTCAACATTAAGCCTAATATTGTAATTTTTCCATTTTCAAATTGCCTCTTTTCCCTTCTTTAGCTATTAACTTCACTATGTAAATTATCAGTTTACCAAAAATAAGACACGACTGTTCAATCAATATTATTGTTCTTCAATTATAGGTCTGAGTAATTATGGTTTTTGAAAAAGGGGAACAAAAGTGAACAATCAAGATCAATGGGATCACATAATTGAAATTAGAAATGAAAAATAGATTGATTAATTTACAAATATTACTGACATCGGCTCTTCATTTCAACCTCTTTTAACTGTAGTTCTACTTTTTCAATTTTTATTGTCAATTCAAGTGACTCGCGTTCCAAATCTCCAATTATCATTTTTTTCTCGTGCTCTTCAGCATCTCTCTTTTCTTTTGCTTTGTGCTCCGTTTCCAAAAGTAATTTTTGAAGTTTGGCTAGCTCAGTTTTACTGTGAGCTAGCTGAGTAAACTTCTGGGTAGAAACCGAGGCAGCGGAGGGAGACTTGAAATGATTAGGAAGAGGTTTCCTCGGACCAAAATTGGCTTTGTATGGAGTGACTCGTGTCTTTGTGGCCTGTGTGT
This sequence comes from Brachyptera putata, assembly GCA_907164805.1. NCBI lineage: Eukaryota > Metazoa > Arthropoda > Insecta > Plecoptera > Taeniopterygidae > Brachyptera > Brachyptera putata. The sequence goes on along the minus strand of OU015472.1, from coordinate 20,193,882 downwards.
TGTATTCTGCAAACAGAGTCATCAACTCAAATTACCACAAATACAAATATAAGTTCAACTTTATACTATCGTTAACTACTATAGGCCCCAGTTTAACTGTAGGTTTTCACACAGATAATTTTCATTATTATATTATCGAAACTTGATAATTGTATCGAGTGACCTGTTTTAAAATTCATCAAACAAATTACTGCATATTGTGAAATATTGATGAATTTACATTTTCATTTTTAAAATGAACTATCAATACGTAAAAGTACAAGAATAGATATGAATACATGAAGAAGCTTACCAGCATGTGAACTGTGTGTGTCTGATGGGTTGACAACTGGAAACGACGTAAAACTTCCAGGAGTCGTCGTTTGTTGGACGTCAGTCACGACCCGAGTAGGAACTGGACGAGGGGCTGAAATTGGGGGACGACGGATATCGGAAGACAATTGGAAAGGCTGAGGTTCAAGGATGGCACTTGCTATGGATAGGAAGGAAACTGAGGTAATATAGAAAGGTTTGAAATTTTCATGCAGTTGACTCAAATATGAATTTTTGTCTCGTTATGGTATATACACTTATTCTGAAGGTACTATGAGTGTAGGAGGGTATGCAAGGTTTAATCAGGCGACAACACTAGATTTGAGTTAACTATGACCATTTATTTGAAATCAGGCATCTCTACATTGAATAGACATCTCTGCCGTCGGCGAGGATATTCATGTACTCGGTGATACCGTATATATAATTATATATATATATATATATATATAATTATATATACTACCTATATTAGGCCATCAGTTCAAGCATAGGTCATCATACATAGTTGTAGCCTATTCAAATTGGTAATTCTCTTGTTTCCTGACAAACTTTCTATGACACGAACAACTTTACACGAACAACTTTTCTCGTCCGCGTAACTATTCTTAATCTGCAGCCCTATAGGATAATAGATAGAATGGAAATCCGTCTGAATATACATTGCTACTAGGGACAGAAATGTATACCGGTATCCAACTTGTTCAATCATCGATATCTGAAACACACTCAAACAAAACTCTCTGGAAAGAGAGCTAGCATTATGACAAAAGGAATGGCATTTAAAATGTTATGACTATTGTAGCCTTTTTCTTAATTCTGAACAATTTAATCTCTAGCTCCTGGTAGATGGTGAACTGATGTAATTTAGGTAAGTTCCTCTTGTGTTCAATTTCAAGTAGTGTTGCCATCTATTTTAAAATTTGAGAACAATATCTACAATTTTTCATTGAGTATTAACGGAAATGTTCAAGTTCCAAATGATATTGAAATAAAAAAAAATGCGGAATTGGAAGCCAATTTTTTCGATCGATATCGATCATTGTTTCAATAAAGAATTTATCGATCATTTCATTATCAATATCTTAGACTTTAGAGGCGCATAGACATGAAGTCGTTATTACACTTCAACATCGAACCAAAGTTCCAAAACAACGAACATCGAATGTCGAAATATCAAATGATAAATGTTAATATTGAATATATAAATATAGGCCTAAATAAATATCAAAATTTTTGAAACAGAATGGTTCTCTAGTCTTAAATAGACTACATACACATTTGAAATAATTTGATATCAAATTTAAATGATTACCAAAAGGCCTATCAGCTACCAGGTTGAATTATTTGTCTTACCGGAAGTTGCAGTACTGGTGCAGCTTGATGTCGGCTGAACACACTCCCTCGTCACCTCTCGCCTCAGTTCGTGAGCGGAATCTGTAGGTAATAGTTGAACGAGTAAGTTACCGGTACATGAATTATATATGTTCACCAATCACATGAAAATAACATTTCGCTTACATTCGTCAGTGTGTCTCTCCAAAGCTGGATGTTTGGGCTGACGCAACATGGAGGGAGTGTAGGTTTGCCACGTCGCGTTGGCAAACCAGTCTTCCTCACCTTTTTGCTCAACCTCGAGGTCATTGTCGACCAACCCTTCATCCTGCTCTGTCTCCGGATCCTCGTAGACACTTCCTGTAAATTAATTGAGCTATTGATAATGTGATAATTAATGTGTTGACTACGCACTAAAACTTGCAGACCATGTACAAAGACATTCGATGTATTGTGCTTGATACAATTAGAGGTGGATTATGAATATTTTTCATTCAATTTTAAATTTGTGAAGAGTCCATTTTATGTGACTGCAAGTGTACACAAATGTGGAAGGTGTGTGGTGTGGGGAGGGGGGGGGGGGGGGGTTTCACATTAGTACTTTTTTGATCATCGTTCCCAAATTAAGGCCAAGGATAAATGGTAAGATCGTTCGCACATTGACACTTTGACACTAAACCCTTCTTCAAAACACTGTGCGAACTTTTGACCATATACCGTAGTTTCAACAAAGACAGAATAATTGTTAATCGGTCGGTTTAATCAAATACTCGCTGATGCAGCTAATGGTTTGTAGTCAATTGAATGTTTGATAATTATTGTTGATTGATAATCCTTCAATAAAAAATCGACATCATCCCTATTTTTGCCATTATAAATTCATTTCTTCCTAAATTAATTTCTAGTAGTTATAAGGAAAAAAAAATTCTTACTGTGTTTTGTATCAGATGAGAGTTATATAATGATGATAAATCATGTTGATCCTATTCACTTACGTTTTCCAGAACACGCATAGGCAGGTACCAGTATATATATATTCTTTTACACTAGGCCTACGGTATTTATTTTCATTAAACCCTATTCCTCACACACTCTTAAAGGAAGAGCAGTAATGCCTTTTGATATATATTCAGGGTTTGATGGAACAGGTATCCACACTTTGCTCACCATCCAGCATTGTGTCACACCCATAATCATTGGGCAAACCCTCGGCCGATAGCGTAATTAGAGCCAGTACCCGCTCCTGAAATGGTACTGATGGTGTCCTTTTGTAGCCACCCCCTCCGGTTTTAATGAGGCTCCTCCTTTCTTCGCCCACAGCAGTTCGGACATCACTTTTCAAGTTGCGGTATTTTAGCTGTAATGTTTTTGCGTCCCTGTGAGCAGACCCCGGGGCACAGGCGGCATTGAACTCGACTGCAATCTTACTCCATATTTGCTCCTGTTGTTTTTAAAAATCAATTAGTTCCTACTCACTAGCTTAAATATCATGTGCTGCTGGAGCTATTCTATTAAAAAGTGTAAGTTTATTGACAGTAGGGCCACTAGGCTCCCAGTTTTATAGAGACAAAAACAATACCCATATAACGGTAATCATTATGACCCGGGTACATCCTATGAAAGCCTAGGCCAATGATGACAACAGGCTAGACCTGAAAGCCTACAACATTCGTAATTCACGAGACCACACGGCTACAGTAGGTCTAGATCTACATGGCCCTACCAACGGCCCCAGGCCTACACTATGTATTTACCTTCGCAGCTAGGACATTGAGTTTGTACTAGGAGTAGGCCTACGCCTAGAGGCCTTACAGCTTATTGGCTTTTATGCAGTAGGTCTAGGGCGTATATAATGACTGCATGCTTCATTACTGATTTAATAACAAGAACAATTTTGTGACCTACCCTCTGCGACCAGCAATATTTGTCGGTGATCTTCGATTCGACCACCGATTGGTATTTTTCGACCAAACTTATCAGCCTGTCCAGCTCATCATAGTTGTAGTTTGATGAGCGTGGACGGCGTTCACTTCCTTTCTTCGTTTTTCTTGTCTGTTTGTTCTCCATTATTTACAAATTCTACTTCTAACCTTAAAAATCGCAGATGACAACTGACACTGACAGTAGCTATAGTGAACTGAAGCCAGTGCTGTAAACACAATTTGACAGATTTTCGTACCAACCGACAACAAAAGTTACTGGATATTTCTTTCCAACCAGAGAATCTCCATCGCCATGGCAACAGAAATAATATCCTTGAAATACATAACTAACAGAATGAATTAAGTGGTAATACGCAAATTGAAATATATCTGAATTAAAAAGTGAATAAAGATATTTCGTTAGTTACATAAATAACACTTTAATTACCTATTGTAATACCGACCCTTAGTCACGTGTTCGAGAGGTTTAGTGTTGGCGAAGTTCTTTTGAAACCATCCCTGTTCCATCATATACCCATCACACGTCGCAACCGCTCGGCGGTTTTGAGCTCACCCCGTAATGTCAAGTTTTACTACCAGCTTTATCTACATATATTAACAGAGAATAAAATTACTTATCGAATAATCTATTCGACTAGAATAAAAAATTATGATGAAAAAAAAATTATATCGATTCCAATTTCGATTTTACTTCGGACAATCTCAGAATAATAATTTCGATTTCGATTCCAGTTCTCATGGAAGTAGATTAAAAGTTTCAATTTCGATTCCACTTCCACAAAAATATCAATTAATTTCGATTTCGATTTCGATTTCACTTCGAGTCCCTGGTTGAAAGTAATCATGAAAGGTCAACACTTGATAACAGTTTTACAAATTGGTGGTGATATCGCCCTTGTGGTGCTCCGTTAAAACGATCTCATGTTTCATCCATAGCCTTGATTGAGGAACAAAGATTTTGTATCAAGTTTCGATGTTATTAAAAAATATATGAATATTTGTCAACACATTAGGCTGGATATTTTGAAAAGTTGGTACATGATGTTTGCCGTTATTACATAGGTACGCTGATTAATACGAGACTGAAAATACCAAGCAGTAGGGCCTACACATAGTCCAATAATGGTAACCAAGAATACCAAGGTTTACCAAGAGTATTATTGGACTATGGGGCCTACATATTATTTAATGTTCTGAAGTATGTATCAGTCTACATTGTTGATCCTTTAATACATATCATCAATCACACACTTGATTTAGGGTGCTTTCCAAATGATAATAAATCTTCTTTATTTGCATATAAAGTATAATACAAAATACACAAAGGCGATGTTCAGTGTATGACCCCAGCTCTTATTCTGGAGCCACATTGGCTGGTCTACCACATAACCCTTTTTTAGCTTTTTATAAAAATTGTCACGAGGTAAATAGCACCAAAAGTGGCTTAGTTGATGTGATTTCATCACTTCTCCAGTATTAAAATGTAAGCGAGTTCTGAAATGAAATACAAAATAAAATGACTAAATCAGACATAATATGTCTGATTGCGTCATTTTATTTTGTATATAGTGTTTGTTCTTTTCCATTTTTCTCACTTTTCTTTCGATCTGCAAGTAAGTCTGGTTTTATTCTTGATTTGAAGGCATGATGTTTCAATTTCTTGTAAGCTAATGGGACCTTGTTATACAGTTTCGGTGCAATGTATGAAAACTATGATTGAAATCTATCTGTGCAGTGGAATGGGGTGGCGAGTGTTCCCTTACGTCTGAGAGTCGCCGAGTGCATGGTTCCGCTTTTTTGCATTTTTTTGAAGAGATATTCTGGAGTTTTTGAATTGATAAATTATGGATATTGTTGATGCAATGTGATTTTAGTCTATTTTCCATTTTAAGCCATCCTATTTTGTTGATCGTTGGTGTGATATGCTCCTGATTACATCTTCTTTTATCGAATGCGAATCACAAACATGAGTTTTGGAATTTCTGTATGACCTTTAGTGAGCTGGCAGAGAGGTTTGGACCGTACACAATGTCACAGTACATGGTTTTGAAAGTATTAGCGCATCCGTAAGTTAGGGTCCAACAGTTGATGGCAAGAAGTTCTTTACGCTAAATAATACACGGAGTTTTGCATGTACACTTTTGCACATTTTAGTGACATGTTGTTCGAATTTCAATTCATTATCAAACCATAAATTTAAATTTTTAACGTTGTTTGGGATGGCAATTTCTGAGCCGTTCATTTTTATTTCATTTCAGACTTCAGCGCAATGTTGCGAAAATGAAACTGAAACCCGCTTAATCATGCCCCTTCTGAAGAAAGGTGATAGTTTGAAATTACTGAATTACAGACCTATCTCGCTGTTGTCAGTCTTCTCAAAAATACTCGAACTCTCCTTCTGTACCAGACTGTTATCGTATTTGAAAAAATTTAAATATTTGAAAAACGATGTTGGATATTCATCACACCTAATTCGGCATCGTCGAGGTCCGCAATCGTCTTTTATAGAACGATGCCATCCATGTTGATTGACGTCAAGTCCCCAACAGCTGATGAATCGCGACAGTTCACACTCAAGAAGCTCTCGGCTTGAACCGTGAGATCGCTGCGACTCTTGACTCGATACAACGACTCGACACGAGTCGGTATTTGGTGGCCAAGACTTGGGTTTGTGACGTTTGTCGCCAAAACACGACTCATCTAGTAATGCGACTCGAGTCGTGACTCTGGTTACACGTCATGTGGAACACCAATGCGCCAGATGTGATCAGGGCGAGTTGGGTATTTGCTTATGATACTCTTATCAGCAGCAAGCAAAGGTACTTAGTCGTCCCCCATGGAGGTGGTCACGAACGCTCGACTGCTGTGATAAAGAGGATACCCCATCAAAAGATGGCGACATTCTTGCACGGACACATCCCTCTCTGCTAGTGAGCTGACAATCAGTTTTTGAATCGCAAGCTTAGCAGGATCATGTGGCCGGACGTCGTTGCTCACTATGTTGGAAAGCAAGTCTTTGAAAGACTGATTGGGGTTCGCTCTTGGCCGCGTACTTGGCAATAGATTCGAATACAGCGGCTCTTGAAACAATGGGCTGGATGTCGATGTTCGCTCTCCAGCTCTGGATAACGAACGGATTGGAACGATTCAAGAGTGGGTCGTTGCGTTTTGTCACCAAAAATAACTTCTCGTTCAAACCTACGATGAACTGCGTCTCGTCACATGATTCGAATGGGAAGTTGAAGCGGCATTTGGAGGCAGGAGAGTTCTCCTTCTTGCGCAGGCAGTACCCTTGTGTGCACTTTGTATGACGCTAAACCTTGTCAAGTAACTCGATCAGTCGACGTCTGTTACTTCAGTTATTCTCCTTCACTTATTCGCCTGATAGCAGGGATATCATTCACACCGGGATTCACTGTTGCAATGAGAATGTCAAAATACGTGGCAACTTCCTTCAGCTCTTCGTCACTTGTTTCAACTGACAATTTCTCAACATCCAGCGCAATCTACTGTTCCCCCGGTGTTGCCAGGAAACTTGCGGTGTTGCTGCGTACACCATGAATCTGTCACTCTTCAAGCCGGGATGAACCAAGAATTTAATGGAGTTCAGGCCAGTGTGAATCTGCAGCACTCAGAAGTGAAGAATATAGTTGGTGTGCCAATAGCTTTTACCATACCTTTCATCTCTGACGAACGTTTAAACCAGTATGGTTTGGTAATTCGGAGAGAAGAAGCGAATCACATGACTTTGTTGACAATTCCTAGGTCGCCTTGTAAGATATTCTTCGACTGAGCTGCTGTTTTACCATTCAGTGCTGTTTTTTTAACCAGTATGTTTCCTTGACTCAAGGCATCTCGTGAGTTGAAATTACCAGCGCGGGAAAGAGTTAGACACGCTTGCAAGATTCAACCTTCCGTGTTGAACTCATTCACTGGAGTGCTGGATATCTGACTACTTAATGTACGAGTTGGGCATAACGTCATTGATACGTTGGCCCTGGTTCGAGGGCAAAACCTGCGGTGCATTTGTTGAAACCGCTGTTGACTTTTAACTATGACATGGCTGCTCTCAGTTTTGAGAAGGATACAGTAAAATCTGCTGTGTTATCGCTCTGATATTTTCCGTTTTTTTTTCATTTCCTCTCAGTGTTCACCTGAGTTGTCAGCCCCTCGGGTAATTTGCTTCGAGAAGGTTGACACATTCTGTGGAAAGTTCACGATGTTTCAGCTGCATTAATTTTGCTGACCCTTGCCTTGGTAGGTAAACCGCATTCGTGCAATGAGTATCAAAGAGCTGCCTATACTGGCAGCTGGGACTGGCCCAGGATCGTGTTATTCTCTGGGGGAAAAAAATCATGCACCCTCTTGTACGTTGCACATTTATCAAACTGTAAGCGTAAGAACGGGAAACTTGATCTTACATGAACTACAACGTAGATACCCAAATGAAATTTCTCATATGGTTTTCGCAACCTTTGGCTGCATGATTACAAATTTGCAACGGTGATTGACTAGTTCTCGGTATAACACGGTCAACATCGTCCTCTCAGTGATTGCTCGGGCGTTCCAGCCGCGCCCTTGAGACGTTTACAACTATAAATAAGTACACGGACATGAACATAGGAGCTAAATGACATCGCTGTCGACGCGGCGATCTTGAGCGGCAGGTGGATCGTTAGGAGTCGATGCCTGCAATATTCCAGATCATTCTCAATACTGCTTCTGTTTCGCGTTGAGAGATGAGCGAAGAAAGATCTATTTTTGACTACCTACTATAGTAATTGACTCGTCCGCTTATCACGATCTTGGGTGAGACGGCCCATCGCTGTACGTTATTATTCAATTACCCAATTTACTATGTTACCGCTTGAGCTGATTTATAGATCATCGATGAGTGTCTCTGAATTTTATTGATGGCGTAAAAAACAGAGCTGTGATCGAATTTCCTATTTTCTGAAATGGAAAACTAGACGCCAGTATAATATGCATACCATTGTCCTCCACTGTAAAAGGTGCAACCGCGATCGGAATGGCGGGCGAAGGTTCATCACCCTCTTCTTTGTCTCCATTCTGGAGAAACGCCATGGCAAGATTGTCCACTGTGCGGGACAATCGGATGAGAAGATTGCGAATGCCTACGAGTATTCGGTCGTAATCTTTGATCGCGTTGTTGATGCGGTTGTCCTGGTGTATCCATTCTGCTCTCCTGTCTGTGGCCGACTCGGTGCCGTTCAGTAGCCTGGTACACAAGTTCTGGTACACCTCCGCCAGTTGTTTTAAGTCCGCGTTACATTGAATAATGTTACATGAACACTGGCATCACACTGATTTGCTGCGCGTGCGCCGAGATCTTATGCCATGGCAACACGAGCAACATCTTCACGGCGCTCTTTCCTCCTACGTCACGGTTCGCGACCTGCCCTGCGTAATCTACGGCGCACAGCTTGTGCATCACGTCGGTAAATGAGATTTCAATTCAGAGGAGGAAGAAATGTCACAACTAAGTCAAATATCTGGAAACATTATTGAAGGTGCTCTGATCAGGATCCGTTGATCAAATTGTTTGAAAGTGATTCTGTTCTAGCATAGGCAAGAGCGAGACTAAGATGGTTTAATCCATGACGTTCTTCCTAAATATCAGATTGATGGATCGGTACAATATGTACATGGTAATCTTCAACATGATTCGACATTTCCATGTAGGGCCGATATGATCGACAACGTTCGAGAACATGACAGTGTACAATTATTTATATTTACCCGCGAGTAATGAAACCAGCAGCCCTTGATGGGAGATTCGAGAAATGCGGCCCTTGATCCACTCATCAGTGCAGCCTCATACTTCGTGATGCTGACAGTTGGCCGAAAGTTCATTGCTAGCGTCTTGAAGTAATCAAACGTCCTGCCTATTGTCACCCTCGCCATCACCACATACATAACCGAATAACCTGAACAAATATCAAGACAGTATTTCAAACCCTAGAAGGATTTAATAATAGACGCATTGAATACCCACTAGAGAAGATTCACATGAACTGTAGTCTCTCATTTTCGAGTTTAGTTACCTTAATGTTTATATAATGATATGTACAAATTAAGAAAGAATTGAATAATTATCAACCTGAGCAAGTATCGTAAAGAGATTCTGTGATATGTATTAACTTTATTCATGTACAATACATGCAATGCCAGCAGTTATTTGATTCCGCTTGGTGTGCGGAATTTCGAGGACTTGTGCCATCAATGCTGTGGACGCAAGGGTTCGGGGTCAACCCCCGGCCCCTAGTGCGAGCAAAACGAGGTTCCACTCTTCGAAAGTGGCGGTACGGATCTGAATCTCTTGTGGAATCCATCTATCCATATTACTCCTGACTGATTTGAGACCAGCTGCTTGTGGATACCCATAAGAAGTTGACAATAACAATTACATCGAACAGATTAGTTTCACGCATTTGATCGATTAATTAAAATATCACCATATTCTAGTATTGGTATTTCCAGGTGCTGTAGGGTTACCAGGCGTTTAAAACTTGTTATAGTTTGATAATCGTAGCGACGATTTCGATTTTACTTATTTCATTACACAATGTTTTCATGGATACATAATTGGAAACATAAATAACATAACACTTCGGCAAGCATGAATGATACACAAAATAAGACATTGTTTCTGAATTACTGATAGATTGGATATACAAAACTAGAGCTAAATGACTAGAGTTGAATGCTTACAAAAGTAATTATGAAATAATATTTACATTTTGATCTTTGTAAAACAAAACCCACATAAGCCAAAGCCTGTGTGTGGGAAAGGAGGAAAAGTTGAAATATTTGAATAAATATATGCACACTTTAAGAACCGGGATGCGTGTCCATATTAGTTCATGCATTCACCATTATCATTTTATATTTCTGAGTATCGATTTCCCTTTTATTGGAATTCATTTTTCAACTTTGAAGCAAATTACATTATTTATTATTATTTCATACATTATTAATGACGGCCTCTGGTGGCTAAGAGCATGGTTTTAAATATTGTTCAATATGTTCTTCATTTCGCTTACATCAGGAAAATGGGTAAATGACTGGATAGGAAGATTATTTCAGCTCTACCGAGAAAGGAGAACAAACGAACGTCGGTGTTGCAACGACAGAGATGTAGATTGGAATGATCTTTTCTACTCAAATGACCTTCTTCTTCAGTGTGGTTCAAGATATCTCTCCAAGCGAGTTCACCCGAGAGAACCTTATACATACATCTCAGGGAAGCCCGAGTCCTTCTAGTTTCAAGGTCTTCCCAGTCGAGATTCACCATTATTCTCGACATACTGATCTCTGGTTTCCTCAGTATCGAATTCCAACGTTTATGGTTGTTTGTGACGTAGCGTGCAGCCTTTCTTTGAACTTTGTTCATTTACTCATTGAGTAATGCGGTATGAGGGTCCCAGACACTCGAGCAATACTCTATGTTGGTCGAATTAAGCATGTGTAAGCGTGTCCTCTGGTTTCATTTCAGCACCTTTCAAATTACGCATAATGAAATGCAAGTTTTGTTTAGACTTATTGTCATTTTAGAGATGTGTGGCTTCCAGTTCGAGTTGGATGATAATGTTACCCCGAGGTATTTACAGGTATTTTGTTTTGTTAAGAGATATTCCACTTGGCCAGTACGCGGTTTCGAACATCTGTTCTTACTAAAACTCATCAGTGTCGTTTTACTGACATTCAGCGTCATCCCATTTGTATCAACCCACTTTTCAATGATGGTCAAGACTTCCTGGAATAATTAATCGTCATTTATTGAATCAATCATTCTATACATAGTGCAATCATCAGCAAAGAGCCTATTGTTCGATTTGATAAGGAAAAGTGTCGAACCAAGCACTGACCCCTGAGGAACGCCAGACTCTACATCAATTCTTGTGGATGTTGCTTCTCCTACTTGTACCGTCTGTGTTCGCTCCAACAAGTACTTGTCCAGCCATTGGACCACGCCAGCATCAAGATCCATCTTCCAGAATGTATCCAATAGAAGATTTTGGGGAACAACGTTGAAGGCTTTGGAGAAAACTTCTATTTCTTTATTGTCATTACTCATTACAAATTTTTCTCATATAGCCGCCGGGTCTCTTCCTAATCAAGACTGGGCAAACTAGGATCGTTGTTTAGTCTATGAGTCGAATATGTTTTATGGAACGTTTTACAATTTTCAGGATCTGCTGCCAAGTTACAAATAGCTGATAACGCGTGATTCAAATGTATGGGAGATTTTATTCCTCATCTTTCTACTAAAGCTCTGGATAAAATGTCAATAATATACTCGTTGTTGTATTCTTTAGTCAAATCCTGTATAGATGTCTGATACTGTTCAACGTGATCGAAATTCACGGAGTGGCGGACAATTTGCCAGTCTATGGTTGATGGTAGGACAATTTGCCAGGGTTGATCAGATTACAAGAAGGGGGTAGGACAATTTATCAGGCTGTTTTGATGGGTAGGACAATTGCCAGGGTCGCCTAGGTATAAATAAGGGGGTCGGACAATTTGCCAGGTTGTGTTTGATGGGCATGGTTCAATTTGCCAAGATTCACAATGAAATATACAGAGTGTGCAAATAGCTTGCGATGCTGCTGTTAATAAAAGTGGGCTTTTGAATTATATATATATATATATATATATATATATATATATATTAAATTCATTCAAAATTCAATTCAAATCAATATAATAACTATATTAAAGACCTTGAAGACTTGACTGCATTTATTAGATAATAATTCGATCTTGGTAATTAACACATAAAATGATAATTTTCGTGAGTAGTTCTATGTTTAGTGGTGTGTTTTAGTTTTAGTGAACGTCACTCAAATAATATCTGAAAATAAGTCTGACATTGGTAGAAAATGACATTATAGACCTATACTCATATCATTTCGCTAGAAGTCATTGCTTTATTTTGTTAAGAAGAAGGAATCAAACATATATTAATTTTATTTTGTAGCGATATTATATTATTTATGTAATAATAATAATAAGCAGTTCTTCATTCTAGTAATACCTTGTGATAAGAAATTGACTATCAAAGCTGAATAATGTAGACAAAATAGACAAAGTAGAGAAAAAAGAAAGTACATATTGAAGCTTATTAAGGTGCCACTAGTCGCTCGAGAGTCCGCGTGTGAGTCGAGATTTTTAAACTCGAGTCCGATTCGGGCCCATATCTTCATAAAATTATCGAGTCCGATCCGAGTCTCAAGTCTATTTCAAACATATAAATAATAATTATTGAGACGAAACCAGGCACAGTACAAAACTTCAACTCTAAATGATTATAATGTGCAAGTTAGTAGTTGGACATCAATAAATGAAAGGATTAAATTTTAAAATAATAAAGTGCATATTCATTCTTGAATTATAACTATTATTCTATCAAATTACTTCGTTGAATTTACTTCAAGTTGTTTTTACTTGAATGTTGAAATTAGGCCATACTTGAATATATAGTAAATAGATATGAGAGTATTTTCGATGTCATTTGAGAACAATTGTAATTTCCCGATAACTTTGGTTGCTATATTATTGAATCTATTGAACACATCGTTCGTTTTATGTGGATTGAACAATGAGATCAGTGATTGAGAAGCAGGCAATGAGAATCGAGAATTCAAATTTCGGAATAGGCGGCAGATTCAAATAGTCAATGGACTCGAAAATCGAGTCTAAAATTACTCGAACATCGCATCGAACATCTTCAGGTGCAATCGAAAATTGAATTTTCAATTTCACCTGTAGATGTTTGATGCGATTTGAAGGAAACGTCGGTGAGTTTTTTAAAATAAATGAATAGAAAGTACACAAGTAGAACCGCAAAATGTATTATTTATATTAATATTTATATTATTCATTATTTATGATGTATATATATAATGATATATATATATATATATATATATATATATATATATATATATATATATATATATATATATATATATATAAATTGTCCTACCCCCTTCTTGTAATCTGATCAACCCTGGCAAATTGTCCTACCCATCAACCATAGCCTGGCAAATTGTCCGACCCCCAGGAAAGGATAGCCTGGCAAATTGTCCACTGGCAAATTGTCCGTCCCCCAAATTCACGAGATCAGATCTTCCAAGGTTAGTAATTAATTTTATCGGATCAGGTTGAAAAAAAACTTGTCATCAATAACTAATGAAAATTTTGAACAGAAATATGAATACTTGTAATCTCTAAAGATTTTGATTCTAGATTAGATGAAGAAGCGCTCCGGTCATGATCAATGTCTCCCCCTACCAATAAACTATCGTCCCCTGAGGAGCATGCGAATTTAACGGTGGATAAATGAAACAAAATGGCCACGGCCGCCATTAAAAACGAAGTATTACCCAAGTAAGTTGAGGCGTCCCTTGACCGTCTTTGATACTCCACTTTTACTTTCACTCCAGTGCGTCTATCTTTTACGGTACTTGTTCTATGAGCGTTCCACCATAGGTCCAAATAGTATTGCTCTCTACCAAAGTGTTTCATCAGAAGAATTTCAAACTTTAGGGCGACTGACCCCTGACTTTTATCGTATTCCGACATATCGATCTCTAATTTCTTCTCTCTCAAAAATGTATTGCCTTTGAATCTACGGGTTAATTCGTCCGCGAAGTCCTCAGGTGACATGTCGCAATAAATAAGGAATTTAGGGTCTAATACCGAAACATTGGACAAAATATAGCGTTGAATTTCTCTTCGTGGTAAGCGATAGTCTGCACGGCTTATAACTATTGATGGCGTTCATGTCTAGTTGGGGTTTTACAACAGGTTTAATCAGAAGGCTGAATCATAATTCTCAGACGGTTCGTGTCAGATCGCCTATCCTGTTCCTGAATCATTCTATCGAGAACTGGATTTTACACGTTATTCTGAGAACGTTGTGAAGATGATGAGGACCTCAGTGAGTCCAAGGTAATCGTGTGGAACCCTTGGTCTATTCCTCCCCCGCTTCGATCAGCACCAGATACGCCTCGTTACCAGCATGTCCGTGTCGGCTCCCAGCACATGTCCCACTCCACGTAACACACAGCTCCACGCCAAGTCTATGACGTTTCAAGGCGCCCCTCGAGACTCATCTATACGTATGTTGGCAGATGGATGAACGTTCCACGCAACTCCCTTCTTTTGTGCAACCTGTCGCTCTTAGTCTAGTTCGTGTCGTCACGAAAGTGAAACATTCGAGTGAGGTTGAAAAATCTATCACGGCTCATAATGTTAGGACTGTTCTGTCTGTATGAAACAGTGTATGTCTCTCGTAATTTCGTCAACCGATTGGTGCAAAAGTGAGCATGCTGCTCTTGCACACAAATGGAATTTATGGCAAATGCAACGAGAAACAAACACATACTTGATTGGATGAATAAAAAATCACCACACATTGACCCCACCAAAAACAAAAATTCCAAACCCGTTTATTAGATCCCTCGGCGCTAGCATATTCATGCTGCAACCAACAAGGTTTGACTTTGATGTATATTATGTAGATCTATGTTAGGTGCGCAGGCGCTTCGACAGCGTACGTCATTTGCCCCTATATCAGTCTGTGTACTTTGCCATAGTGTTTGACGTTTGGGGATGTTTCAGAATATGGAGGTAGCGGGATGGAAAGAGATATAAAGTGAGATAGATATAATAAAAAATTATCTATAAGAAGACGAATGAATGAGAGAGACATGAAAAGGAAGAAATACACAAAAGTAAATATTTTACAACCATGTTCAGAACTCCCTCCTACAACCCGGTCAACCCAAAGTCGCCACCTCGACCCGAGACGGTCCCCCGCTTGGTCTTGCCCTCCATCCAACCTATCGCATGAAAACCCTGCTGTGGAACAAATAATTGCTCCCGACGCAACTCTGAAAATCACGGGTCACGCAAGCCCCCACACCACGACAAGCTACTACATTAGAACACTTGCAACAAAGTGCCAGCGTGAAATTAGGAACTAGGCTAGTATTATTCAATCATCGGTTTTCAAGACACATTGTCGAGAATTTTTACGTCCGACTTCTTAGTATGCTTTGAGCTAGCCTCTAGGAAGAATAGGGTTGAATGGGAATTAAACTTCTGTCGTCACAAGTGTCTGTATAGGCTCAGTAGGCCATTATAGAATTGTCATTTTACAACTTAACTTCTTCATCTTCTTATAAATGACACATTTGTATCAACAAGTAACATCGTACCGGTACCTAGGCCCGAATTGCTCACTATTTCACATTTTCATTTCAACCTACATCGTTATTAATATCCAGTATAAGCCCTTACACATTGATAGCTAGCATCCATCAAGAGCACGTAGGAATTGAAACTTTTCTTGCGTGACAAGAAATATTATTCTCGAACTTTCAATGTTAACATTGACTTCATAGAAATGCTGGTCCTAGGCCTATATTGTTCAGCTGATTTTCAAGACAAGACATACTTATTACTGGGGACTTTCACCGGTAAAATTAACTTGTAGGAATGCCGGAAACTAGGCCATTCCTAGGCCTACATTGTTCAACTGAATTGATACATAGTTATCACTAGATACCCTATGAGTCGTATCATATTTTAATTGTTGAAATATAAATAACATTCAATTTACAAACCTGACGACTGTATTTTCACGTGATTTGATCGATTGTTTCTTATCTTCACAGTTTGCACAATGTACAGACGGCAAAGTCTTAATTCTGAATAATATCAAAATAATAATAATTAAATATAAAGTAAAAGTAGAATACACTACATAAACTACGTCCATTCCATCCACGTCACTTTTTAACAACATTTAGATCATTCTTCATTCTTCATCTGAGAGTTTCCCCACGGAATCCTTCCCAAGCTTATACCAGACTTCTACTGTTCTTCCACTCTTCCACCTCAATTTGACTTTATGATCGCCTCTCGCAATGTATTGTGCCTTTATCATTCCTTCTTGAACTTCTTTCCATGGCTTGTTGCCAGAATATGCTTGAAATATGGTACATAGTCTTGCTATTCTACGCCTTGTTTCTATAGACTCCCACTTTAACTCTTTCATCGTCTCAGTTACGCTCTCTGGTATACTCTTCAAAGTTAATTTAAAATCCGTCTCTGCATTATTCTCAACAATTTTTCCTTCTCTTCATTCTTCCCTTCACTTTTGAGTGCAGTCTAAGGCACTAGACTTGGAAGCGAAAAAGCGGTTATCGATAATGAAAGGCAATTGGAATAAAATTACCTTTGATCGCCAACAGCTTTGTTGGGCACAGTGGAGTTTTGCTTCCTTCGCCCTCGCAATATGTTTTAGAAGGACCTTCCTTCCTGTTCGTGAGATTTCCGATAGCTTACGCAGCCGAAGACGGCTCCGGCCATTTTCCCGCACATACATAGAGCAACCCTCTGGGGGTTCCTACCCTATGATTCGTTTGAAAAGCCGTTCTTAACCAATGCTTTTCTAGCTAATGAATGCAGCGTTATAACTTCCTTGTCTGAAAGCTTGTGTGGTCTTACTGCTAGAGTATTGGCAACCGAGTTGATCTGTGCTGGAAAATGATGGGACGTAGCTTGAAGGTAGCGGCCCGTGTGGGTCTTTGCCTGTATACAGAATATCCCAGATGACCATCATCTTTCCTCCGAACCATCACGTCTAAAAATGGGAGCTGTCTAATCCTCTTCTATTTCCATTGTAAACTGGATGTTTTATGCTGTTTATTCATGTGGCACAAGAAATGGTCAAATTAATCTCTTTCATGCTCCTGCACGATGAACGTATCATCGATATAACGACACCAGCATTTCGGTTTCAGTTCTGAACAGGGTTGAGAAAAAACCCGGGTTTTTTCAGGGGTATTCTTTTAAAACAAACTCCAACATGAGTATCAAATTACCATTTGTACAGTGTGTGCTCTTTTGTTTTTCCAGGTTTTTTTTGTAACTTTTGTTTTATTTTTTGGTAATTTTTGTTAGGTTTTCCACTCTTTCTGGAACTGCTGTGCACATGCCACATCCACATTGTTTCAAGTGAAAAGTGAGGTTAAGAAAACCTGCATACATTTTATTACTTATTTTAATATTCAGGCAACTAATTTACAATGATTTGGTATTTGATGATGAATATTTTCCTAAAACCTCAAAAACCCACTTTTAACCGTTTTTTTTTCATGTGGGTTTTTGGATCAAAAATCCGCCGGGTTTTTTTGGGCCGGGCAATATTCTCAACCCCTGGTTCCGACAATCCAAGCGCCTTGACTTCCGAGTCCTTTAAGAATAAATTCGCTATGACCGGTGAGAGTGGTGAACCCAGTGGCGCTCCGTCAATCTGGTCGTAGAACGCATCTCCATACATGAAGTATGTGCTGTTCAAACAGTGTCTTGCTAGATTCAAGATGTGAGGTGCCAGTGAATACTTATTCCCAATAACATCCATAGCTTCTTTCACAGGAATACATGTGAATAACGATACAACGTCAAAGCTTTCTAACATATCATCTCTATCTGAAATCATACCCTTCAGCAGGTCTACGAATGCTGTAGAGTTTTTGATGTAGGATCTTGCATCTTCAGCCAAGGGTTGCATTTGTTTTGCCACGAATCTTGCCAAATCTTGAGTTGGTGATCCTTGCACTAGCTATCGGTCTAAGCGGCATACCAGGCCTATGCACTGTCGGGAGACCATACAATCTTGGACTCTGCTTGTGGTATGAGGTGTCGCTGTATTTTTAGATCGATAGGCGATAACCTCATCAATAGTTTCGTTTTCACCTCAGTGCATATGAAGGACTTGATGAAAGTTCATTCATTTTATTATTATACTCTTCAGTATCCATCACTACTGTTGTATTTCCTTTATCCGCTTTTGAAATCAATATATCCTTGTTTAAGGGCATGTATGCTTCGATATATTACTTGCAGGGAGTTTAGCAGGAACAATAATCCTAGCTGTACCCTGACGTATCTGCTCGGATATCACCTCCGATAAGCCAACAAATGAACATTCTACACCACATACAAGTTTTTCAATGGGAATTCGACAAGGTGTTATAGCAAAGTTAAAACCTTTGGATAAAGCCAAATACGCGGCGTCACTGAGACTTACTTGGAAAGTTATTGAACAACGGCCTTAGTCCAATATAGTTCTAAGTGTTACAAGGAAACGTGAGTCAACCTGGAACCCTCAAGTTTGCGCAATGATTTTCAGTACGTAAGTTAAGACTCGACACACTAGGTCGTAGCTCGGTGGCTTTGCTTCTGATAGTTGTCGTTGTAAGAACCTTGTTTAGGTTCACTTTTCTCAGTCGGCAAGGTTCTGGTCGAATAGAATAAATTCTGGATGACCGTGACCATAAAATAAATTCAGAAAAGTGTTACACTAGCAATATATGAATTATCTTCAGCACTTTACACAACACACGGATTTTTGAGTTATATCTATGACTACCGATAACGTAACGGGATAAGCAACTTGATCATTTCCTTTCGCACCATGCGGGAATCAAAGGGATGCCGTCATACTCAATTTTACTCAATTTACTGGTAGTATTCTATCCCACCAAAAACCCTGACGGGTAAAAACTTGGAGCCAAGGCCTGAAATATTTCAACAACTACAAAAACTTCTTCATATAAAAGGTGTGAAATCAAAACTGTATGCCAAGTGCAACTTATTATTTATCAATACGGCATGGAAAATAACAGGAAACACTTGGCTCATTGCCCCCCACGTCCCCTCATATAACACCAAGCAGAATTGAAGTGAAGTGCATGATGCTATGAAATGGGTAACAATGATAAATGGGTAATGGGTACTTAAATGGGTACGTGTTTGGTATCAAATTATCAAAATATCGACCTTTTTCAATGTTGCATTTGTAGCTCGAGAGAAGGCAAATACTGACTTTGACCAGGACATACATTTCTTCGTCGGAGTATAATAAATAAAAATAATATAAAAACAATTTGAAATTATACTTTGAATTGGAAAGTAATTTTAGTATTTTTGTTATATTCATATAACCCAAATTACGAAATCTCACACGATACTCATAAGTTGGGTTTTATGAACTTGATAAAGAGATGAGGTAGATTAATAATAATTACAAGATATTTTTGTTATTCAATTCTATTCATTCCGTGCTTAAGGCATTCTGTTACCCAATATTTAATTATATAATTAGATGAGCGATAGCGAGGACATCCATCCCACTCTTCTGGAGCTTTGTCTGTGTGTTTTTGTTTCTGTTTGTTTGTAAGTAACTTATGCTGCACAGGTCGCAGGTTTTGACTGATGAATATGAACTTTTTATGCATGCAGACTCATCCAACTTAGAACTGTATAGTTTTTGAGTCAAATAGGTTGGACCAATTTTGAGAAACATTATCTGAAACTATCTGAAAACATCATGAGATCAGGGTGAGCAAGAAAATTTGAGAAATAAAATCTCTCCAAATAGCTTTAAATTGTCACTGAATGTAAACACATGAAGTATACTAATTTGTATGATGCATGTTTTGATACACGTACATACGAATTTGTATGCAATTCGGATCAACCGTCCAAGAAAATAATTTCATAATTGTTTGTTTTCTTCAAATAGCCTAGATATGAATGTAGATAGAAATGTAGGCTTTAAATTTGAGTTTTCTCAGTTACAACCTACAAAATGACACCAAGTTGAGGAAAACCGAAATTTTATAATAGAAAATAGACGGAAGGGCAAGTTTCTTGAATCATATTACCCTGTGCCAGGAACGTGAAGTTACCCATTTCATAGCATCATGCACTTCACTTCAATTCTGCTTGGTGTTATATGAGGGGACGTGGGGGGCAATGAGCCAAGTGTTTCCTGTTATTTTCCATGCCGTATTGATAAATAATAAGTTGCACTTGGCATACAGTTTTGATTTCACACCTTTTATATGAAGAAGTTTTTGTAGTTGTTGAAATATTTCAGGCCTTGGCTCCAAGTTTTTACCCGTCAGGGTTTTTGGTGGGATATCAGTAATTTTTGTTGCTTCAAAATGATTTGCTCGACCAGAATAGCATCAGAATATATTTATCAGAATAACTGAATTAATGTAAGTTATGAACATTTGCTAGAATATTTGCAACACATGGGCCTAGGCAGGCCTACTATATCGTAGACAAACAATAATTATAGGCCTAGCATACGAATTAATAATATTCAGCTATTCGATTAGCCTTCGATTAGCCCCGCATGTTGGACTTACCTTCCGTTTCTATAGCTGTTTGCTGTTTCTTCTCCTTTTCTCAAGTTTGAGGATCCCAAATTGAATAGACCAACGGCAAAGAGCTATCAATGTGATAATTTGTAAATATCAGCTGTATCATTTGACATTCAGTTGTGTCTGGTGGGCGGTGGCGACTAAAGTTTTCGATGTTTCATTGGTGGCCGTGATTTAATCGTCGATACGACAGTATTCTACATTTTCTGTACGTTATTATTTCAATCTTTTCCAATTGCAAATTATCAATCGACAAATCTCTCACACACAATCGATTTGGTATATCTATACAAATATATCGTTGGAATTTCATTGAAATATGTTGTAACATGATTCTTAAAAATAATGAAAACTTGAAAAAGGAGTGTAAAATGGCATTACTTCCGGTTTCTAAAACTAACTTCCGGTTAAATCATACAAAAGGCACATCTCCATATGGGTTCACATATTCTCTGAAAAAATCAGACAAATCGGAGAATTCGTTTGGCCTGTAGCCCATTTCGTATGTGACGACGGAAGGAGGAGGAGGAGGAGGAGGAGAAGAAGAAAACGAAAAAAGTACGCTATTCGCAGTGCTATAACTTCCAGACGTTTGGTCCGATATAGCTGAAATTTGATATCCCGTGTCGTGTATGGCGCCTCATTCCAGTACAACAAACTAGAGGTATCTAAGTTAATTAGTTTCGGAGATACAGTATGCTCAAAACCGCCTGTAAGTACTTCGTGTAAACAGTGTAAGCGTGTAGCTGACTTCCCGCGGACTTGGCTCCCGTCGAGCTACCGCTCGACTAGATATTGATTCATAAAAGTAATACGTGTAATGCACTCTGTGAATCCAGCTCTTCCCAACTGTATTAAGCAACGTTGGAATACGTTTCATTTGAATTAGCCAATCTAAATTTTAAATACGTGTGTAAGAGCATTTGGACCCCTAGTCAAGAGCCATACTGCCACATTTACCAATTGATAAGTGGATAATTAATTGACATCTACGAGAAAGAACAGAAACAATGCAAATACTCAACTATGTACTTTACATTGAAATACGAGCCGAATGCGTACATTTGGATTTGAAATTGCGAATCTCAAAAATGTACACTTCAGAGCGTCACATTTTTTTGCTTCCATCATGGTGAGAAGACGTCCAATGTTGAAAGTATGTAACTCACGCCATGTTGCTTATCCCGTTACGTTATTGGTAGTCATAGGTTATATGGATCAAAATGATCTTCACTTCTACACTTTCACTTGGTATGTAATTCTCAACACTTACGTGAACAAATCTTGGTAATTATGTATTATAGGGAACTCGCCTATTTGAAGGAACACATTCCTGATGTTGATATTTTCTAATGATACCGTCACTATATTATTAAGAAATGGTGGCACATTTCCATTTGAATGGCGTGTTCATAGTTTTATCGTATTGTGAAAATACGAATTTAAGAACATTTTTTCGTTTTGACAGCCATATCACGTACATACACTAGCGCCATCACCGGTTGATTGTGGCATTCATTGACGGTGTTGCCATGAATTTATTTCCCCGTCCCAACCCCGTTCTTGACGCTCAACAACCATGTGAATGGGCCATGTGGTTAGGATCTGTCACTACCTCATTGCTGGATGCCACCCAGGCGGTGGTTGATATTCTTGATTTTGTGGCCCTTTCAATGACGCCAGTTAGTGTTTGGTCCAGCTTTGAGATGGTTTGTTATTCATGTGTTCAAGGGGTATTGAGTTTTAGTAGGATCACCGCTAATGAGTAGTGTTTGCGTGAATGGTTGCAAGATCATGGAGTTTTACGTCGCGGTGTTAACTGCCCGTCCTGTAACATCCCGTGTAGAATAACTGGGGGGTGGAAGTTTTATTGCGGTCAAGATTGTAAACAAGTAGCGAAAACGCTGTAATTTCACAGTTACACTGTGGAAGAATTCGTGGTTCGAAAGGTCGAAAATGTCTGTTTCGAAAATATGCGCGTTCGAGAAGTGTCTATTAAGTGGTGCGAATCGAACCGCGTTTATGTGAATTTTTGTGGCAAAGGACTATACCAGTGCACAAGGAGAGAATACATGCCTTCTTCCGTATGATTGCCGAACTATATAATCCAGTGGGGGGGGGGGGGGGGGGGGGGTGGGGGCGAGTTAAGTGAGGATTAGTTGGCAACACCGCATTCCAACATGGCGGACTCCATACACATTTTACGCAGTCGTCGCACTTAGAGTGAGTAAAAGAATGGTACCATGTAAAAATGACAAAATGTGCCCTCGTTCAAATGATTACTGCAACGAAATACACAATATTCAGGCATTTTCGTCAAAAAAAATCCAAAAATAGGCGAGTTCTCTATAATACATATTTACCCAAATCTTCATTAAAATCAATTTACTATAGGAGGGGAAAACTTATCAACTGCTTGTTATTCTGGTTGCTATGCCATGTTCGGATCCAATTGGACCTGGCAGTGCCGGACTGGGCAACCGGGCAATGCCCGGTGGGCCGCTGGCAGAATGAATATCAAAATGGGCCGGTCACCCGCGCATATGTTCTGCTACGTTCGTACTGTTGTTCCACTTCAACATTCAATTTCCATCCGAGGTTTTACCCGACTGATAATATTCAGAGGAACAACTCCAGTAGCCTATAAATAAAAGTTAAAACTGGCCGTAGCCGAAAATTTTTATAATTTGTTCAATTACATCAGTCATTTTCTTGACTGGAACTACCGTTTTCTTTCTTGACAGTCTACATCAGTCAAATCTTTCTATTCTCAAATGATATCGAGATTCATTTCATAGTTGGTGAATATAACCTTCCATTAAATCAGGTATACCACTGAAACGAATTAAGATACAAACATTTAAGATGGTCACCCCCTGGGAATTGGGATTTTATGATATTCTTGTTTGATGAAATCGAATTGTAAGATATAACTTATCCATTAATTAGATTGTAATGAGCTTGTAGTTGGAATGTGATAACTTGAAAAATATAACCCAAACTTCAACTTGTATACAGGATTTACATCAATAAGCATAAGTGCGGACGTCTACCAAACGTAAAGAAATATGCCTAAAAAAACACGAATTTTCAAAAAATACCTCGCGTGGCACAGAGGTGTGGGTCCCCTAACCTTCCGTTGAGGTATAACCATTTTGTCTTCGGTCAATCACATACCTCAATCACAAAAACATTATTTACGAAGTACGGTAAGCCACCCAGAGCCCCCCCCCCCTCGTCCCCCGTGGGCCGCTTCTTCAATTTTTGCCCGGGTCGTTTTCGAGTGCCAGTCCGACACTGAGGCCTGGAGTTACAGGAGTGGACGTAGCAAATGGATAAGTCTCACAATTCTTACAAATATTTTCACGAGCACTTGCTTCCAATCTTTACGTTTTTTTTCATTCAATATGTTGAGCTCTTCTAACTTGCTAATCACCGGCACATGCAGTGTAGTGGTTAACGCGCTCGCTTCATGCGATCCGGCAGGCGAGGGGAATTCCGAACCCAGTTCGGAATTTTCAAAACTTGCGATTAGTTCATTTCTCATATGGTTATCTTTGCATTTTTCTTCTCATTTTCTTTCGTAATTTTATACTGTAATTTTCGTCCTGTCTTTCAACTAACTAATTTTTGTGTGTATAATCGACTTATTTTATTTTTGTTATAACCACAGTCAAGCCCTTATAAGGCTTTGTGGACAAGCGATGTTAATTTTGATTATTTGTAATGTTT
The DNA here is from genome assembly GCA_907164805.1 of Brachyptera putata. Classification (NCBI taxonomy): domain Eukaryota; kingdom Metazoa; phylum Arthropoda; class Insecta; order Plecoptera; family Taeniopterygidae; genus Brachyptera; species Brachyptera putata. The sequence continues at coordinate 20,169,287 of OU015472.1, read as the reverse complement.
TCTAACTTTTGTTTTCTCAATAAAAAAAAAAAAAAAAAAAAACCGCCGCCGACCATCTTTACAGAGGTTTTTCATGGTTCCCCTCTGAAGTCTAGGCTAATACCGGGATGGTTCCTACAATAAGTCGGCCATGACCGCTTCCTTCCCACTATCCTTCTCATTGCCCGAGAACCTTCATCTCATCATTCTATCATCTCATTAATCATCCATCCGACGCCATTAGATCTCAGTTATCATAACAGTGCGTCGTTAAACCCAATATATATTTAAAAAAAAACGCCAATCCTGGCAGGTTCGCCATTCGACACGGTTGCAACGTGGGTCGGCAAGGCCTGGTACACTCGGTCTGGATATGGATTCCAGGGCTATCCAAAGTAAGACGTATTACGTTAAAAGTGACTAGTTCGGCCTATTTTATCAATAAACAGTATAATTATCATAAAATCATATTTGTCTATATGTATTCATTTTTATCACGGTGGGCTGCTGGCGGAAGGGTCATTCCATTTCAGTTCACCCAATGACTGCTCGACCAATTTAGAATTTTTTTAAATCATGGTTATTGGAAATTTTGTTCCGAGTTCGAATCTGTCATCTGCGAATCTGAACCGTTTGGGAGATATGACCCATCAAAGCTTGGTCAAAATGTCAAATATGGTTTTGCGGGCTATATTGAATTATATTACAACCTCTGAACCATCGGAGATATCCAAAATATTCAAATGTATAAAACGATGTACTTGTTCTTCTCAAGGTAAGCCATATAACATTAGGTTATTTGTGAGTTGACCTTGGTTAATAAGAGATGGAATTCAAGGTACGATAATAGTATTTTCCACAAGTTCAGCTCAAATTTTTACCAAGAAGGATGGATGAATACTGTATTATGCTTTGTTATGTTTATTCTATGTATCCATGCGATTCAGGATGCATCAAGAAAGTTTTGTATTTTCATCCCCTTCGTATCTAAAAAAATGACAGAAACAAGAGAAATCCTAAAACAACCCTTTTGGGGCTGATATATCTCGGAAGGGGGTTGAAGTAAAAATTGGTGACAAAGTGGGTTTGTAGCAATACTATATGAAGACCAATCCCTGAAAACTTGATCATGTATTTCGCACTGGTTTGGAAGTTACACATTTTTTAATATTAATACAAATTAGATTTTTAGCCTTAAATACAATATAATATTTTATATCAGACAAACATCATAGATTTAAACAACCATTAATAATAAAGACTTTTTAACGCACTCATCTTTCTTATCGATTGCATGTCATCAAGCTAGATATCTCCACACTAAGGCTGTTGCTTATATCATGCGATCCACCCTGCGCTGCTGTTAACTCCAATGGTGATAGTACCCGCAAAATGTTGGAGTGAGGTACCCAAGTTGAATCTTCAGTCATTTAAAGATTGTGCCGGGTCCACATGAATGTTCAATTTATAATCTTGGTTTTCTACAGAGGTGTCTACAATTTTGCCAAGCCACCATTGTTTATCGTAAATGCATGCAATAAAGTCTCTGTTGCGAGGATTAATGACACGTCCAAGGTTCGATTTCACTTTGGTGATCTGCACCTTCTCGAAAACAGTTGAGGAAGATGTTCAGAGGAAATCCACATTCAAACTCCACTGCAAGCCGTAGCAGTTCGAGTTTTCTGTCCAAACCAGCTAACAGTTTGCAACTTATATCTACCACCTTCGGAAAGAGTGTCAGAAAGAGCCTTAGTTGATCTGTTCTCTCAACTACCTTCTCCATTCATGATCAGCGGTGATTTCAACGCGCATAACTTACTGTGGGGAAGTAGCACTGTAGACCAGAGAGGAAGTATCATAGAAAAGATCTGTATAGACATGAACATCATCATCATGAACAACGGAGACTCGACCCACTTCAGCTCCGGACATGGAACCTTTTCCATGATCGACCTGACTATATGCAGTCCGTCGATTCTATTGAATTACGATTGGAGTGTGCACCCAGATTTATGCGGTAGCGATCACTTCCCTATCATTCATACGTACACACGCTATGCCTCAACAATGTCAAACGCACCGGAAATGGAAGCTCAACAAAGCGGATTGGTCGCACTTCCGAAAGCTTGCTTTGTTCGTTCCAAACGACTTTCCGGACATTCAGAGCCACGTCTCTTACGCCACTGACGTTATCATATCAGCTGCCGCAGACACCATTCCTCTAACATCCGGCAAACCTCGGCGCGTTACAGTCCCTTGGTGGAACGACGATTGCAGAGAGGCTATCAAAAAACGGCGCAGGGCGCTTCGTAATTTTCAAAAGTATCCCACCAATATTAATCTTTCCGCCTATCGACATTTACGTGCTAAAGCGAGGTACACGATCAAGCAAGCCCGTAAAATGTCATGACGCAACTATGTGACAACTATTAATAGGTACACACCTCCGTCCATAGTATGGGATAAATTAAAGAAAATATCAGGGAAGTATTTTCACACAGCTATTTCAGGAATCATGGTGAATGGTATTTTAGAGACATCGAGGTCGTGTATTGCCGATGCTCTTGGCAAACACTTTGCGAAAGTATCCGGTTCAAATAATTTTTCGGAAGCATTTTTAAGAATTAAGAATTCGGAGGAATCCAAACACCTATCGTTTGATAGTACTGGAGACGAGAATTATAACTTACCTTTCACAATGTGGGAACTTGAGTCGGCACTTCGAGATTCTCGTGATGGAGCTCCAGGTCCCGACTCGGTCCACAATAAAATGCTCCAGAACCTAGCACCCGATTCACTTAAATTCATCTTAGATATGATAAACCGAATTTGGTCCCAAGGACAATTTCCCTCGTCCTGGTTAACGTCTATCCTGGTTGCAATCCCAAAACCAGGGAAAGATAAAAAATATGCTGCAAGCTATCGACCCATCTCTCTTACAAGTTGTATCTGCAAAATCCTTGCGAGAATGGTCAATAGACGACTGGTTTGGGAACTGGAGACACGTGATCTCATCACTCCCGGCCAGTCGGGGTTCAGACGAAACCACTCGAGGCTGGATCATCTAGTGAACCTTGAATCCAATATACAAAATGCCTTCCTCTCGAAACAACATCTACTGGCTGTCTTTTTTGACATGGAAAAGGCATACGACACGACATGGCGTTATGGGATATTGAGGTCACTACATGCATGGGGGTTCAAAGGACATCTACCCATTTTTATTCTCAATTTTTTATCGAACAGACAATTTTATGTTAGAGTAGGTTCAATTTTATCTTCACAATTCATACTGGAAAATGGAGTACCGCAGGGGTCGGTTCTGAGCTGCACCCTGTTTTTGATAGCAATCAACGGCATTACATCGTGCATCAAGAGACCCATGAGTTACTCCTTATTCGTCGACGACCTGGCAATATTTTACCGGTCACCCAAGCTGAGTATCGCTGAACGTCAAATCCAACTTACCGTGAATCGTCTTGTGCAGTGGGATGAACGAACAGGGTTTCTATTCTCTCCGTCGAAGACCACGTCCGTGAACTTTAACCGCCTGCGAGGCGTTCAGCAGCAGCCCGATCTCACGCTAGCAGGGACCAACATTGCCTGTTCGGAGTCGGTCAAATTTCTGGGGTTGATATTGGACAGGAAGTTGAACTGGAAGACGCACCTTCTGGATCTGAAAACTAAATGCATGAAGACAATGAATATTATGAAGATTTTGAGTGGAACCTCTTGGGGCGCAGATCGCGTTGTCATGCTACGACTGTACCGATCGCTTATCCGGTCGAGATTGGACTACGGTAGCATTGTGTATTCATCTGCTAGGGACTCGTATATCAAATCAATAAATACTATTCATAACTCTTGTATTCGTCTGTCACTGGGCGCCTTCCGCACGAGCCCCGTCACTAGTTTATACTGCGAGTCCGGAGAACCCCCACTTGATGTACGGAGGAAATACCTCATGTGTTCATTCGCATCAAAACTCAGGAGCTTACCTCAACATTTCATTCATAGGACGGTATTCGATCCGCCACTCCAGGCAATCTATGGTGCGAGGCACACGAGCACGAGACCACTGGGAATACGTCTACAGGAGCTACTGGCAAGCATGGGTACTGATGTGAGAGACACCATCAAGTCTAGCTTCAGCAAGAAAGCTCCCTGGATCATACCTCAGCCTCAGTGCTACACTCACTTGTCCAATTATTCGAAATCATCTACCGCACCAGTTGTCTACCAGCAAACTTTTTACTCCATGCTTAGTACTCATTTTAACGATCATACTGCAATACATACGGATGGATCCAGGCTGAATGATAATGTTGGTTGCGCTTTCACAGTGGGTACAGCAGATGTATGTTTTAAACTAAACCAGAACTGCAGCGTTTATACTGCAGAACTGTATGCGATTTTAATGGCTCTACGTTTTATCAAGAAAGACAGGAGAACACGGTTTATAATCTGCTCCGATTCCCTTAGTTCGCTCGAGGCCATTGGGAATTACTTTCCAATGGAACACCTGCTTCAGAGCATACACAATGAATTAGCCGAAATACATGCAAGCGGAACTGAGGTGTCTTTCTGTTGGATACCTGGGCATTCAGGCATAGCAGGTAACGAGAGGGCGGACCAAGCTGCGAAACAAGCCACTACTAGGAGCAGCATTGACCTGAAACATGCGCCGTCAAAAGACCTGCAAAACATGTTTAAACACACTTTCATGTCTCAATGGCAATCTTCGTGGAGCTCCATCACTGAAAATAAGTTGCGAGTTATAAAACCTTCTGTCCGTGTTTGGCCTTCTTCCTCCCGCTCTTCGCGGAGAGAAGAGGTCGTCACGGCCAGAATGAGAATTGGCTATTGTCAACTTACCCACGGGTTCCTGCTCCGGCGAGAAGATCCTTCCAGATGTTCTGTGTGTGATGCCCCGCTTTCTGTAAAACACATCCTTGTAGAGTGCCCACAGCACAGAGATCTGCGTCGTCGCCTGAACATGCCTGACGACCTGGACAAGATCCTCCAGGACGATCAGGGAGCGATCGATACGCTTATGGCTTTCCTCCGAGAAACTGAGCTGTACAACCAGATCTAGTCATTTCTAGTCAAGTCTTTTATATCATGTCTCGTTCGGTCTATTTTACATCTGTAGTGTAGTGTATAGTGGTTATTTTGTGTAGTAGTTTTTACATCTATGTGTGAAAGGTTCCAGGTTCTTTAACCGGAACCTATTGTTCGATCTCGCAATGTACTAAGTAGTTGTTAAGTTTTATAGTAGTAAGTAGTTTATAGTTGTTATTTAGTATAGTAGTTTTTATACAGGTTCCGGCTTTTCAAACCGGAACCTATTGCTTGATCTCGTACGTGATACATGGTTGCTAAGTTTTATAGTAGTAAGTAGTTTACAATCGTTATTTAGTATAGTAGTGGTTACATCTAAGCTTGACAGGTCCCGGCTTTTTACACCGGAACCTGTTTTTAAATCCGTCGTTATATAATTATGCGAAAAGTTTTGTACATGTAATTAGCACGACCGTAGGCGCTGATAACCAAGCCGTTGAGCGCCTTAAAACAATACTAACTAACTAACTAAGATGTTCGATAAACTTTCAGAGAGTTGACATCAATTGGAATGAAACCGCGATACATACTGGTGTTAGGTACTGCAGTTGCATATCTTCGTAACGGACTGTTAATTCATTTTCTTCTTTCTTAATTCCTTCCGAAGATACGAAATGAAAGGTGATCCCAATAATAAACGATTTACAAAAGTCAAGCATATCCAGCGGTGTCACAATATGATTTCCCTCTGTTTTTTGAAGACTGGCTTTTGTGACGAGTCGTTTTACGGTTCCACCAATGCCATCACAAGGCCCCTTGCCATGCGACGTGGCAAAAAAGTGCCACTCCGCCTCTACGTTGAAGTCTTCTTTGTGGTGGCATAGGTTGCTGACATTGTTGCGGTTCTTGTACTGACTCGCTGCCCCATCTGATATGTAAATGAGCTCATTTAAATGAGGAGCAAACTCTTTCATATCATTGACTAACACTTTCTGAAATGCACCGCTGTTGTTCCACGCTGCAGGTGGTCGCTTATAAAACATACACTTTTCTGCTTTAGTTCCTCATTTTCCTTATAGTATATGACAACAGAAAAATGGATGGAGTGTTGCTTGAGCATTCACTCAGTGGTAACTCTGTATCTCGTCCTGCATGACAAATGTGAAATTCTCTGAAAAATCACCCGATATAATGACCTCGTTTTGAAGCAATGATTCTATTCTGAGTCTGAGAAATTGAGATTGTTGTTTCGATACAAAATGGTGTACCTTCAGTACGAGTAGTTTATCGATCCACAAATTCAGAGTATTTATCGACAGTGGTTATCATTTCGCATCGCTCAGTTGATACCCATTGCTTGTACTTGACTTGTTGTTCATCCCATTTGTCTGCCTCTTTTAAAGCCAGCAACTCTTCTCATAAGCTTTCAGGTCTAGGACAGTTTGGACAAGACTTCTGAAGCATCCGCATTTCACTTTCGATGACACAAACCACTTTCCCCAATAGTTCCTTGTAATCATTATTGACCTCGGCACCACTCAACATCAACTTTCCATTCTGGTGTATTGCACAAACACAGACTGGATGCACCAGCAAGAACACACCACTTCGGCCGTAAGTCCGCAAACTTGGAGAAACCAATTTTAAAGTCCGGGTACTTGCTCTTAAACTGCCCATACAACTTATGGTTTGTAGTTCTGGAGACACATCTGATTCCTCATCTAATCCTTTCACAATGGCCCTATGAATAGTGCTTTTGCATAGAATAATTATAAAATTGGCAATCTGAACTGCCAGCACGCCCTTCTTATCCGTCGGTATTCCCCTTATCAGATCCACGTTCCCGTAAACACATCTCCCACCAGTCGCCTTATTCTTGCTTAAGTGTAGCTCCAGATAGTCGTAACCGATTCGCATTCGTACACCATGTGTATGCTCATCCCCACACACGGACACCATAAACACACCGGTTGCTCCCTGATGCCCCACCGATGAAGTTTCACAGGGTATCCAACACAGTCGTACACGAGACGCCAGCAAATGTCCCCATCGGCACTATTCGTCGGATACTGGTATATCGCCGTCCACTGAACAGGATCGTCCATCCACACGCATTTCTGGTCAAGGAGTGAAGCGGGGATCAACTCCTTTCTAATAACGTGGTAGAGGTCTCGAGATTTTATACGTAGGTAGGTGGGTAGGATGGTGCTATTGGTGGGTATGTGTGACGCATCATCATTGTGGTTTCACTCGCCTGTCAATCTTGCTCTAATCTTGTTCTATTTCATTCTACTGTCCTTGAACCTACCGATCACTGCTACACTTGGTGTTCAATATACAACTATAGTACATGCCTTCTGCGACCCTCAAATATTGCCATTTCATGTGACTGTTGCTACAGCTGAGCCGACGTAAACGTAGTTTTCAAAACCAAGTCAGTTCCTTGTATCACTACTAGATGGCTCACGATCGGCTGGTACATATTCTCAACATCGGTGTGATGGGAAGCTGAGCTACCACAGACACCGGCAAACCAACGCAACAATGGTACCAGTGCCTTCTATCCATCACAGATTGTTATCGTTTTAATTCATTGGTGACACTCGTTGCTCAAATTTATTGGATTCTTTAATTGCTTTCTTAATTGCTTGGAAAAAAGCACTTAGCAAAAATGCGTTTTCTTCGTTATTACACATTCGATTGTTCTATGAATCGCTGAAAATGTGTACGATGGTTGTTACTACATTCAGTAGAAATGTTCGAGCTTTTGGAAATTTTTGATTTTCCAAGTATTTCGCCTCCGGCTTATTCTCATGGGGATTTCCTATACCTTGAAAAAAAAATCCGGAAACACATTTTAACCGATTTTTCTGAAAAACAATTCCAACCTATTCTGGTATACCACCAATTTGAAAATAAAGTTTCGAGTTGATTGATCCTAAATTATGATTGATATTGATGATACAGATTTGCCATACTGGCATACAGGTTCAGATTGATCCTTTGATCCGTAATTGGATGAGCGTAGCAAAGATATTAATTTCATATACCAAGAAAATTTAGGCTTCGTTTTATTTATTTTTTTGCAAGATATTGATTCATGATTGATCCATTTATCCTTTATGATCAAAACTGAACCCGTATGCCGCGTACAAAATTAGTAATTAAAAAAAAAAAACGAAAGCTACATTTTTTCGGTATAAGAAAAGAAAATCTTTGCTACCCTCATCTAATTACGCTTTACAACTTTGGAAAAGTTGTAACTCTGAAAGTTAATTTGCGATTTCATTTATTTTTGTGTGTTTGAATAACTGTGATATACACAAACTGAAAGAGCGTTTTTTAATATTGTAACTTTCTTGCTCACAGTAATTTTACAACTTCTTGTACGACATCAACATTAATTTTTGATTCTTGATTTGACTTATCAAAAAAAAAAAAGAAAAATGGTATTGTAGACCATATATTTAGCTACGATAAAACATTTTTGGGGGGCAGATATCTCAGAAGCTGTGGAAATGCCAAGCTCACTGACATTTTTATTGAACAAATAATAGTTCAAGTCAAAAGTTTGACTTCCAAAAATGAAAGTTTTTTGGAAAAATAATGGTATTTTTGTTCAATCTACCCTTAAAGTTTGAAAGCAATTGCATTCAAATTGGAGATGCTAGAAATATCACCATTGTCCTCCCTTCATGTTCTACCATCCTTCTTTGTATTCTGTAAACTTGAGATAACATATTATGAAGTCATTATTGCTGTAAGAATAACTATCACGGAGAACTGGCTAGGGCACAGAGAAGCTTTAGGGTTACTTGGTCCTGAATGTTTTCTCCGTGTAGTCTGCTTAGATTCAGTTGAAGAAGGTTCACACTGCATCCTCTTGAAAGAACAAGTCATATTCCGCTGTTTGTTGCAATGATAGAAGTGAATGCAGCTCTCTTCGGGACCCGGACTGATGACCTTGAAGATCACGTGGTCGCCGGCGGAAGCTTTGCGGTCAGCCAATCAGCTGCAGCTCATTATGACGTCATGGATTCATGTGGTTTCCGGTTGCTATTTCCTTCCTCGGTTTCCACGGCCTGGATTATAATACATTCTGTTCTTCCGATACGCGAACCACTGCACACTCGAGGAAGCGCAGGTAGCGCTATACCGGGCGCATACCTTCAGGCGGTTCGTACATTCACATGCAACGTCATAAAGAAGAGGAGACAAGAGAGATGATAACACAAGTTGAAGTAGGAAGATGATAATGTTACTGAGTGCAAGCATGAAACATTGTGTTTCCTTTCAGCGTGCGTGAATACTTTATCCTAATCAAGAGAATATTATCAATAATGGCCGGAAGAAATGAGGATAGGTGGGCCTACAAGTAATACAGGTTTGTGATGAGGAACACACTATGATTCTAGCGTTACTGTTCGTGTGTATATTAACCATTAAGTGAGTAAAACTAATGTACGAATGATATAATCTTTCTATATCTGATATCCACATCCAACAGAGCTTGTATCAGGTAGAAGCCAATGCCTGAATTACAACAATGAAGTTATTATGCTTCAACAATGTGTAATATTGAACGTCCAAGAACGTCTCTTTGTGCGTTTTCTCTGGGAGCATAGCAAGGGCATAGGGGAGGGCATCTCATGCTAATTTCTCTGCAGTTAGGAAACATGACGATGAACTGTTGGATCTATCAGTATTGCGTGGTGTATACTACTAGGAAAAGGCCATATATGCGTTGTTAGACGAGCGGATAGTAATAGTATGGGTAAAAATGGATGATAACTGCTTCGAGTGGTACCAATTCAGCACATTTTATGTGTTTTCTTCAAAATGGCTGACCCGATCAATCTGAAAATTTCCATAAATGTGTATCAAAATATAATTCAACTTCACGCAAAATTTCATATTTTTGGAAAATAACAATATTCTCCTTTTGCCGCTGTGTTATTCTGATGGGTATTTTAAAAATTTCCAGAATTCATAAAAAAAAAAGTTACCACCCGATAATGCCACAAAACTATACAGATCTAAGTTAGATGAGGAACCATATTGAAAAAAGATTGAAGTCGATAGCTGTAGCCGTTTGACCTGTGGAGAACCGACAAAAAAACATGAAAAAAAAACATGAAAACAAACACCAATTTTTTTCAGTACGTCGAATTGAATCCTCGCTAATACTCGTCTAAAAAAGTTCAAATTATATTGTGAGTCGGATAATCATGATACTCGTTGTTTTCAAACGAGTACTTTTCACCGATTTGTACGGTATATGTTCTGCATAGAAGACTCCAATATGACCAAGAAATGGCGCGATATTTCTGCCTTTCTGTTTGCGTGCACATAAATGTTCTCAAGTATATATAAGTCCAACTACACGTTGAATGCAGAAGAAGAAGATGGTAGCGTGAATTGTACCGCATTAGAAGCACATTTCTTACTTTCAGTGTACAGCCGTCTGCACCGCTCTAGGACACTGTTGCCCGTGCATCGATAAGAGAGCTATCCGAGCAGAAGAGCTCACAACACGATAGCTCTTGATGCAAATCTAGAAGGTGATCCGAACACTAATGTGAGAGGATATTGCTCACCAACAGACATTTATGGGCGATGAGTGACGCCGAGATACGTATGAACAAATAATCCAGGACTTTCTGGCTAAACATCATGCATTCCCAGGTTAGTCTTCCAATAGAAACCTCAAAAACAAGAATAGCAAGGTGAATAAAAACATGACTAACAAACTGGCATATAGTTAGTCACGCTCGTCGAAACGTTGAGAAAGATGGGGGGGGGGGTGTACAAGATCAACCAAGGTGTCAGGATGTGAAGAGACAGTTATGAGGACAGTATGAGGACAGTTTGGGTGGGTTTGAAGTTATTTAAAAATAACCAGGTGTATTTTTTAAATTTTCAGTGCCAGTGATGTTCATGTTCATGTTTCTATTTTTCAAAGATTTGTAAATGATACAAATATAGAAAATATCAAAATTTAAAACTAGAGATGAAAATAAGTAAACAGAAAGAGATAATTGAAAAGGATAGATAATACATGTAAGATGATGGGATGGTCGACTAGTGTGACTTTGAAGTCAGAAATTCATTGAGGTCGTGGAAAAGATTTCAGGTTGTATTAAGAAGATGAAAGTTTGGTAAGGCTGGTTTTATGGGCGGGTAGTTTATTATAAATAGTTGTGGAAAGATGGAGAGGGCTGTGAGTGAAGAAAGCGTGAGAGTGTGTGAGAGAACGGATTGAGTTACTGTGACTTGTAGGTAAGTTATGCATAGAGGATTTTTTAGGAAAGAGGCTGGTATTGGAGTGAACATAGGAACTGGCAATTTGGATGAGAGTACATGTAAGGGTGAGGATTTTGAGGTTTGTGATATGCGATTTACAATAGGAACGGCGAGAAATGCCAGCAATGATGCGTTTAGCTTGTTTTTGCATCATGAATATCCGTTTAGCTGCTTGGGAGGAACCCCAGAAGAGAAGTCCAAAAGAGAGATCAGAGTGGAAATGGCATGGTAGTAAAAGGGTATGAGGGTTGACAATGTTTTTGAGTCGACGAAGTAGGAAAGAAGCACCTTTGATCTTAGCTGTAGTTTCTCCAATTTGTAAGGACCAGTCTAGATTGGGAGTTATATGGATTCCGAGAAATTTTGTCGATGAAGCAATGGGGATGATTTTGCCATCAATGCGTATTACTGGGGAAAAACGATGGGTGGGTTGAATTTCTTATGGGAGGTCATAAAAATTGGTTTAGTGGGTTGCAGTGCAAGTTTGTTATTTAAGCAATATGAGGATATTAGTAAAGTTTGACAGTTGGCAGTTTGGATAAGAGAAATGAGAGAGTTGATTCTTGTTGTAGTTAACAGGTGATTTGTGTCATCCGCAAATTGGAAGAGATGCCCAACATGTAGTAATTGAGGCAGGTCGTTAACATAGAGCAAAAAGAGGAGAGGTGATAAGGCAGAGCCCTGAAGTATACCTTGCTTGATATATTGTTGGTTTGAAATGGAGGGTGCAGAGTTGGGGGAATTGATACGGACGACTTGGGTTCTATGGGACAGAAAAGATGCAATCCATATTTATTGGCACAGCCACGAATTCCTAGGGAATTGAATTTATGAAGGAGAAGCTTGTGGTCTATGGTGTCGAAAGCTTTACCAAGATCGTAGAAAATACCTATGGCCTGGACACCCTTACCCAGGACGGCATAGAGGGTGGAAAGAAAGTTGAAAATTGCTGTGAATGTAGATTTATGTTTTTTATTTCCATGTTGACAGTCAGCAATGGTATTATTTGACTCAATAAAGAAGATGAACCTGCGAAGCATTACCTTTTCAATCAATTTAGAGAAGGAGGAGAGAAGGGAGATAGGTCTGTAATTATTAATATCAGTCTTGATGCCGTTTTTTGTGAATTGGAATTATTAGAGCTTGTTTAAGTTTATGAGGAAAGATTCCTGATGAGAAAGAATCATTTATGATGGCGGTGAGAGGTGTCGATAGATAGTCCATGCATTTTGCAAGTAGCGAGCCAGGGATTTCGTCAGAGCCACTCGAATGTTCATGTTTAAGTGATTGCGCGACATGGCTTAATTCAATCGGGTTTGTGGGGAACAAGACAATGGTATTTGAGGGGATAGGTTCATTAATGTAATTCAGGAGGGTGGGGTTTAGAGGAAGCGGAGCAGCAACATCACCTGAGCTGATGACGGAACAATATCTGTGACAATATCTAGATTATAAAACCATAATATGGGGTACAAGAGGTGTTTTTGCCCCAATAAGCAATGTACAGAAGAGGCTGTTTAGGGTAGAGGCGTCTGGAATTCGGAACCTGGTCATTTTTCTCTATAATATGCCGTTTCTTCATCCATATAGGCTTATCTTACGAAGGCAACACGGGACATTTCTGGCCGTTTCAACGCGTCTTTTCCGGTTTGTCCATACTGAGAAGCGAAATCATTACATGAGCGTAGCGAATACTTCCATTTCACATACCGAGAGAAAAGAATGGCTTCGTTTTTTTTTTTTTTTTGTTCTTGTACTTTTGTACGCGGCATGTCCCTACAGCCTACAGGTCAGGAACAAAAAGACTCCAAACTTGTTTTGAATATTGGTGTTACACCAGAATAGATTTGTTTTGTGTTTCAGAAAAATCGGTTGAACGTTTTTCAGGAAACATTTTGAAAGTTTGGGAAATTCCCGCAAGAATAACCCAGAGGGGAAATACTTGAAAGACGAAAATTCTTCAAAAGCTTTTAAATTCACACAAAATATGAAAACAACTATCATACACATTTTCAATAATTTGTACAATCGGATGAGATATAACAAAGAAAACGCAATTAAGGGCACATTTCATCAAATATCAGGATCAAAACATGTAATGCAAAGTGTATATGCTACAGGTTGCACTATAAGTATCAACAAGTTGCAGGTAAGGTTTTTGAATGATTTATATATATATATATATATATATATATATATATATATATATATATATATATATATATATATATATATATATATATATATATATATATATATATATATATAAATATATATATATGTATATATAATATATATATATATGTATATATATGTATATATACACTGGCGTCGGAACCGGGGGGGGGGGGGGGGGCAAGGAGTGCAATGCCCCCCAACTTTTGGCCAAGGGGGGGCAAGAAAAAAGGTCTTGCAAGACACAATTTGAAAAGACGAAAAAAAGGAAGAGCTAAGGAAAGAAAGAAAAAAAGAGAAGGGAGGAAAGATGTATATAAATAGATAAAATCGTACATAGATTCATATTTCACATTGCATAGAAAATTAGATGGGCACATTCAGTTCTAGAAGAACATTGATTTTTGCATCTAAATCTCATCTGAAACATGTTGAACCCTATTGAAAAAGGTGTGATTTAAAGAAATTTGATGTACTGTTTCTAAATGACAGCTCTGGCACGTAGTTTATAAGTTAGCAGAAATCAACAAGCAACACTATATGCTTTCTTTTTTTCATATTTACATATTTATTTATTCATTACAGATTGTTCATAAAACAGGTGGTAATGGTTACTATACCTAATGAAATTACAGTCAAACATACTCGATATAATTATACTTCATTTTTTTCTTAGCTCTCTTCTTAAATCACCAATCTTCGTTATGTTCTTGATATCTTGTAAGGATTTTAAATTCCCCACATTCTTTTCCCTCCTTCTACCCTCCTCTGACGAGTTCGCGATCTAATGGACCGGGCTTCGAAACCCGTTTGGTGAGAGACAGCTGGTTGAATGTAGGCGAGATTCAGTTGAGTTCGGGACGAGAGAGAGTAAGAGAGAGGAAGCTTTGCAGTTTGGGGTGGTTTTTATACGTTGCGTCTACCTCGTGGAGAGATTTTACATTTTATGCATCAGGTATGCTTGTGATGAGCTTTATGTTATAAAGAAACGTTGGTAGGGATTTGTTTTCTTCAGTGTGTTGCGAGTGCAACTGAAGTTTCCTCATCACTTCTGTTTATGTGGATGTAGTATTTGTGGGCTACGGCCAGCGTTTCTTCAAGTGATTTTCTACGTGACCACCCCCCCGTCCTGCCCAAGAAGATTCCCGAAGACGATGTCCGAGCTGCCGCATCAACACGATAAGTCTGCCGTTCACGGCGTGTAATAACAATATTATTTATTAATTATTTACCTTGTTCTTGTCACGTACACTAAACTGTGTGATTAACCTGTTTAACTTAAATTGGTCGCTCGAACAAGAGTGAGCCATATTTCTTGGTTGGCCATTACCTTCAGTGAGCTTACGTTACCCGGCCGGTGACTCATCGCCGAGTTATTTGTGTGGTTGCCCTCCGCGGCAGTTTTACTATTGACGCACACTATTGAAGGACCATATTTATTGTTTACTCGTTTAATAGGCCTAGTATTCTATTTGGTGAACTTTATGTCCATCTAGAGGCCATATATAATACATGATATTTTGTTTGTTATTCCATGATAATTCTCTTTTGGAATGTACATGTTTTGTAACTCTATTGGTCAATGGGATGCGGAGTATCTGGAATAAGATGCCGTCATTATGTTAATTATTTGTTGTATTGGCAATTCCGCACCATTATATTGTTTATTTACACTTGACCACTGCCTTGTTATTCATGTGAAAAACCAACCCAAACCTCAAAGCTATAGAATTATTCGTAGTTATAATTCTACAAAAGTTGAAGCTATCTTTATATATATTAACTACGTGGCGCCCAACCTACTATTTTTGACCGGATTAATTTACCTAACCTTTTCTAAAATCCTACCTCGGAGATTCCTCTATTTACTTTCCCCACCCCCTACCTACCAGTGGCGGCTCGTGCCCTTCAGTGGGGGGGAGGCAAGTTTCTTTCTAATAAATCATAAGATGCGTATGACTATTCATTTCATTCTTATTACCTGAATGAATGTTAGAGTTTGAAGGCGCGTTGAAGGAATTGTTATTTTGCGTCAAAAGGATGACCCCAGTGTGAGCATAAAGTTCCCGCCGGCAGAGCTCTTAGAATCATTGAACCAAGCAAACCCCACCACCCCGTCAAGGTGTCAGTTGTGAGGGGATTTTCATTTTTAATCAACATCGAAATTTGACACAACAGCATTGTACAACAATTAGGGCTACTACTCTTGTCCACGACTGAACTGAATTATATGCCATGTATAAACACTAACTCAATAAACATGAACACGAACAAAACACAGAAACTAACACTATAAGCCGGAATAAATTCTCAGAAATTCGTGTAATATTTTCAGTCACTGATTCGAAGCAAGAATTGAAGATACCCCACTATAAACAAAATGATATACACTGGACACAGTAGCCCAAGTGTTTCATTATCTGAAGTTGACAAAGTAATCTACAGTATTTACAGAGTGATTTTTATTTGTGCACACTGCAATTTAGATTTATCTATGAGGGATAAATCCGAATTCCGATTGAATTAGTGGTTAAGGAACTAATACGAATATTATGGTTATAGTTGACTGCTGATTGTATCAACGAAATGAATAGACAAGGTGAAATAACAGTAGGCATAATAATTGACCATTGTGACATCATATAAATGAATTTCGTAGTTTTCACTAATTTCCTTTGGTCAAAACTCGAATAAAAACAAAGTAAATATTTGAAACACTCAATAATAGGAAGTACAAACCAAACAACTAGTAACGATCAATAATAATAATAATAATTATAATAATAATTATACAAAAAAGAATAATAATTATTATTATTATTATTGTTATTATTTTTTGTTATTATATTTAAATAATACATATGCAAGAATAATTAGCACGCTCTTCCAACTGTGCGATGAAAAAATATATAATATTAATTATAATAATAATTATTATAGAAATAAACCATAGTTACCATACCATAGTTACCATAGTTACCAGATAACAAGCTGGTTGATTTCAAAACATCCCGCATCACATTTTATAGTTGAAAGTACCTTTATATCTTGATAAGTGAATTAAAGTGTACACAGAAGTGAAGATTTCAGGCAGAGGTAGATTTGGATCCATAAATCGTGAAAATGCGTGTGCTGTGAGTGAAGTTCAAGACAATTCATAAAAATGGCATTAGCAATTATATTTTAAAGTGTGGTTAGCAATTTTTGATTTTCACAACCTTCTAGAACAGATTGAGAAATTCACGGCCCATACGACATTTTCTTTGTGCAGTGAATCAAGGTCCAGTTAGGGCTTTGATAAAGTTAATATCTTTTGTAAATCTGTAAAGGATAAGAATTGCGAAGAAGAACGAGTGAGAGGAAAGGACATGTGTGAAGATTGTAAAAAAGGTGTGAAGTCAGGGGTGGAATGTGTGGTTTGTGAGACATGGAGACATTTCAAATGTGCGGGAGTGCAGAGAAAAGGATTTACGAAGATGATGAGGAATATATGGGTATGTAAAGGATGTGAAAGTAAGGGTAATATGGAGATATGGAGGGAAAGAGAAAGTGAAAGAAATGGGGAAAATTGGTCTGTAAAGATGGTGGAACTAGTGACGGAGCTGATGAATGAAGTGAGAATATTAAAGAAAAGAGTGAGCGATCAACAGAAAGACTTGTATGACGCATTAGGAGACAGGTTTATGTGGGAAATGGGAATGGACATACAAACAATATCAATGAATAGAAGAATGGTGACCTTAGAGGAGAATATGGAAAAGAAAGGTGGGTATGTGATGAATTCAGATTCAGTTAAGAGAGTTTCGAAAGGGAATAGAGATTTGCCAGATGAAAGAAATATTGGGAGTGAGGTTTTGAAACAAAGGACGAGTCAAGTAAAAGATACAGAAGGTGAAAAAATGATGATGAGGGCTGAGAAGATTTTGGGTAGGAGAAGAATGCCATGGATAGAAAAAGGTATAAATGCAACAGTGGCGGGAAGAGAAGAGGAAGTGTCAAGGAAGGAAAATGGAAGAAGAGGGGAAGGAGAGGCTACTACGGTGGAGAAACAGAAGATGTTATCAGGTGTCGACCTATTAAACTGTACCACCGTGTGCGCAGCCTCCCAGATATTACACACAAGTAGCACCAGGGAGAACAAGCAGATATCTTATGATAAGGAAGATCAAGAACCAAATGAAGACGAGGCAGAAGTGACAAAAAAAGAAGGCGAAGGATATGCGAAGAAAGAAAGGGCTACAGGGAAAGTAGAGAAAGAGAAAAGGTGGAATGACAGTGGAAAGAAAAGGGTAAATGGCACCCCAACGGGTGGGGAGGTCCAACGAAGGAAAGGGAGTAGCCAGAAGGAAGATTATGAAGGAGGGACAGACAGTGAGAAAGGAGATCTGAAGGATGGAGAAATAGTAACAGTAACATTAAAAGACGCACAGACATGGCAAGAAGGTGGGAAGAGTAAATGGGAGAGGGGAATGTCAGAGAAGCATGGAAAACAAGTGCTTCTAATTGGAGATGGTGGAGGGGGGATGGGACAAGGATTCTGCACGACCGAACGATACCGAGCAAGACTATTCCCAGGAATAACACTCGGAGCCCTGAACAAGAAAATGGAAATGGAAAGAAAATGGGCAGGAAGAGTAGGAACAGTTGTGATAAGTGCGAGGACGTGGGAGGCAAGGGCTGGGGTGCGAAAAGAAGAAATAGGGAAATACGTAGAGGAAGTGATGGCCACAGCTCGAAAAGTGCTTGGACGGGATGTTAAAATGGTTGTGTGTGGGTTGCATGGAAGGAAGGGTAGCGCTGTGAACTACGAGATGAGGAAGAGAGTAAATGCACTAGGAGGAGTGTATATTGAACCGATGGTGCACACGCAGCAGAGAATGAGTCGGTGGGAGAAGGAGGAGAAGTTGGGAGGTGAGATGAGGCGGGTGGTAGAGCAAGTAATAACAAGAGAAATGAAAATAATGAGAGACAACGAGGGGAGATCGAAGGTTTTTTGGTCAAGAACAGTGAGGAACTCCAACATATAACACAGGAGCAGGAAACAAGGGAACTCGAGGAAAAGAAGAAAGAGAAGGGAAAGAAGAGGAAAACGAGGAGAAGGAGACGACAATGTGTACTGAAGATTGGATCAATCAATATTGTGACATTAACAAAGAACATAGAACAAATTGTTGACCTCATGTTGGAAAGGAAGCTGGATATTTTAGGTTTAAGCGAAACAAAATGGAGAGGGGAAGGGGAGAAAACATTGCGAGGTGGTTATAAATTGGTTTGGTCAGGAGGTGAGACAGGGAAGAGTGGAGTAGGTTTTGTAGTGAGTGCCACCTACAAAGAAAGGGTGTTGGAAATAGTGAGGAGAAATGATCGACTCATAAAAATGAAAATAGCAGTGGAGAATAAAATCATAGAGATAGCACAAGTATATGCACCTCAAACGATGAGAGCGAAGGAAGAAAAGGATAAGTTTTGGGAGGATCTGGAAGAATTGGTGACTGGAGATGAAGTGCTAATCATCGGTGATTTTAATGCCATGGTAGGGATGGACAGGGAAGGACACGAGCGTGTGTTGGGTCCAAATGGTTGGGGCAAGAGGAACGCAGAAGGGAATAAGATGTTGGAGTGGTGTGACACGATGAGTGTAAAAGTAGCAAATTCTTGGTTTGCGAAAAATAAAAACCACACGATCACACGGGTTGGTCGAGGACAAGACGGACGGATCTTGGAAACAGTGATCGACTATGTTTGTGTAACCAATAGTGTATTTAGATATCTGCTGGACGTGGAGGCAGTACCATCGGGAACAGTAGTTAGTGACCATAGACTGATGGTAGCAAAGCTGAGGATAGAAAAGAGGGAGAAAGGAAATCGGAACGTGCGTGTGAAACACATTAAAACGTGGAAGCTACAGCAAGACACGGAAAAGGTTGAGTTCCGCAGAAGAATATCGGAGGAAGCACCAAGAGG
This sequence comes from Brachyptera putata, assembly GCA_907164805.1. Lineage (NCBI taxonomy): Eukaryota > Metazoa > Arthropoda > Insecta > Plecoptera > Taeniopterygidae > Brachyptera > Brachyptera putata. The sequence goes on along the minus strand of OU015472.1, from coordinate 20,149,805 downwards.
GGAGATCCAAGATGTAGAGGTGGAATGGAGGAGTTTCAAATTGACAATGGTGACAGTGGCAGAGGAAGTTTGTGGAAGGACATCTGGAAAAAAGAAAGAGAAGGAAACACCGTGGTGGAACGAGAGAGTTAAAGAAGTCGTGAAAAAGAAGAAGGATGCGTGGGACAGGAAAGAACAGAACAACTCCGAAGAGAATGTAAGAGAGTATAGAGCATGTAAGAACTTGGTGAAGTCAGTGGTTGAAGAAGAAAAGAAAAGAACGATGGAGATTTTTGCAGACCGGTTAGAAACAGACTTTGACGGCAATAAAAAAATGCTGTATAATATGGTCAAGTTGAAGAGACGAACAAATGATACACAGACGGTCATGAGGAGGAACGACGGCACGGTGACAAACAAACCCGAGGAGCTAAAGAAAATTTGGAAAGAATACTTCGAGAACCTGTTGCAGGGAGAAGAGGGAAGCGAAGAAATAGAAGCGGTAACGAGGGAAAGAGGTACGGAAGAAACAAGAGGGAAGGACAACGATGAAAACAAGAGACCAAGCAGAAGAGAGGTAATCGACGTTATAAAGAGAATGAAAAATGGAAAAGCTACTGGGATGGACGAGATAAATGTGGAAATGATCAAGGCAGCTGGTGTTGAAGGAGCAGAATGGCTCTACAGAGTCGTTTTAGCGGCATGGACACAAGGCAGAGTGCCTCAAGACTGGGGCAAAGGTGTCATGACACCTATATTCAAAAAGGGAGACAGATTAAGGTGCCAAAACTACAGAGGCATAACAGTCATGAGCCAAGCAGCCAAAATATACGAGAAAGTATTGGAAAAAAGACTCACACAATATGTAGAGGTAAAGATGAGAGAGGAACAGTATGGGTTCCGAAGAGGACGATCCACAATAGATGTGATATTTGCATTGAGACAAATAATGGAAAATAGGTGGGAAGATGGTGCAGTGATGAGAATGGTATTCTTGGACCTGGTGAAAGCTTATGATCAACTTCCACGAGCAGTCGTGTGGAGATGTTTGGAAAAGAAGGGCGTAAGCGAGGAGTTGATAAGAAAAATAAGGAGTACCTACAAAGAAAACTGGAGTTGTGTGCAGTGCAACGTAGGGAGGACAGAATGGTTCAAGGTAAACGAGGGATTGAAACAAGGAAGTGTGCTATCACCAACTTTGTTTGGTGTGGTAATGGACGAGATGTTACGTGAAGTGGAGGAAGGTGAAGAGGAAGAATCGGACTCAAAGACATTCATTTATGCGGACGATATTATGATTTGGGGGGAGTCAAACGAAGAGGTACAATCGAGAGTGGATAAGTGGGAGAGGGTGACAGAGAAGTTTGGACTACGTATTAGCTGCGAGAAGAGTGAAACACTGACGATGGACAGAGGAAAGAAGGCAACGTGCAATATCAAGGTTCAAGGAGTGGTACTAAGAGAGAAAGAAGAGTTTAAATATCTAGGGAGTGTGATAACGAAGGATGGCAAGGTGGGGAGTGAGATCAAGAATAGAAGGGCAGCGGCTGAGAGTTTCTATCAATGTGTACGAAAATTAATATGGAAGGAGGGTATTCCAAGAAGATGTAAACTAATGATTTACAAGTGTTACTATCTACCCATCCTAACATACGGTGCAGTAACATGGCCAATGGGGGGGAAAGAGGGAGCAGACATCCAAGCATCCCAGATGAAGTTCTTGAGAGGGGTGGTGGGAGTGACGAAGCTAGACAAGATCAGGAGTGAGAAGATTAGGGAGGACCTGGGAGTGGAGAAGTTGAGTTGGAAGTTGGGTCGAGAAAGATTAAGGTGGTTTGGACATATGAAAAGAATGGGAGAAAATAGAATCCCGAGAAGAGAATTTGAAAAGGGTAGGGATATGAGGGAAAGAAAAGTGGGTCGTCCAAGAGCTAGGTGGATTGATAGCGTTGAAGGAGATGTTCAAGAGAGAAATGAAGAGTGGGAGAGAGTAGAAAGAGAGAAATGGTGGGAAAACAGAGAAAGATGGAAGGAATTGGTGGAGCGGCAACAGGAGGAAGAAGACTGCGAAGAAGCTGGAGAAGCAGAGTACAGGCAAGAAGACGGAATGGCTCACCGTCTTCGACATCCCAGGCAGCCCTAGAAACGACGGTGGAGTCACCTTCACCCCCCAAACCCGACATCGTTGGATGGGGAGATCGAAAATCGATATATATATATAGAAATAAAAATAATACTTCTATTAATAATGATGAATAAATAAAAATAATCATCATAACAACATCAAAGAGCCGAACGTAAAACGTGTGATTACGCGTGTTGGTTCGGTGTCCAGCATAAGGGATTGCATTGTGAGGCGAGCCTCCGTAGTAGCCATTCTCAAGCCATCGGGGCGCATGCGCGGTCGAGAGTGAGAGAGATAGAAAATCGTGGTTCGTATAATATACATTGGCAACTCTCACGAAAGAAGGATGTACCGAGCGACCGTCTCCCCTATCCCAGACGACCAGCGCGCGGGTGGTTCAAGCCTCGTTCCGTAGTGATAGGAGACTCGCCTCCACGGTACAGTTCGAACATGAGAAATTCAGCTCGGAACTATACAATGCGGTACATGAAATATGCAGCAAATATGAATATTATTGTATGAAATAGTGTAAAATAACGATAAAAATCAATGATGATAGGTAATAGACACGAAATCACGAGAAAATATATGTAGACGAAAATTTTGAAATTGGTTCTAAGCGGTATTTTCCTGTCAAAAATGAGATCGTACTGTCTCTCAAAAAAGTGAGGAGGCACTGCCTCCTCTGCCTACCCTAGAAAACCGCCACTGCTACCTACCGACCCGAGGAGTTAGCCGTCGGCATATGAGCGAGGTCCATGAGGGGGAGTCGCCTCACAAATATGGCGCCCAACGTGGGGCATTGATGAGCCAAGGAATACCCGAGTATACTGGTCTTTTGTTTTGATATTAATTGGTACCCAAGCTAACCTACCACCACTATGGATATCGGCAGACTTGCTCGAGATGAAATAGCGTATGAACTCGAAGTAAGAGGAGTTACCGATGTACCCACAGTCGAAGAGATGCGCAAGTCTCTGCGACAACTTATGAAACTTGAACGGGAAGGGAAGTCGATTGCGGTAAATGTTGATCTATCCCCAGGAGATAAACTAAATGTATGTGACTTTAAATTAACAGAGATTGCCGGACTTATTGATGATTTCAAAGGGACAAAGAGTGATCCGAAGTACAGACAACTAGATACCAAGTTGACGCATCTTTTAGGCCGAGCCGAGCGTATCACGTCAACTGACAAAGGAGTGATTCAGAAGCGGTCAGTCATTATTAAGAATATTTTAGAATTCTTTGACCGATTAGAAGCTACGGTTAAGGTTGCGAGTGGAAACCAAGAGAGTGAGGAGACGGATTCGAAAGAAACGGAAATTGGAGGTGGATATCAATTGCTTTCCCCAGGGCGAGTGCAGTATGTTGTACAGAGTGAGCCTAGATTATCTCAACCACAGCTGCCAGTGTTTAAGTGGGGTATTCGTTTCTCTGGAGAAGTTCGCGGTCTAAGTCTGAATGCATTTATAGAGAGAGTTGAAGAGTTAAGAGTTGCCCGGAAGGTGAGCATTGCAGATTTATGGAGTTCGGCTATTGATTTATTTGAAGGCCCAGCCCTAATATGGTTCCGAGCTGTGAGACTCGAACTCAATTCTTGGACGCAATTAGTTGATTGTCTTAGGGAGGAGTTCCAACCTATCGACTACGATGATCAGCTTTGGGAAGAGATCAAAAATAGGACTCAGGGACAAGACGAGAAAATAGGCCTATATTTGGCTACCATGATTAATTTATTTTCACGTCTTCCACATAGCATTTCGGAAGCGCAGAAGCTAAAGGTTTTGAGGAAAAATATACTGCCCTATTATATTGATAGATTGAGTCTACGCTCCATATTGTCTGTACAGGAATTGATACAGTTATGTCGCCAGCTGGAGCAGAGTAAAGTCTGGTCAGCTCAATACCGACCACCACCTAGTAATATGAGAAACCTTCTAGAACCCGATTTGGCCTATAATGCAGGTCGTCGTAGAGAAGAGACCAAAGTAGATGCTATTAGTGTTTCGGTAGCTAACGGACCTCCACAATCCGAGAGTGTACCGAGACGCCTGGAGTCAGAACTTGTGCAGAATGGAAGACGAGGATGTTGGAATTGTCAACGCGAGGGCCATTCCTTTAACAACTGCCGTCAACCTCGTCGAGGAAGATTTTGTTTTGGTTGTGGTTGTCCTGGAGTAATAAGAAGGGAATGCGCGACTTGCACAGTGTTGGGAAACGCCCCCAGAGGACGATCGGATTAACGCCGGCCAGTCGTCCTCGGAAGAACTTTGATGCGGCGAATTGGAAAATTTGGTTGGACGTAGTGTCTCGTAGTACGGTTAAGTGCAAATTAGATCATATTATGTTGATCGGAGGAGATGATAGAGCTTATTTGTCAGTGAAAGTGTTAGGGTTATCGGTGAGAGGCCTTTTGGATAGTGGCGCTAATCGAACCATTATTGGAAAGAAAGGATGGGAGTTTCTCTCAAATTCGGGATTGAGAAAGTGTATGAATTGTACACCCAAGTATATAAGGGTAGCAAGTGGACAACTTTGCTCCGTCGTCTTCGAAGTCGATGTTCCTTTCGAGTTAGAAGGACGCCTTCGTATGATACAGACACTTGTTGTTCTGGAAGTTCCCACATGCCTTACTCTAGGGATTGACTTCTGGAAGAGTATGAACTTTATACCGGATATCGCGACAGGGACGTGGACGTTTTCATCTGAAGATACTGAATGTCTAGCTTTTAGCTCGGAGTTGACCAGTGAATTAAGTTCGCTGAACGCAGAAGAGAAGGACCGGTTAATGCAATTGACTGAAACCTACTTTGCCAAGATGGTTGGGACTTTGGGTTGCTGTATCGATGTCGAGCATAGGATAGTCACGAATGAAGCTTTGCCGATCAAACAACGATACTATCCGGTTTCACCTGTAGTGTTGAAATCGATTCATAAGGAGCTAGATGAAATGGTTGAACTGGGAGTGGTCGAAAAGTCGCAAAGCCCTTGGTCATCCCCAATTCTGTTAATCAAGAAGAAGGATGGGACTCACCGTTTTGTAGTAGACTTCCGTGAAGTAAACAAGGTTACAGTCAAGGATGCGTACCCTCTACCCTATGTCTCGGCTATCTTAGTTCGGCTGCGTGGGGCTAAATATCTCTCGACTATCGATCTCAAGAGTGCTTATTGGCAGGTGCCAATGGAAGAGTCGAGCAAAGAAAAAACCGCATTCACCGTACCTGGGAGGGGATTATACCAGTTTAATCGGATGCCATTTGGATCACACAACAGCCCAGCGACATGGCAGCGATTAATCGATAGAGTTATAGGCCACGATTTGGAACCCCATGTATTTGTGTATCTTGATGATATTGTAATTGTCACCCCTACGTTTGATTTACATTTAGAGGTGTTAGAGAATATTCTTGAGCGATTGCAAGTGGCTAACCTGTACTTAAATAAAGAGAAATGCGAGTTCTGTAAGAAAGAACTTCGGTATTTAGGATATGTGGTAAATCAGAACGGGCTACATGTAGACCCTGATAAGGTGACTGCTATTCTGGATTACCAAACACCCCGAACCACCAAAGAGATGAAGAGATTCGTAGGTCTTGCGTCATGGTATAAACGCTTTATACCTGACTTTGCAACCATTATGGCACCTTTGCACCAACTGACGAGGAAGTCCATCAAATGGGAGTGGACCAGCGAGGCGGAAGCAGCTTTCCGTACGGTGAAAGAGAGACTAGTTTCCGCACCCCTGTTGGTACGCCCTGATTTCACAAAACCATTTGTTGTGCAAACTGACGCCTCGGATTATGGAATTGGAAGCGTTCTATCCCAAGAAATGGACGAAGGAGAGAAGGTGATAGCGTATTTCAGCCGTTCATTGAATAAGGCTGAGAGGAATTATACCGTCACGGAAAAGGAATGCTTAGCCGTGCTGTGGTCAATTGAGAAGTTGCGGCCATACCTAGAAGGGAGCAAATTCACGGTTATCACAGACCATCACTCTCTTTTGTGGCTCAACAATTTGAAGGCCATAAGATTGCAGCAATACGATTTCGATTTGAAACATAGGAAAGGCATTGAGCACGTGGTGCCGGATGCTCTTTCGAGAGCTGTCACACCTGTTATAGACCTTATTACTGTAGAAGAGACAGTTACGGATAAGTGGTGGAATATGATGAGGAGAGCTGTGGTGGAGCAGCCGGCAAAGTATCCGGCGTGGAGATTCGAGAATAATCAACTTTATAAGAATATAGAAGAACGACGAGATTGGGGTATAGTTTCACCTAACACCTGGAAAATTGTTATACCAAAGGAGAAGAGGAAGGAAGTTCTGAAGGAAAGGCATGACTTGGAGACGGCGGGACATTTTGGCTCTTTCAAAACATGGAAGAGAGTAGCGGAACGATATTATTGGCCGGGAATGCGTAGCGACGTGAACCAGTATGTTCGCAGGTGCAGGATCTGTGCGCAGTATAAAGTGGAGCAGCAGAAACCCGCAGGTCTTATGGGCCATCAACGACAGATATCCAGGCCTTGGCAGATGATTTCTTCGGACTTGATCGGTCCGCTACCACGCTCCACCAAACAAAATAAATATTTGTTAGTGATCTCCGATTATTTCACAAAGTTTTCTCTTTTCTTTCCATTACGAGAAGCGACAGCGAAAGCTATCGTCAGGCATACGGAGGCAGATGTTTTTATGATGTTCGGTGTCCCCCAATATATCAGGTGCGACAATGGTACACAATACACTAGTGCTTTGTACCGTGATCTATTGAAAAAGTACAACTCTAAGCCCATTTATAACCCGAATTATCATCCACAAGTGAACCCGACGGAGAGGGTGAATCGAGTTATCAAGACGATGATATCGAGCTACGTAAAGGACAACCATCGTTATTGGGATAAAGATTTATGCAAATTGGGATGTGCGGTAAGATCAGCAGTTCATGTAGTCACCGGGCAGACTCCAAATTATCTTAATTTTGGGCGAGAAATATTGTTATCCGGTAAGGAGTTCGGAGATGCGACGAAGGAAGCCGTTGGGGCTGAAACAAGTTTTGCATCAAGACGAGATTTACTAGAGAGTCATAGTAACTCACAGCCCATGTTCAGGGATGTTCAGGATCGTATCAAAAAGGCATACGACGTGAATAAGAAGATGTACGACCTACGCCGAAGACCAATAGAATTTGAAGAAGGCCAACTCGTTTGGAAGCGGAACTTTGCGCAGTCGGATGCGAAGAATCAGTTTGCGGCTAAGTTAGCTCCCAAGTTCGTGGGACCATTTCGCATTGCTGAAAAGCTGTCGCCTCTTGTCTATAGGTTAGAGAACGAGCGTGACAAGTCAATCGGCAACTGGCATATTAAGGATTTGAAGATGACCCAGAGCGGAGAAGAGGCTGGAGAATATCAGACTGCGTCTGATTATCGAAGAAAGGGGGGGATGTAAGGATTTTAAATTCCCCACATTCTTTTCCCTCCTTCTACCCTCCTCTGACGAGTTCGCGATCTAATGGACCGGGCTTCGAAACCCGTTTGGTGAGAGACAGCTGGTTGAATGTAGGCGAGATTCAGTTGAGTTCGGGACGAGAGAGAGTAAGAGAGAGGAAGCTTTGCAGTTTGGGGTGGTTTTTATACGTTGCGTCTACCTCGTGGAGGGATTTTACATTTTATGCATCAGGTATGCTTGTGATGAGCTTTATGTTATAAAGAAACGTTGGTAGGGATTTGTTTTCTTCAGTGTGTTGCGAGTGCAACTGAAGTTTCCTCATCACTTCTGTTTATGTGGATGTAGTATTTGTGGGCTACGGCCAGCGTTTCTTCAAGTGATTTTCTACGTGACCACCCCCCCGTCCTGCCCAAGAAGATTCCCGAAGACGATGTCCGAGCTGCCGCATCAACACGATAAGTCTGCCGTTCACGGCGTGTAATAACAATATTATTTATTAATTATTTACCTTGTTCTTGTCACGTACACTAAACTGTGTGATTAACCTGTTTAACTTAAATTGGTCGCTCGAACAAGAGTGAGCCATATTTCTTGGTTGGCCATTACCTTCAGTGAGCTTACGTTACCCGGCCGGTGACTCATCGCCGAGTTATTTGTGTGGTTGCCCTCCGCGGCAGTTTTACTATTGACGCACACTATTGAAGGACCATATTTATTGTTTACTCGTTTAATAGGCCTAGTATTCTATTTGGTGAACTTTATGTCCATCTAGAGGCCATATATAATACATGATATTTTGTTTGTTATTCCATGATAATTCTCTTTTGGAATGTACATGTTTTGTAACTCTATTGGTCAATGGGATGCGGAGTATCTGGAATAAGATGCCGTCATTATGTTAATTATTTGTTGTATTGGCAATTCCGCACCATTATATTGTTTATTTACACTTGACCACTGCCTTGTTATTCATGTGAAAAACCAACCCAAACCTCAAAGCTATAGAATTATTCGTAGTTATAATTCTACAAAAGTTGAAGCTATCTTTATATATATTAACTACGTGGCGCCCAACCTACTATTTTTGACCGGATTAATTTACCTAACCTTTTCTAAAATCCTACCTCGGAGATTCCTCTATTTACTTTCCCCACCCCCTACCTACCGACCCGAGGAGTTAGCCGTCGGCATATGAGCGAGGTCCATGAGGGGGAGTCACCTCACAATCTTCTTCCAATTCATTCCATTCCCGCGTCGTTCTTTGTATAAATCCATATTCACCTACTTCTCTATCTACTTTTTCCACTTCCATTCTTACCCCTTCCCTTGTACTTCTTTGTAATCCCTTTCCAATTCTATTGCTTAATTTATCCCATCCTGTATATTCATTCTTGACTCTAACAAAATTGCACATTCTTTCTATTTGTCTTCGTTTCGCCAAATTTTCCCATCCCATTTCCTCAATCATTTCACTGGGTCTTTCTATAACTTTTTCAACCACATCCTTATCGTTCCTGATAATCTTCCAGCGCTTCTCTCTCCCCAAAACCCTTCTTGCAGCAACCCTTTGGACGTTCTCCACAGCCTTTATTAGTCCAACTTCATGCGGAGCCCAGACTGAACTAGCATACTCAAGCATTGGCCGAATCAGACTCATGTATGCCTTCTCTTTTATTTTCATCCCTGTCCCCTTAAACTGCCTCATGATAAAATTTAAGGATCGTATTCCCTTTTTTGAGATATTTCTAACATGTTCCCCCCACCCTAAGTTTTTATTTATGTAAAGTCCAAGATATTTATATGCTTCTACTTCCTCAAGTGTAGAATCTCCCATTTTATAAATCTCATTCACTTTTTTCTTGTTACTGCTGCTAGAGAAGTGCACCACTTTACATTTTCCAACATTTAGTCCCATTAAATTTATTTTAACCCATTCATTAATTCTGTCCAAATCTCCTTGTAACTGATTTTCCTCCCTCTCACTCTTAATGGTGCTATATACCACACAGTCATCAGCAAATAGACGAATTCTTGATTGAATTCCGATTTGAAGATCGTTTATAAATATATTGAATAGAAGGGGTCCAATTACACTTCCTTGTGGTACCCCAGAAGTAACTTTTACCATATCAGAAATTTCATCACCTACTTTTACTTTTTGTGATCTACCTTTTAAGAAGGACTCCACCCATCTTGTGTTTTGTTATTTGTTTCAACTTTGAAATCAGAAGTTTATGAGGTACTTTGTCAAAAGCTTTTTCAAAATCCAAAAAGATGGCAGATATTTTACCCCCCTTGTCCAAAGTATCAGACAGTTCCTGCGTGAATCCTTGCAGTTGGGTTACACATGAGTAACCCTTACGAAAACCATGTTGTCCATCAAATATTCCACCATTATCATCAACAATTAATTTGATTTCTGTATCAATCAACCTTTCCATAATTTTGCATATTGAGGAGGTGAGGCTAACTGGTCTGTAATTACCCAAATTTGATTTTTCTCCCCCCTTTATGTATTGGAGTGATCATTGCTTTTTTCCAGTCCTCGGGCACAGTTCCTGAATCTATTGAATTTTGAAAAATTCACATTAAATACGGTATTAACTCTTTTCCCGCCAACTTGATAAATTTGTTATTAATCCCATCGTGACCGGGAGCTTTATTTCTATTCAGTTTATCAATTATTCTCTGGATTGCTGTTTCAGTGAATTTTATTTTATTTTCCTCTACTCCCAATTGATGAATTTGATCATTCTCTACTTCGTCTTCCCCATTCAAAGTCTGTTTTTGAAAAACTTCACCATAATAATTATTTAATGCGTATGCCTTTTCTTTATTCGATATGAACTCCACTCCTTTTCTGTTAATAAGAGTTGGCATATCGTTTCTTCCTCTTTTAGTATTATTTATGTACTTGTACATATTATTCCAACTTTTATTCTGGTCCTGCTCATCAAACATCCCCCGTAGAAACTTATCATTTGCACTTTTCTTTTCTTCATTCATATCTGATCTGAATTTCCTTCTCATTTCTTTATCTCCCCCTTCGCCTCTGTTCATATTATGAAACTTTCTTGCTTTCCTTTTCAATTTTCTAATTGATTTATTATAATAGATTGGATCTGCACTTTCAGATATTAATTTATTGGGAACAAACTTCTCAATAGCGTTTAAACATATGTTTTTGAAAGTGTCCCATTTTTTGTCTATATCCCCCTTCTCCTCAATCCAGTAATCCCTCCAATAATTTAAATGTAACCTAATTTTGTTGGTATCCGCCTTTTTATAGAACCAGACTTTCTTCTGTACCTTTATTTCATCTTTTACTCTATTTGCAATTAATTCTACTGTTGGAATATTATGGTCACTGATACCAACGTCCACGATAGTTCTTGACCACTTTTCCGGTGGTCTGACTAGGATAACGTCCAAAAGGTTATTACTACCTGTCCTAGTGAATCTAGTACCCTCCGTAACCGTTTGCACAAATCCTTCACTCATTATTTCATAAACAAGTTCTTGCCTTCTATTCGTGCTACTTCCTACAGTCCCTTCTTCCCAATTTATTCCTGGTAAATTCAAGTCTCCAACAACTATTACATTCCTTTTATTAGCACTTTCAACCACTCTTTCCCTAATCTTGACAAGAATATCATTATTCGAATTTGGTGGCCTATATCCCGCAATTATTATAAACATTTCTGTTCCGAACTTAATTTCTAATCCCATTAACTCTACTGCTTCTTCTATCCACAAGATTCTCCAATTCAACTCATTTTTTAATCCCAGCAATATACCACCCCCATGTCTATTTCTGTCTCTTCTGAATAAGCTGTAACCCCCTACCTCTATCTCTTTATCGGTGTAGCCATCGTCCAGCCAGGTTTCCACAAGTACGAAAATATCGGGATTTATAGTGTCTACTACTGTTCTTAATTCATCGAGTTTATTGCATATACTTCTGCAATTAACTAATGTTATTTTTAATGTATTTTTTACTCCCATCTCAATATCCTTCTGTTTCGATTTGTCTCCCCTTTCCATATCATTTCCTAGGCCTACCTCTATTCTGCTACTTTCAATCGTATTTAGTCACAAGCTAGCTCTTCTTCTCATCTTCTCGGCGACTCTTCCCATCAGTTCACCCAGTTTCTCTGCTCCCAATCTATTTAAATGTACCCCGTCAGCCTCCAAATGTTCTTCATGTACCCAACAGTTAGACTCAATGTACACCACTCGTTCTCTGATGCACAATCGCTCAGTAGCAGCGTTGACTCTATCAATAAGCTCTCTATTTTCATCTTTTCTGTATATAATCCCACTAACTGCAACTCGACTTTCTCCGAACTTCTTTTTCGCAGCTTCAATCAATTCCTTCATTCCTTTGTTCATTATATCTTGTCCATCCTCTCTTTGTCTCATCTCTTTCAAATCATTTCCTCCTACGATCAGAATAACTCCTTTACCATCGACTTCCTTTTTCTTCATTTCATCCACCACTCTCCTCATTCTGAATACACCAATTCCTGGTCTCACACCCACCTCTACACTGGATCCCGTGCCGACGCTTGTTCCACGAACAATCGAGCTTCCCAGCAGTACAATATTCTTTTTGGTTATTTGTTTACTTTCCTCTTCAGATCTAACAGTTTCCATCTCGACTTTACCAAATTTGCTGACTTCATTTCTGTCTTTCATTTCTTCTTCTGGAATAAACTTCAATTGCGTTTCCTCTGCGTTTATATTCTTCCGCGTCTGCTCTTCTTCGTTATTCATAGTTCTCAAACATTCAACTTTACTTTGTTTGGCATATTTCCCTTTCTTCAATTGTTTCCCATTCGTTTTCTCCTCATTCATAATAATTTTAGGGATATTCTCGTTTTTTCCCTTGTTAACGTTTTTCTTTCCCTCAATACATGCTTCCCTTTTCTTCTTATCTTCTCCTTCCCTGCACTTTCCACAGCTCCACTTTAAGCCTGGTACACTTTGAATACACTTGTACTGTGCAGTACTTATATTTACACACGCTATATGCCACCATTGCGAACATTTTTCTGAACAGCATTGTATTGCTCTGTCCTTGACCTTTACTCCTAATCCACACTTCATACCACAAATTACATTCAATTCTTTCGGCAATGGTACCGTACTTAGCACTATCTCATTCCCACTATTGGTTTTCAGTCCCAATCTTGGCCTTCCCCTCGTTACTTTCTTGAATTCGGTCGTCATCTCGAAAAGTTACTTTTAACACCTTCATTACAGTGGTCAATAATAATCATACACCTTGGTCAATATCTATCCAGATGGCCGTGACTTTCAAAATTAGGCCAAGTTGTATCAGGATGACCGTGTAGAAAAAACAAACAAACACTAACCAAAAATTATATTCTCAGTAAATCCAAAAACTTACTATTCTTCAGAACTTTGGCTTCAATGAACAGATTTCACTGATTTATCATCCAAAATGATTCTCACATAAATCCCAATGGCAAGGTATGGTTGAATATCGTTGTAGATGCTTCTTTGTATCAATTTTCACAATTAATATCCAGCAACACAATTTCCACGACTGTTCGTTTACCCGGTTGCTAGGGGTATTTACAAGTTGGATATTACAAGTTGGATACATTTATACAATAGGTACTGACAATGGCAAAAGTAAAAAGATTATTTTTTAATTTTCAACTGACACAGTCAAACAGATATATACAAGCTCAACATTCAAAACATCAGAAGGTCTTTTCCTATGCGTTTGGCCGTTCACAGCGAAAGAGATTAACCAGGAATAGCAATAGCTGTCACCCTAACCGCATGCCCCATTCCCTACTGCTAAGTCACAGACCTTCACGCGCGTTTCTAGATAGAAAGTTACTTCATCAGTTGGAGTAAAGAAGCAAAATAGTTTGCGACAATGATTGTAGATCATATTTCCTTTCATAAATTCAACCCGACTTATAACGTTGGAAAAAAGATTGGATAGGGCGTGCTATGCAATAGGAATAATTAGAATGCAAATTAAATTAAACTCAATGTGTATCATGGTTATTTTGAAACAGTGAGATGGAGAAATAATGGTAAAATAAGTGTAAGTTGAAGGATTTCACCGTTACAAAAAAAAGACTGGGAATTATATATACAATGAGGAAAGATGATTTTTATGTACGGTACAGAACTTTTTAAAGATGTTAAAATAATGACAATGTTTGATTCACATATATTTGAACTGTCAATTTTCATTAGAAAACGTTTCAACGATGATATAGCCTGAGCTCGGACATACACCGATACAATACACAAGGCGAAAATAATATCCATCTAGATTGCCCACATAATACATGATGACGCCCCAATGACGTCCCTGTTTATATCTTCATTGTAATTTGACTTGCCATATAGGCCCTACTACATTTTCATTGTTGTACATGACAATTCTTCTGTGAATCAAATCAGCCGCCCCGGTGGGTAAGTCAATTATCGCTAGCGGTAGTAACTGAAGTCACCGTTGGGCGTGGGTTCGAGTCCCGCATAAGGCATGGGTTTTTGTAAACGTCCTTTCACCTATCATCACTTCATCGTTTCATTATCATCCGCTCATTCGTACCCCCGTATAACCTAGCTGTTGATGGGGTCGTTAAGCAACATTGAAAAAAAAAAAAAAAAAAGAAAAAGAGAATCCCATCATATGTTAATTCACTATGCCTAAAATAGATCTAATTTTGTAACAAATTGCAAATGGGACGTTTAAATGGAACATTACACAACCATATCAATTATAACATCATTCGATGGCTCCGGTAGACTATCATCTAAAACATCTATGTTAGTAGTACAAGCTGCCCTCCACTTGTCAGCCACAGGACCATATCGTCCACTAAACTTATACTCGTTCTTCTTCTTCTTATGATGACGGGGCAGGTCAGGATATTTTTGTGAAAGTACTCTCTTTTTCGAACTCTCTTTTGAAGAGACACATTCTTTCTCCGAAAGTAAACCTTCTGTTGATTGTGGAAGACTAATTGTGAGTTTCTGTCTTACGGCAACTATCGCAGCAATACACTCCCTCATTACTAGGTCGTTGTCGGTTGCAAGATATGTCAAGTCTGTAACCATCTTTAGCTCTTCACGCATTAGTTTTGCCAATGCTGAAGAATTAGAATTGGTACTATTCTCTGACGACGACTCTTCCTGTACAACTGTTGATGCAACTTCCTTACTCGGAGCTAATGGCAATATTGTTTCGGTAACAATCTTATCAATTTCAACTGAGTCATCGTGGTGAACATTATCGTCATTGTCATTTGATAACGTCTCTTCGTTTGATTCAACGACCCCATCTGTCGTAGATGTACACGGAAGTAGCGTGTTTTCATTCCATACCATTCCAGCCGAGTATTCTTGATGGCTATTCAGGTATGGGTTTGCACGGTATTCTTCGGGAAGTTTGTCGAATGATCCAAATTCTGTGTATAAGAATGTTGCACATATGTGTTTACATGGGAGGCGATTGCTTTTAAAATCGAAGCATGAACATGCTGGTGTATCGTAGTCAACAGTGTACCACTCATATGTTGTTTCACTTTTCTCTGTGTAAAGTCCATCACAAATTGTTATTATCTTGGACTCGTCATATTCTTGCTGTGCGGTTTGGTAGCGTCGCATTACTTTTTTTTTAATTTCTGTTGGTCTATTTCTGAGGCAGATGGGAATTTCAGCATTGTACTGCTTATACGACGAGTTCAGTTGAGCATTACTTATTGTGTACTTCTGAATGGCACTGGGCAAATACTGCTCAATTATGAGCCTCAATACACCCGAAAGCGATTTGTCAGAACAGTATTTTAGATACGTGTGTTTTAATACTTTATTCTGACTCTCTACTCCATTGTTTGTGTTGACCTTCGAGAGAAAATCATCTGCCTGATAGGCTTGAACCCATCGAAAGTAA
This sequence comes from Brachyptera putata, assembly GCA_907164805.1. Classification (NCBI taxonomy): domain Eukaryota; kingdom Metazoa; phylum Arthropoda; class Insecta; order Plecoptera; family Taeniopterygidae; genus Brachyptera; species Brachyptera putata. The sequence continues at coordinate 20,134,304 of OU015472.1, read as the reverse complement.
CTTGGCAACCATACTCGTGAGAAATATTTTCGAGCAAGTTCACAATCTCCGTAGACTTCACTTCCGTGCATGTGTTGGAGTGCTTCCTCATATTCTTCTCTGGTATTTGCACCTGCTAAAGCTCGCCACAAACGTTTTATTTCTTGTTTACAAACATCATTGGGAACATTTTCCTTTTTATTCAGCCATCGGTTCCACGATTGCTCACGACGGAATGCGCACAAGTAAACTGTACTCTGAGGGAACGTTTTTTCCAAAGCATTTATTTCAGCCTCCGAAAAGTCTGTCATAAAGTACCGTGGGCTCCAATCTGGATTCCACGAGGCAAATATAGATAACGCTTCTCCAATTAGCTCAGATGATTCACTGTGTACTACAAAAGTTCCAACTACAGTATATCCACAGTTTGTTTTGACGGCCAAGAAAAATAGTGGTAAACTATATTTTGTTGTTTTATATGTTGCATCCAGCAAAGAAATATTGTTTCCATAACGCTGAAGGAGGTCTCGCTGCCATTTGGTTTGATGACAAAATAAGATCGACGAAGACGTATTTTCTTTGTCTGCAACGTCTTCATATCCGTCATCCTCAGATTCAGGACTTTTGTGATCATTATACGGACGGAAGAAAAATTGGTCATCTGGAGATTCAGACCTCCAAACTCTAACGAATTCTTCAACGGCCTCTTGATCAAATTGTGTTTTTTTCAATTTGAAAATTGCATCAAACATATGAGTTTGCACAATCTTATCAGAGGGATAAAAGCCACGGTTCAAAGGATCTGGTCTGGGAATCTTGTTATCTGATATCATTTTTTCTACAAACTCATTCAAGTGAATCTTCACGGATTTAACTGCACACATATTTCGTTTGACCATAGTGTGTATTTATTTGATCAATTATTCACTATGAAGTTTCTGATTGAGATTATATGATATTACTGGATGAGAATGCTCCTCAGCTGATGACATACTTACAAAGTAACGCAACGTGCCTGTTGGACGGTCGGGCTTCTCTAAATCTTCTTTTAGTTTTGCCAGAGTCTGAAAGCAAAGAGAAATTTATGAGTTACTACATTTTCATTTTTTCAATCAGCTAATATAAATACCGGTAGCTTTACTATCAAGACTCCGTCATCACAATCAGTGGCTGCCATAAGCGACACAGAATAATGAAGCAATTGATAGCATAATAGAAAGAATGGAAATAAATCAAGAAAATGTGACTGGAAATAAAAATGTCACCAATTAACCTATGAAATAACAAATAAAAACCTAAAGCTATAATAAGGTCAACTTGATACAAAATTGTAGGCTCGGGCCTATGGCATTTAGTTTGTAGTTCAAGCTCAATGCTAATGGTAAGGCAGAACAAATTTCACCTTTCAAGAATTGAAAAGTGTGATTGAAAGGTAATGAATGATGTCCAGGTGTATTATTATATTGAGCTTGTGTCTTTCAATATGTTCTTTTACATATTTCCTGAATATGATGGGTAATAAATTAATAATAGTAGTAATAATTTAATAATGATGATACTAGCTGCTACTAATAGAGTAGTATTTCTTTTTTGGTGGAATACAATAATAGTAATTTACAATGCAGACCTGTATGCATATTACAATCAAATAGATAATGAAAATAAAAGTAATGTACCTATCATAAACAACCTCAAAGAAGGCAATAATCAGTACACGGGATAATAACTAAATCTAATTTCTCCAGGACTGCGCTAGAATATAATCTTGCTAAAACTAGATATGGGGTAATTAAGTATAACCATTGATTAGGATAGGAAACTATTTCAAGGAAAACGTACACCACAATACATACCATTTTATCCTGGGTACCGGTACCTCTACCGGATTTCCTATTATTGTAATAGTGAGCACCAAGTGCACACTCCAAAGAAACTGATTTCACAACTTGGAACGGGGATCCGAAAAACGAAACGTCCGCTGATCCACGATTTGACGAAAAATAACACCTTGCTAAAAATATAGAAATAACAGGGGTTAGGCCATATTGATATAAATTTGACCAAAATTGTTTGCACAATCAAAGTTATCTGAGAAATTAGATCTGAGCACGGTCTCGAATAGTATAGGTCTCTGTGCGCTTGGTATCAACAGTGCTGCTAATTCGACATTTGACGTCTTGCCGCAAACAATGACGTACACTTGGTGCGCGCATGCGCAGAGCCTGACCCACCAGCCTCCGTCACCTAGCGAATGTCTTGGATTTTAGTGGAACTCTGGCCCTAGCAGCACTAATGACATTACGTTTATTACTTTTTTTTTTTTGGGGGGGGGGGGGTGACACCGACAGCGTGGTCATTTCATCACTTAATTCTAATGGTACCGGTACCAGCCAAAATAGCTTCGATACAAGACCTATACTATTCTAGACCGTGGATCTGAAGTAATAATCTAGGGTAGGCCTAGGCCTAACTGCAAACTCCATGGCCTAGGCATTTAGTAGGCCTATAGTCATTGAATTTATCCTACAAATTCAATGGCCTAGCCATTGAATTTGTAGTGGCCTACAGGCTTGCTAATGGCTTGCTAATGCTCTAACTAAACACCAAAAATATAATTTAATAGTCATGATGTAGGCCCGGTCTTACCTGATTTGCATGTGTCCGTACTGCGGACTGAAAATGAATATCCGATAGCCTTCATGCTATCAATGAATGAGTTATAGTGGTCATCTCCATCCACATAGCCAAAAATTGCATCTTTTGATCCTTCAATGCGTTGAAGGTGTGCCGCCACCACCTCCGAAAAACTCGACACCATTTTAAATTGGTAATCTACCAACTACAATCTCAGTGGTGACTTTCAAGACATTACATTTGACTAGATCCCGGCTAAACATTCGGGTGGTCACATGACCGCACTTCGGCTATTTTAACCACGCCCCTACCGTTATCCTTGTGACAACAGGCTCACCCTCAATCCACTACATTCGCTAATAACCGCAGACTCACTCTTCTGTGTGTAACGTCCGCGCTCGCGAGTCGCGCATCGCCGAGCCCTGCACGGCACGGCACGGGTGAAGCTTTGCGGGCTGACCTTTCGGGCTTTCAAGGCGTAGACAGAAACCGATGCAAATAGTGCGAAACACATCTCCGTATATTACGCGTACTGACTACACCGTTCGATATAATATACAACAGTAAGCGATAAAGTTGTAGATAAAGGTTCAAACTAGGCTTTGTGTTTGTAAAAACTACTGAATCCGATTTCTGCTAGAGGAATAACAGCTCAAAGTTGTGCAAAGTTCACATCCATTTCTACGATTTTGGGTATCAATGTCGAGATTTCTACAAATACACATCATAGAACTGTTCTTTATTGATGAAACACCAAAAACTACATGCGTTTATCTTTTATGGTTGCATCACAATCGGGAAAATACCGAGCCTCCGCGAGCCGTTGTAAATTTGTAGGTGTGCTTCAGCCTTAATATAAATTAGTACTAGTTTACATTTTGTTATTAGTTATTGTAGTTGTTATCTATTATTTAGTTTTGTGAATCCGAATATGTGATATTAGTATTAGTTTACAGTTTTTATTTGTTCTGTAGTCGTTATCTATTTCCTAGTTTTTTAAATCAGAATTTGTGATATTAGCATTAGTTTACATAAGTATTTAGCTATTGAGGCTGTTTCTTATTGCTCAGTTTAATTAATCCGGATCTGTGATATTAGATTATAGGGAACATTTGTGCAGACCTTGGTTATTTTGATTTGTATTATTTCATGTCAAACCAATGGTGCAAGATGTCGTTTTTTATACAAACATCTTGCCCAATTATGACTTGACACTACGAGCGTTCTGAGAAATTGGTTATTATTTTGACATTTATTTATTTATTTTATTGATTACTTGCAACTTTGAATTTAAAAAATTCCGTGGTTGAAGACTTGCAGTCATACGTATCTATTATGAAAGATCTAATATGACAAAGAATAGAAAAACAATGAGTAAATGTCAACCCAAAGAAGCTAAAAACAATAACAGAATTAAAAACAAACACTGTTGATAATTTGGTTGAAGGAGATCATATCTTCAGGAAATTCTTCCATCTGTTCTTGGGACAAGTCATTCCAGAGTCTGATTGACTGTCCCAAGAACGAATAACGTCCAACATTTGATGTGTTCTGGGGCACAAGGAACTTGAAAGGATGATCTCGTCGACTGAAAAATTTGGCGGGAGTGACGAGACTCGCTACGTCACTCCAAGCCGGATCACCCGAAGCAGTCTTGAATAGATATCGAAGGGCAGCCCGGTTTCTGCGAAGTTGAAGAGGCTCCCAATTCAGTTTTTTCTTCAATGCACTGACACTGAACCAGGGCTGTTTCTTCTCCCTGTTCCAGCAACGATGTTCATTCTTAACGTATCTGGCAGCCTTACTCTGAATCGATTCCAGACCAGATATGTGCTCAGAAGTAAAAGGGTTCCACACAGCGCTACAATATTCAAGCAGAGGGCGTATCAAACATTTATAAGCGTGATTCTTGGTTGCAGGCAGGCTTCTTTTCAAGTTTCGCATGACGAAGTGAAGCTTTCGTTTTGCGTTTCCCTGAGTTGCAGCGATATGGGTATTCCATGAAAGGTCATGCTGTAGATGGACCCCAAGATATTTGGATGACAGAGACTTGCCGAGCTGGAGACCATTCAGCGAGTATTCAGTGTTAATTGGTACTCTACTCCGTGTGAAGCTGACAATGCATGTTTTCTGTTCATTCAGATTCATCCCATTTTCCAGCGCCCACCGATGAATATTATCTAGGTCAGTTTGCAAGGATTGTTCATCAGATTTTTCAACGATTTCAGAATAAATTATACAATCGTCAGCGAACAGTTTGATCTTATTTGATACTTTGGTGGCAATATCATTGATGTATCAAATAAATAAAACCGGTCCAAGGACAGTTCCCTGGGGAACACCCGATGTGATAGTGATGGGGTCAGACAAAGCCTGCCCAACCCTCACTGACTGAGTTCTCAGATGCAAGAACTCTTTTATCCAGTTGACTACTCTATAATCCAAATCCATCTGAGAGAACTTCTCTATCAGCAGCCGATGGGGGACTACATCAAAGGCTTTTGAGAAGTCGAGGAAGATTCCATCAACTTGAGTTCTTTTTTCAATAGAGTTAGCAAGTTCTTGTGTGAAACCAATGAGTGATGATTCACAAGAGAATCCTCTTCTAAATCCATGTTGTGTGTTAGTGAGCCAGTTGTTTATTTCCCATTTGGAGTGAATGTAATCTATGATACGCCTTTCAAGAACTTTACAGACTATTGAGGTATTGCTGATTGGCCTATAGTTCGACGGCTGACTGCGAGACCCTTTTTTGTAAATGGGACAAATGATAGCATTTTTCCAATCTGCAGGTATTTTACTATCGTTGATTGATTTTGAGAAGAGTCTGTGCAGAAAAGGCGTGATTGCTAATCTGGCTAGTTTCAGTAGCTGCGAAGGGATGCCGTCTGGTCCTGGAGATGTGTTGAATTTCAATTTCGAGATGATGGACCTAATTTTCTTGTAGTCGAAAGCAAAATTCACAGAATTTTCCTGGGAGTTAGCTTGAGGGAGTTGAGCATTTCGTGAAGACCAGGATGGATTTGAATTGAAAACCTTTTGGTAGCAAGAATTGAGTTCGGTTGCTTTCTCATAGTCGGATGTGGCAAGAGATCCATTACCTTTTTCCAGAGCAGGTAACATGTTGAAGTTACCCTTAACAGAGTTTACATGCTTATAAAAACCTCGCCAGTTGTCTGATTTGTCAGGGTTCAACAGGTTGATCATATAAGTGTCAAGTGCTTTTCTTTTGGCCGAGTTAAGCTCTTGAGAGAGTTTGTGAAATTTGGAGTTGGGTTGCCTTCTTGTTTTGTAGGCCACACGACAGTGCTTCTTCAGTTTTCGAACTTCAGCGTTATAGAAAGCAGGTTCATGTCCTGGTTTCACTTGGCGGTGAGGGACAAACTTCAGCCGGGCTTCTTCTAGAAGGTTCTTAAAGCTAGACCAGTAGGAGTCAACATCACCAACTTTAGAATTCCAGCCTTGAAAAGCTTCAAATAGGTGAATAGTTATTCCGGGAATGTCGGCTTTTTTATAGTTCCTTATTGTCTTTTGTGGGAACAAGGTCTTGGGTCGCTTACAAGCAAGTTGGACTGACAATAAGATTATCTTGTGATCACTAATTCCAGCCTCAACACTACATGATGAAAGTATTTCTGGTGGACTCACCATGAAGATATCAAGGATATTGGTTGGGCCATGAGTAGCCTCTTCGATCACTTGCACCAAATTGTGATCATCAAGAAGGGTATAGACAGCCAATTGAGTGGAACACCGTGTGAAGTTGCGCTTACCTTGCCAAGAAATGCTTGGTAAGTTCAAGTCTCCACCAATAATGATGTTATTCCGATCAGTACCACTATTGTTTAGTTCAGCTAAGTGCTCCTGTAGCGAATTGATATAACTGAGAGGACAAGAGCTTGGTGGTCGATAGGTGGCAATCACATCGATCTTCTGAGCACCCACATGGACAGTGACACACATTGTTTCATATGCAGGGTCAGTCCATTTTAAAACACTTGGTAGCTCATTACGTATTCCAACAAAGATTCCACCTCCTCGGAGTCCTTCTCTGTCAAGCCTATGGACTTGGTAATTCTTCGAGAAAATTTCATTAGTGGACACTTCTTCCGTCAGCCAGGATTCAGTTTCCAGAAATACGTCAGGATTGTGCTGTTCTACAACTGTACAGAACTCATTGACTTTATTCCTAATGCTTCGGCAGTTAGCATGGAGAAGTGTGAGCGTAGGGTAACTTTTTGCTGTCGTTGTCTTATTTAACGATAGTCCCGAAGTTTTTCGCTGCCCCGAAAATCCTCGCGGAACTCAAAGTCTTTCATGAAAGTATCTTTGGGCCATAGATCAGCTCGCCATAGTGAATCTTTCATATCTGCTGGTGCTGATATTCTAAATGATGCATATTCTCCTTTCGATTTGAGAGCAAATACTCTTACTTCTGCTCCAAACTTGCCATTTAGGTAAGATCCTACCTGCTCGGCTGTGGTGTTTTTGTCCAACCTCCACACATGCAAGTGACACTTACTTGGAGCAACTGCCTTCAGTGGACAGTTAGATGCTTGACCTCTAAGACGGCTCTCATCACCGGATTTCAGGACTCTGCGCTTCCAAGGTCGTTTTCTAGTGACTGTCTCAGACCCATCCTCCAAATCAATAACTAGATTATTTTGTAACGAGGATAAATCTGTTTCAGTTTCATGAAGGTTCACTTGTTGAACTGTAAAACGGGACGCACCCTTTTTCGGGAGATATCGTATGATGACACTTATATTAGTGTTCCGCGTAGCATCCCCAAATCGGTGCAAAATGACCTCGCTGTCGACGCACCTTAAAACAAACATTCATTCATTCATTCAATTACACACACACACACACAAAAAGACCAACATTTTTATATGGAATGAAAGTCTTCGCTGAACTTATCTAAATAAATAGCATCGTATACCGTTGAATGTATTAATGTTGGGGTTTTACAGCGCGTCGACATCCAGGTTATTTTGTACCGATTGAGACAATTCCGTTGTCCTTCACAAATGTCCACAATCAAGTATTACTTATGATCACATCCTAGGTGGATTTGCTCATCAGAGAAGGCCTAAGGTAGAGTAAATCCCCACTAAAACAAAAACTTGTAAAAACAGGGAGCTATTTCAAATCTTTGGCATTCAAAATAAGAGATACAAAGAGTGTTGGCCAAGTTAATTCTCCTAAAATGCATATGTGTGAATAGATATTAGGCATATAATGCAAACGCACGGCAATTATAACTAGACTAATATCTTTTGACATAATGAAATGAAATATGCATGGCAATTTTATTTAATTACATGTCAAAATCATACAAAAGGCACATTTCCATATGGATGCACATATTCCCTGAAAAACTCTGACATATCGGACAATTCGTTTGGCCTGTAGCCGATTTCGCAGGTGACGACGGAAGGAGGAGGAGGAGGAGAAGAAAACGAAAAAGGTACGCTTTTCACAGTGCTATAACTACCAGCCGTTTGGTCCGATATGGCTGAAATATTATATGTCGTGTCGTGTGGGGCCTCATTTTATTACAACAACCTAGAGTAATCTCAAGTTCATTAGCTTCCGAGATACAGTGAGTTCGAAACTGCCTGCGAGTACTTCGGGTAAACAGTATAGCGTGTAGCTGGCTTCGCGCGGGACTTGGCTCCCGTCGAGCTACCGCTCGACTAAATATCACTTATAAAACTAGAATACAGGCTGCGATGTAAACGACCGGCACATTTCCAAGGGGCAGACGCACCTTGGGAATTTGCCGCCTAAGGCCCGGGTCTCGTGGGCCTAGGCCTGCCAGTTGGTCTCATTCTATGTCCTGGTTGTAGAGACGGGCGTGCAGCTGTTCCTCCTCCAGCTGTACAACGTGCCCCACGCTGACATGCACGTGTTGAACGTGACGACTCAGGCGACTGAGGTGCTCGTCCACGTGGTCTCTAGCGGGCCGGACATGACGGCCCTCCCGCTCCCGGGCCGCGTTGCCAACGGCTACCAACTCACGAGCGTCCAGCCAGTCGACCGCTGTCAGCAGGAAAACACCACGGACGTGTTCTCAGGAAAACAACTGACGTGGCGGCAGACTGTCATAGGTACGTGCCACGGACACTCACACGCGTTTGATACGCTGACCAATCAGGCAATGTGTCTGGAGGTTACGGTACCTACCACACGACACCTGATTGGTCAGCGTGAAGAACGCGTCGCGAGTCAGTGAATACAACCCAATGGATTGATCTGGAGACATGTTTGGCTGCAGGTACTGTCGACACGATCCCGCTGCACGACGCGCGTGTGCTGAGCGCGAGGCGCGAGTGTTTCTACGACGCCGGGCGCGCCGCCTGGACCGACGTCAAGTACTGGGAGAGCGACGAGGATCGCTGCTGGCTCTCCCAGGCCCGACCTCAGCTCCACAACCTCACTGCCTGGCTGCAGCAAGCCGCGCGACACGGGCAGCGACTCGCAACCGCTCCACTACGAACACTTCTTGTTCAACTCAACGCCTTGACTGGATTCGCTGATGAAGAAGGAAGCGAAGAAATCTCAAAACAATTCCGACTCTTGCCGGATCTTGCTGCGGTCATGTCGAATGCTGTATTCGATCGCGGTGATACATTCCTGGCGGACTTGTGGATGCTGAAAACTCTCATCGCTAACACAACCTCACGCAATCCAGTCATAGGTTTTTATCTGAAGAATCAGCTTGGTCCGTCTTCTTGGCTGATCAAGACGATATCAGCGATTAGACGTGATGAGGTCCACGAGTCACCGGCAGAGATGAGAGTGCTCCTGTGGACGAAGCTCGCGACCTCGCGCGTCATCTTCAACGTGTTCGCCTACGAAGCGCCTCTGTTTCCTCTGGGAGCAAGCAAGGCGCTGAAACAAATGACAGATGACTTACTGCTGCAGTGCGTCATATGGCCCACCCTGAACCTCACGCAGAACAACGAGGCCATGTATGTCGATGTGTATCTACAGTCTGGAACACCGTTGTTCTGGGACACTGAGACTGAAGATTGGGTGAGGGGCATGTGTACAGATCGCCCACGAACAACGTATTATGCCAGGGTGTATAGATGCAAGTTAGCACAGGTTGCCAGTCACTGGGGTGGACTATATTACGTATCGTACTACACTGAACCGGCCAGAAATTTGGCTGAATTTATAGAAAGCAACGCACTGTTTCTTGTTATTATAATACTCTCGTCATTTCTGTGCCTGTTTGGATTGGTGAGCATAGCCTTGACAGCGGTATTCATCAAGCACTGGCGGAAGAAACTGAGCAATAAAATCCTTCTGAATATGTCTCTATCCTTGACTTTTAATATTACCATTGGCTTTGTGATCAATTTCATTAAAACTGATACCAATAGTAACACATGTCTTGCTATTGGTGTAGTCCGGCATTACTCTTATTTGGCCATGTTTCTGTGGATGTTGGTCTTATCTTTCCTACAAGGAAAGAGGTTACTAACAGTACTTGGCGCCGTTGCAACCAGTAGTAATCTTCTGCTCAAGGCGTGTTTAGTTGCCTGGGGGATTCCCCTTATACCTGTACTGACTCTCGCGACATGGAGTAGAGACTTTTATGAAGCAAATCGAAAAGGATTCTGCTGTCCCGTAGGACTTGCCTTCAAGCTAACTGTTCAGGGCCCAGCTGCCTTCGTGTTGGTCGCAAATGCCATCATCTTCCTGACAATACTAGGTAGAATCTTCACTTGCTTCGGCTGGGGTAGGATGAAAGACTCGCAGGTACATTGTTCTAGTGAAGGATCTAAGATGAAGCGTCGGGTATTAACAAGCGTGTGTATATTTGTTCTCTTCGGCTTTTCGTGGGTGTTTCATTGGCTGGCAGAAGACGGCGTCTTCGACAATGGAGCTGTATTCGAATACCTCTTTCTTGTCACCGCGACGTCACATATCTTCGCTTTATCCATCTTCTTCGTTTTGATGGATAAAACTACTATGCGTGAATGGAGGGACATATTTTGTGAGTTACGGCAAGTGACTTGACTAGGCTGGTAGGAGCAATAAACACTTCGGTTCCATGGTGTTGAGCAAGTGAATAGCGAGAGGGATTGGCGTTATCTTGCCTATGTTGTCTCATGCTACAGACAAGGTTTTTAAGACGATGTTGATTTACTCGTCGGGTTTGAAAAGAAATAATGTTGTACTTTTCTCACTGACGTTCTCTGACAAAAATGGCATCGTTAATTGACGCCGATCAACTATTTTGGAATGGAGAATGGAAGTCACCGTACACAAACCGGCTTTTCATCTTCCAAACTTCGAATATTAATTGTATGAGCAGTTGAAGACCAAAGTGCAGTGCGAATTCATTCTTCAGTCCAGGAAAAACGTTGGTAAACTTCCGAATTACTTCGTTCCATTGAAACTGTGACAGATGCTACAGATGACCACAACCTCGAGATAAACCTACCAAGACATAACACCAACATAGGCCTACAATCTATTCTTGGTAGGTCCATTCGTCTCTGGAACGATCTTTCCCCAAAAAAATGAAAACCTTACCAAAATACTCTGCTTTCAACACTATTTTATTAAATCTCTAGACTCACATTCCAAAATTACACTCGACTCCTTTTTGTTTTTTTTGCTTTTACTTTTTTTCCCTTTTTGCTCTACTCAAATTTTTATAAACTGTATACTGTATACCATTGTTGAAATAAGAATAGTATTTATAATAAACTGCCACCGGACCAATGGTCCAAAGATGTAATGAAAATAGATGAAAGAAAATGGTCGGCGTCGAACAAAACTAGACTTTTACAAGGCACTCTCAGAAGCAGGTGTTTTGTTGACTCGTTCTGCAAGCTATATGAAGACCAGCAGTTCGGAGCGTGTTACACGTCGCACGCAACGGCTGCTGAGAACTGTTTCCCACGAACCACGACACAAGTGCGTGGTCAGCCAACTGATTAGTCCTTCCATAGTTTCATGGACGTCTTCTTGTGTGTTGAGCGCCATTTTAGATTGAATTTGTTAATACACATTTCATTGGTGGAATTGCTATGTTTGTATGTGACTAATAATGCATACTGAGCAGTCAGCACTGTCCGATGTATTTATAGACATATCGCGCAAGTATTTTCTCAGAGCTCCATTCAGACAGTGACTAATAATACGGATTTGCAGCTGGTATGTGTGTTATTCTGTTGTATTTGCGATTCCCAATCCAATGCGGGGAATTGTGACTTTTCTCCGTCTTCTGGCGCCCTCAGTCGTAATCACAGCGCCCTGATGGAAGCATTTCAAGACCTGCAAGGTGACACAATACTGCTCGTCATTGGGAACTGTTCGGGACCCATATAAGATCGGAGAAATTAAGGAAATTGAATTGTCACAGAGACTGGCAGCAAGGAGAGTGGCGGGAAGAGTAAGAAAGTGGAAGGTAGATATTAGTAAAAATGGAGACGATAAGCGAGTGTGGGAAGAGCCTTCAGAAATGATCGAAGAATTGGGTTGGAAAACGTTGGAAGAAAGAAGAAAAATAGATAGACTCTGTAATTTTCATAGAGCTTGGCAAGATAAAGATGGGTGGAGATAAATAAATAGTAGATTAGTCAAAGACGAAACACTTTAAAATTACAGGACATCGCATGGCAATAGAGTGAAAGGTAAGATTGTAAAAAAGGACGTAGGCAAGTTTGCATTTTTAAACCACCGAACCGGAAGGGAGTGGAACAATTTGGATGGAAAAATAATTTATATAAATGGAGAAGAAGTAAAGTTGGATAAGTTAACAGAAAAGGATTAAAGATTGGTGAGCACGAAACGAGAATATTCACTGTTTTTATTTTATTTCAAATTTCATTATTCTGTTCCATCAATGTTCAATTAGTTTTATCTAGTTTTAAGTTTTAAATACATATTTTATTACCAATCTACCACCTGTTACAAACTACTTGTAGAAACAAATAAATAATAAATAATAATAACAATGTGTTATTCGCAGTCAAGTTGAAATGGAATGTAAACGTTGTAATGATCAGTTACCTACTGATGGACTTTGTATTAAGTGTTTTGGTTGTGACAGTGCATTTCATTATGAGTGTACTACATTGTCTGAGAAAACTTATCGACAAATGTATCGATGAAATCGATAAAAATATCGATAAAAATCGCAAAACATGGAGATGTGCATTCTGTAAGGGTAAAGGTGAACGTAAAAATTCATCATCTTCAATTCCCGATATACAACAATCGCAACAATCGCAGCTGGAAAAACACTTTGCTGATCTAAAGCGAGACCTGGAGAAGAGCCAGCAGTTCATTTCCGATAGGTATGATGAGTTGTTGATTAAAGCGAATGAGAGTAATGAGTTAATCGGTAACAGGAATAAGACTATTGAATCGCTTGTAGGCGACGTTAAAGAACGAGATGATTTAATTTTGGACCTGAAGCAACGTTTAAATAACCTTGAACAATATGGTAGGAACTGTAACATAGAGCTGGGAGAAGTAATAGAAACTAAAGATGAAAATCTTGAAGCAATTTTTCTTAGGGTGGCTGAAACAATGAACATTAATTTAAATGCTGATGATATCGAAATTGTGCATCGGCTGCCTGCCAAGAGAGAAAAAAATCGCAGCATCATAGTCCAGTTCGCGTCAAGGAAGAAGCGAGATGAATTCGTCGTAAAGAAAAACAAATTTCGTCCAACTAATGATGACGCAATTCGAAACGGAAGTGCTGATAAAATCTACGTAAACGAAAACATGTCCCCGTATTATAAGAAACTCTTATGGCAAATAAAGCAGCAGCAAAAGTTAAGGGCTGGTTCGGTAAGATTCTTGTGCGTAAAAATGTAACTGCTCCGGTAATTCGTATAAACAATGACAGCGACATCGACAAACTACTGTAATTAGATGAGCGTAGCGAAGATTTTCATTCCATATACCGAAAAATTTGGGGCTTGTTTTTTTTTTGTGTATAATTCTGTAATGATTTCTAAAATGATTTCTCTGACATAATTCATAGTGCTTAAAATAAAAAATCTCAGTGTTGTAACCTTATTTATAGATTTTTCTAAGGCCTTTGATACGCTCTTGCATAATCGATTATTAGACGCATTGGAAAGAATTGGTATCGCGGGTCCTATGTTATCCTGGTTCAGAGACTTCTTATCAAATCGAACTATGACAGTACAATTTGGTGACAAGCTCAGCAAATTAGTTCCAATTACTTCCGGTGTACCCCAGGGTTCTATTTTAGGTCCTTTACTCTACCTTATTTATGTAAATGATATGTTGGAAGAAATTAGAAAATGTTCTGTTTTTCTGTATGCAGATGATACAGCTTTGGTTGCAATTCATAAAGACTTCTCAACAGCTAATAAATTCCTTCAATCTGACTTTCATAGGATTCTATGCTGGTCACATGACAATGGTTTAAAAATTAATTATAAAAAAATAAAATCAATGCACATTCATTCACCGTTTGAATATTTGGAAAATGTTAATTTAATATAGGGGAGACCTAGGTCGAAAGTAACACTTTTTGTTGTAGGAATTATTTCAAAGACGTTTTCCATAGATAAATTCCATAAAAAATTGTGAAATAACCCTGGTTATTGTAGAAAGACCTGGAATTTTTACAGACCCTAAATAAGTATACTTCATTAGAAAATAAGGAAAAATATATGATAGGTGTGTTGTTACAACCGACCCCATGACGAGGTCAATTGTAACACCTATAGGGACAAATGTAACAGCATGTATTTTTGACAAGTTGTATACTGAAATGAGTTATTATTCATAATAATTAATACACTTTATTAGATGTACTACAAAAAAATATTTCAACATCAATTTTAGTTAGAATTGTTCATTTTGAAACTGATAATAATCACATTCTGTTATATTTGCACATTAAAAATGACTAAATAAGTTGGCCACTCATTATTATGACCTGAGAACACATTCTAGATAGTGAAATTACCAACAATCAGACTTGTTCATATAGGAACTGATAATCTTAATACATGGTAACAATAGCATAAGCATTATTGATGATATGATTATCGCAAGACTAGAAAAATACATTACAAATGATATATTATTTTTTGATGTTGCTTAACGCCCCATCGCTGTGAAATTATTTCATCTTACAGCCGTCACAGAAATAAAATGTTGGACTAGATACGCATGCCAAGTGAGACCAGCCCTTGCAAGCTTTACATTGCACCCACGTTTCTCCTTCCTTGCAATTAACAGAGGATTCTTCGCAAACTAGACAAAGACTGTCTTGATGCTGGTTGCCTTTCTTCAGTAATTTATCCACTCGCTGTTTTTTAGATACACTTGAAGATGTTTTTTTCTTAGCGCATTTGACTTCGTCGATGCGTAGCTGCTTCACAACGCGCAATGTATGCGCAGCCTCAATCGCCAGTTTTTCTGGTGTATCCGTGAGGATGGAAGTTTTCCCTCTAACTCTTTTTTTTCCCGACTTCCTTTCAATAAAATTTGCCACCGGGTATGGACGGATTTCTTGAGGTGAAACCAACGTTTTTGCAGTTTGCGATGAAGACGGTATGAGCTTCGGCTCCAGATTATTGAAATTATCACCCGCGTCAAAGATAAATGTTCCATCATCAATAACAATTCCATCACCAGGCAAGGTAATTTCACTGTCGGCAACATGGACAACGACAACATCCAGAGCAACATCACCAACACCAAACACGTTACCGACATCAGCAACGACGTCGTCAGTGAAATCGCCAAAGTCACTTTCACTGTTATTAACTTCGAAGTCATCGGCATCGATATCAACGGGGGCATTAATGTCATCTACGGCTGTTGGCCTATTATTTAACATTTCTAGTGGCCGATCAGTTGCGACGGAGGGGGCAAACTCTATATCATCGAATATATCTCTGTTGAATGGATATATTCCAGTACAAGCAAAGGACGCTTGAATATTTTTTGGTGTCACTGCTGTTGGAAAAGCATCTTTAACTATGGACGGGATATCATAGATGGTCATGCGGCAACCTGGATGTGCTTTTACCCAGCTGTCAGAAGCAGCATTGATATATTTTTTTAGTGGGCCATAAACTCCTCGGTCTAGAGGTTGTAGTTTATGGGAACAGTGGGGTGGGAAGGATAACAGCACAATTCCTTTATCACGACAGAAATTAATTACTTGCAATGACAAATGCGACGAGTGATTATCCAACAGTAGCAGAACCTTAGCTTCGAGTGTTGGTTTAGCGTACTTTTCGAAATGTTGAATGTAGGTGAAGAAGTCGTCGACCTGCATCCAGCCCGAAGAGTTTCCGGTCCCCACGCAGCCAATTGGTCCGTCGCGAATAAAATGGTCTTGGAATCGTTTGCGAGGAAAAACAAACATTGGTGGAATTGAGTTTCCGAGCGCATTAATGGAACAGCATAACGTCACCAACGTTCCCCTTTCGGCTGACGTAACAGCCCCAATTTGTTTGATTCCCTTTCCAGCCACAACTTTGCATGGAGCTTGAACCGTAGTAACGCCTGTTTCGTCTACGTTGTAGATGTTTTCTGGCGTAAAATTGAATCGATTCATTACATCGGAAAGATTATCGAAAAACTTGTTCACATTAGGCTTATTGAAGTTGATCGCACGAGATAGACTAGTCGCCTCTGGCTTACGTATAGATAGCCCAGGATTGCGTTTGAGAAATGCCGTAAACCACTCGCTGCTAGCGGTTTGGTTTCGTTCCATTTATCAGGCAATTTACATTCATTGGCAACGGCAAATTCGTACGCAAGCCTTCTTACGTCTTGTGGCGATAAACCAAAATACAATGCAGAAGATTGTAATAGGTACTCACTCAACTCTTTTTCTTGTTCATTCGTGAACACTCGGTTGTGTGGATAGTAGCCAACTCTTGGAAGTGGTTGGCCGAGAACTATCGATTCGCTCCTCTTTTTCAATAACGGGTCAGGGTAACATGACATATACCGATCCTCTTAGCAGCACTCCGTACACTCATACTCTCTTCAAGCACCAGGTTCGCCGCTGATTCCATCGTCGCCTGGGTCGAGGCACCGCGGTTTGTCTTCCGGACTCTTTCTCGAGGCATGGTCAGGCCTAAAGCAGAAATACCGATATTTTACCCTAATTATTGTGAACAAATCATAAAATCCTACTTGGTTCAACTTATTTATCCAGCATCATGCATCAGAGTAGGCTAAGTCTATTCCAAAGTAGCATTGTGGGAAATAAAAATGTACAAAAAGTGAGGTTAGGTTTCTGTTACAACTGTCCCCAAAGGCGGTGTTACAACCGTCCCATTACAGGTTGTTGGATATAGTTGATTATATTGAATACCAAGAGGCATAAAGCATAATATATTATGGATATTCGTTTTGGTCACTACATTCCCTATCACTACCTACATTCAGCAAGATAATTGAACTAATACAAAACAAGCAAAGCAAAAAAGTGTCAGTGTTGAAAAAGTTACTCACCAGCTCTGAAAAAACGTTTTTGGCTCTGGAAGGCGTAATTCTCCAAGGATCCCGCCACAATTACCGTCAGAGTTACAGCCTTCTATGGCAAAGTTTTAAAAATATTTTGCACAAACTTTCCATCATTGCTGCTCGTCTGAGTGCTGTTGTTACAATCGACCTGTGTTACTTTCGACCTGGGTCTCCCCTACCATGGTTATGCTTGCTTACATGCTTTTTTTAGAAGGGATTGTATACACTCAAACTGAGTTTGTCATTGCACTTCTAAAATAGAGAATACTCACCATCAAACTTATTTAGGACTTGTTATTGATAATCAGTTTCAATGGGATAAACATATAGATATATTATGTAACCGACTATGGTCAGGAATGTACAGCATACGCATTCTAAAACCATATGTTAACGGTGAAACTTCAGCAATTGTTTATCATGCGCTCATTGAGTCATTAATTAGATATGGTATTTTATCCTGGGGTTTCACCACAAATAACTATGTACAAAAAATTGAAAATATTAGGAAACGAATATCAAAGATTATCTCATCTAAAAATAATAATTCCCACTTAAATATTAATATACTATCTGTTAGTCAATTACATTATTTTATATTCATCATAAACAACTACGTAACACAAGATTTAAAGAATACAGCTGATCATGAATACAGAACTAGACACAGAGATGAATTTATAGAGCCATCAAGTTACAATTCTTACGGTAGTCAGGAAAGACGAGCTTTGATACCTAGATTCTTTAATAAACTTCCATTAGAATTACAAAATATACATTCAATTTCTCTTCTGAGAAAAGACTTGAAAATATGGATCCACTCAGATGGCAATGTCCAGTTATAACTGATAAATATATTTTTGTATGGATGGATATCCATTTCTTCAAATTGCTCATTATATCACGATTACCTCACTTGTGCCCTGTGAGACTACACATTATTGAAATAGATACATTGATAGTGTCCCAGCAAACACAAAACTTCAGATTGTTGCCATAATGCTAGCATACTAATAACGTCAATGCCATCTCAGTGCCGTGTGCCGGTTGGATCAAATTTGCATGTGCCTATATGGTACTAGTACGGCATCAGGTCTACCAATCACTTCTCCTATCTCTTTTCTCAAATTTGCCTGTGCCTATATGGTACTAGTACGGCATCAGGTCTACCAATCACTTCTGCTATCTCTTTTCTCAAATTTGCCTGTGCCTATATGGTACTAGTACGGCATCAGGTCTACCAATCACTTCTGTTATCTCTTTTCTCAAATTTGCCTGTGCCTATATGGTACTAGTACGGCATCAGGTCTACCAATCACTTCTGCTATCTCTTTTCTCAAATTTGTCTGTGCCTATATGGTACTAGTACGGTATCAGGTCTACCAATCACTTCTGCTATCTCTTTTCTCAAATTTGTCTGTGCCTATATGGTACCAGTACGGCATCAGGTCTACCAATCACTTCTGCTATCTCTTTTCTCAAATTTGTCTGTGCCTATATGGTACTAGTATGGCATCAGGTCTACCAATCACTTCTGCTATCTCTTTTCTCAAATTTGTCTGTGCCTATATGGTACTAGTACGGCATCAGGTCTACCACTCATTTCTCCTAATTCTTGCCTATGGCGAACTGGCGCCATAATGCTATCGTCACAGCTGCACTCGACCACAGAACAATCGTGGTACCATTCTGGTCCACGTGTCGTAACGTTTTAAAAATACAGAAGTGCACCATAATGGTATCAAACTTGCATCTTCATACGAATCCAAGCTGTTTTATTTATTTAATGGTAATTGGGTTCATGATGATTGAAAAAAGTAATTGGATGAGCGAAGCGAAGACTCAATTTCACTTGACCCGAAAAAAATATACTTTTTTTTTTTCTATTCTGTTCGCGCTCTACAGGTCAGCCGAAAATTCAAATTCGATTGAAACTTGGCATGCCCATGTGTCATCATCTGGATTGATTCCCATTAGTTTTTATACGCAATCGGTTGCACCACTTCTGAGAAAACTAATTTTCCATTTTCCAATTAACCCATAAGAATAAGCCAGAGAAGAATTTTCATGGAAAAATGTCCTTCAAAAATTTTCAAATTTTCACCAAATTTTAATATAATAATGATACACATTATTCCGAACTTTCATCGAAATCCAACCAGTCGTTTTGATATGAAAAATTATATAATGACAAAAAAAAGCAAATGAAGAATTTTCGTACCAAAAATGTATTTCGAAAAAATTCAAATATTCACCAAATCTCAATATAATAATGATACAGGTTATTTCAAACTTTCACTGAAATCCAATCAGTCGTTTAGATATAAAAATTATATAATGACATTTTTACACATCGTTTTGAAGCTATTAAGAAAACCAATTGAATCCAAGCAACAAGTGTCACCAATTAATGGAAAACGATTAAAACAAGGCCTTCTTTATTAGATGAGCGTAGCGAAGATTTTCATTCCATATACTGAAAAATTTTGGTCTTTTTTTTTTTTTTTTTTTTTTTGTAATTTTGTGCGCGGCATACAGGTCAGGAAAAAGTTTCAATCAACTCGAAACTTTTTTTACAAATTGGTGTTATACCAGAATAGGTTGGGATTGTTTATCAGAAAAATCGGTCGGACGGTTTTTCCAGAAAAAAATTGGAAAGTATGGAAATTCCCCATAAGAATAGGCCGGGGGAGAAATACTCCAAATATTTTTTTTTCAAAAGCTCTCAAATTTATACTGAATGTGGGAAGAACTATCATACACATTTTAAGCGACTTATGGAACAATCGGATGTGAAATAACGAAGAAAACGCATTTTTAATGTACTTTTTCACACATCAATAAAAGCAATTGAGAAACTATTAAATGTGGGAACAAGTGTCACCAATAAATTAAAACGTTTAAAATCTGTGATGGATATGAAGAAGGCACTGGTATAATTGTTTGGAAACCAAGGTTTATATACCAGCAGACAGCCGCAGTTTTTACACCTTTGAAGTGATCCATGGCCTGTATATGTACATTGAGCTGACAAAATGTTCTTAATTCTACATTTCCATACTTCTAAGCTCATCTCACAACGCATATAAGGCGTTTTCCTAGTTATAGAAGAAATTATTGAGAATGAGTAATGAATATAAAAGGAGGGTCTCAAGGTGTATATATGTATACAGCTGTATTCACGTTTCTTATAGTAGTCTAATTAGATGAGCGTAGCGAAGATTTTCATTCCATATACCGAAAAATGTTGGGCTTGGTTTTTATGTTTTTTTTTTTTTTTTTTGTGTGTGTGTAATTTTGTACGCGGCATACAGGTCAGGAAAAAGTTTCAATCAACTCGAAACTTTTTTCCTAAATTGGTTTTGAACCAGAATAGGTTGGGATTGTTTTTCAGAGAAATCGGTCAAACGGTGTCTCCAGAAAAAATTTGGAAAGTATGGAAATTCCCCATGAGAATAGGCCGGGGAGAAATACTTGGAAAACCAAAATTTTCCAAGAGCTCTCAAATTTATACTGAATGTGGAAAGATATATCATACATATTTTAAGCGATTTGTGAGACAATCGGATGTGAAATAAAGAAGAGAACGCATTTTTAATGTACTTTTTTACACATCAATAAAAGCAATTAAGAAAGCAATTAAGAAACTATTAAATGTGAGCAACAAGTGTCACCAATAAATTAAAACGTTTAAAATCTGTGATGGATATGAAGAAGGCACTGGTTTAATTGTTTGGAAACCAAGGTCCATATACCAACAGACAGCCGCGGTTTTCAAACCTTTGAAGTGATCCATGGCCTGTATATGTACATTGAGCCGACCAAATATTCTTAATTCTACATTTCCATACTTCTAAGCTCATCTCACAACGCATATAAGGCGTTTTCCTAGTATTACAATATAATATTAAATTGCATTTATTATTTCCTTCATGAGAATAGTCTCCGAAACAAAACCAACCAAATGGAAAGATTGATTTTTAACTTGAATGCCGTCAAAACATCAACTTGATATAACAATTTTTGAAAGAATTCAATGTCATCCTTATTAGCTCATCCATCAACGCGGAAACACATAACGCGTTTTCCTAGTTGGTAGATTGTAATTGGATGAGCGAAGCGAAGACTCAATTTCACTTGATTTTTTTTTTTTTTTTTTGTTCGCGCTCTACAGGTCAGACGCAAATTCAAATTCGATTGAAACTTGGCATGCCCATGTGCCATCATCTGGATTGAATCTCATTAGTTTTTATACGCAATCGGTTGCACAACTTCTGAGAAAACTAATTTTCCATTTTCCAAATTACCCATAAGAATAAGCCAGAGAAGAATTTTCGTGAAAAAAAAGTCCTTCGAAAAAATTCAAATTCTCACCAAATTTCAATATAATTAGATGAGCGTAGCGAAGATTTTCATTCCATATACCGAAAAATTTTGGGCTTGGTTTTTATGTTTTTTTTTTTTTTTGTGTGTGTGTAATTTTGTACGCGGCATACAGGTCAGGAAAAAGGTTAAATCAACTCGAAACTTTTTTTACAAATTGGTGTTATACCAGAATAGGTTGGGATTGTTTTTCAGAAAAATCGGTCGACCGGTTTTTCCGGAAAAAAATTGGAAAGTATGGAAATTCCCCATAAGAATAGGCCTGGGGAGGAATACTTGGAATTTTTTTTTTTTCAAAAGCTCTCAAATTTATACTGAATGTGGGAAGAACTACCATACACATTTTAAACGACTTATGGAACAATTGGATGTGAATTAAGGAAGAAAACGCATTTTCAATGTACTTTTTCACACATCAATAAAAGCAATTAAGAAACTATTAAATGTGAGCAACAAGTGTCACCAATAAATTAAAACGTTTAAAATCTGTGATGGATATGAAGAAGGCACTGGAACCATTGTTGGGAAACCAAGGTTTATATACCAACAGACAGCCGTGGTTTTTAAACCTTTGAAGTGATCCATGGCCTGTATATGTGCATTGAGCTGACAAAATGTTCTTAATTCTACATTTCCATACTTCTATGCTCATCTCACAACGCATATAAGGCGTTTTCCTAGTAATAAGATACACACATTCTAATTCCTATTCCTTTGCCTACTGACAATGTTTTTAAGCATTCAGACATAAATTCTACAATTAGTCATAATTTCATTTTTAGATGAGCGTAGCGAAGATTTTCACTCAAGTCTTACGGAGCTTTGTCTGTGCGTTTTTTTTTTTTTTTTTTTTCTGCTTGTTTGTTTGTAAACACTGCACAGGTCGCAGGGTTTGACCGATCGACATGAAACTTTTTTTTTATATGCAAACTTATCCAACTTAGAACTGTATAGTTTTGAGGTTTCATCGGTTGGACCATTTTTGAGAAACATCATTTAGAAGTTTCTAAAAACCCCATAAGATTTGGCTGAGCGGAAAAAAATTGAAAAAAAAATCTCTCCAATACGATTCAAATTTTCCACAAATGTGAACACAAGAATAATATACATGAATAAAATTTGGTTTGATATTCGGACCAGCCGTTTTGGAGAAAATAATATAATAAATGTATTTTATTCATCGGAAAGATAGAAATATTAGTTGAAAAATGTTGCATTGTCGAAGTCACGGCTTTCTAGATTCATTGACATCGGATGAAGTTCATTTCAAATGATCAAGGTTTGTAGAGTTTTCGATTATACTTTATACAGACATCTCGCTCATCGTACAACGCACATCCTGCGTTTGCCTAGTTATTCACAATGGATGTAAAATTATGTTGTTCAATTATTCTGAAATCACTTATTTACAATAGATATAGCGTTGTTTTGTTTGATTATTCTGAATGTCATAACTGCGCATGCTCGAGTTTTCGAGAAGATGCTATTTTCATTCGACCAAGTTCACCTCTCCCTCTAAACTTTCTTGCGTGGTGTCAACTAGCGGTGAACCATTAAAAACTCCAACAATGAGACCAGCAATGAGAAGAAATAACAATCACTTTCCAACTCCAACAATGAGACCAACAATGAGAAGAAATAACAATCAATTCACTCAAACGTACATCATGGAAGAGGTAAGTCACAGAGTTTATCACTCCCTAATTACATTAGATTTATACAGTTTAATTTTGTCTTCTCAATAGCTACAATATTGAAAAATGATTAGTTAAGCAATGCTATAAAAGAATTTGAACAATTTTGAAACTATATTACTTCAAGTTTCAAAGTTATTTGTGAAAGAAAATGCTGTATTTAATTTTCAACAGTACAGTTTCACCAATTTTTCTTTCTTTAAATAGTTGAAAATATGAAGGTTTCTAACTATTTTCTAACATTGTAACTCACATAATTCGATTGTACCATTTGCACCTAAACAGATAGTGCCTATCTTATGATGCCATTAATAGCAATACCGTTGTTATAAATGATACCCTTTTTCAATGTTTCGATTTCAATGTTTTTTCGCATGCTATTTTGTTCCATATTTTCAATTTCTTCAACATCTAGACAACAATGAGCATTTAAGTTCACGTTAAACTCTATCATTGTCGATTTGAATCACTGTTGTCAATATGTATGAGTCAATAGCTGATGGCAACTAATATAATTGAATATAATTAATAATTATTTGACAGTGTCACAGTGGTGATTTCAATGATTGATTTATATGAATAGTCACAAAAAATACATTCCTTCCAATAAGTGACGCTATAATGAAATCTCTCAACTTTGTATTACAACAGATGGGCAATGAAAGAAAAAGGGAAGTTACCTTCGGTGACTTTTTGGGAGCGGAATGGCCGCAGCTGCCACGCAGTAACGGTCGCGGCCAAGAGACGTCGATGATGGTGACACCACCGTCGGTGATGGTGCCACCACCGTCACACCCCGACACCACACCAACGTGGAAAACTAAACCTGCAGCAGGCGGAGCCGTGATTCTCGGTGAGTGTGTGTGAAAGTGGTAGTATTACCAAAGCCCAGTTTTATAAAATTGATAGTGGATCAACTTGTACGTTATTTTCGAACATTGACTGATAGTTTGCGGATTAGTACTCAACTATGATTCGTAGAACTGACTCTAATTCGAACATTTTAATACTGTGTACCTGTCCCATGCGCATGTCTGACACCAGTGATGATTTCAGACTTTCCCGTTAGGGGGGGCTCTGGAAAATTCAGGGTGCCGTGGAATATGACAGCACATATATACCGGTATATGTTGGAAAGAAGAAGCACCCCACGGAGTGCTTTTTCAATCAGATAAATATGTTGAAGATAATATTTGATGTCACTATAGAGCAATAATTTAAATAATAATACATTCAATTGTTTCACACAGCACTTACCATTACTGCAATGAATAAGTAGGTTAAACCAACCGAACTCGTCGCTGTTTTTTTTTTGCGTAATGGTCCAACACCTTATTCATCAATATATCCGATGGATCTTCTGGACCTTCGATGCTCAGCCTCATACAATGGTCGAGTGTCTCCTCACCCATGCGATTCCGAATTTTGGTGAGAATTCTATTCATCGAACTGAAGGATCGTTCTACTCCAGCAGTTGCCACTGGAACGCACAAGATTATTTCCGCCAACTTCTTCAAGTTAGTGTAGCCAATGTCTGTTTGCACAAGTAAAGTTAAAGGGGAGCCAGGATTACCTTCCATCAATTTCTGTTTTGCGTAGTATTGGAACGAATGCAAGTCTGCTATGACACCATCATGGTCAAGGTCTATTCCAGCGAAGCATTGGCATAAGTCTTCAATGGCTTCGTCAGACGCGTCAATCAAAGATGTGTATGTTTCAAACAGCGCACAGCCTTTGATTAATGATATGGCTTTGTCATTAAATCTTTTCGACATCTCTTGTACCATCGCATCTACAAATATCTTGACGTGCTTCAACGATTCTGCAGAAGTTTCATCGCACACAATTTTTCGTAGTGATTCAGCTTTCAGTGTAATCACGTTTACATTTTTCATAATGGTACTTGATTCTGTAGAGTTATTAGCAGAGCAACTGCGAGATATATCATTCAGATGTTGCACTGTCGCAGCTATCATTGTTGGCAACGTCGAGACGTGAAGGTCACTCTTTTGGAGACACAAACTGAGATTCGATACAGCATTCAGTGCCTCGTCGAGACCACATAAAGTCACCAAAAAGCTTTGGTTTTGAAGCTCGAGCAATATTCCCCCAGCTAATGATGCTAAATCAGCTCCGTCTTCATGAAGGTGCTCGCAGGTGGTCATTATTGCCACATATGAAACCATCACAGCATGTACAATTTTGTAGTGACTCAACCATCGAATTTCAATTGCTTCTGGGATCTTTAGAATAGGATCGTTCAACATTGCCTGTATGTTGTGAAGAGCAGCTTCTCTCTTTGGCGACATATGGAATAACTTGTATATATCTTTTATTACATGCAAAACACGCTTGACTTTTGGATGCTTATTTCGCATACTTGTTAACGCCAAAGATAAAATATGGGCACGACAATGAATGTAGGGTATATCACGGTTTGCCTTTGCAGATAAAAGCCGCCTAACACCACCCTTATTGCCCGACATGTTTGCGGCACCATCATACCCGCATGCAACTAGATTTTCGTAGGACAAATTCGTATCTTTCAACTGTTGATCAATAACATCTGTGATGGTCTCTGCTTTCGTGTCACTGAGTTTACAAATGCACACGAACATTTCGATAGGTGAACCATCATGAACGCATCGAACACAAATTGACAACTCACTTTCATTGCGCACACTTGTACTTTCGTCAGCCATTATAGAAAATGGTTTATTATTCATGTTTTCTACTTGCTCTTCTTTCAACACTTCTCCAACACAACACAATAACTCAGTCGCTGTATTTCTGCTCACATGGGTTGATCATTCACTTCGTGAATTGATCCAGTCATCCAAATTAGAATTTGCTTCTCTCAAAATGCGCTGAACGAATGGCTCATATTTCGTGGTATGCGCAATTTCTTCCTTAGCCAAGAAATAAACGCCACGTAACAATAAAGCAAGGGATTCCCGGTTTTTCTGTCGTTCGGCTTCGCTCTGATTGAGCACTTGTGCATGTATTGGCCTATCCTTGGCTGTTTTCCGAATTTTATCCATTTCTACACTTTTGATATGAGATTCCGACTTTTCATGTTTTGATAGCCTGCCGTCTTTTCCCAACGCTTTTCTGTAATTTATGAACGGAACTTTGACAAAAACACCCCGAGTTTTATGTAATACACTTAGGTCGTCTTTTGCGTAGACCTCGCAGAGCTTGCAAAATGCTCCTCCACGTTTTGAATCATGATATAACCACCGAAATGTGGATTCCCATTTTTTCATATAACCTCGGTCTTTAGTGCTACTCTTCTTTCCAGTAACAGCTTGATCAGATGAGTTGATGGTTTGAGAACTAGAAATAACAAAGCCTACTGGTTCATCAAAGTCTTTACTCACATTTGGTGTTATAATTCGAGGCATCTTTGTGGAAAATAGTTGTGGTAGCTCCTCGTGCTGATCTAAACAGCGTTCATCACCAAGTTTATCACATTTCTGGACACCAGAATTGACATTCCCTTCTATGTTTATACTCTAGTCTACATTTGCGGACACTGATGGTGTCATAGTTGACACTATACAAGAAATTGGAATAACCGCAGATAGAGGACTTTTAGGCTCAGGCACCACTACATCGGCTGCTTTTGAACACGGACGTTTTGCAAAGAAACCAGATATTTTCCTTTGCGGCATTGTCGGAACAAATATTTAGTAATACACATTCACAAAATGCTTCAAACATGCACTACCGAACTGGTGATTATTAACACTGGTAAAACAATCACCTCTCCCCACTATCTGTACCGAAACAAGTGAATAACCATATACACAATCACTGTGATGCACGATATCGAACTAGAACTGACAAGTCAGGCCGGCGAGCTGACGATTCATGGTAGGCCTACTTGAGCGACTGGGGTTACCGCGTTGACCGTACGTACGCATGTTGTGCGGTTGTTGCCTAATCAATTGCCATCTATGGGCAAATAGGATTAATATCAGGAATATTTGGAGGTGGTTGAAGAGAGTAAATCAGGCAAGTTTCTTCGGCTCGGTCAACAAAACAAATTAATTATTATTCAAATCAGAACCATAGAATGGTAAGATCCTAAATACTTCATATTAGAACGATGATCTTCGACTTCATATATTTTTTCAACACATAGGCCAATAAAAAATTATGAAAATATGTATTTTTTCTTATCAATACCTGATATCTCTGAATAGAGAGTAGACTTGATTTAAATTGTGGTATATAGCATTGAATACCCTGGGGGGGGGCCCAGGCATGTCCCGGAGGGGGGCTGCGCCCCCCCCCCCCCGGGACATGCCTGGAATCATCACTGTCTGACACAATGTTATCGCTTACAGGCAGCATTGCGGCGCGGCGCCGCAGGATGAGGCGACGAGAGATGGCTGCGTCGCACGTGCAGAAAACCGCCGTAGGTCGAGGTGAGTGTGTGGGCGATACTCGCTCTGTCTCGGCCGTCTGTCGGGAGTACGACTTTTGTTGTTGTGATTCTTTTTACAACATTTATTTAAATTTTATAACATTCTGAGCTTTTTTCACAATGAATTTCTCAATGTACAGCCAACATCGACCTACGGTCGTTCTTGAACATGCGCCGCGGCCATGCACCGTCGGACGCGAGGGCGCCGAGGGCCACCGACGCTCGCAGGCAGCAGTCGAGGGCCGCTCCGAGAACTGCAGCAAACGCTGTGGCAACCCATCAAGGTGGGATGCAACAGCACTGGCTACAGTTCATGGCGGAGTGCCAGGAGCGCACTCTCACCACCACTTTGGAAGGCCTCCGGTGCCTCCGCCAGGGAGCGGCCAGCAACGGCCATCGGAGCCGTCGACGGTGAGCCAAGTCCATCGGCGTCCCCTGGCTTATAACATCTGCCAGGGGAGGTACTGTATAGCTAGAGAGGTGCCTTTCACGAGGTGCCTCTTCGGCGAGTCCACCAGACGGACAATGCGCCACACGCAGTACGGCCTGAGCGTGCGTGCTACCTATCTCGCATCGGCAGCACGTGCATTCTACCGTGGTGAGGAAACCTGCACCTTCAAAACATGGAATTTCCGTTGGTGCAATAATGCAGGTATTCTGCACTTGATAACATTATGAATAATGGATATTAATAGTAGGTAGTAGGTAAACATATGTACCAACAAATAATATAATCCAAATTCTGTATATGTAGATTGAACTGACAGAATATTTTTCATTAAGCTCTTTGATTTTACAAAAAAAAAAGTATCATACACATTTTCAGTGATTTTTGCAACAGTCGGGTTAGAAATGACGAAGAAAATGTATTCATGATGCAGTTTTTTAAATGAATCTAATCCATCAAGGGAAACCAATTTAATCTGAGCAATAAATGTAACCAACTAACTTGGAACGATTAAAAAATGATTAAAAATGTTCTTCATTCTACATTTCCATATTTCTAAGCTCATCTCACAACGCATATAAGGCGTTTTCGTAGTAATAATCAATATTATAGGCCTCCCAAATCCGATGCGAGTGGGCCAAGCCTCCTTGGTTCAAAGTCATTCCACTCCACTGTTCATTATTTCATTGTTCCAATGGTCATTACCTATTGGGCCTAGTAGTCATAGTGTTTAGGGTGTTCAGCCAAGGTTACTGGAATAGGCCTAGGCCTAGGATTTCTCTATAGTAAACATGCCATATATGTAACCCGCCTACTTTTAGGCTAGTCTAATTGAACTTGTAGATTCAATGGCTAGGCCAGGAATTGTTCGGTAGGCCTACCGAGATACGGTAGGCCAATGTTTTTTCATGCTTCTGTGGTTTTCAAAGTGATGTTTAGAGTTAGGTAGCTAGAGTAAGATTTGAGTCAAGTGGATAACAAGACTAGTAATTATAGGCCTATAATGAAAATATTATCTCAGGCCTACCCAATCTTACATATTGTCCATCACCACCCAACATAACCCTAAAAACACCGGGTTACATATAGGCCTATCGCCTATGGTACCGCGGTACAGGCCGATAATTTAAAATCCAAATTCACTCTCAATGATACTTGCACTCTATACTGGCGATACTGGCTAAACCGTGGTTATGTTATCACATTTTGATAGTGTAGGAACCTCTCTCTCTCTCTCTCTCTCTCTCTCTCTCTCTCTCTCTCTATATACACATATATATATATATATATATATATATATACCTCTCTCTCTCTCTCTCTCTCCATCTCTCTCTCTCTCTCTCTCTCTCTCTCTCTCTCTCACACACACTGGTAATTATTCAGGACTTGTGAAATTAGGAATAGTAAAATTTTACAAATCACAGCATGTTTTTTATTCTTGGATTAGATTAGGCCTATACAAGTTTGCCATTTTCATTATTATAAAGCATGTTTTTATTTTTTAGGTCCAGTTCTTAGGAAGGAAAGGTGGAAAAGACGTGAGAATGATAACGTTCAACATTCTCTACCAACTCATAGGAAAAGAGTTGGCTCAACTTGTAAATTGGTCGGGTCGCGGCAAGATTGGTTTCCAGCAGTATAAGCGCGTGCTGCCGCTGATAACTCGTGAGTGCTTGGCACGACAACGTAGAAATGTTTTCGTGTTCAACCAATAATGGAAATAGAGCATTTATTTGAGTGTTCTCACCAACCAGAATTCGAATCTTTTGAATTAATATCAAAGCTTGTCACCGAATCATAGATCCCCAAATGAGCTTCAGGTTGTTTGGCTGGGGCACCATAAGGCCACTCCAAACATGGATTTTTTCAATAACTTCTCTTTCAATATGATAAATTCTTCCATTCACATATCCACTTGACCCGACCACAGTTACGGGTAGAAAGTTGATGGTCTAAATGTGGATAATTCAGATAGCCTCTGTTCCATTTAAATGTTACGGTATGTGTAGTGGTTTATCGAGTCCCTTTAATACACATTTCATCACTTTTATTTCTTCAGTTTCAGTACGACGAAATGCCCAAACCAATGATGCGTCAGAGGCCACATTGGAGCACGAGATTGCTCGGACGAAGGACAAAACAACTTGACGCGCCACAAAGACAGTTGCAACTCGCCAACATCAGCAAACAGCAGCAACATCAGGAGGAAGTGGATGTACGGGTGGACGAGGCTGACAGCGACAGCGATGAACAAAATCTCGACAGTGCTGACAATTCTTATTCGATTAAAATAAAAACAAGCTCGCTAAATGACACAGAATTTTGAATTTTTAATATTTTTTTCAGAAATCCTGCATCTATGGCCCTGATCCGATTTTTCCCGCTACTAATTGTGGAGAAGGGGAAGGGGGGGGGGGCGTGGGACTAAGGGAGGGGGGGCGTGGGACTGAATTGAATGCCATAATACGAATTCAGTCCCATTATGGCACCATTAAAAGACGGCGCTTGTACCATGATGCCAACGTTAGGGTGACACACTATCACCATAATATCACCAGAAGAGTCCCACTTGATACAGCTGCCAAACTACCTCCACTTCAATCGCCAGTCTAGTACCATATTCGTAGCAGTATGCTGCGCGAGGCGGTAGTCTCATGTCACCATTCTGTACAAAGACCGGCGGACACTTTCGTAAGGTTATGGCACCGACCACCGATATGGCACAGCCTGCCGAGAAAAACCGGTACCAATATGGTATCTTTTGCGAGTTCTGTGTTTGCTGGGGTAAACATGTATGTTATTAGACCCGCAGACAAGTTTGTGGGTCTAAAATATGTGTATGAATTGTATACTTGTGAAAAATAAAACAGCTTAAAAAAAAATCAATAGCGTTATCGGCGTCCATTTGTGACATACTAGTCATGATAATATTCTAGAAACCAAATTCTATTGTTTTTTCCACATTATTGGATGGAGTAGATTTTCTTGTTTATGATGATAGATTATTTTGGCATTTTATTTTCTTAGAACAGCCATTGAGCAAAATTAGCCTCCTCACCACACTAAAGAATCTATGTATTCCATAATTTCGTGTAGTTCCCAAAATCCCTAAAATCGAATTTGAAAAGATAGAATTTCTAAAATTTCCTTGCGGGGCTTAATTCTCTCCTCCCTTGCATTCACCACCACTATGCGCATTTAGTTTTGGGAACTCACAATTGAGTCTATCGGGGCGCTGAAATGACACAGAATGTCCCTGCAGTTACAATAACTGTGACTGGCAAACATCAGCTGGGCACCTTTACTTCTAGGAGAAAATTACAATTTTACATACCAATCTTTTCTGAAATATCTTACCATATGGAAAAGTGTACAATTTCGAAAGTTCCCTGCGAGGCTAGAAGGGGGCTCTCCCCTTGCCGCCTGTGGGTCAACGCTTAGCGGCAATGGGTCTTTACACAACGTTTGCTCTTATAGGGCATTCTTATCTCCCCTCCCCCCTATAAATATGATTTGGATTCGTCACCGATTTCATTGTAGTGTCTGTCTACATGTGGTTCGACGAAGAGGGTCGACACCATAGCCATCAGGAGCCTTATTCGGCAACTGTTTTTCCCGTTTCACCGAGTCCGTTTCACCGCGCAACGAAGTGAGATCGAGATTCGTATCTTGTAACTTTTCTGACGTGTGAGATGGGCATTGCATTTCGTTTCACGGCGCATTGGTAGCGCCAGCGTTCGGCGTGGTGAAATCACTGTGCAATGGGAATGCAGTATACAAGCAAGTTTTATCAATAATTTTTTCTCTTGATTCTTCCTTAACAAATCAGTTAGTTCGCCGATTCTCTGCAATAATTCACAGTTCACACCTACAGCTAGTCCTTTAATCATTGCTATACGGTAAGTCATACCCTACTTGTAAAACGAGGGAATTAGGGAAACGCTGTATAATAACCTAGGCCAAGTTGATTAATAAATAATATTAGAGTCTCCAGTCTTGGGTCAGTGCCTAAGAGCTAAGACCCTAAAGTTAATTTGTATCATTGTAAATAATTGTTCATGCCAGTTTCCCCACAATCTAAAGAAAGATAAACCAAGAACATTTGTAAGGCGACCGGTAGGCCTACCCACCTATTTTAGGCTGATTTTTTTAGGCTATTGTAGATTTTTGAGGGTTAGGCCTAGGTACGGTAACTCGGTAAGGTTTCTGTCAAAACTTCTGAGCTTCAAGGCCCAATGTCAAAAGTGTGTACACATTAGATAGAAGCCTACCTAATACATATTAATTATAGATATACGGGTACGTAACTATTTCTTGAACTATTCTAGTTATGGAAGCTTTTCACTACTTAAATATGTTGGAAGAAGCTGACTATGAGAACAATCAACTGCGCCAACGAATGAGACAGAGGCGTCGAGCGATACATATTACATATTACATATTTATTTATTCATTACAGATTGTTCATAAAACAGGTGGTAATGGTTACTATACCTAATGAAATTACAGTCAAACATGCTCGATTTAATTATACTTCATTTTTTTCTTAGCTCTCTTCTTAAATCACCAATCTTCGTTATGTTCTTGATATCTTCTTCCAATTCATTCCATTCCCGCGTCGTTCTTTGTATAAATCCATATTTACCTACTTCTCTATCCACTTTTTCCACTTCCATTCTTACCCCTCCCCTTGTACTTCTTTGTAATCCCTTTCCAATTCTATTGCTTAATTCATCCCATCCTGTATATTCATTCTTGACTCTAACAAAATTGCACATTCTTTCAAATATTTGTCTTCATTTCGCCAAATTTTCCCATCCCATTTCCTCAATCATTTTACTGGGTCTTTCTATAACTTTTTCAACCACATCCTTATCGTTCCTGATAATCTTCCAGCGCTTCTCTCTCCCCAATACCCTTCTTGCAGCAACCCTTTGAACGTTCTCCACAGCCTTTATTAGTCCAACTTCATGCGGATCCCAGACTGAACTAGCATACTCAAGCATTGGCCGAATCAGACTCATGTATGCCTTCTCTTTTATTTTCATCCCTGTCCCCTTCAACTGCCTCATAATAAAATTTAAGGATCGTATTCCCTTTTTTGAGATATTTCTAACATGTTCCCCCACCCCAAGTTTTTATTTATGTAAAGTCCAAGATATTTATATGCTTCTACTTCCTCAAGTGTAGAATCTCCCATTTTATAAATCTTATTCACTTTTTTCTTGTTACTGCTGCTAGAGAAGTGCACCACTTTACATTTTCCAACATTTAGTCCCATTAAATTTATTTTAACCCAGTCATTAATTCTGTCCAAATCTCCTTGTAACTGATTTTCCTCCCTCTCACTCCTAATGGTGCTATATACAACACAGTCATCAGCAAATAGACGAATTCTTGATTGAATTCCGATTTGAAGATCGTTTATAAATATATTGAATAGAAGGGGTCCAATTACACTTCCTTGTGGTACCCCAGAAGTAACGTTTACCATATCAGAAATTTCATCACCTACTTTTACTTTTTGTGATCTACCTTTTGAGAAGGACTCCACCCATCTTGTTATCCTCTCATGTTTTGTTATTTGTTTCAACTTTGAAATCAAAAGTTTATGAGGTACTTTGTCAAAAGCTTTTTCAAAATCCAAAAAGACGGCAGATATTTTACCCCCCTTGTCTAAAGTATCAGACAGTTCCTGCGTGAATCCTTGCAGTTGGGTTACACATGAGTAACCCTTACGAAAACCATGTTGTCCATCAAATATTCCACCATTATTATCAACAATTAATTTGATCTCTGTATCAATTAACCTTCCCATAATTTTGCATATTGAGGAGGTAAGGCTAACTGGTCTGTAATTACCCAAATTTGATTTTTCTCCCCCTTTATGTATTGGAGTGATCATTGCTTTTTTCCAGTCCTCTGGCACAGTTCCTGAATCTATTGAATTTTGGAAAATTAACATTAAATACGGTATTAACTCTTTTCCCGCCAACTTGATAAATTTGTTATTAATCCCATCGTGACCGGGAGCTTTATTTCTATTCAGTTTATCAATTATTCTCTGGATTTCTGTTTCAGTGAATTTTATTTCATTTTCCTCTACTCCCAATTGATGAATTTGATCATTCTCTACTTCGTTCTCCCCATTCAAAGTCTGTTTTTGAAAAACTTCACCATAATAATTATTTAATGCGTATGCCTTTTCTTTATTCGATATGAACTCCACTCCTTTTCTGTTAATAAGAGTTGGCATATCGTTTCTTCCTCTTTTAGTATTATTTATGTACTTGTACATATTATTCCAACTCTTATTCTGGTCCTGCTCATCAAACATCCCCCGTAGAAACTTATCCTTTGCACTTTTCTTTTCTTTATTCAGATCTGATCTGAATTTCCTTCTTATTTCTATATCTCCCCCTTTACCTCTGTTCATATTATGAAACTTTCTTGGTTTCCTTTTCAATTTTCTAATTGATTTATTATAATAGATTGGATCTGCACTTTCAGATATTAACTTATTGGGAACAAACTTCTCAATAGCGTTTAAACATATGTTTTTGAAAGTGTCCCATTTTTTGTCTATATCCCCCTTCTCCTCAATCCAGCAATTCCTCCAATAATTTAAATGTAACTTAATTTTGTTGGTATCCGCCTTTTTATAGAACCAGACTTTCTTCTGTACCTTTATTTCATCTTTTACTCTATTTGCAATTAATTCTACTGTTGGAATATTATGGTCACTGATACCAACGTCCACGATAGTTCCTAACCACTTTTCCGGTGGTCTGACTAGGATAACGTCCAAAAATACGTGCCATCACTCATCCGTTCGATGACATGACGGAAAACGACTTTGTAAAATTGTATAGACTTCCTC
The DNA here is from genome assembly GCA_907164805.1 of Brachyptera putata. Taxonomy (NCBI): domain Eukaryota; kingdom Metazoa; phylum Arthropoda; class Insecta; order Plecoptera; family Taeniopterygidae; genus Brachyptera; species Brachyptera putata. The sequence continues at coordinate 20,099,346 of OU015472.1, read as the reverse complement.
AGAGAATTGTGAGGAATCTTGTCGAGGACATACGTGGTGAGATGCCTCTAACCCGAAGAAGGAGCGCAGTGTCCGTAGAGAGCAAGGTAACTTTTTGGTCAACAGGAATACTCTATTTAAAAAAAGGATTGCAAGTCCTTTATGAAATTTATGCTAATCCTTTTTGATTTTATGAACTCAAGGTGTAGTAGGATACCATAAAGGCCTACTGGATCAGTATATACAAATAAATAGATTCTTTTCACAGGTTCTAGCAGCTCTTAGCTTTTACGCAACTGGCTCATATCAACGAGTGGTTGGCCAGGATTTTTGCCACACTATGAGCCAGTCCATGATTAGCCGTAGTGTGGAAGAAGTTACCCGAGCCATCAGCAATCGCTTGTTGCACACGTGGATTATGTTTCCCATGACTCGGGGAGAGCGTGACATTGTTAAAGAAAGGTAGGTCTATGCACAAACAAATCGGGTTATGAACGAAGTTCATCCATAGTTTTTACAAAGTTTATTAAGTTCATGAACAAACTTTAACGAACATCAACGAACAAAGTTTGTTGAGCGGCCCTGTTGACATTTCTTGTAATTATTACACTTTGAATGTCTTAGATTTTATGAAGCGACAGGCATACCGGGCACAATAGGTGCAGTAGATTGTACCCACATTGCTCTAGTTCGCCCAACTGTACATGAAGAGCAGTATGTTAGTAGGAAAAGCTACCTTTCGCTAAATGTCCAAGCCGTAAGTACCTTTGATAATAAATGAAAACTTCATTTCTGAGAGCGTATCACCCGTAACCATAGAGTAATGAAGTTCCTTTAATGAACCCCCTTAATCTATGCCGTAACTACAGATAATTTTACTTTTCAAAATCTCGTTACAGGTTTGCGATTACGACTTGAGATTTTTGTCAGTGAACGCCCGGTTCCCAGGCTCAACTGGGGACGCTTTTATATGGCGAAATTCTCTTGTCAAAAATGAACTTTCTCGAAGGTACAATGCCGGTGAGAGAGGGGAATGGTTGCTTGGTGACTCGGGTTATGGTAATGAGCCATGGCTGTTATTGCCAATCTTGAATGCTGAGCCAGGGACACCTGAAGAACATTTCACCACTATTCACTGCAGAACCAGGTGTTGTATTGAAAGAGCGTTCGGTGTTATGAAAGCGAGATGGAGATGCCTCCTCAAGCATCGCGTTTTGCATTACAGCCCGCACAAGGCAGCTATGATGGTTAACGTGTGTGCAATATTACACAACATAGCTATAGATGCTCGGCTACCTGAACCGGAGCCACTGAATGAGCGGGAAGCAGCGGCAGAAAGGGAAATGGAGGCTGGGGATTGGGAAGTCAATCCAATTAACATTGACCGAGATTTTTTGGGCCATGCTCGTGCAGTTCGAGCACAAGTTGTCGCACGGCTCTGGAACCAACGATGAACTAAAATAATATCACAAAGATACAGTTCTTTAATATATCAATTTTTATTTCTATGAAGAAATTATAAAATAGATCTATAAACTTTCCATTGTTTGGTCTGCAGTTAGCTGCATTCATTTTTGCATAATTATATTAACAATACAATAGAGCAGTATTTTCATTTAATAACATTATTCCAGTAAATCTACATTAACTGTTTGCCAATTGTTAATATTTATTTCAATTCTATTAATTAGTTATACTTATAAACTTATATTATTCGGCTGTATTTGCTGCGAATGGAAGTGGACGAGAATTTCACTTATTAACCTGTCAAGATCAGACTATCACATTGAATGAATAATATATTCGATTGATGAAAATAATTGGTAATTGTAAAGATGATGATGTGTTTAGTATGAAATGATCATGGATTGAGTATTTTTCATTGAATAAAAATAATAAAATATAATTTGCATTTAATAAGATTATTCTAGTAGGCCCCTACATCTTGATTGACTGTTGGCCAATAACTGCAATTATTTATTTCAATTCTTTTAAAACTCTATTACTTTATTAATTATTATAAACTTGTTAGATGAGCGTAGCGAAGATTTTCACCCAAGTCTTACGGAGCTTTGTCTGTGCGTTTTTTTTTTTTTTTTCTTTTTGTAAACACTGCACAGGTCGCAGGGTTTGACCGATCGACATGAAACTTTTTTTTTATATGCAAACTTATCCAACTTAGAACTGTATAGTTTTGAGGTCTAATCGGTTGGACCATTTTTGAGAAACATAATTTAGAAGTTTCTAAAAACCCCATAAGATTAGGCTGAGCGGAAAAAATTGAAAAATAAAATCTCTTCAATATGATTCAAATTTTCCACAAATGTGAACACAAGAATAATATACATGAATAAAAATTTGGTTTGATATTCGGACCAGCCGTTTTGGAGAAAATAATATAATAAATATATTTTATTCATCGAAAAGATAGAAATATTAGTTGAAAAATGTTGCATTGTCGAAGTCACGGCTTTCTAGATTCATTGACATCGGATGAAGTTCATTTCAAATGATCAAGGTTTGTAGAGTTTTCGATTATACTTTATATAGACATCTCGCTCATCGTACAACGCACATCCTGCGTTTGCCTAGTAGTAAATATTGGGTATGTGTTTCCATTTAAAATTAAAATAGATTGCAATTAAACCCAGATTTAATTTCAAACAGTCCTGTGATCTTCAACCTCGTTTCATTATTGTATATAGATAGATAGATAGATTTATTTAGCTGAAACTATTGTTCATAGGCCTAGATAATTATACATGATAATTTACATTATTAAAAAGGTATGGAAGTAGGCTATAGTTTTTGACTAAATTGGACATTCTTCTCTAACAATTGTTGAACAGATTACCTTAAACTTATCAACATTGAATTCAGTCCTAGCTCTCACGCTCAGTCGGTTGTACAGTCTTATACCGCTGTAAAAAACTGATAACTGTGATATACCGTATACCGGTATATATGATCGAAGTTATTTGGCGAGCACCAACACAGCCTTGTCACAATTAATAACTCGTTGGGGACTAACCTCACATTATCAATCAATAAAAATGATTATTAGTATTAAAAATGCAATGTTTCTATGGAATAATCATAGACGGCAATGAAACCCTGATTTAATTTCAAACAGTCTCAAGTGTTTTCACCTAAATATATATAATTAGTAATAGTAAATATTATGTGTTTCTGTATAAAAATATAATAGATTGCAATTAAACCCGGATTTATGTTCAAACAGCCTTGTGTTCTTCAACCTTCATTTGATATATATATATATATAGAAAAAGTAGGTTATTTGGCGAGCAACATCACAGCCTTGCCACAATTATTAAGTCGTTTGGGACTAACCTCACATTGAGTTTGATATACTAAATTGATAAAAATAATAAGTAATAGTAAAATGATGTTGAAAAATTATGATAATCTCATTTTTCCTCACAATACTTGGCCTCCTTGGAATTTGCAATGCGCCACAGTTCTACCACCTTTTGCTCTGCAGCGATTGCTTGTCTCTCCACGGCACGAGCAATCGCTTGCAAAGAGTCGCTCATTGACCTAATCACTGGCAGCTTGATGTCCTCTGCCATTCTGAATGAGTCGGCTGCACGGCTGTAAGGAGTCGACTCGTGCAACCGAGGTGTGTTGCGGTTAACGCGATTCTTCTTTGCTGAAACACATTACCACGTACATGAGCGGACCACATTAAACTCATTTTTGACATACACTAGAAGAAACTGTTATTATGATGGGTGTCAATTAACTCTGAATGAGCACTCAAGTTACGGTATTCAGGTTATTAGGTTGTTTATGTATACGTAACTATTATATAGGTCTCGACAAACCAATTTAATTTCTTATCTCACAAGCAAATGAATGGAACTAATCATGCGTTGAGTACAACTTAGGTATTCTGTTTCCAGCATGTTTCTCTTACCCTTTCGACTCGGAGGCACTGCTGTCACAGGTGGTGTTGTTTGTGGCGATGTAAACATGGCGGCTCCTGGAGATGTTAATATATTGGCTCCTGGAGATGTGAGCGCGACGGCTCCTGGAGATGTGAACGCGGCGGCTCCTGGAGATGTGAGCGCGGCGGCTTTTGGAGATGTGAGCGCGGCGGCTCCTGGAGATGTGAACGCGGCGGCTCCTGGAGATGTGAGCGCGACGGCTGCTGGAGATGTGAGCGCGGCGGCTCCTGGAGATGTGAGCGCGGCGGCTCCTGGAGATGTGAGCGCGACGGCTCCTGGAGATGTGAGCGCGGCGGCTCCTGGAGATGTGAGCGCGGCGGCTCCTGGAGATGTGAGCGCGGCGGCTCCTGGAGATGTGAGCGCGACGGCTGCTGGAGATGTGAGCGCGGCGGCTCCTGGAGATGTGAGCGCGGCGGCTCCTGGAGATGTGAGCGCGACGGCTCCTGGAGATGTGAGCGCGGCGACTCCTGGAGATGTGAGCGCGGCGGCTCCTGGAGATGTGAGCGCGGCGGCTCCTGGAGATGTGAGCGCGACGGCTCCTGGAGATGTGAGCGCGACGGCTCCTGGAGATGTGAGCGCGACGGCGGTTCCTGGCGTAGAGGATGGAGACTGCAGCATATCGGCATGTGGCGTCTCATCATTCTGCATGAATGGAGGCGGTGATGCTGGCAATGTGAAATCGCTGGCAAATGTAGAAATGATGTGTAACGGCGTGAATGTAGAAGTGGATGGTTTTAGAGTCAGAGCAGGATATGTTTGCTCTTCTGATAGCACTGCAATGACTGGCAGATCCACTTCCAGTAGGCCCACGTCAAGTACCTGAAATAATTAAAAGTTGACATCAATCCTACAGCTAAGCAACATTGTAAATGCAACGTGGATACATTTATAGTTGAAGTACGATACTGGTATATAAAGAAAACAGAAATATAGGCCCATATGTAGAAATGAACGTTAATTAACAATTAGGCCTACATCCAGCTAGATAGAAACATTTGTTTCATCATATGTTTATAAAGTTTATATAAAATTGTTTCCCTTGCCTTTTTGCCCTTGCTGACAGTCTGCAAATAATGTCTACTGGCATTGAGTTTGTAGTGTACAAACTCAATGCTACCGGTACCGGTACCGAAGAAATAATACACACCGAATCTGTTTGCAGACTGTTGCTAATGTAATATTTTCCATCGTACATCATATACAGATCCATCCTGTTGAAAGCTGTGTATTTACACATGTATTCATATGTTTATGTATTGTATTGTCAAGATCAAGCACATGCCACAACGTATGTATTAACCTACAAATTAAATTATACAAATTATTTACCTCGGATGTCGAAGAAGATGATTCGGCTGTTAGAGGAAAGCCCGCTTCCTCTATTGCTGTATTTCCTATTGCAGTGTCCCACCCGACGAAATCTAGCAGCCGTAACTCGACGTCAGTGAGGCTTTGTGGTGACGGTTTACCACCGCCAGTTCCACTGGCATGTAGCTTGAGGCTACTAGCCTTGGACTTTGTTTTGCACCGCCAGTCATTCCAACACTTGAATTAAGAAATAATCGATTAAAATCCAACACTGAAAATTCGAAATGCCCAAGCCTAGTCGAATAGGCCAAGCCCTAGGTATTCAACCTAACATAAGTCTAGGCCTATGAAGGGTCTAGAAAGCTATCTCTGATAGAACCCATCAACCTAGGCCTGACTAGGATTAAAATAGTGGAGCGCTATTAGAATTAGACAATAGCATTATCATTTTGTATAATATATTAGCTTACCTTTTCCCACTTAGCTTCATCTTTCACAGCTCCAAAACCGGAGCTGTTTAGGAGATTGGTCAACTTGGTCCATAAGGATTTCATCTTCTGCCTCCCTAATGGACCAAGTAAACGATAGCAGCGAATTCTGAATGCTCTTGCATAAAACCTAAGAGCTGTTCTTTCTGTTCATTATTAATTTTCACGTTCCTACACGGAGCCATCGTACGCTGATATTTAACTGTTGTGCCAAGCGTGGAGAGGAGTGTAGTCTAACCTACAAAGTTTGTTTACAAAATACTGCTTTGTGATTGGCTGGAAATATTATGACGCGGTTGTTGGTTCACTTCCACTCGTTCCTTCGTCGATCCATTTCGACTGCAGTTAGAAAGTCGCAACTTGACGCGCTATCGTTATGAGTGAAATGGAGCGGGTTTATTTGTGAAATGAAATAGCATAGCTATTAGCTATGAAACCAAAAGTGACCGAATGAGGCTCCAGACATGATAACAAGATGGTTCTGATATGAGATCCCACTATCAGATTTGCACTAGGTTCAACGCAGGCGGAAGACGTGAACAAAGAAAAGAGGGACCATTATATGCCATGCATCCCCGACCTAGCTCAGAAGTATAAGATTGATAGTCAATACTGGAACGTTATTGGTCTTTTCTTGGGAGCCCGAGGTGTAATTCCACCTTTTTTTACTAATTTTATGAAGACATATGCGATTTCCACCGTCAATTCAGATCACATAGTGACATCAATTTTAAAAGACTCATCCTTCATTTTTCACAATCATCTATATAATAACTCGTCATAAACGTTACAAAACATTTATTTTATTTATTTCAACTATTTAATCTTCAAACGTATCATTATCATTTGTATTTTTGTTTCAATAACGGTCTTTTTTTTTAAAATCGTCGACTTTTATACCTAGATATAAGTTCATAATTTCACATAAGTAATTTTTGTAATTCAATTGTAATTTTGTATAGATTATCAAGCTGAATCCTTGTGGTCAATCACAGTGTGAACAGCTGACAATAAAATTGTTATTCTCTCTCTATACTTACCGTAAAGTAAGCATAGCTATCAGCGATTGTTACTAATTGTCCAGACATCGGTCATTTCGGACTGACAAATATAATTAATAAAACAGGGACTTATTGCAAACCAATTCTTTCGAGTGACAGCTGTACAGATAATAAATATGTAGAATCAGCTCATGAAATTCATGCTGCATGAGTAGAATATGCCGACTAAATTATATTCAGAACGTATCTAATATCGATGAAAATTCGAAAAATCAAAATACATGCGGTGCGATATTGTCCCCCCCCCCCCCCCCCCCCTTATTGTATTTGCAACGGTAAGGGAAACGAAGTCATCGAGTGGTGGGGGAAATGCTGACCTTGTGGATCCCGGCTGTAGCTCAAATACACGTGTTCGCTTTTGTGTTGACATTCCGTCCTGACGCGTATATATGGTTCCTCATCCAACTTAGATCTGTATAGTTTTGTGGCACTATCGTGTGGTAACGTTTTTTTTTATGAATTTTAGACATTTCAAGAATACCCACATGGCGGAAAAAAAAGAAAATATTTTTATTTTCCAAAAAAATTAAATTTTGTGTGAAGTTGAATTGCATTTTGACACACATTTATGAAAATGTTCAGCTTGATCGAGTCTGTCATTTTGAAGAACAAACATAAAATGTGCTAAATTGGTACCACTCGAAGAAGTTTTTACCCATTTTTACCCATACTATTACTATCCGCCCGTCTAACAACGCATATATGACGTTTTCCTAGTATCGTATTATTCATCTTGTAAAGCAGTAAGCCTTACTACTCCTGATCAACGTGTCAGGTTTATAGCCCGTGTAGTGATCATTGTCATATTTAGTTGATTAGTTATAGTCCTCCTCATTCTATAATAGACCGTTATATTTATTTTTTCATTGACTATATTACTGATACAAATATGACACCTCGTAATCCGAGGTCCTAAACTATTGACATCACGCACTGCTTTCTATATGCGGTTTTTAATTAGATGTGCCTGTTGTCAGCACTGATAATTTTTTCAACCCAATTCTTTTTCAATTTTCGTACCTGTTGCTCAGTTTAGTAGCTTATTTTTATTCAGAAAAAATTATAGAAAGAATGATCCATTCTTTATCTTTGAAATAGCTTGACTGATTTATGCGAAATTTTGGGATAACGTGAATCATTAGCTTGTGTTTACATTCCGTGAGATTTTTTTTGTAGATTTCTCTATCATTTCCACTCCGGCTCATTTTTATGGGGTTTTACATTATGGTGATTTTTTTGTCTCTACAGGCCATGGATCACTTCAAAGGTTTAAAAACCGCGGCCGTCTGTTGGTATATGGACCTTGGTTTCCAAACAATCAAACCAGTGCCTTCTTCATATACATCACAGATTTTAAACGTTTTAATTCATTGGTGACACTTGTTGCTCATATTTAATAGTTCTTTAATTGCTTTCTTAATTGCTTTTATTGATGTGTAAAAAGTACCTTAAAAATGCGTTTTCTTCGTTATTTCACTTCCGATTGTTCCATAAATCGCTTAAAATATGTATGATAGATCTTTCCACACTCAGTATAAATTTGAGAGCTTTTGAAAAAAATAAAATTCCAAGTATTTCTCCCCTGGCCTATTCTTATGGGGAATTTCCATACTTTCCGATTTTTTTCCGGAAAATCCGTTGGACCGATTTTTCTGAAAAACAATCCCAACCTATTCTGGTATAACACCAATTTGTAAAAAAAGTTTCGAGTTGATTGAAACTTTTTCCTGACCTGTATGCCGCGTACAAAATTACACACAAAAAAAAAAAAAAAAAAAAAAAAAAAAAACATAAAAACCAAGCCCAAAATTTTTCGGTATATGGAATGAAAATCTTCGCTACGCTCATCTAAATTATCATTATTGAATTCATTAAATTGTTCACTGTTCATTGAATAATTAATTATGATAATTATTGCAATAGTATGTTAGATTTCAGTATTATTTTTAATCACTCTTGTTTTGAACAATAACATACATGTAGGCTAGTAGTTTATTTGAAATATATTCATAATAGAAAAATTAAAATTAAAAATAAAATCGAATCACACACCGAGTTGAGCATTTGTAATTTATCTCCACTCTGGTGTTGGCGTGAACTTGAAGTAATTCGTAACTGAAACGAGAATCAAAGTGATATTTAAAAAACTACGGTACTGCGAGCTCAGGTACGCCTGCTACATCTCTTAGTTTTGTGAATGTTATCTATTAGCGTGCGTCAGCAGTCTAGTAGCCGGTTTCCCCTACTTTGCCGGGTTGACATGTGACCTGATGATTCGGTCAAGCTCGGTAATCTCCGCTCTTTTACGAAGACTTTAGGACATCCTCCAAACTCCACAATCTCTAAGCCTAGAGAGCCTACGAGTCCGTGTCGAGCGCCTGCGGCCTCTTAACAACAGATACAATACACGTATCATTTAAACAATCAACCTGACCTATCAGATTCAATAATGTGAGCAGAATAAAATCAAATGTTAGAAGTATATTATAGAGCTAGCCTATAGGAAATAAACAAGTATCGTAGAGAAAAATAATGATACAGTAGGCCTATGTTAGTCACAGGAATATTCAAAATCATAAGAATAAAAATGTAGGCTAAAATAATTACAACTAGGTAGGCCTATCAATGTAGTGTGACCTTCTTCGTACAGATGACGATCCAGAGAGGTCCTTGCAGCAGTGTGTGCGCGGACACTGTTTGTGGACCGAGTAAGCTCTAGATTCACATCAAGAAGCCAATGAGGTTCGACAACTTCGCATATGTTGTGCAACGTACATGCTGCCATGATAATGTTGTTTACGTTATCAATTAGAAATTCCATGCGTTTTGAAACTGTACGGAATCTAGCTTTCAATCGACCAAAACAGTTCTCTATAAGTCACCTAGTTGACGACAGTCGATAGTCGAAATTAATTTAGCACTCGGTCAATCTACCGTTATCAAAGTATGATTTCATCATGGTGCTTGTTAGTGCAAAAGCCAAGTCACCAATTGAGTGGAGTGGTATATATGTGTCACCTACACGTAGCTTATTTTCCTAATACACAGGTTTATCTGCAAACAACTTTGACAGGCAGCACTTGGCAAAATGATGTGCATCATTGTTCCTGCCCGGTGCACCAACGTTAATGCACGTAAACCTGTACCTCAAGTCGCAAACTGCAAAGAGAACTGTACTATAAAAGTGCTTGAAGTTGTGATAATCAACACAATCATCTTTGGGAGGTGACACCGCAATGTGGCAGCCCAAGCACTGGGGATAATTCCACGCATCCTTAAAACCACATACTGTTTCTTGAATATCTTGTACTGTCCTAGGAAACTTGATTACATCTGGCATACAATTTCCAACCATCATCTCACAAACTTCATGGAATATTTCACAAACGGAGCTCTCTGCTACTCCCAAGAGATGACTGGTGGTCCGGAGTTCAGCGGTGGAAGACAACGTATAAATACCTATGGCTACTCTTTTCTCGAGTGGGATACTCTTGCGATAATTAGTGGTTTGACGTTCTAAATGAGGTGCTAAAGTGTTGCAAAGATGGTGGAAAGTGGTTTTAAGTACTCGAAAATTTTCCTTCCTAGTCGAGTCATTCCACTGCGGAACGATATTGTCCCACCAATCACTACTTCTTGGTCGCACCCGCATACGCCGACCAGTCAACTTTCGTTTGGTCTTCCCTAACCTCAAATTGGATAAAGTTGAAGAACTTTGCCAAGCACACATCCCCGCATGTCTCCTCTTCGCCCTGGCTTGAGCTCGAAGTGTTCTTACACGCTTCAACATCTGTCACAACATCGACCTCCATTGCTAATGTATACAATGTGACGTCACTAATCACGGTTAACGTTTCTGCGGTGTGAACGGTCTAATGGGATTTAGGAAGAATTACCCACAGTTCCATGCGCACATTTAACGCAATTAGCTTGATCTAACTTTTCGGTGTGAACAGGGTATAACGATCTGAATTGTTAATACTTGAAGATTGTTAAGTTAAGGATTGAGAACGGGAATCGCACTGCGGGCCTAACAATACAAATTCATATAATAGAAAAAAAAAACAATAGAAAAATATGAACAGAGCAACATGGACAATAAAAACAAATCTAAAATCTTCAACAGGCGGTTGTTTCTGCCTACTGGACTGCGTGATATAGTATAGGCTCCTGTCAAGTAACAGCTGACAAACAATCGTTACCATAGCAACAAATTGAACTGGTCAATTACCAAACATGCTGATTAGTCAACTCCAACTGGTGGACATTGTTGTCTGTCTCTTTCAACAATGGGTGACATCACTTGACAGAAGCCTATAGAAAAGCTTCAGTCCAATTCAAAGTCTTACAATTCTGCATTGACCGTGTCACTGCGCATCATCTTCCCTCTCTAATTCCATTCTCTTCCTCTCACTCCTGGTTATTGGACCTTCTTTCTTCATGTCCCGATCGGTTATAGGAGTTGATGATATTTTCCTTTCCACTGCTCTCTCGTGTTCCTTCATTCTAACCTCTACCCTTCTCCCAGACTGCCCGACACATGGGATTCCATAAACTCCCTTTCCCTTCGTAATCCTCGATCGGTCGCCTGTTCCTAACACATCTCCTAATTTCTTTTCCGTGCTGAAAATGGTTTCGATGTTTTTCCTAGCTAATATTTTACTAATCCTGTCAGTAGTACCTTTGATGTAAGGGAGGTCCGCTATACTCCTGGGTTTCTCTTCGTCTTCCTCTTCTTCCGATACTCTGATCTTCCTGTGTAATGCCCTTGTTATGTCTGACTGTTTATACCCATTCATTTTGAACGTATTAACAAAATATCCCATCTCTTCATTTCTGTGGTTCTCATCTACCAAGCATGTCGATCTATGCGTCAAGGTGTTGAGTACCGACATAAGTTGTTTTGGATGACGGTGTGATGATGCATTTCAATATCGGTTAGTGTTAGTGGGTTTTCTGTAAACAGTATGACCGAATACTCCACTGTCTTTTCTTATGATCAACAGGTCCAGGAAAAGTATCTTACCATCCACTTCAAATTCAGTGGTGCATTTGATGTCTTAAGAGGCCGCAGGCGCTCGACACGGACTCGTTGTAGGCTCTCTAGGCTTAGAGATTGTGGAGTTTGGAGGTATGTCCTAAAGTCTTCGTAAAAGAGCGGAGATTACCGAGCTTGACCGAATCATCACGTCACTGTCAACACGGCAAAGGGCAAAGTAGGGAGGGAAACCTATCTTTGGGGAAACCGGCTACTTGACTGCTGACGCACGCTAATAGATTTTAATAACATTCACAAAGAGATGTAGCAGGCGTATGCTAGCCCTGAGCTCGCACTACCGTAGTTTTTTAAATATCACTTTGATTCTCGTTTCAGTTACGAATTACTTCAAGTTCACGCCAACACCAGAATGGAGATAAATTACAATGCTTAACTCGGTGTGTGATTCGATTTTTTTTTCAATTCAATTTTTTTATTATAAATATATTTCAAATAAACTACTAGCCTACATGTATATATTATCGTTCAAAACGAGAGTGATTAAAAATAATACTGAAATCTAACATAATATTGCAATAATTATCATTATATAATTATTCAATGAACATGCAGTGAACAATTTATTGAATTTAATAATGATAATAATATAAATGATGATTTTTATATTTGAAAGACCAGCACATGTAGCTGAGTGGCTAACGCGCTCGCTTCATGTGATCCGGGAGATGAAGGACAACTCGGACCTGGTTCGATCCCTGCCACCATCCACCTTTACAGTTTTTTTTTCGTGGTTTAATTCCCTCTGTAGACTAGGCTAATACCGGGATGGTTCCTACAATATAGGCCACGACCGCTTCCTTCCCACTACCTCTCCCATTACCTAAGTACCTTCATCTCATCATCCCATTATTCATTCATCTCCGACGCCAATAGATCTTAGTTATCATTACAGTGCGTAGTCAAATCCAATACATAGGGCCTATATATTATTTCTGAAAGCTGTTTTATTTTCTATTATGTGGACAATGGTGATTAAAGTAATGATGATAGAAACAATATCAATCACAATATTTTGTGATTGATTGATTTTTTTTGTTCAACGACCCCACCAACAGCTAGGTTATATGGGGGTATGAATGAGCGGATGATAGACGCAGGATGATGAGGGGAAGAAATTTATTATACAGATATAAATTATATTCATGCGTTATACTTAGCCCCATGACCATATAGTCTGATGGACAGTTATCGATAAATAACGAAGAGGTTTTTCATTTATCATTGATTTATTAAATAAATTGAAAATTTGGTCACAATGAGTCTTTTTAGACGCATATTGTGATTCCAAACAGAACAAATACATTCAGTAGGCATACTCATATATCAAATCCTGGGTTCGACATTCGATGAATTCACTTCTATAATATATATTGCATTTCAATTATTGTAAAAATTGAGGTTCCATTGTCTTTTTGGATGCTTATTTGTTCGCACTCTACAGTCTACAGCTCACAAATAACTTCAATCGTGATGGACAGGACATTAGTTCAACATTAACATCACGAAGTGCATCGGTTTTGCCATTAGAATGAAGCTATGCAAAATATGCTAAAATTGTCTTTGAGTAAAATTGGGCATATTGTTCTGGAGAAAGAATATTGAAAATTGGAAGACACCGATTTAGCCTGGGGGAAACATCGGAGATTAAATCTTTCTTGAACGAATGGAATTTGGTTCAAGTTACAGTCCAAACTAGCAATTTTACATTTTCACAAAGTTTCAGTTTAATCCGTAAAGTAGGCCCTATATATGTTTTAGAAAATTAATCAATTGAATTTAGGCTTACATCTTAAAAAAGAGAATAGGAAGAATGTTAAAAGGTACAGTAATTCACGACTTCAGTGTATTCATAAATTGACTGAATAGTTTCCAAGTCGGAGTGTGAATATGAGCGAATGGATATCGTTGTTTTACGACGCGTATATAGGTTTCGAGTATATTTTATACACTCATTTGATGTTTTCCTGAAAATTCGTTTTTCTGGTAATATTCAACTATAATAGGCCTATAACTGCCGCGGCATATTATACGTACACAGAGATCAGGCTACAATGACAAGGAAATCGGTCATAATTTGGTAATACAAACACACAATCAAGTAATCGATTGATTGGATGCGCGAAGCGAAGATTCAATTTCATTATACTTGGAAAAACGAGAATGTTTTTTTCTGTGTGCGTATTTTGTTTGCGCTACACAGGTCAAACGGAAGTACAAAATGCTATCAAAATAGGTATCAACATATGTCCTCATCTAGCTCGATACTGTGTAGTTTTGGGGCACAATCAGTTCAGTAACTTTCGAGAAAAAAAAAGTCAACATAATGTAAAACCCCATAAGAATAAGCCGGAGTGAAAATGATAAAGAAAGCTACAAAACAATCTCACGGAATGTAAACACAAGCTAATGATTCACGTTATCCCAAAATTTCGCATAAATCAGTCAAGCTATTTCAAAGATAAAGAATGGAATATATCATTTTTTCTGAATAAAAATAAGCTCCTAACTGTACAACAGGTACGAAAATTGAAAAGAAATTGGGTTGAAAAAATTATCAGTGCTGGCAACAGGTACATCTGATTAAAAACCGTATATGGAAAACAGTGCGTGATTTCAATAGTTTCAAAACTTGAGGTGTTCAGATTTTGAGTATAACTCCCACTCATCCAACAACGCAAATCTTTCGTTCTCCAAGTTGAGTCTACATTAAAATGGCTGCATACAACATATACATAATACACAATAAATAAATGAATATTGATGATGAATATGATGATCATTGTTTGCGGATGGGTACGGATGAGCAGATGGTCCGTGAATGACGATTGCCAAACCTGTCTTATGCAGGACTCGAGCCCAAACCCGACTTGACTTTAGTTTCTAAATCTGTGACTTAGCTGACTGATGATCCACAACGGGTTATCACCTTGCCTTCAAGTTGCAATAGTTACTGTGCAGATGTTACTTTGCTCTTTGCTCTTCGATTTACACTTGATTTGCCTTTTTTAGAGGAAGCATCCTTTTGTCTCTTTTCTCTTGATGCCAATTCCAGAGTCTTTTTCTCAGTACTTGCAGAAATTGCTTCGGTGATGTATTTCGGGTCTTTTATATCTCCGATAACTAGTCTTTTAGCGAACTGTGATTCAACTAGCTCGGGCAATAAACATTCCATATAAAACCTGTAAGCAGATTCATCAGATAAACAGTTCATACTGAAAATATGTTGGCCCTAAAGTAGTCTTTATTATAGTTTACGTATACCTCTCTAGGTGAGGAATCATCCGATTTCTCCAGAAGTCATCGTCTCTTTCTATTATCTCGTAGGTCAACCAGTTTTTCGTATATTGCACGAAATAACAATACTTTCGCTTAGTGACATGAAGTTGTCCCTGGATTTGATAATAGTAGTTTGAAGTCGGTTTTAGCAGAAGTTTGCTATCAACAAGGTCACAATAGGGTATCTGGAAGAAGTTAACAGAATATCACGAAAAAGGTTAGCATGAATAACGAAGAGAGATGTTATGAGTTCGAATGAACTTCATATAAATATGGCTGAGACCAGTACCTTCTTATTTGCAATAGCCTCTTCAGGAGTTCGGTATGGATCGGCCGAGACTGGACACTTCACTTCAATGATCGAGTCTTCACCCACTAGGCCATCTACGGGGAAATCGCAATTATATAGACACACACACACACACATATATATATATATATATATATATATATATATATATATATATATATATATATATATATATATATATATATAAATATATATATATATATATATAAATATATATATATATATATATATATATATATATATATATATAAATATATATATATATATATATATATATATATATATATATATATATATATATATATATATATATATATATATATATATATTACATGACGTTTGTCGGAAGTATAATTCTGAACACAGTTTAAATTTCATTGACGTTATATTCCGAAAGTTAGGCCCACATGACATCAATTATATGCAAATACTATACTTTCGTGATTAAGTATGAATGAACTATAAATTACCTGGGGACGCCCCGATATGAGATGTTCTTCGTCTACGAAGAGACCGCACTCCGTAGACACGATACCGTGCCTCTGAGCCATTGTCTCCTTAGCCACAGGCTCGTTGATGATGCCATGCTCCATTGCTTTAGTTTTGACTTGCTTGTATAGCATGGCACTAACGATACCTCTGCAAGAAGTAGTAGGCCTCATCTTGCACACCCGACCGAACCACGAGGCTGTCAAACGTTTCCTTTTGGCTTGAAACCAGAGTTGGCTCTGTGATTGTAGTACAGTATCTCTTTCCAGCTCTTTTCTAGTATCATCAGAGAGTGTGAGACTTGCCAATAAATCTTTTTTTTTCTTGTCGAACTCCTCTGCAGTCAGTTGCACGGGATTATCAGCTTCTTGAAGTCCATAATCCTCGTCCATACCAGGTACAGAAGGTTTTGATTTTCTGTGCCTGAGACGTGGATTCTCTGCACGTCGAGATCTTGACTGTGCTACCTTTTTAATGTCCTGTTCGACATGTTTCTTCGTGTACTTTCCTGAAATTAATGAATTATATCATCGCAGAACGTATTATCTAACTCTCTCTCCCTCTCTATCTCTCTCTCTACCTCTTTATACATATATATATATATATATATATATATATATATATATATATATATATATATATATATATATATATATATATATATATATATATATATATATATGTGTGTATATGAATGGTATATATGTTGCTAAACTATGCTGCAGTATTCAGATAACCATGCAATTGCAACTAAACGAAGCAGCTCACCTGGACTCTCTCCAACCATAGCTTTGTGAACATTTCTTAGGTACTCCCCTGGATTGTTGAATGATACGATGCCAGCGTCGCACCTAGTTTGGTAAGCACCACGGAGGGCGTAGTTGACGCGCCTGCCACCAAGAAACTTGTTCACATGGCTGTTATAATGCTCACAAGGGTTGTTGGAGACATCTAACAGTAAGCTGGCAGCATGGCGGGTTACACACCACTTGACCGCATTGTCGATTTCTAGCATTAGGCCACATTCGACCAACTCGGGAACCAAATCAACCTCGTTGTCCTTTGGACCTTTACAGAAATAACCACGCTCATGGCACCCACCGTGACTCCCAAATACGTGATACGGTCCATTGGCCAAATCCTTCTTCAACTCCATCATTCTGACGTTGAATGGAGCCACCTGATTTTTTCTTTTCATGGAAGCGGTTGAGACTGCTGTTCTAAGACGCCGAACATTTTTGTCAAGTGCATGTCTTAGATGTACGGGGAAGCCACTTTTGGTTCTTTTGGAGAGTTCATAAAGCTTCGTACAAAAGTTTCTCTTCAAATGACTCTTGCACTCAATCTTCTGAACAAGATGATCGTCTCCGTACGGCATCGTTATGCACAGCCTGCTGTACACACTGCTGTCTCCATCTCCTACAAAATGCAATGCATTATTATTTATAATGATTATCATAATTTCAATGTGTAGTATTGTGATTTGTTATGTTATTTAATTGATTCACGTTTAGATTTTCGAAATGTTTCGTACAACTTACCAATGAGCTTGTCATATATCAAGCCATGCATGAGCAAACTCTTTGCAAAACCCTCAGCAATGATGTCGGCCTCCATACTTGTGGCACTTTTACTCCAATTCATGAAGCATATATGCTC
The DNA here is from genome assembly GCA_907164805.1 of Brachyptera putata. NCBI lineage: Eukaryota > Metazoa > Arthropoda > Insecta > Plecoptera > Taeniopterygidae > Brachyptera > Brachyptera putata. Next base: position 20,081,749 of record OU015472.1, on the reverse strand, counting down.
AGGAGGGTCTTCTTTTCTGCTTCTTGCGCGATCGCAAATACAACAGTACCGATTTCGAACCCCCATATAAAGGACCTGTTCCGTTCGAAAGCCAACAATAGATGCCTGAAAAACAAGTTTTCTTTCAATAAATGAACCGAAAGAATTACATCAGATTTACGAAAATGTAAAAAAATACTTACAACGTCAGACAAAGAATCATACTTGGTTTTGTAGCTCCGTTTACACCACTGTCCGTCTCCGATGACAGTACACATGGGGTTTCCATCAGCATCAACATTACCCTCTCTTCTTGCAATCTCTACTTCCATCTGCCCAGCTCTCTCCATGGATTGCCATGCAGCGTCATGAATTGCAGTAGACACTTTATGGAAGTGTCTAATATATGTCTTGTTATCCATGCAAGGCATATCTAAAGCTGACGAGAATTGCCGGAGCTGGCTGTATCCACCTCCAGTGGCAACAATACCATGGACTGCTGCATCGTTTACGGCCATGTGACCTGCCTTTGAGCTGTCTTCAGATTTAAACTTGGACACTTTTAGACACATGCGGCATTTAAATGTCCAAGTACTCATAAATCCATTATGATGTTCTTTTCTGATGAGGTCCATGTCCATAAAAGTACAGTCAAAGCCACCTTCGTGGCGTTCTGCTTGAATTGATCGAAAAAGGTGACCAATGTCAACGAGCCGACGCCCAGTCAGAGTGTTGGTCATATTACCGTCTTGACAATTATTTCCTGAGTAAGTGATATTCAATTCAGGATCTTTGTCAACGTTCCTGTAAAAGTGTGAAGATACATCACTGAGCAGTATGGATAGAATGGAATAGAAAAATCAGTTTCAGTGGTTAGTCACAATTATGTTGAGCTAAAATTCTGAAAATGAGTCATTATCTTGACTATTTGTTATTGTAATCATTGGCATTCAAACAGTAGGCCTACGTTTTCTGAAGTACGCAAATGTTGAAATTATTTAGAAATAAATACCCTAGGCGACCGTCCTCTTGCGTAGGATCATTCTCCTCCATGTCACGATCTAATGGTATTATTTCTACTCCCTCAACTCCAGTATTCGATTGATCGTGTGCATCCACATTTTCGTCAGCACTATCTTCACCGTGGGTACAAAAAATGAAAAACAAGGTTTTATTCCGGTGCATTTTTCTTATAAAGCAAAACGAATCACTTTATATAGTCTCATTTCAGTAGTACCTGGTGGGAAACTGTAATTTCCAACGGGAGCTAGTTCCTAATGCCGTTTTGAAATTTTTCCTCGGTAATATCGGCGAAAGATCATCATCAACGAAAGATCGCTTATCGGATTTTTTGCGAACAGGAGTTGAGAAAACAGGCTCTGTTGTTCCGGAACTATTTCAATGCAGACAGAAAGTGTAAGTACATATACGTTTATTTGTGTGTTTTAACTGAGGGAGAACGCATCTTTTTCCAGGTAATGAAATTCAATCGTCGCCACGCTTATTATATGAGCGTAGCGAAGACGTACATCTCACATACCGAAAATCAATGGGCTTCGTTTTTTTTATGTAATACAGGTCAGGTCAGGAAAAACCAATGAACTCCGGACTTTGTTTAAATATTGGTGTCACAATTGGTTGGCTTTGTTTTGTAGAAAAATCGGTTGATCCTTTTTTCCGGAAAAAATGTAAAGTTAGGAAAATCCTTGTAAGAATAACTCTGGAGGGAAATACTTGAAAATGAGATTTTTTCGAAAGCTTGTACCAAAGAGATTGTACCAAAGTACCAGAAGGCATCAAATGATATGGGTATAGTGCCCATACACAACAGAAACTTGTAGAAGCCCAGTGATAAGTCAAGGTTTAAAAAAAAAAGAACTATAGAAAATAACAGATAAGAAGAAAGAAATAATTATATAAGAAATATGAGTAATAAAAGCAAAAACTCACGTCACAGGCTTATTGGGCTGCACTGAAGGTTGCAAGAGGTCGCTATCAATTGGTTTGTCAGGATCGTTCTCCAATATTATTTCGATGTCAAAAACACCAGAAGATGGAAGAATCGAATCATTCGAAACAACTCTTTGGCGTTCTTCAAGATCGACCCCAACAGTTTGACATTCGCCTGCCTGGTCGTCGACAATATCAGGGCACAATGTAGGCCTATCTTGTCTGCAATAATTATTATATGAATAATAATTTGAATGTCACGGATATGCTTTGAAAGCAATAAAGCAATAATATTAGGGCGTATAGCTAAGAGTAGTTGACTTGGATGAGAGTAGTTGAATAATGAATATTCCATTACAAATATATATGACACTTACGTTGCTGCACGTTGAGCTTCTCGCCATTTCGAAAGATGACTGTGTTTACCTTTCAATCTTTTTGCTTTTGGCCTATGCGAAGTCAATTCTCGTCGACGTTTAGGACCTCGGATCTTACGAGGTGTCATATTTGTATCAGTAATGAAAATGAAAATGAAAAAATGAAAAATGAAAAAATGAATATACCAGTCTATTATAGAATGAGGAGGCCTGTAACTAATCAACTAAATATGACAATGATCACTACACGGGCTACATAAACTTGACACGTTGATCAGGATTAGTAAGGCTTACTGCTTTACATGATGAATATAATACGATATAATATAAAAATTAAATGATCAGTAAGTTGTAGGATTAAATAATAATCACTCTGAAAAGATAGAGTAGGCGATAGGACGGAATGTCAAAACATGAGCGAACGCGTGTATTTAAGCTACAGCCGGGATCCACAAGGTCAGCATTTCCCCCACCACTCGATGACTTCGTTTCTCCTACCGTTGCTTTCATCACCGGGCTCGAGCTTGACAAGCACGGCATGCTAGGCGCACGCGTAGGCAGCCCGCCGTACTCATATCCACGTAAACGCCGTTAATTCCCTAGCTCACAATTTTGATTTATTTTACATTTTGTATTTTTTTTCGGTATTCAAAAATATGTGTCTAGGTTATCCTCAACACGATTTTTCCAAAATTCTCATTTGAAGAATATGAAAACTTACAAAAATTTTCATCGAAATTCTGTAAATAAGATAACCTCCGTTTTTTTATTATCAACAAAATGCAAAAACAATTATGCTGATATCTCAAAAATTACGGCCGTGAGAGTTTGCGGCGTGAAATACGAGCGCCTGCGGCCTCTTAATCAAATTGTGTTTGAATAAACATTGTGAAATTGAATTCAAGACTTGAGATATGTTCTTACAATTTACCATGTAGAATTACCGGTGTGACAGTGATGGTTTACCTCCCCGATCTTATACCCCCCGGGAAACCAACACTAGGGACCATATACCCCCCGGTAATCGTACACTAGAGATGGTTTACCTACCCGGTAATCCACCCCTAGTGTACGATTACCTACCCAGTGATCTAATACCCCCTTTGACGACTATGAAGAGCGAGAGGGGGTATCTCAGCCCTGGAGATGGTTTACCCTATAGTTATTATTCTTGATTTAAGTTGAGGGGGGGTATCTCAGCCCTGGAGATGGTTTACCCTAGTTATTATTCTTGATTTAAGTTAAGGGGAGGTATCTCAGCCCTGGAGATGGTTTACCCTATAGTTATTATCCTTGATTTGAGTTAAGGGGAGGTATCTCAGCCCTGGAGATGGTTTACCCTATAGCTGTTATTCGTGATTTGAGTTGAAGGGGGATATCTCAGCCCTAGGGATGGTGTACCCTATAGCTGTTATTCGTGATTCAAGTCAAAGGGGGTATCTCAGCACTAGGGATGGTTTACACTATAGCTGTTATTCGTGATTTGAGTTAAAGGGGGGTATCTCAGCCCTAGGGATGGTGTACCCTATAGCTGTTATTCGTGATTTGAGTTAAGGGGGGTATCTGAGCCCTAGAGATGGTTTACTCTATAGCTGTTATCAATGATCTGAGTTGGAGGGGGGTATCTGAGCCCCAGGGATGGTTTACCCTATAGCTGTAATTCGTGATTTGAGTTGAGGGGGTATCTCAGCCCTGGGGATGGTTTACCCTATAGCTGTTATTCGTGATTTGAGTTGAGGGGGGTATCTCAGCCCTGGGGATGGTGTACCCTAAAGCTGTAATTCGTGATTTGAGTTGAAGGGGGGTATCCCAGCCCCAGGGATGGTTTACCCTATAGCTGTAATTAGTGATTTGAGTTAAAGGGGGGTATCTCAGCACTGGGGATGGTTTACCCTATAGCTGTAATTCGTGATTCAAGCCAAAGGAGGGTATCTCAGCTCTAGGGATGGTTTACCCTATAGCTGTTATTCGTTATCCAAGTCAAAGGGGGTATCTCAGCACTAGGGATGGTTTACCCTATAGCTGTTATTCGTGATTCAAGCCAAAGGAGGGTATCTCAGCCCTAGGGATGGTTTACCCTACAGATGTAATTCGTGATTCAAGTCAAAGGGGAGTATCTCAGAACTGGGGATGGTTTACCCTATAGCTGTAATTCGTGATTTGAGTTGAAGGGGGTATCTCAGCCCTAGGGATGGTTTACCCTATAGCTGTCATTCGTTATTCAAGTCAAAGGGGAGTATCTCAGCACTAGGGATGGTTTACCCTATAGCTGTTATTCGTGATTTGAGTTGAAGGAGGGTATCTCAGCCCTAGGGATGGTTTACCCTATAGCTGTTATTCGTTATTCAAGTCAAAGGGGGTATCTCAGCCCTAGGGATGGTTTACCCTATAGCTGTTATTCGTTATTCAAGTCAAAGGGGGTCTCTCAGCACTAGGGATGGTTTACCCTATAGCTGTTATTCGTGATTTAAGCCAAAGGAGGGTATCTCAGCCCTAGGGATGGTTTACCCTACATATGTAATTCGGAATTCACGTCAAAGGGGGGTATCTCAGGACTGGGGATGGTTTAACCTATAGCTGTTATTAGTGATTCAAGCCAAAGTAGGGTATCCCGGCCCTAGGGATGGTTTACCCTATAGCTGTCATTCGTGATTCAAGTCAAAGGGGGGTATCTCAGCACTAGGGATGGTTTACCCTATAGCTGTTATTCGTGATTCAAGTCGAAGAGGGGTATCTCAGCACCAGGGATGGTTTACCCCATAGCTGTAATTCGTGATTTGAATTGAAGGAGGGTATCTCAGCCCGAGGGATGGTGTACCCTATAGCTGATATTCTCGATTCGTGGTAAAGGGGGGTATCTCAGCCCTAGGGACTGTTCACCCCTCAGCTGTCCACATACGCATGTCAGTGCAAGTTAATTTATGTCAATATATCGTAACATGAATTTCGAATATCGATATTCATCAATAATATTAGCATCGCAATGTCAAATAAAGCTAGCATTCTATCGATTCAATAGTTTCTTCGATATAAGTATTCTGATGCTCAAGAATTTACAAGATACTATGTTCGCACGAAGATATCCTGAATATTCAGCCCCAATTATGTTACATTCTCATTTCCTCATACGTTCTCACAAAATATATATGTGTCTTCATAATTCCATCAATCTATACCAAACATGTCAAGAAGTCCAATGGTGAACTCTCACTCGTCTTTCTTCAAGAATAGTCACGCCAGTGAAAGAGGCGTCCTCCCTTTGTCCCCCCCACCTCACGCAAATGACGAATACAGCTGTAGGGTAAACCATCCCTAGTGCTAAGATACCCCCCTTCAACTCGAATCACGAATAACAGCTATAGGGTAAACCATCCCTAGTGCTGCGATACCCCCCTTTGCCATGAATCAGGAATAACAGCTATAGGGTAAACCATCCCTAGGGCTGAGATACCCCCCTTTGACTTGAATTCCGAATTACATATGTAGGGTAAACCATCCCTAGGGCTGAGATACCCTCCTTTGGCTTGAATCACGAATAACAGCTATAGGGTAAACCATCCCTAGTGCTGAGATACCCCCTTTGACTTGAATAACGAATAATAGCTATAGGGCAAACCATCCCTAGGGCTGAGATACCCCCTTCAACTCAAATCACGAATAACAGCTATAGGGTGAACCATCCCCAGTGCTGAGATACTCCCCTTTGACATGAATAACGAATAACAGCTATAGGGTAAACCATCCCTGGGGCTCAGATACCCCCCTTAACTAGTATCACGAATAACAGCTATAGGGTAAACTATCCCTGGGGCTCAGATACCCCCCTTAACTAGTATCACGAATTACAGCTATAGGGTAAACCATCTCTGGGGCTCAGATACCCCCCTCCAACTCAAATCACGAATTACAGCTATAGGGTAAACCATCCCTAGGGCTGAGATACCCCCCTTTTATTTGAATTCCGAATTACATCTGTAGGGTAAACCATCCCTAGGGCTGAGATACCCTCCTTAGGCTCGAATCACGAATCACAGCTATAGGGTAAACCATCCCTGGGGCTCAGATACCCCCCTTAACTAGTATCACGAATTACAGCTATAGGGTAAACCATCCCTGGGGCTCAGATACCCCCTCCAACTCAAATCACGAATTACAGACATAGGGTAAACCATCCCTAGGGCTGAGATACCCCCCTTTGACTTGAATTCCGAATTACATCTGTAGGGTAAACCATCCCTAGGGCTGAGATACCCTCCTTTGGCTTGAATCACGAATCACAGCTATAGGGTAAACCATCCCTGGTGCTCAGATACCCCCCTCCAACTCAGATCTTAAAAACCTTAATTAAACCCATTCTAGGGCTAAATACCCCCTTAACTTAAATCACGAATTACAGCTATAGGGTAAACATCCCTGGGTTTGAGATCCCCCCCCCTAAACTAAATCCGAATAAAAGCATAGGTAAACCCCCCTTTGGGGCTCAATACCCCCTTAAAACCAAAATCACAATTCAGCTATGGGAAACCCCATCCTAGGGCGGATACCCCCCTCAACAAAATCACGAATAACAGCTAGGGGGAAACCTCCCTATGCTAAGATCCCCCCCTTCAACCAAAAATCACGAATTCCCGCAAAGGGGTAAACCCATCCCTAGTGCTCGATCCCCCCTTTCCATGAATAAATAACGGGCTATAGCGTAAACCCCCCTAGGGCTAGATACCCCCCTTCAACTCAAATCACGAAAAAACGCTAGGGAAACCCACCCCTTTGCTGAATCTCCCCTTTGTGAAAACGAAAAACGCTTTTTAAAAAACCATCCCTAGGGCTGAGATACCTCCCTCAACTAAAATCACGAATAACAGCTATAGGGTAAACCATCCCTGGGGCTCAGATACCCCCATTTAACTCAAATCACGAATAAAGTTATGGGGTAAACCATCTCTAGTGTTCAAATACCCCCTCTCACAGAAAACAGGTTTCGATTAGGGGTTATAGGATCCCTGGGGGGGGTAGTTGTACACTAGGGATCAATTACCGGGGGGGTATCACAACACTAGAGCTGGAATACCGGGGGGTACTAGAACACGGGGGTATAGGGTCCCTGCGACACCGGTACTAAACGGAATACTAGAAGGACAAAATTACGTTAGCAGTTTCATTCATGAATACTTGTTTTTTTTCGAATTGATATTCATTTTTTTCCCCAAAAAATTCTCCGAACTTTCGAAGCATTGCCTCTTGAAAAGTTCGCTGAGTTGCTGCTTCCACTTCAAAAAGCTGGTTGGCTCGTGCATCGGCTGCCTCTGCCTCTTGAAAAGTTCGCTGAGTTGCCGCTTCCACTTCAAGCAGCTGGTTGGCTCGTGCCTCGGCTGCCTCTGCCTCTTGAGAAGTTCGCTGTGTTGCCGCTTCCACTTCAAGCAGCTGGTTCCACTTCAAGCAGCTGGTTCCACTTCGAGCAGCTGCTTCCACTTCAAGCAGCTGGTTGGCTCGTACCTCGGCTGCCTCTTTATTGCATCTCTTTTAGCAGAGACCCAAACTCCTCACCCCCGGAGTTTACAACTACCTTGCGCTTGCGCGTTTGTCGACGGTTGGTCACCCCGTCGCTCGAGTTACTTGTGGTAGAAGTCGGTCCCGACGACGACGACTCCTAGTCCTCTCCCTCCACAACGATTGATAGTTCGTCAAGAACGGGTACCTGAAACAAGGCAATAGTGCAATACTTAGAACATTACAGCAAAGTTTCGTCATTGGCTGGACCGAGCAACTGGTTCAGCGGAGCAAAATATTTCCATGTGGAAGGGCTTGCTCCAGACACGAGACGTGCTTTTTCCTTCCCGCAAAAAATATGTGTATTAGACCTAGACTAGATATTATTCAGATTAGAATACAGTTGGTCCAGAAGAAGACAAATTGGCCTACTTACCTAAACTCTCGAGTCAGATTGGACACCTTGTTCTTTACTTCGGTGTATGCCCGCTTTGGGCACTAACTTTGTTCGGCTAAATCATCAGCCACAGATTCAAAGATTCGCCTGTTGCGCTTAACCCCACGCAAATCGCCTATTCTCTCCCCCCATAAATGCACTAAAACCAGAACTTCCCCCCTCAAAGGATCCGGACACCTTGACGTGGTGTGGGGGCTTGCGTGGCCCAGTGATCCCCAGAGCTATCGTCGGGAGCAATTCATTTGCTCCCAGCAGGGTCACCCATGGCGATAAGGTCTGGGGTGAGGGCCCAGACTAAGTTCGGACCGTCGGTCGAGTGGGTGCCCATCCTGGTGACCGGAGAAGACATAGGGATTTCAGGTGCAATCATCCATCATCACGGTCTTCATCATCATTCTCTTCCATCTCTATACTTCTCCCTTTCTCTATCTCTCTCTCTCTCAAACTCTTGCTTCGGTTTACCTCCATGCCGAATCCCTATGTCCACTCACACCCACGATTCTTGATGACAATGGCTACGCAACAATGACATGACACGGCTTTTATTGGTTTTCGATTGCTTTGGGCTCGTACACAGATTGCGTTGACTGCAATAGCTGGGCAGGAGGTCTTGTATGACAATGTCAATTCTGACTGCCCAGGGAAAAGGCCAATTGCGTCTGTGTGCGTCCGAGCGTAAAATTGGCTATTTCCTGATCGCTTTTTGATGCATGGGAAATCATTAATTAACTGTATAGCATGTATTTATTTTATGTGGTATAGATTTAATTTTGTTTACAAGGCCCTATGCGGTAGTACCGACGTGGGTTAGTTGAGTCCCTATTCCAAAATATTGTGTCAGGTTGTCCCCTTTACTATATATGAAACCCTCTTCTTGTCAAACCCCATCCCCCCCCCCTGGACCGAGTTAATCAAAACAATAAAAGAATCCGATCTATATTTGAAGACCCTATTGACCCTAAGGACTTGAACTGTTTGACCTCTTTACCCCCGACTCCAAGCTTCTACATCGTGGAAAGCGCGGAAGAAGGGAAGACTTTTCCGAGAATCTGCATGATAAAAATACGAAAGTCGGTAGAAAAGATTACTGGTAAGCTGAGCAACCTTAAGAGACTCAGAAATGGCACCCTTTTGGTAGAGACGATGAACTCTGTTCAATCTGACCTACTCATCAAGGCTAAATCTCTTAATGGACTCTTCAATATAAAAGTTACACCGCATAAGAATCTTAATTATACTAAAGGTGTCGTATCCTGTTATGACCTTCTTGATTCTACAGAAGAAGAGATTCTGAACGATCTGTCGAAATATAAGGTGATCGAAGTGTATCGCATAAAATCTCGTCGCGGTGGAGTACTCAAACCGACCTCTGCATTAATACTAACCTTCGCGTCAACAACTTTACCTTCAACAATAATGACAGGTTACAATAAACTAAATATCAGGCCTTACATTCCGAATCCGATGAGATGTTATAAGTGTCAACGTTTCGGTCACACAGTTGCTAACTGTAAAGGTAAAGAAACATGCGCCTCATGCTCCATGGATCTCCATGGAGAAGAGCCATGTACATCTCCACTCTCATGTATCAATTGCAAGGGCAATCATTCAGCCTCCTCACAACAGTGCACTGCATGGACCAGGGAGAAGAAGATCCTGGAGTTCATGGTAACTGAGAAACTATCTGCAGGAGAGGCCCGCCATAAGTACAATACTCTTTACCCCACAAGTACATTCAATGTTTCGTTTTCTTCTGTGGTTGCCAATAAAAACACACCAACCAATGATGCCATGGCCGAGGTCAAGGACTTGCTTCTGGCACAAGGGCAAGAAATTCGTACACTGCGGGATCAAATTACACCAAAACAAGTACCTGCTGAGGATGTAACGAGTAATAGTTTCCAGTCAGCATTAAAAGATCTTCAAGCACAGGTATCTGCGATGCAGGAGCAACTAAATAAACAGGCTAATAACCTAGCAGAGCAAACGAGATTAAACAAAGAAAAGGACGAGAAACTGAAAGAGCAAGCTAAAACAATTAAAGAACTGAGGAATCAAATTAAAGAAAAAGAAAAAGTTAACACAGATCTTCTTGCTCAAGCAAGAAAACAAACTGCTGTTGTATGCAATGCAACACCAGCTCAAACGCGGCTGAATCGTTCTACTTCCAAAGAAATTCCTAGAAAGGAAGGCAGAAGGTTCCAGAGGGGATACTTCTTTATCATCAATGGAAGTAGACGAAAATAAAAGTACAGATAACGACAATAGAAAGAGAGTAGTTCATCAGACTATTTAGTGTATAATAATATAATAAAGTTTATATTTTAGTACACACATAGTTATTACTCTCTTTTATTCGTAGTCTTAAGTATGGCTTTCATCATATGGAATTGCAATGGTTTTAAGAGACACAAAGAGGAGATCAAGGTTTTAACATCGGATTTTAGACCAATGTGTTTCTTCTTTCAGGAAACACATTTTAAACACAATGACTCACCTATTTTATCTAGTTATAGTTTTTATCGATGTGATGACTTGACGGGTAACAGAGCTCATGGGGGAGTAGCCACAGCTGTCTCGGACAGCTGTCACGTAAGTCCACTGCCGCTTACAACACCTCTCCAGGCAGTGGCAGTTAGAGTTGCTCTCCCTCAGCCTGTTACCTTCTGCAATATTTACTAACCGGAATGGGCCCCTGTAACAGAAAACAACCTGATTAACCTTGTGTCATAACTGCCACGTCCCTACGTGTTGCTAGGTGACTGCAATGCCCACAGCCAACTGTGGGGTGACACAATGGTAGACGGAAATGGCCGAGGTCGTCTTTTCGATAAGTTTTTTAATGATCAAGATCTCATTATCCTTAATAACGGTGACAAAACTAGATTTAACTCTTTCAATGGTGAGTTTTCGGCTATAGATCTTTGTGTGTGTTCACCTTCCGTTGCTCCACTTTTTAATTTCTCTGTTCATCCTGATCTCTGTGGTAGTGACCATTTCCCGCTTTTATTGCACCTTCTCTCAGGCCACGAGGAACCAAAGCGATCCGCGCAGTGGAACCTGCGCCGTGCTGATTGGCAAAACTTCCAATGCCTCGTTGATCTGAGAGAAGCGAACAAGATATTAGATGTCAATCAAAGAGTGGAAAGTGTTACCAACTGTATAATTCGCGCTGCTGAAAAGTCTATTCCTCTGACGTCAACCAACCCACGTCGCATTCCCGTTCCCTGGTGGAACGTTGAATGTAGGGAGGCAATACAGAGACGTAAGCAGGCCTTCAAAAATTACAGAAGATACCCAAATGAAATTAATTTAAGTGCATTCCGTAGACTACGTGCCAAAGCCAGGTATATTATTAAAATGTCCAAAAAAGATTCGTGGAACTCGTATGTGTCCACGATTAACCACAACACGCCACCAACCAAAGTGTGGAACCGCGTGAAAAAGATTGATGGGAAATTCAAGTCTTCCTCAATTGCCGGATTAGAAGTTGGTGGTAATGTCATCACAGCCCCAAATGAGATCGCGGATGCCATAGGTGCATACTTTTCAGACGTGTCAGTCTCCCATCACTACTCGGTACCGTTTCAAAGATTTAAACATGTTGCGGAGAGTAGAAGACTCGATTTCACCTCCGCAAATCACGAGGATTACAACGTACCGTCTAGTCGATGGGAGTTAGAAAATGCTATTACGAACTCCAAGAACACATCACCAGGCGCTGACCGAATCCACAACTCTTTCTTCAAGCATTTAACATCAGAATCCGTAGATCATCTGCTCGACACATTCAACTTGATCTGGAGCACTGACACGTTTCCCGACGATTGGAGGCTTGCTATTGACATCCCCATTTTAAAATCTGGTAAGGACAAAAACAGCACTTCCAGTTACCGCCCTATATCCCTGACCAGCTGCCTGTGCAAAGTGATGGAGAACCGCCTAGTTTGGCGGTTGGAACAGACAAACCTCCTTTGCACAGAGCAGTCTGGCTTCAGGAAGAATCGCAACACTCAGGACCATCTAATTCGGATGGAAAGCTACATTCAAGATGCGTTTCTAACAAAACAACACGTTGTCGCCGTCTTTTTCGATTTAGAGAAGGCGTACGACACGACCTGGCGGTATAATATTTTATCTACGTTACACAAATGGGGTTTTAAAGGCCACCTTCCAGTTTTTATTTCTAGTTTTATGTCGAATAGAGTTTTTAATGTTCGTGTACAGAACGTTTTATCGACAACTTTTACTCAGGAGAACGGTGTTCCGCAAGGTTCGGTTTTAAGTTGTACACTCTTCGCAATCGCCATTAACAGAATAGTCGAATGTATAAGACCGCCAGTTACCTCCACATTATTTGTAGATGACTTAGCTATTCTATGCAAGTCAGCAAGACTTGCAACAGCAGCTAGGCAAATCCAACTAACAATTAACAACTTGGAGAAATGGTCGAGTGAAACTGGATTTAACTTCTCTACAACAAAAACATTCTGTATGCATTTTCACCGTCTGCGAGGCTTGCACCCTGATCCTGATATCAGCCTACGTGGTAATTTACTACCTTTCTTCCAATCAGGACGATATTTGGGACTTACGTTTGATGTGAAACTGAATTGGAAGGCGCATATCACGCAATTGAAAATTAAATGTTTTAAATCACTGAACCTTTTACGATATCTTACTGGAACAAAATGGGGTGCAGATAGAACCACAATGTTACAGTTATATAGAGCCCTGGTAAGATCCAAACTTGATTATGGCTCGCTAGTATACGATTCTGCTAGGGAGTCATATCTTAAACCACTCAATACCATCCATAATACGGGAATCCGACTGGCTATTGGAGCACTCCGAACCAGTCGGATTGAGAGCTTATATTGTGAGGCTGGGGAACCATCTCTTAAACACAGGCGCAAATATCTTTTAACTTCTTATGCTTCAAAACTTTTGTGTATGCCAAAACACCCGACATTCCAACAAGTTTTTAATCCTCGTTTTCAAGCTTTATACGCCGCTAAAAATAACCCCACATTGCCAACAGGAATACGCCTCAATGATATTTTAATCGAGGAGAGGTTTGTGTATCCGAGGATGTACCCAATAGCATGCCAAGCATCTTCCCCTTGGCTAGTTCCTCGCCCTGTCTGCCATCTACAACTCTCCCGTTTTAATAAATCAAACACCAGTGCCCCCGTATACCATCGACTCTTCAGTGAACTCAGCTCTCATTTTAAAGATCATATTAAATATTACACTGATGGTTCCAAGTTGAATAATGAAGTCGGGAGTGCCTTCATTACTGGAACTGACACGTCATTTGGTTTTAAGTTGAATCCCAAGTGTAGTGTATATACAGCGGAGCTATACGCTATTTTAAAAACCCTGCATCACATAAAGACACGTCTCGAAAAGTATTTTATTATTTATTCTGATTCCCTGAGTGTCCTACAAGCAATTTCCCAAATATACCCGACTCACCCACTTGTCCAGGAAGTGCAGAACCTCCTGACCGCCCTTGCCTCGCAGGATGTCAGTGTAGCGTTCTGCTGGGTACCTGGACATGTGGGAATCAGGGGGAACGAAATTGCTGATGAAGCTGCCAAGGATGCAACACAAAGAGATCAAGTCGATGAATTCAAAGTACCTTTTAATGACTTGAAATCATATTTTAAACAACTTTTCAAATGTAGATGGCAGAAAGAGTGGGGTGAGGTCTTGAACAATAAACTCGGGGAAATTAAAAGTACAATTGAACTGTGGGACTCCTCTATTCGAGAATCCCGTCGAGAGGAAGTAGTACTTACCCGCATGCGAATTGGCCACTCGCTACTCACCCACGCATACTTATTTACACCGGAAAAAGTCCCTCCTAGGTGTGATACTTGCAATGAGATTTTAACAATTAAACATATACTCTTAGACTGTCAGGAGCACAGTCGTCTCAGGCAGCAGCTATCCTTGGGAGACACTCTTGCAAGTATTTTATCAAATGATAGTCGAGTCATAGACAGGGTTTTCACATTTCTCAGACGCTTAAACCTAATTGATCTCATTTAGCTATAAGTTTTATTAATCCGTAGAAAATAGTTCTTATAGTCCCGTATTCTGTGATATTAGTTAGAAGTTTCATTAAACATAGATACTAGTTCTTAGTTTTATCCGTGTTTCGTGGTATTAATTCCAAGTTTTATTGCCTCGTTGATAATATTTGTGATATTAATTCTAAGTTCTATTGCCTAGTTGATAATATATAGTTCTAACCGTGATATGTGATATTAGTTGTAAGTTTTATTACCTAGTTCATGGGTTACTCTTGTTATTAGTTATTGTATGTTCGTGATATCAATTCTAAGTTTTATTGCGTAGTTTATAATATTCGTGATATTAAATCTAAGTTTTATTGCCTACTTAATAATATTCGTGAAATTAATTCTAAATTGTATTGCCTAGTTAATAATATTCAGTTCCAACAGTGATATGTGATATTAGTTGTAAGTTTTACTACCTAGCTCATAGTTTACTCTTGTTATTAGTTATCGTAGTTGCATGTTGTCAATTTAGAAGATGGGTTTTAGTTACCAGTACTTTTGTTTGTTATTTAGTATTTAAGTTCGTTTTACACATGTTGCGTAGTTTGTAGTTAGATTTAGTGTGTTAGTCATATATTTTCTAATGGTACCGGCTTTTTACACCGGTGCCTGATTCTACCAATTCGTAATTTAATATCGAGGATTCTCATAAAACTAAGTCGCAGGCGCAAAATGACCTCGTTGTCGACGCGCCTTTAAACCCCAACATTCAATTCAATTCAATTACCAGAACTTCGTGGTCACTCCAATTCAATAAATTCACTCCAATTGTCGCAATCTGCGAGCACCACTGACCCCTTGACGAGAACTGCCCGCCTGTACTTGAACATTTGAATTCATAATTAAATTTTAACAATTAATAATAGCAAAAACAAAAAATGAAAATATATGCTGCACGCGTCACTGGATATGAATGATGATGCCTATAACTTCAAATATGTTGTGCTGGTAAGTGTAGGCGGTGGATTTACTTTCAACTTTTTTTTTTTAATAACATCGAAACTTGATACAAAATCATTGTTCCCCTATTAAGGCTAAGGATGAGAGTAGGATCGTTTGGACAGGGCACCACAAGGGCGATCTTACCACCTCATTTTATTATTATTTTAAATTGAAGCAATTAACTCTGGCACCAGGTCCACGCTGTCTGTGACCACACATCTTCGCCGCAGATAAAAGTCTTCAGTTGTCGAAAGTCCGGAACACAATATAAACTGTTATTAAGATATATCCGGACACTACCAACATTGGTATTAGGAATAATCCAACCACACGAATGTTGATTTCTTTCACTTTGAACTAAGGACGTGTCCGAATTACTCTTTTTATGCGTACTTCTAGACTTGGACTTGATAAAAGTACGGAAGTGACGTCATTTGGAACGTCTGAATTGACAAGTCTACAAGTCCAAGTATGGAAGTTCACAAGTACGAATGACATGCGTTCTTGCGTACTTTACTTGCGTACTTTGGCGGCCACTCACATGAATCCGTATTATATTTATGATAACGATTTGAAACAATGACCATCAAACTTTCGTACGTTTTATTCAACAATAAAGTGGCAGATTTAAATTGGTGTGCCTAATTTTGCTTCTTGTATAAAATGTCCCCGTTTCAATGTGATAAACCTTGAAAAGTAAGGTTATACCATAGTCGCCATCTATCGCCATCTACTTCCCGCCAATTGACTCGCACTCCGTCGCCATCATCACGTTGTGTTCGTAGGCATTGTTTTTTCAACTTTCATAGGTCCTACTTGGATTCATATTATTCACCTCAGCCGTAATGTCTTGCAAGAATTATAAAAAGATTTGCAAATGTAAGTATATTATTGTTATTATATGTTTATTGTACTAGGCCTATGGTACTTATTCAGTTGTAATGGCCTAGTCCATAGGTAGTAGGCTAACCTACAAATTCCATGACTAGACGCAGGGCATTCAAAGCCTAGGCCCTAAGCCTATTTGTAACATGAAGTAGCATCTAACCTGCTGGATGACTTTATTTTACCTAATCCCATTCATTTTTATTGCAGGGAATGATGACCAAACTAGGGCTTTAATAATATTACGAACTGAAAATGATGACAGACAATGGGGAGAACACGCCAAGCACTTGGCTGTTCTACGATCAGATGGACGAATTCTTAAGAAGTAAGGACAACATTATGCCTCCGGTGGTATATGAATCATCGGAGCTCTGTGATCCTACATTATTGGATACATCCAACCAGTCCCTGCCTGGTATCGATCTCTGCAACGGAGACGTGGATAAATCCAACATCCAGTCTCAATCATCGCCTACTGCCGGAACCAGCACATCCAAAGAATCGGAGCCAATAAATACAAAAAGCAGCAACAAGAAACGACCAAAGGAAGACGATCTTCTTCAATATTTCCGTACCCAACGTGAAATACTTAACAACAAAGTGCAAGAATGTTAACTATCATGGGAGAATTTCTTAAAGAGTATAAAAAGAAGAGGAGTGAATAAGTAAATTTCAATTGCTTAAAAGCAACCATGATTTGCACATAATTTCTAGGCTGCCATATTTTCCCCTAATTTTGTAGAGTATGTAATAATTGCAGTAGGGCCTATATCAGCAGGACAAATACTTCATACAGAAGCTTATTGTATTTATTGTAATTAAATTTGTGTATGCCCTAGGAATGGCAAACTTACATTAAAAAGGTACCAGTAAATGTAGGCTTACCTTAAATGTAATGTTGGCTAATCTAGGCCTCAAACTGAAAAGTACCATACAGAAATATATATTTATGAAAATAGCAGTGAAGAGTAGGCCTAGGTTAAATAATAACTTCAGAATAAATACAGAAATAATCAATATAAATTTATTTATTCATCAGGTCTCTAATATGATACATATATACAAGTAGTAGGAATAGTACATAAATAAACTGTATAAATTGTATAATATGTACCATACATTTTTGTAATTGTAATCAATTTAGTCGTAATAAACAATATTTGTCAATAATCAAAGCTGTGCCCATTGTAATATTATTAGGCCTCTGCCTATCTTATCTTATATAAGATGTATAGTGGCGGGGATTGAACCCTGCATTGTAAGGCATTTTTTTACATAATATTTCAAGGGAAATAAAACAGAATATACTCAACACCGGTAGGCCAACCTTGTGAAATTGATACTTTGCCAACGATTATCTAATGACGATGAATAATTTTTCAGTAAAACAAAATAATCCAAAGAGAGTTTCAGCAATATTAGAAGCTTGAAATATTTGAAGGCTAAAATTCTACTCAATTCGGTTGCAATGGTGGCTCTGTCGCTAAACGAGCGCACATTTGATCCCTGAAATCATTGGCTACCACTTGATCGAGAGCCCGATTAGCTAACTGGCCATTAACATGTCGTCTTTCAGCAACTACAAATATAATCTCCTACTGATGAGCAAATGTTATGCATAATGCAACATGCCACTATCATTTTGACTGCCTTAGGAAGTTCAACTTCCAGGGCCTTCTGAAAAATACACCTCCATCGCTGCTGCATGGAGCCAAACGAGCATTCAATAACAATACGACCCTTAGGCCCGGTCTTATGACTGCTTCTTAAAACATATACTTAGCTAAGGTTATCTTAACGCTAAGTGATACTTAAACTGTGGGGCCATCTTGTGAACGTAATTAGGGTCCCTCTTAGTTTAAGTTCTACTTATAATATTTGTTAAGTTTCGTCTCTATGGTTATTGCGTTTCTTGCGGAATATTTCGTGTGAACCAATGAGCACGATGTAGTGTTACCAACAGATTTTGTTATAATGTCATTTTATCTGTGTGGTTGGTACTGAAATGTCACGTGTGAACTGTCAGGTAAGTGTGAAACATGGTTTCCAAGAGAGACAGGGGCTGCAATTATACCTCGGAAGATTGTAGGAAGCTTGTAGCCATAGTTAAAAAATACGCTCATGTGATTGAGATTAAAAAATCTGATGGTGCAACATGGAAAGAAAAGGTAAGTAGGCCTACATTGAGGTGTATGGCTTGTATTCGAGTGCTAGAATTGGCCCTAGGCCTAGGCATTGAATTTGTAGGTTACAACCTACAAATTCAATTGTCCTAGCTTTCATGTCGCAGGCGTAAATACACATTTGGCCCAAGCAATAGCTCTGAGTCTATACATTAGGGATCCTTCAATCGCTGGGTAGGCCTAGGGCCCGTGGTCTTTGCTTTGGCATAAACTCAATGGCTTTTGTGTAATTTGTACCAGCTAGGCCTAGGCAATAACAAACTCAATGGCAATAGTAGACATGACCAATGCATATTATTGATCCTTTACATCAACACTTTGTGAAAAGATCATTCAGTACAGTTTCTCTGTAGATCTAGGCCTAAGGCGACCTTCGCTGCAATACATAGGCGTAGTCGTTCGTTTGTCTAGATCTAGGCCAGAATTATCACCCTGTCAAGGCCTAGGCCTATTAGGTGGCTGGAACCCGAGCTATGAAAGATGAGCTATCTATTTCTACTTGAATTGTGAGTGTCTCTAACCTCCACATAGAATTCCAAGTTTGTATTGTCAGTACCTTATGGGAATTTTGAAACTTTGTTGAATCTTGAAACGAGAACAAATGTCATGCCACAAAAAGTCAAACATGGGCCTACAGTATCTGTTTGTAATACACGTTATTTATTTATAGGTGCTCAACAACAACAGCTAGGTTATATGGGGGTACAAATGAGCAGATGATAATAAAATTGTAAAGTAGGTCTAATGATAAGTGAAATGAAGTTGACAAAAACGTGTTGTGCGGGACTCGAACTCACACCTAACGTTACTTCAGTTTATAAAGTGGTGCCTCAGCATACTGAGCTACTAACTTACAGTACTGATCATATTGAGTTACATGTTTAGGAATTTGCATGGCAGAATGTAGCCAATGATTTCAATTCTCAATCAATGATCATACGTCAAGCTGCACAGCTCAAAAAGAAATTTGAGTCATTAAAAACCCTCACGAGGGGAAAGATTGCTGCGGAGAAACAATACACGTATCAAACTGGTGGGGGACCATTTCAACCACCAACTTTCAAGGATAATGATATCCTTGAGGATGTTTTGACTTTGATCCCGCTGTCCGCAAAAGGTTTGGACTCACGAAATGACAGTGACACCAAAGATATGACAATGCTTGCCGCGAGTGGTAAGTAATTTGATTAAACTAATCCATGTACAGTGACTATATGAATTCAACAAATAATGGGCTACTCGAGTCACACACTGTGGCATAACTCAACATGTAGACTACCTGTACTACCAATAGATGGTTTCACACAAGTGTATCATTTTTATATATTTACATCAATTTCATGAGTCACAGTGACTGTCATGGTATACCATTATTTGGCTAGTACATAGGCCTACCAGTATTAATACTGGTGTCTAAATCATGAATTGATTATTCCTAGGGTTTGGCTACCATAATAGTAAATAATACATTACTTCATTATAGTTGGATGAAATAATGGTAGTCATATGGGGCACTCATTCGTGTAAGTTTTGATTGTCATAAGTGATCACTTGACCCAACTATTGTACCTTTATTTACTTATGAATATATGGGAGAGTAAAATTCACATGATTGTATTTCACATTCAATAAACATGGTTTAAATATAACATTAAACATGGTTACCTACAGGACCTATACAATTTTTAAATATGTTCTCTTTCCTAGGCAATCAACCGTGTTCAAGTGACGCCCATTCTGATCCCGACGACGAAGGGCTCTTAAACCAAAGTGGTTGTGAATGGATTGATGGTAATTCATTTTGAATAAATATACTATTACTTTTTGGCCTCTATAGAAATGTTTGTTGTGAATGTACAGGAGTAGTAAGTACTTGGGCACACAATTATTAATTGTGACCTCTAGGTAGGTCCTATGGGAAAACTGAACAACGATTGTGTCGACTGCAGAAGTTCAAGGGACTATAGCCATAGCAAGCACTAGTTGTGCAACCTGACCTTGTTGTGATGAACATGACTTGTCGTGCCAAAATGGGGTCAACTCAACACAACGTACTTTAAAGTGTGCTATAGCTAGTGGTACAGTTATCATTTCTTCGTAGGTTTTTCAGATGTTTTTAATAATGATGAAAACAATCTTGTTTGTTGTTTTTGGGTACACAACAGTTGTGCGACGGTAGTCTATACCATTTTATTATTTTTTGCAACAGTCTAAAAACTCGTAATGAAAAATAGTTCAGCATTGAGATTCTGTATCTTGATCGACAACTCAGTCGACAGCGATGTGTATCGACAACGTGAACGATCGGTATCTCAGACGTCGACAACTAGCGATTACGTATCACAACACGATCTCTATCGTTCGCGTTGTCGACTCGATTTGCGTCGAGAGCCAGAGTAGGGATTTTCAAACTGTTTTATATGACCCATCAATGACGTCATATATGCCATGAGTTCTTGGTCAATAGGAGGACGAGATTTTGACGTTTGTGGTAAAAATTTACTTCGATGTGCGTACCTAGTGAGCACAGTCATTAACATAACCTACAAATTCAATGGCACAGTAAAAGTAATATGACCCAGTGTTCTCTGCCCCTATCTTTTTTTTTTTTTTAATGTTGCTTAACGACCCCACCAACAGCTAGGTTATACGGGGGTACGAATGAGCGGGTGATAATGAAACGATGAAGGGATGAATGGTGAAAAGACACTTAATAAAACCCATGCCTTACGCGGGACTCGAACCCACGCCCAACGGTGACTTCAGTTACTACCGCTAGCGATAATTGACTTAGCCACCGGGGCGGCTATTCTCTGCCCCTATCATTTGAGTAATATGCATGAGGCTGACTACGATTTGCTGTTTCGGTATACTTAGGCTTAACACATTGCTAATGTCTAGTCGGAAAAGCTTATTCTTATTCGTCTATGCACTGAGTTGATGTTACGAACGGAGGCCTAGCCTCAATTTCAGCTGTCAAAACATACAGGTTAGCAATGATGATCTGACGATTCACTCAACTTGGGAGTTGAAATAAGTTTACTGAACCATCATGTATCAATTTACAACGACTATCCCGTATAATATAGCTGTTGGTGGGGTCGTTGAGCAGCATACAACGACTAGGCCTATAGTTACACAGGCAGTGAACCAATTATTCAATATTGAACATGTGAACACGAATCTCAATTTCGTTACAAACTTTAAACACAATCATCCCATTGCGAGTTCCGATGCCCTCAGATTTCGTCGTCCGGTAAGTTCGGCTGTGAAAGAGAATCTAATTGAACTCTTTCACAAAGCACAGTTACAAGCTGTTTGGAGATGGATTTTAGCCGCCAAACATGGAATAGCAAAGGACGACCGCCAAATACTTTATTTTCTATTTAAAAACATGGTGTATGCTTCGTCCGAAGAAGACTGCGAGATTGCATTTCAAGCACTTGAAGGCAACAAAACTTGCAAGAAGTATTCAAACTTTGTTAACCACCTTAAACCACATTATTGGGAGCGAAGAGAGGAATGGGCACTGTGTTTCCGACCTAACAAGGACACTAACTTGTGGTAACAATACCAATAATTATGCAGAAGCCGCAGTGCGTGTGCTTGAAGGTAAAGTGTTCGAGCGTGTCAAAGCTTTTACTTTAGTATACAGATGGTC